>CP097510.1:71013886-71681506 GCA_023547065.1 Musa troglodytarum
AATGGTATTTTGTTTGATGGTCTTTATCGTATTTTCTTACAAAATAATAACACTTATAGTTCAATGCATGTTCACGCTGGCATTAAAAAGTGTAATATTAATGAGGACTCCTCTATGTTATGACACCGGAGATTAGGATATATCTCCATAGAGAGAATTAAGATATTAGTTAATGATGGAGTACTTAGCACTCTTGATTTTACTGATTTTAGGACTTGTGTGGACTGTATTAAGGGAAAGTAGACCAACAAGTCTAAGAAAGATGTTAATAGGAGTTTGGACATATTAGAGATCAATCATACTGATATATGTTGTCCAGACATGGACGCATATGGTCAAAAATTCTTTATCTCCTTTATAGGTGATTACTCACGATATATGTATATATATTTGCTTTATAACAAAAAATGAAGCATTGGATGCCTTCAAAGTCTTTAAGACTGAAGTTGAGAACCAATGTGGTAAGTAAATTAAAATTGTGAGATTAGATAGAGGTGGAGAATATTATGGTAGATATACTGAGAATGGACAAGCACCTAGTCCTTTTGCTAAGTTTCTTCAAGAATATGGGATTATTGCCCAATACACTATGCTTGGTTCTCCAGACCAAAATGGTGTTGTAGAAAGACTAAACCGAACATTATTAGAATGGTACAGAGTATGCTTAGCAACTCCAATCTTTCTAAATTCTTATAGACTGAAGCACTGAAGATGGCTGTATATATATTAAACCAAATTCCAACCAAGGTTGTCCCAAAGACACCATTTGAATTATGAAAAGGTTGGAAACCAAGTTTGCGACATATGCACATTTGGGGATGTCCGTTTGAGGTCAGGATATATAATCCACAAGAGAAGAAACTGGACCTAAGGAATATTAGTAGATATTTCATTGCATATGCTGAAAAATCCAAAGGTTACAAGTTTTATTGTCCATCTCATATAACTAGGATTGTGGAATCAAGAAATGCTAAGTTTCTTAAAGATGACATGATCAGTGGGAGCGATCAATTCAGGAACATAGTTTATGCACATGATCATATAGAATTTTAACCTTCTACATCAAGTGATAAATTAGTTATAGTTCACAGCACTCCTCAAGTACAAACTGGTATTTAACAACCAATCATTGAGATTTCACAAGTTGCTGATAGTATTCTAATAGATCAAGCAGTTCAGGAATTACAACAAGCTCCTGAAAAATTAGTTGAACCATAAGTTTCTCAAGGAAATATTGGTACAACATTAAGAAGATCTACTAGAAATAAAAGATCAGTAATTCCTAATGATTATATTGTATATTTACAAGAATCTGACTATAATATTACAGTTAAAAATGATACTGAAATATTTTCATAAGCCATGAGTTGCAAAGAGTCAGATTTATGGTACAATGCCATGAAGGAGAAGATAAATTCCATGACGAGCAACGAAGTCTGGGACCTTGTAGAGTTGCCTAATGGAGCAAAGACTGTTGGCAGTAAATCGATCTTTAAGACTAAGAAAGATTCATTAGGTAACATTGAGAGATACAAGGCAAGACTGGTTGTAAAGGGATTTACTCAAAAAGAGAGAATCAATTATATGGAGACATTTTCTCCTATATCTAAAAAAGATTCTCTTCATATCATTTTATCATTCGTTGCTTATTTTGATCTTGAATTGCAACAAATGGATGTGAAAACAATATTTCTTAAGGAAGATCTAGAGGTTTCTCCTCTAGTGTTGGTGAGCACTTGGTTTGTAAGCTTAAGAAATCTATATATGGTTTAAAATAAGCCTCCCACTAATGGTATTTTAAATTCCATAAAATGATTTCTTCATTCGAATTTGTTGAAAATCCCATGGATCAATGTATATACTAGAAGGTTGTGGGAGTAAAATAAGTTTTCTTATTTAATACGTAGATGATATTTTGCTTACTACCAATGATATAGGTTTGCTGCATGAGGTGAAATAATTCATTTCTAAAAACTTTGATATGAAAGATATGGGTAAAATATCTTATGCCATTGGTATTAAGATCCATAGAGATAGACCTCGAGGTATTTTAGGTCTGTCATAAAAACCTATATCAATAAGCTTTTAGAAAGACTTCGGATGAAGGATTGTTCACCAAATGTTGCTCCCATTGTGAAAGGTGATAGGTTCAATTTGAACCAATGCCCGAAAACAACATTGAAAGGGAATCAATGAAAAACATCCCATATACTTCTATTGTAGGAAGCCTTATGTATGTTGAGGTCTGTACTAGACCTGATATTGCATTTGCTGTAGAGATGCTAGGTCAATATCAGAGTAATCCAGATATGGACCACTAGAGTGCTGCAAAGAAATTGATGAGGTATCTTCAAGGAACCAAAGATTACATGCTTATGTATAGATATATAGAGACAATCTGGATATGATTGGTTACTCAGATTCAGACTTCGTTGGTTGTGTTGATTCTTGTAAATCAACATCAGGATATATTTTTATAATGGTTGGTGGAGCTATTTCTTGGAGAAGTGTCAAGCAGATCTTGATTGCTACTTCTACCATGGAAGTTGAGTTTGTCTCATGTTTTGAGGCTACTTCACATGGTGTATGGCTTAAGAGTTTCATTTTTGGGCTTAGAATTATGGATTCTATTTCTAGGCCATTAAGAATTTTCTACGATAATTCAGTTACTGTCTTTATGGCTAATAATAATAAAAGTGAAAGTCGAAGTAAACACATCGGTATTAAATATTTAGTTATAAGAGAACGTGTAAAAGAAAAGAAAGTGGTCATTGAGCACATTAGCACTGAATTGATGATTGCTGATCCTTTGACCAAGAATAAACATAAGGTTTATTCATTAAGTAATATTACCACATTAAGATTAATTCTTAAGAAACTAAATACATCGTGATACATGGATGATAATACTCACTCTTAGAGGACTTATCGCTATGATTCATTTATTTGTTTCTTAAGAAAATTGTTCAATAAGATGAATTCAAGTTATTAAGTTAAACGTATGGACCAAGTGGGAGAATGTAATCGTTCCCTATTTATTAATATTGATTTTCATTGATTTTAGAGAATGTAATCGTTCTCATTAAGTTTATCATTTATTTATTTATTTATTATGATTTAAATATTTTAATTTTTCATTCATTATGAATTAATCATTATTATTAAATTTTTATTCATTATCATTAAAATTTTTAATTATAGTCCAAACATTACAAACTTGAATTAATTTTTGAACATTATAAATTTAGTGGTAATAAATGTTCTTGATGGAAGAACATCTATATAAAGGGAGGATTTTGTCCCTTGGCTCTATCTCTCTTTCAAGTCTTTAAGATTTTCTACACTATCTAAAGTTAGAGTTTTGGGCTGAAAAGAGCCAAAATACAAAGAGAAATTATTGTAGAAATTTCTCGATAACAATGGCTGGAGGTATGTAATTTTTATTTCCACATTTAGTTTTCTTGTGTTTCTATTATGATGATTTAGAAACACATAATGTTCTTTAGTTTTCTTACAATATATACATATATATATATACATATACAAATATATATATATATATATATGTGTATATATGTATATATGTATATACATATATACATATGTATGTATATATACATATATATATATAAGTATACATATATATATATATATATGTATACGTATATACATATATATATATATACATATATATTTGTATATATATATGCACATATATATATATATATATATATATGTATTATATATATACATATATATATATGTATATATATATATATGCACATATATATATATATATATATGTATATATGTATATATACATATATATATATGTACATATATATACATATATAAATATATATATATATATATATATGTATATGTATATATACATATATGTATATACATACCCATATATATATGTATATATATATATATATACATATCTGTATGTATATATGTATATATATTTATATGTTTTTATGCATATATATATATATATATATATATTATTAGACTCAAATCAGAAGTGGATAAGACTTTGTTTGAATCAATGATTTTTAACAGATGTATTTTGATTAGTGGTTGAGTTCAAGAAATATGATATGCCATTTAGCCATGAAGCTCAGGTCTTAACAAATGTTAACGGCGTTAGTTTTATGATATGATGAGACGTTGACACTTGTAAAAGACACTCATCATGAGCGATTACTCTTATTGTCGGTTTCAATCCAAACATTTTGATAAGTGTTTGGCTTGTCACTTTGCAAGCCAAATTTATTGTCAATTTCAATTTCGAACATTTTGACAAGGAAATTGATTGTCAATTTCAATTTCAAGCATTCCTTGTCAGTTTCAATTCAAAAATTTTGACAAGGAAATTGATTGTCCAATTAGCCTCTTTATTGGTTTGATAAATGCTACCTCTGTTCTTTTCTATTTATAGGTTCGTCACCTTCCAAATTAATTTTCAACAACATTAATTTTGTCGTTTACTGCTAAATTTTCGTTTTGATCATATGAGATTATTTTGTAACATATGTTTGTGAAGTTTCAAATGATTTGAGAACTAATAGAATTAAAATTTTTTTGACGAAATGTTTATGTAGTCCATTGAGACAGCAAAATTTGAGAAATTGGTAGTCAAAATAAACTTCTCATATAGTTTTTAGACTTCTTGTGCCATTATATATCAGTCAACCCACATTTGTTCGTCCAAAGTTGAAGAGCTGCTAACCATGTGTTGGTTGGTTATTAATCTTGATTGAATCTTAAAGGGTGAATGCTAGATTTGTCCTTGCCATATCAGATTTTTCAGTTCTGTGCAATCGATGCGGTCGGGATTTTATAATTATGTATCAAAGCACATCTAAGGGGAGTACACATTGCCAAAATCTTTGTGACTGATGGCAGTTGGACTTGCAAAGTCTTATCCTTTGACTTTTCCTTTCACATTGTGAGTTTATCCACTTGGTCAAAACACATTTCAGTAGACTCGGACCAAAACTTTAGTGGTATTCCGTAGTGGGCTCCTCTTTAAGTGGCACTCAACACTTGCTGGTTGTGGCCCATGAAAACGACCGTCACGAAAGGTTCGTGATGGACCACGAGAGCAGCAGAGCAAACCGCAATTGGTCGCACTCGATGCTTTTTATCCATCCACGGCGTCCTCTTCCCTTGTGCAACGAGTTAGGTCAGCACTAATACCCCTTGGAATCTTTACATCTCAGTGGGCTCATGGTGCTCGAGATAGAGCGGCACTTTTATATGCTTTCACATCTCTCCGGAGCTCCTGCGTCTGCTCACTAATCCGCAGCGTCTAAAGGAAATCATGCTGTTTCCCTCCATGCTAACAAGTCTCTCATGTTTTGTACATAAGGTGTCTAACCAGAGCTCCATTCTGGGACAGAGGAAGCTTCTTTGGTGCATGTCGACTTAGTCCTGGGTTTAGCTTGGCATCCGTCAACTATGTGAAGCTTGTGTTTGACCCGATAGTTGTTTCTCTTGTCCGTCGTACCAGATAAGGTTCGAGTGCTGGTGGAGGCGACGCCCAGTTGTTTGATGCCCAATATGACTTTATTGTTTTGGTTTCGGCGTGGCATGGTTGCAATGGGAAAGCTGGATGGACAGAGATAGGTTTGTCACACACGTAAGTTGGTAGCTTTTACTTGTGACTATGCATCAGCGGCATAGGTACGGAGGGCAGGACTTGAACCAACTAAACGAATGATAGTATTTATTTATATATAAGTTTATTTATCATAGTTATTGATGACTCATGAATATCATCAACTGATCAATCGGTTAGATTGATCTACTGTTGAAGGTGCAAGCTCATCAAGGTGCTTCCTTCTAGAGATTTGATGAGATGAGACTGTATAGGCTGTCCGATCAAAAATCGTTTTATTGATGAGAACCTAATTTGAGATGGTCGGATAGACGGATTGGGATCTTCTTGGTTGCAAGATTTCTCCTTAGTGGTTGGGTCATCTAGATGTCTTCGAGTGATCGATGATCTTGTATGATAAACCAGCATTGGGGTTACAATGGAAAAACTGGTTGGTCAGAGATAAGTTTATCACACATGTAGGTTGGTAGCTTTTACTTAGTGATTGTGATTCAGCAACATAAGTTTGAAGGGTAGGACTTGAACCAACCAAATGAATTAAAATATTTATTTATATATACATTTATTTATCATAGTTATTGATGGTCTCATGAGTATCGTCGACTAATGAGTTGACCCGGTTGGTCCATTGTCGAAGGTGTAAGCTTATTTAGGTGCCTCCTCCTAGCTGATGTGAGAGACTTGATGAGGTGAGACCGCATATGTTGCCCAATCAGAAGTCATTTTGTTGATGACGACCTAGTTCACGATGGTTGGGTAGGCCGACTGGGATTTTCCTGGTTGCAAGCTTCCTCCCTGGAGGCTGGGTTATTTGGGTGTCTTCGGGTGACCGGTGATCCTGAATGACAACCCGACATCGAAGGTTACTTAGTGTGGCCCCTCCAATACTTAAGCTAGCGAAGGGAAGAAGACAATAGTATAAGCTATATGACTGAGTTAGAGTGTAGAGAGCCCCCCACTAAGCGTAAGCTAATGGGTTCTTTTTTATATATGATCCCTGGGCCTTTTTACTAGTTGGCCTGGGATAAAATCAAGTTAACCGCTTGATCATTCTGGCCTTTAATCTTGATAAGGTAGGGAGATTATTGTCAGTCATTAATGCGGGTATATTGGGATGCACTATGGTGCCATTTTGGGGCTAGTGACTTAGAGCCCTGCTTAGGTGTCGGCCTTTATGATAGATAAAGCTGCCATGGGGCAAAATTGTCCCTATTATTTGCCCCTCCCCCTTGGAAGGGCATCCTTCGGGGCCTTTCTTCGGAGGGTGCACTTGCATGCTCTTCTATTAGGCATGTGCTTTGGTGAAAGTCTATTGGCTGGGGTGTTAGGAGTGCGTTGGTCTGGTTGAGGTATGGTCCTGAGGTCTTCATGCTGAGTGCATAGTTAGGGAGTGTGTAAGCTCAACCTAAGTACATCTTTCAGGAATTCATGCTGAGGTGCATGGCTAGAGAGCACAAAGGCTCAGCCTAGGTGTAGCCCTTGGGGCTTCACGTTGAGGTGCTTGGCTCGAGAGTGAGTCCTTTTTAACTTCATTTTTTCAGGGTGCCAACCTCGGGTCTTCATACCAAGTGCACGGCTAAGGAGCACATAAGCTCAGCCTAAGTGCATCCCTCGGGGCTTCTCGTCGAGGTGCATGGTTAGGGAGCACATAGGCTTAGCCTAGGTGTAGTCCTCAGATCTTCTTGCTGAGGTGCATAGCTATGGAGTGCGTAGGCTCGGCCTAGGTGCAATCGTTGGAGCTTCATGACAAGGTGCTTGGCTCGGGAGTGAGTCCTTTTTAACTCTACTCATCTGAGGTGCCACCCTCGGGTCTTCACTCTTAGTACATGGCTAGGGAGCGTGTAAGCTCAGCCTAGGTGTAGCCCTCAGGTCTTCATGCCAAGGTGCACAGTTAGAAAGCATGTAGGCTTGGCCTAGGTGCAACACTCGGGGCTTCTTGCCAAGACACACGGCTAGGAAGCGCGTAGGCTTAGCCTAAGTATAGCCCTTGGGGCTTCTTGCCAAGGTGCACAGCTAGGGAGCATGTAGGCTTAGCCTAAGTGCAGGTCTTAGGGTTTCACGTTGAGGTGCTTGGCTCGAGAGTGAGTCCTTTTTAACTCCACTCATCCGAGATGCCACACTCGGGTCTTCATGCGGAGTGCATGGCTAGAGAGTGTGTAAGCTTGGCCTAGGTACATCTCTCGAGGTTTCTTACTGAGGTGCATCATTAGGGAGCGCATAGGCTTAACCTAGGTGCAGCCTATTGAATCTCGGATTTTAATGATGAGATCAATTGATAAATTATTGATCTAATCTATATGTTGAGAAAAGTATACAGGATTAACTATGATAACTAATAAGGCATAAAGTAAATATAGTGCCGGAGTCGAAGATCAGACAATTCATTGGGAGTCCGAGAGTTCTTCGGGAGTTCGTCGAGAGTGTTGCTAGAATTTGTCGAGAAGTTCATCGAGAGCTTGCCGAATAGCACATCGGGAATTACCGAGAAGTTCATTAGGATTTTGCTAGAGCTCGTCGAGAAGTTTAAAGCTCACCAAAGAAGCTCATTAGAGCTTGCCGAGAAGATCGTCGAGAGTTCAAGAGCTTGCTGGGAGTCCACTAGAAGATCGCTGAGAGTCCGTCAGAACTCCGTCGGAAGATCACCGAAAGCTTACCAGAAGAACTTTTGACCTATCAAACTTGCTTGCTTAAGTAGATGTCTTAATTATCATAGTTAGGGTATATTTTGAGTTAGGATTGGGAGGTAATTCCACTAACTCAATTAGGGGGTAACTGGGCCTGAATCTAGACTGGTTTGGGCCAGATTGTTGGCCCAAACAATGTGTTGAACCCTGTCTAGCGGTGGCATTGCCAGAATTGGGTGGTGGAATTGCCTAGAGCTTAGTCTCCCAAGAGTCTGGGTGGTGGTACTGCTAGCAGTTATTTAATTGCTAGGCGGTGGTACCGCCAGGCACAAGCGGTGGTACTATCCAGGTCCAGTAGCTGAGACTTTATCTAGTAGTAATACCGCCAGACTAGGTGGTGGTGCCATCTAATGTCAGAGACCACTAGCGGTGGTACCGCTAGTACCTCAAAAATCTCGAACAAGACTTTTTTTTGCTCCATTTTTGAAGTCAATGGAGGCCTATAAATACCCCACACTTCTCTGCTTGTGAAATACAGAAAGTGAACAAAAAAAACTAAGATTATAGTGAAATCACTACTTGTAATTTTGAGAGTTTATCTTCATTGGTTCTAGACTTAGAAACTTGTATAAGGAGAGTGAGCAACTTGTAAATAGATCTGTAAAGGGGTGATTGATCTTTGCCTATTGAAGAAAGATCAATAGTGGAAGCCGATGACTCAACGGAGGAGGTATCGGGATTGAACATACGTCGGATGACCAAACCACTATAAATTAGTGTGTTCTTTCCTTTGTGTGCTTTGCTGTTTATATTTATTGCTCTTTTACTTAATTGAAAACTGCTCTACTTCCTCTTTACTCTTCTATGATTGTTTTCGAAGCTAAATGTTTTATTGATACAATTCTTGTAAAATTGAAAGATTTCCAAAATCGATGTTTTTACTACTGCACAAATTCACTCCCCCCTTCTTAGTGCCAAACTTGATCATAACAATTGGTATCAGAGCAAGATCACTCTTTATTTGGTTTAAAACCTAAGAAAAATGATATTTGTCGGTAATCAAGAGGGTCATTCAATCACACGTCCACCCATATTTATTGGGATAGATTATATATATTGAAAAACTAGAATAATGATTTTCTTGATTTCTATAGATTTTGAGTTATGAAACATCGTCGAAAATGTTGAATCTCAGATTTTGATGATGAAGTCAATTAATAAGTTATTTGATCTAATCTATATTATTAAGATAAGTATACAAGATTAACTATGATACCAATGAAGACATAAAGCAAATTATCGGAGTCAAGTACGTTGGGAGTTTGAGAGTTCATCGGAAGTCTGAAGGATCATCAGAAGTGCTACTAGAATTGGCCGAGAATGAATCGGGGATTTGCCGAAGGTTTCAAAAGTTCACTGGAAGGTTCGTCAGAGGTTCGCAGAGCTCACCGAGAAAGTTCAGAAGCCTGCCAAAAGATTCATCAAAAATCGTCATAAAGTCCGGGAGCCTGCTGGGAGTCTGACGGAAGATATCCGAGGGTGTGTCAAAAGTCTATTGAAAGTTTGCCGGAAGCTCGCCGAAAAAAGACTTGATGTTACCGAATTATAATTTGCTTAGAAATATGTTTCAATTTTGTAGTTGGCACGTAATTAGGGTTAAGATTAGGTGACAATCCTAATCAACCCTTGTAGGGTCAACTAGGCCTTAATTGGACTGAATTGGGCTGGATTCAAGGCCCATTCAGCAGTGCTGGACCATATCTGGCGATGGCATTGCTAGACTAGGGTGTTGGCACTGCCCCGGGAATAGGTTCTCAGGTTGTCTGGGCGGTGGTTCCGCCCTAGGTCAGCGGTGGTTTCGTTGATAGTTATTATCTATCAACGGTGGTACTGCTTGATAAGCGATGGAACTACTTGTTAAGCGATGGTACCATCCCTTCTTAGAACCCGAGGGCTCTGTCAGGCAGTAGGCAGTAGTACCACTAGACTAGGCGATGGTATTGCCTAATACATTGACATAGCAAAGTCATTGGCGATGTCTTGCCGATATCATCCAATGCAGGATGTGACTTTTTTTGGCTCCAATTCTGAAGCTAATTGAGCCTATAAATACCTCTTATTTCTTAGTTAGTTAAGGACATAAAGAAATGATAAGAATTGAGTCAAAACTCTAGCAAAATTATCTTCAAAAGTTTGAGTGTTCACCTCCTAAGTCACATTTATAAAAGTTCTGTAAGAGAGTGTGAACCACTTGTAAAAGTCTATAAGAGGGGTGCTTGGTCCTTCTCCTTCAAAAAGAATTGATAGTGAAAGTTGGGAACCTCATCGGAGGATGTTTCGGAAGTGGACATAAATTATTTGATCGAACCACTATAAATCGCTATGTACTTCTCTTGGTGTGAGTTTTTAAATTACTACATTTCAATTTTTACTTAGCTGCAATCTCTCAATCTCCTTCTCTCAACTCTCTTTCATATTTAATCAGAACATTTGCTTTGCCGAAAACTTTTTCGTTGGACTGAAACTTCTCAACGCACAACCTTTTTCGAAATCACTTTAAAGTTATGATTTTTTTATCCGCTGCACTAATTCACCCCCCCCCCTCGCCTCTCTTAGTGCCGCTCTAGATCCTAACAGTTGGTATCAGAGCGAAGTCACTCTTATTTAGTTTAAAACCCAAGAGAGATGTCATTTTCCAACATGCAAGAGGGTCATTCTTATTTCCATGGATTTTGAACTTTGGAATATTATTGAAAATGATTTTCAAAATTCTTCTCTTCCAATAAATGAATAGAATGAATCGGAGAAGAAGATTTTTACTCTTAATACAAAGGTTATGAATGCCTTATTTTACGCTCTTGATAAAAATGAGTTTAATCGTGTTTTGATTTATGAATCAACTTTTGATATTTGGCATACTCTTAAAATCACTCATGAAGGTACTAGCCGAGTGAAAGAGTCCAAAATCAACCTTTTGGTGCATTCTTATAAATTATTTTGGATGAAACCAAGTGTGTCCATCGAAGACATGTACACCCGTTTTATGGATATCGTCAATGGACTCAAAGCATTTGGGAAAGGTTTTTCTAATTTTGAACTTATAACTAAAATCTTAAGATTCCTTCCAAAAAGTTGGAATCCAAAAGTTACAACTGTTCAAGAGGCTAAGGACTTAAAAAATTTTCCTCTCGAAGAACTCATTGGGTCATTGATATCCTACGAAATAACATGCCATGCTCATGATGAGCTCAAGAACCCCCTTCCAAAGAGTAGGTAGGATATGGCATTGAGAACACAATAAGACCACTTGAAAGAATCTTCAAGTGATGAGGACCTTGATGGTGAACTTGCACTCTTAACTTAGAATTTTAAAAAATTTATAAGAAGGAATAAATTTAAAAATGACACTAAAAATAAACTTGAACCCAAAAAGGAACAAGTGATATGTTATGAATGCAAGAAGCTGGGGCACTTCAAAAGTGAATGCCCTTAAGCAAAAAAGAAGCAACTAAAGAAGAAGAAGGCTCTAAAGGCAACATGGGATGACTCAAGTGGCTCTAAAGACGAAGAAGCAAGCAACAAGGAGGTGGCCAACTTCACTTTAATGGCTTTCGGAGAAGAGGTATGTGATTTAGTTAATGAAAATTTATCTTTTGACGAGCTTTCAAATGCCTTTCATGAATTATTTGATGAATGTAGAACTATTAGTAAAAAGTTTAATTTATTGAAAAAGGAGCATGCTCTCTTAGTTGATAAACTTTATAGTCTTAAACTTGATACTCCCTCTTTACCTCCATGCTCTAATTATAAACACTTAAAGGTAATTAAGAAGGAGAATTTACTACTTAAAGAGACCTTAAATAAATTTAAGATCGATAGCAAGGGCTTGGACATGATCCTTGCAAATAAGGGTCATGTCAAAAAAAGAAGTGGAATTAGATTTGTGAGTGGATCTCACTGAAATCCAATCACATTCATTAAAGGACCTACACTACACGTATCATCTCAGTCAAAATGTAACTTTTGTTGCAAATCTGGACATGTTGTTTACAAATGTTCATTTAAGAAACTAAGTCCATAAATTGATATGGGTTTCTAAAGGAACTATAAATAATTCAATACAAAATCATAAAATTAGGAGATCAATTTTTGAGGTATCCAAAGTCAAATGGGTACCTAAAAATCCTCCTTTGTAGGCATCCTAACCATCACAAGCTAGGAGCAGGTAACGATACAATTCTTGATTGTTATCAAGCTCACTAGCTCAGGTAATAAAAGACCCTTGAGTGTTATACATTGTTTGGTTATGCACCATAATTACTAAGGCTAAAACATACTTGCATTAAGTCTCTTGAAAAATGATTTCGATGAGAACATTTGTGTCATTTTATAATTTGAAATCCTATGTTTTAAAATAATGTGGTCTTAATGGATTTGACGAAACCTTGTTTTAGAACTATATGATGATACTAGGCTTTTATATAAAAAGTATATATCTTCTTTGAACATTCCTATGCAAAATCAAATTCACTTTATACTTAAATTGCATTCTCCATCTACTCAAGATCTGCAAATTCATTTATTTTGTGAATCTCGTATGTGTTTTTAATGATGAATTTGGAGTTAATGAATTGAGTTAGACTGAGTTCTTCAAATGATTCATAACTTCTATTTTTTTTAATCACAACTTTATTTTGATTAAAATCATGACTTATTATGCATTGATGGCTTGAATGCATTTGAGACTCAAATTTTTTCCTTGAATTTGATGACTCGATGCATAAATCATATTCTCATTTGATGATGCATACAAATGAGTTACTTATCAATAGTTACAATTGTAATATATTCTCTTTGAAATATCTTTCGGAGATGACTCTTAGGGATAAATATTTTGAATTATGTTTGACGATATTTTACTTATCATATATATGATGAGTAACACATGAATCATTAATTTGTCTTTATTCCCGACTCAAAATTTTCTTTCCTTGATTTCTCGGATGTATAACTGAAAATAGTATGATTCATGATTCTAATATTTATAAATATGAATGACATCTTTTGGTTGAATTTTACATCCTTCATGATTTCACGAATTGATCGGTGTTAGTTTTGACAATGATACGCAAGTATTCATAACTTTTAGAAATCACTACCCCTTTATCATTCGAGTTTTCTTGTCTTTACGTTATCATTCTTTCTCGATCTACTTGATGAGAAAGTTTTCGATGTCTCTTGATTATAACATTTTAATGTGGTTAATTATTTGTTAAGTCAATGTACTTAATAAAAAATTTACCTTATGATTAATATGAGATCAGAAGTAATCCAATGACATCATTTCATCTCAATCAAATACATGATGACCAAATTAGATATCTGTAAGATAGATATTGATTAATAAAAAAAAGAGAGGGAGGTGGGAGGGGTTTATGGGCGGCGCTGTGGGAGGGGGGACAAATTGATTAAATGATCAAGGTGTTGCAGTCCTCCTAAAATTATCTAAGTCTAGGTGTAAGCGATGGCATTGCTAGAACTGGCGATAGAACTACTTGGGCATTCTATTCTTAAGCGATGGCGTTGCTCAGTTGATGGTGGCACCGCCCGAGAGCCCCCTTATATAAAGGGGCTTTAGGGTCGGTGGTATAACCAACCCCAACCCTTGCAGTTGCCTCCAAATACACTCTCCCTCCTCTCAAATCTCCATCTTTCATCTCAAGAAGACTAAGAGAGGCTTCCATCCTCTCAAATCTTGGATCAAGGTCATTATTTCCTAAGAAACCTATACTAAGGGAATCTTTGATACTCCATCTTTGATTTCTTAATACACGACTGCTCTTTTGTAATTCTTTTTCACTATCATTATGTCTAGATAAATAGCTCCTAGGAGATTATTTAGGGACAAAGGGAAGAGGAGGGAAGGAGATTCATATGACCCATTCCTTTTTAACTGTAGTGAAAATGCCCTTAGGTATCCTAGTTTTAAAACAAAAAATGTACATAAGGGTAAGCATGTTGATTTAAGTGAATTAGGAGACCTAGAGCCCATTAGTTAGTTTTCCAATTTAGGTGTCTTACCTATTTTATAAATCAGTGAACCAATTTACCCTAGACTAGTTTGGTTGTTTTACACTAATCTAAGCGTAGATGAAGATGATAATGTATCAACCTACCTTCTAGGGAATCAAATTTCAATTATGGACAGCACAATTTGTGACCTAATTGAAATTTCGGAGAAGAGAAGGGGTTGTTATTTTAGAGGACAGTGGGATTTGGATGCAATCGGGGTAACATATTCCGAGGCTTTAGGGATTATTTTTGAAAATCCTAACCTAGCCATAGTCCCTAAAAGCTGTGAGCATTTGTTGCAATTTAGTTCTAAGGCCTTCCATCACATCATCATTAGTATCCTAATCCCTAAACAATATCACCATGATGAAATTAGTTAAATGGAGTTGGGTACTATGTAATGGATAATAACTGGACAAGATAATTGTTTTGGATACCTAATCTGGCAAAATATGATGGACATAGCATTTAAAGATTTAATGTTACCTGGGGGGTTAATTACGAGATTACTACATGCATATAGTATTAGAATATAACCCGATGAAGAAGTAATAAAAGTGGATAGATACAATGCCATAAACAGAAACCTACTTAAGAGATTAAGATGCATATTTAGGAATGAAATATGGACTAGGTAGGCTTAGAAGGATCGATCCAACTCCCCCACCAATAGAAGAACTTGAAACACTAGTATTTAGGGGTAATGAATCTCCTCTTCCGAGTCTCTTTGGTGCAGCATCGTCAGAACTAGCTCTTGCTCCATCTTCTGAAGATCCAATCATGATTGAGATAAATCAAATCAAATCACAGCAAGCTGAAATCCTAAATGAAGTGCATCAAATGATTCAGAAGTTAGATAATTTATATAAGCATTTTGGTATTCCACCCGAGGAATAGTTATAAAAATTCTATATTGACTTCATAATTTGTAATGGAGCTTTTGACTCTCATTTTGTAAATCTCTATGTTATTTTGGTACACTTTTGTTAGGGATCGAGTGACACTAAGAGGGGGGGGGGGTGTGAATTAGTGCAGTGGATAAATAAGATAAACTTCGATGATTTTAAAATAAGTTTTAAAAACTTTATACGAAAATAATAATGTTTCAATTGCATTTTAACTTGAAAGCATATGTAAGAAGGAGACAACGAAGTAGAGCATCAAAGTGAAGATGGTTTACAGTAATGTAAATGACAAAAAGATAAACGCAAACCGATTTATAGTGGTTTGGTCATACGACCTACGTCCACTCCCGATTCCGCTTCACTTGAGGCCACCGGCTTTCCACTAGTTATCCTTCTTCCAACGGGTGAGGATGAACTCCCTTACAACAGCTCTCCTTTTGACAGGCTTAGGAGGTAACCCTTACAAGGCCTCTCACCCCTCTCTTGGACTAGAACACATTTAAAACTTAGAGGAAAGATTTTGACACACTTTTAATAGAGTTTTCCCTATTTTTATCTCAGTTCTAGACTTGCTTTCATCCATGAATGAGAGGGGTATTTATAGGCCTCAAGAGGATTCAAATTTGGAGCCCAAATTTAAATACTTTCGTTCTTCCTGGTGCTGCCAGTGCCACCACCTGTCAGTGGCGGTGCCATCGCTTGTCCGTGTCTGACATTAACAGTGTACTGGGCGGTTCCACCGCCTAGGGCATCGGTGCCACCGCCCAGGCTCTCGAGTGGTGGGCAGTGCCACCACCCCAGTCTGGGCGGTGCCACCGCCTACCTCTTGGCCACTGGGCGGTGCCACCACCCAGCTCTTTTCAGCACACTGGTTTGGGCCTTAAACTCGACCCAAACCAGTCCGAAACAATACCCAATGAGCCCCTACATAGGTTATAGGATTAACACCTAATTCTAACCCAAATTAACATGCTAACTATGAAATTAAAGATATTTCCTAAGCTATTACAAAGTTCAACAAGTCAAAACTTCTTCCGACGAGCTTCCGACGAACTTCCGACAGTCTTTCGACGAACCCTCAAAAACCATCTGCAGACTCCCGACAAGCTCCTAGACTTCACAATGATCTTTGCAAGTTCCAATGAGCTTATTTGGCAAGCTCTAATCTTTCTTGGCAAGCTTCACGAACTTCCGACGAACCTTCCGGCGAACTTCCGAAAACCCTTCGGCAAGCTCCCTACTCGTTCTCGGCCAGTTCCAACAGCACTCCCAATGAATCTTCGGACTTTCGATGAACTCTCAAACTCCCAACGATCCATCACACTTGTCTTCCGACACTTTGTTTCGCTTTACATCTTCATCGTTATCGTAGTTAATCCTGCACACATATAAACAAAAACTCTATTTCGATCTAGACAGTTATTATAATGTGAATTGATATTCAGTTGCTCGGCACGTCATTTGTCGGTGCTTCATCCGATTCTTCGACGCATCGTCCTCTCTTGCGGCTTATTGCTCAATTGACGATTGACCTCTGACCTCTACAACCCCGATATCCTTGGCGCAACTCCGCTCTTCTTGGCCCGATGCCCGACATCCGAAGCCTCCTGCCGATTGTCCAATATGTTGACATGATTTCCTCCGGTGCAACGTCAATTCCTCCAGTGTCAACTATCTAATCCTGATCGATAGTAGACCTACATCACTCGAAATGTAGTTAGATATAAAACACAATCAATTAGTTTCATCATCAAAATCCGAGATTCAACAATCTCTCCCTTTTTGATGATGACAACTAATTGATGACTAACAGAGTTAACCATAACTCCCTATATCAATATGCCATTGATAGAACACTTGATTATCCCAAATCCAAGCAACATTCATCACAAATTATGAGAATTAATCAAACCATCGTGCAAATATATAAAATATTCAATTCAATGCATGAAGTCATCAATCTACTTCTCCCCTTATGTCATCAACAGAAAGAAGAAGTTGCATTATAGCTAGTTTAAAAGATATGCAAGATTTACAATCTTACTAACTATCAATCAAGATTTTTAACATACATCACTTTAAAACATTCAATCATAGCAAGTTTTTAAGGATGTCCAAGCATAGCAATTTTTCATCACTTGCTTCTTGTGCAAGTTTGCACTTTACTTTTGTGGCATGCTAGCAATTTTTGAAATATTCAAGATAGGATATTCCTTTATTTCAATGATCGAGCTAGCAAATTTTAATGAAGTTGCAAGCTAGCAATAAATCTTCTCCCCCTTTGTTTTTGTCAAAAAAGAAGGGAAGAGTGCAATTCTTTTCCCTTTACATGAATTTTGAAACTATGACAATTAACAAAGATAAATATTCATGGGGTATCACAAGTTTACATTCATGATTCAAAATCAATTTATGAAAATCAAGTTATGAACCAGAATCAAGTTGTAAATTTAACATTCAAGCTATCTCTTATGGTACTTATTAAGATGCTAACAATTTTGTGATACATTAGTAAGTAATTTTTGCTTGCTCTAGCAAAATTCTTTCTTTCGTGATGCATAAGCTAGCAAGCATTTGCCTTAAGCTAGGAATCTTTCTCTTCCTATGTCATTGTCAAAAAGAAGGGATGAATATTATCTCAATCAAATAATTTTGCATCAATCAATATTTCAATTTTTATATGATGCAAACAAGCTATAGATGTAAAGAATTCATGAAAGATATCAATATGAAACATCAACAAGGATCAAGAGATATCATACATGGTTCACAAATGTCCTTTTTCAACAAAATCAAGATCAAGATTCAATGATTCATCCTAAAGCAAATTTTCTCTTATATCAATTTTTAATCATCACAAGTGATATTCAAATATTTGCATCAATATTTCAATCAAGAAGTATTGAAATGTAGGAGAAAAATCAAAATAATGCATGCAAAGTTTCAATCATCAAGGCATATTTTCTCAAGTTAATAAGTCTAAGAAATCAAGATTATTATCTATAAATTTTAGCATCAACTTTCAATTCATGATAAGGGACATACAACTAAGAATCATGATACATAAAAACATATTAATCTTATAAATCAAGTCATGATTCTTGGATTCATCATAAAGAAAATTAATTTTTAATCATCACTTCAAGGAAGTTATGTCATGAAGGATCAATTCATGAATAAACAAGAATTATATATATTTATCATAAAGAAAATCTTGACTTATATGTAAGAGTTTTCAAATCATTACGATGATGATTTTGTAAAAAAAATCAAATATATAGTTCCAAGAAATCAAAATCATGATTTATAAGACTCATACAAATCATCAAAATTACTCTCAAGAGATTCATACAAGGTCATGAATTCAATAAAATTTCTTTATAGCAAAATAAAATCTTTTAGAGCTTGATTCAAGCATCAAATAAATCTTAACAAGTCATAATTCCAAAAGATTCAAGAGTCACTAAAAGAAAAATCATTCAAAGTTCAATTTGACAAATCAAGATTCATACTCAAATTATCATTTTTAATATTCATAACATGAACAAAGTTATTACTATATCATCAAAATCTCATTCAAAATTCAAGTGATTTACAAAATATCTTAAGTCAAGAATTTAAAGTCAAGATTTCAAGAGATCAAGAGAGGAGTCATAAAATCATTCAAATTCATTTTTGTTGAATCTCGGATTTTGATGATGAAACTAATTGAGTGTGATTTGTTGTCTAACTACGTGTTGAGTTACGTAGGTCGACTATCGGCAGGAGGTTTCGTATGTAGGGCATCGGGCCAAGAAGTACGGAGTTGCGCCATGGATATCGAGGTTGCGGAGGTCAACCATCGATTGGGCAACAAGCCGCTAGAGAGGGCGATGTGCCGAAGGATCGGACGAAGCACCAACCAATGATGTGTCGGGCAACTGAATGTCAATTCGCATTGTAATAACTGTCTAGATCGAAGTAGAGTGTTTGGTGTTTGTTTGTGCAGGAGTAACTACGAAAGGGATGAAGACGTAAAGCGAAATAAAGGGCTGAAGTCAAGTGTGATGGATCATTGGGAGTTCGAGAGTTTGACGGAAGCCTGAAGATTCATTGGGAGTGCTGCCGGAACTGACCGAGAACGAGTAGGGAGCTTGCCGAAGGGTTTTCGGAAGCTCGCCGGGAGGTTCGTCGGAAGTTCGCGGAGCTTGACAAGAAAGATTGAAGCTTGCCAAAGAAGCTCGAGGGAACTCACCAAAATCATCGTGGAGTCCGCAGGATGATTTTCGAGGGATCGTCGGAAGACCGCCGGAAGTTCGCCGGAAGCTCGATGGAAGAAGACTTGACTTGCGGACTTTGGAAACGTCTTTAAAATTCGTAGTTAGCACGTATTTTGGGTTAAGATTAGATAACCCAAAGTGGGGGCCCATTGGGCCTTGATTAGGATGAGTTTGGGCCAAAATTTAGCGTAGCACCGCCCGCCATCTGTAAGCGATGGAACCGCCTGCCTGGGGCGGTAGCACCGCCCCCGGCTACTGTAGCCAGGCGGTGGAACCGCCTGCCTGGGGCGGTGGCACCGCCTCTGACCACCAGAACATTGGAACTCCAAATTGATTTCAAATTTGGAGCCCAATTTTGAATCCACTTTGGATCTATAAATACCCCCCCTTTCTCAGCTGAAAGGGCAACCCTTTTGAGCAAAAATTCTTAAGTCTTGAGCTTTTGTAGAGTGTTGAAAGGTCTTATTCTTGCTAAGTGTTCACCTTCTTCTTTTCTTGAGAAATCTTGTACAAGTGTGAACTTCTTGTAAAGGGCTATAAAAGGGGTATTTGATCCTTCCTTCAAAGGATTTGATAGTGGAAGAAGGGAGCCTCAACGAGAAGGCTTCGAAGTGGATGTAGGTCACTTTGACCAACCACTATACATCGCTGCCTTTGATTGTGTGAGTGTTTAAATTTCTATTTTACCTTGCTGCAAGCCTTTACTTTACTTGCTCCACTTCTTTTTATCTTTATGCATGCTTTAAAGTTAGAACGCAAAAATCGGTTTCAAATGAAACGTTGCTTTCATCGTACGAAGTTTCCGAAGCTTGTTTTAAATCGCTGAAAAGTCCATCGTTTTATCCGCTGCACTAATTCACCCCCCCCCTCTTAGTGCCACTCGATCCTTAACAATTGGTATCAGAGCCACGTTTTTTCTCTTTCGGATTTACACCCGTGAGAAATGGCTCTAAATGGTTTTCAAGAGGGCTTTTCGGTTTTTCGTCCACCGTTCTTTAACGGTTCGGACTACACATTGGAAAACTCGAATGAGAGTTTTCATGCTTTCAATGGATTTGGATTTGTGGAACATCATCGAAAATGGTTTTCAACCTTTCTCTAAACCGACGAACGAATGGTCGGTTTTGGAGAAAATGTCATTTTCTTTAAACGTAAAGGCTATAAATGCCTTATTTTGCGCTTTGAACAAGAACGAGTTCAATCAGATTTCTATGTGCGAAACGGCTTTTGACATTTGGCGAACTCTTGAAATCACGCATGAGGGAACTAGTAGAGTTAAAGACTAAAGTAAACCTCTTGTTGCATGATTTTGAGCTCTTCCAAATGACACTGAATCTATCGACGACATGTACACCTTCACGGATGTCGTCAATAGCTTGAAAAGTCTTGGTAAAAGTTTTTCTGATTTTGAACTCACTAACAAGATCTTAAGATCCCTTTCAAAATGGTGGGATCCTAAAATAACGGTGATTCAAGAATCAAAGGATCTAAATAATTATTCTATTGATGAACTCATTGGGTCCTTAAAGACCTATGAAATGGAACATGATGAATATGATAAACATGATGAACACATAAACAACCTTCTAAAGAACAAGAAGGTTTTTGAACTCCGAACTATGAAATGCCACTTGAGTAATGACTCAAGTGATGAGGACAATGAGGACATTGAACACATAACAATGAATGTTAACAAGTTCATTAAACAAAAATTAAAAAACACAAATGAACTTGAACGGAGAAAGAGGCCAAAGAAGAAGAAGAAGGCTTGGAAAGAAGAATCAAGAAAAGAAGAAGCAAACTACGCTTTAATGGGCTTCGACAATGAGGTAAGTAACTTAACTTCCTTGAATTATTTTGAAATTACTTGATGATTTCCATGAATGCTTAACTTAGTTTGTAGGATTTTTTAATGCTTTTCTTGTGTTTTTAGA
This sequence comes from Musa troglodytarum, assembly GCA_023547065.1. Lineage (NCBI taxonomy): Eukaryota > Viridiplantae > Streptophyta > Magnoliopsida > Zingiberales > Musaceae > Musa > Musa troglodytarum. Next base: position 71,035,310 of record CP097510.1, read on the forward strand.
AATTAAAAAAAAATTCGAAATTATACTATGCTTTTCTTTATAGTATTTTTGAAAAGTAAACATATGAATGATGCAAGATTTGTGATAATGCTTAGGATTAATCCATGCATGTGTATCTTGATGGTTTACATTGTCTCCAAATATGATGCTTGATATCATGCATGAGCTTTTGAAATAATAAAGTGTCATATTGTGATGATGAAACATATTTTTTGAATTTATAAATAGATGCATGATTTTGGCAAAAATTTGAACATGGCCTTTTAACATAAAAATTGAAAGTGTGCTATCATTTTTACATATTTGGTCTTGACGATTTTATGACTAAGCTTGTGTTTTATTTTGATACATGTTTTCATAAAAATTTTGAATATGCTCACATCAAATTACTTAAAATGAAAATATATTTTTTTTCTCATTCTATTGAGATGAATGAATTTATGTTATGAGTCTTGTGAATCTCATAAAATAAACATGATGAATATTTTAAAAATGTGCCTCATGTTTTCGGTCTTAATGATTTCTCTTGAAACATGCTCTTTGGACCTATATGAAAAACATGAGTATACTCATATGAACGTCAAATCACTTGAAATGGAACACATAAAAAAAATGAAAAATTACACTATCATGATGCTTTACGTGTAATGCTTTTGATCTTAATGGGCTAAATGACAACTTGTATTTCAAATTTATACAATGATGGCTTTCATAAATATTTGAACATACATTATGAAATCATCATTGAAATGAAAATATTAGAAGTTTGTTATCATGCTTAATGACTTTGTGATATTATATCTTGATGACAAACTCATGTTTCGGTTTTAAAATTTGATACTCATCTTTTGAAACATGAAACATATTATCATGATAAATTAAATCTCATGTCTTGGAATAATATGTTGCATTTATGCCTTGACAATTTTTATGATAAAGTTTGATTTTCAATTTTTGATGAAAGGCAAGTGATAAATTCATTTATGATATTTTATAAATCATTAGAATTACGAATGAGATTTTGATGATACGGTAATGACTTTATTCATGTTATTAATCTCAAAAATAATAATTTAATTATGAGTCTTGACTTGATAAATTGAGCTTGAATGATTTTTCTTTTAATGATTCTTGAATCTTCTAGAATTATGACTTGTTAAGACATATTTAATGCTTGAATCAAGTTCTAAAAGATTTCATTTTGCTATAAAGAAATTTTATTGAAATCATGATCTTGACAACTATGACTTAAAACTCTTTATAAATCAAGATCTTTTACCATGCTCCTTCCGTCTTATCAAAAGAAAATTCCTTAAATGAAATGTAACTTGTCTTTTGATTTCTCAGAATTTAATACTTGAATTTTTATGAATTCGTGTCTTGATTCTTATGAAATGTGATATTAGTAAAAATTCCTATATATGAATCAAGATCTTGTGTGTGATCTCCTAAGACTTCCACTTGTTATTTCCTAAAAAGAGACTTGTCAAAATGATTCATGAACCTTTTGATTCATGACTTTTGGATTCATGACTCAAGATTGAAGATTGAAAATTGATTCTTAATTGAAAATGGATTCATTATATGCTAAAATTGATTCTTTTTATTGTTTCAATACTTCCTTGAATGCCTTATATGATGATTGAAAATTTGATAAAAAAAAAATTGTGCTTAATATTTGAATCATTTATCATGGTTTGAAAATGAATGAAAAAAAAATATGTTGGCACTTGTAATCATGATTTGATCCTTAATATTAATATGCTTTTATATATCATGATTCTTGGTTGTATGACATTTATCTTGAATTAAAAATTGATAAATATGAATCTAGATCTTGCTAAAATGAAAAGTTATGAATCATGGATGATATCTTTTGGTTTTGATTCTTGTTGAATTTACATATTGATATCCTTCATGACATGATTTCTCATGTTTTAATACCATCTTGTATGCATCTTGAAAAAAATTGAAATATTGATTGATGCAAAATTATTGCATTGAAATATTATTCATCCCTTCTTTTCGATAGTGACAAAGGGGGAGTTAGCTTGCTAGCTTATGCATCACAAGTGAAAGTGGCAAACATAGCTAGCTAGAACTTGCAAAAGGCAAAACTTGCACTTCTCAAAATGAGAAGAAAGAAATTACAAAGTTGTATTATTTTTTAACTCATGAGCTTACAGTTTTAAAATGTTATAAATTTTACAAAAATTACTAGCTCATTGCAAATATGAAGTTGATTACTTGCAAAAGGGAAACTTAGGTGCAAATGAGAAAAATTGAAAGAGAGCTAGTTTGCGTATTGCAAAGTATACTAGCTTATCATTATTGCTTGTCATAAATTTTCCTCATACCATGATTTGTTTATGACTCTCTTGAATTCATGACTTGATATGTTAAAAATTCATGATGGAAATTTGTTATTTTGTTATGATAGAAGCACTCATGTAAAGGGAAAAGAATTATATTCTTCCCTTTTTTTGACAAAATCAAAGGAGGAGAAGATTTATTGCTAGCTTGCATGATTAATTTGCTAGCTCATTCAAGAGGAAGAAAATTGCTAACTTGTGCATCAAAAGAAAAATTTTGCTAGCTTGAACATTGAGAAGCAAAAAGTTGTTATCTCAAGAAAGGCAAAAATCTTGCTCAATTTCACTTCTTCAAAATTGCTTACATTTTTTACAAATGATTGTTGAATCTCATGCAAGATTATTTGAAATATTTGATCCTCCTTTCTTTTGATGCTAACAAAGGGGAGAAAGTTTTAGCTCAAACATTGCAAAAATTTGCCATCTTGATTCCTATTTTGCAACTTCATGAGAAGCTAAGAATTGTTATATCAAAGGATGCAAATATTGCTATCATGGGAAACAAGGTGCCTACTTGCACATCTCAAGAAGCAAGTGAAAATTACCATCATTGTCTATCCTTGAAACTTGCTATGATTGAATGGTATTATTTGATGTTGTATTGTAAAAATGTTGTATGATGTGATAAATAGCTAGTATGTTGTAAAGATTTGCATATTCTTGAAAACTAGCTATGATGTTACTTCTCCTTTTTTTTGATGACATAGGGGGAGAAGTAGATTGATGACTTCATGCTTTGTATTGAATATTTTATATATATTTGCATGATGGTTTGACTATTCTCATAAACATTGTGATGAATGTTGCTTGGATCTGGGATAATCCAAGTGTTCTATCAATGGCATATTGATAGGGGGAGTTTGTGTTAAACTCCAGGGAGTTATGGTTAACTCCGTCAGTCATCAATTAGTTGTCATCATCAAAAAGGGGGAGATTGTTGAATCTCAGATTTTGATGATGAAACTAATTGAGTGTGATTTGTTGTCTAACTGCGTGTTGAGTTACGTAGGTCGACTATCGGCAGGAGGCTTCGTACGTCGGGCATCGGGCCAAGAAGTGCCGAGTTGCACCATGGATATCGAGGTTGCGGAGGTCAACCATCGATTGGGCAACAAGTCGCTAGAGAGGGCGATGTGCCGAAGGATCGGACGAAGCGCCAACCAATGATGTGTCGGGCAACTGAATGTCAATTTGCGTTGTAATAACTGTCTAGATCGGAGTAGAGTGTTTGGTGTTTGTTTGTGCAGGAGTAACTACGAAAGGGATGAAGACATAAAGCGAAATCAAGGGCTGAAGTCAAGTGCGATGGATCGTTGGGAGTTCGAGAATTTGATGGAAGACTGAAGATTTATTGGGAGTCTTTGTCGGAGAATGAGTAAGGAGCTTGCTGAAGGGTTTTTGAAAGCTCGCCGGGAGGTTCGTCGGAAGTTCGCGGAGCTTGACAAGAAAGATTGAAGCTTGCCAAAGAAGCTCGGGGGAACTCGCCAAAATCATCGTGGAGTCCGAGAGCTTACCGGGAGTCCGCAGGATGGTTTCCGAGGAATCGTCGGAAGACCGTCGGAAGTTCGTCGGAAGCTCGACGGAAGAAGACTTGACTTGCGGACTTTGGAAACGTCTTTAAAATTCGTAGTTAGCACGTATTTTGGGTTAGGATTAGATAACCCAAAGTGGGGGCCCATTGGGCCTTGATTAGGATGAGTTTGGGCCAAAATTTTAGCCCAAACCGAACCAGCTACGTGCATGCATGCTATCAGTAGCGCTCACGTAGCAGTGGTAGTCGCTACTATAGTAGCACCGCCTGCCTAGGCGGTAGCACTGCCTGCTCGCCAGCGGTGGAACCGCTTTTGCCAGCAGCGCACCACCTTGGAACGCAGTCAATCGCTTGCCAGTGACTGCACCGCTGCACGACGCCTCGACTCCAAATTGATTTCAAATTTGGAGCCCAATTTTGAATCCACTTTGGATCTATAAATACCCCCCCTTTCTCAGCTAAAAGGGCAACCCTTTTGAGCAAAAATTCTTAAGTCTTGAGCTTTTGTAGAGTGTTGAAAGGTCTTGTTCTTGCTAAGTGTTCACCTTCTTCTTTTCTTGAGAAATCTTGTACAAGTGTGAAATTCTTGTAAAGGGCTGTAAAAGGGGTATTTGATCCTTCCCCTTCAAAGGATTTGATAGTGGAAGAAGGGAGCCTCAACGGAGAAGGCTTCGGAAGTGGATGTAGGTCACTTTGACCGAACCACTATACATCGCTGCGTCTTGATTGTGTGAGTGTTTAAATTTCTATTTTACCTTGCTGCAAGCCTTTACTTTACTTGCTCCACTTCCTTTTTATCTTTGTACGCATGCTTTAAAGTTAGAACGCAAAAATCGATTTCAAACGAAATGTTGCTTTCATCGTACGAAGTTTTCGAAGCTTGTTTTAAATCGCTAAAAAGTCCATCGTTTTATCCGCTGCACTAATTCACCCCCCCCCCCCTTAGTGCCGCTCGATCCCTAACAATTTTGTCAACTCGAAACTCATAATCAAATTATCAAAATCATTCTCGAGACTTATATGAACATAGTATATATATATGGATTCATCATTTATCTTTTTATGTCAAATCAAAATAAGTATTCAAAAAAGAAAGGCAAGTTTTATTATAAAAATCATCAAGACAAAAATATAACACATTATTTCAAGATATGAGATTCAATTTATCATGATAATGTGTTTCATTTTAAGTTGTTTTTTCCATATAAGTGTACTCATGTTTCAAAAGATGAGTATCAAATTTTAAAACCGAACATGAGTTTGTCATCAAGATATAACACCTTTAAATTCTCATGATATCATAAAACCATTAAGCATGACAACAAACTTTTAATATTTTCATTTCATCATTATCAATGATGATTTCATAAGGTATGTTCAAATATTTATATAAAAGCCATCATTGTATAAATTTAAAATACAAGTTTGTCATTAAACCCATTAATATCAAAAGTATTACATATAAAGCATCATGATAGTGTATTTTCTCATTTTTATGTATTTCATTTCGTGCAAATTGTTTTCATACGAGTATGCTCATGTTTTCATATAGATCCAAAAAGCAAGTTTCAAGAGAAATCGTTAAGACCAAAAACATGATACACATTTATTTTCAAAATATTGATTATGATTATTTTCATGAGAATCACAAGATTTATGAAATGAGTTCATTAATCTCAATAGGATAGAAAATACATAGCATTTCAATTTATGTGAATCTTCATACAAGTATGCCTTTGCCTTTTAATGTCAAATAGAGATAGGCATGAAAATTCAAGACATAAAGGGAAAACCTCACCAAATAGATCATCAAGAGCTAAAAATATAGCACATTACACAAAAGGCATCTTCCTACAAAAATTCAATTCAACATGATAATGTGTTTCATTTTAATCAAATTTATTTCACACATCATCGTATAAATTCAAAATATAAGTTTTGTCATTTATGCTATTAAGATCAAAATCTTTCATTAGAAAATTTTATTAAGAGCAACGGAGATGGTTTATATGTAAGCATGCTCAAGTCCTCTTTCTATAAAGTTGTGTATCAAGTTTAAGACCGAAAAGGTGATTCATCAAACCCATCAAGGACAAACACATAAAACATAAAAACATCGTGATAGCACATTTTTCATTTATATATATTTTAATTTAAAAAAATGCTAGAAAGAAAAAGCATAAAATAAAATTCCTACCAACTATATTAAGCAACTCATGAATAGTCTAAGTAATTTCATAATAAGGAAAAAACAACTTGGGTGAGTTTCTTACCTCATTGTCGAAAACCATCAAAGCCCAATTCACCATTTCATCACTTGATTCCTACTTGGGTGCCTTCCTCTTCTTTGGTCTCTTCCTCTATTCAAGTTCATTATTTATTTTAGATTTTTGTTTAATGAACTTATTAAGATTTAGTATTCGAAGTTCAAAGTTCTCAATAGTGTCCTCATCACTTGAGTCATTACTCAAGTGATATTCATTTGTCCGAAGTTCCAAATCCTTCCTGTTCTTTGGAAGGTGGTTCAAGTGTTCAATGAGTTCAAAATGTTCTAGGAGGCTCATTTCATATGTCATTAGTGAGCCAATTAGTTCTTCAATAGATAAATTATTTAAATTTTTAGCCTATTGTATTATGATTACTTTAGGATCCCACCTTCTTGGAAGGGATCTTAAGCTCTTGTTATGAGTTCAAAGTTTAAAAAATATTTACTAAGAGCTTTTAGACTATTGACAACATCCATGAAACAGGTGTACATGTCGTTGATAATCTCACTTAGTTTCATTTGGAAAAGCTCAAAATCATGCAATAAGAGGTTTACTTTCGAGTCTTTGACTCTACTAGTTCCCTCGTGTATGATTTCAAGTGTTCACCAAATTTTAAAAGTCGTTTCGCATGTAGAAATTCGATTGAACTCATTTTTGTCTAAAGCACAAAATAAGGCATTCATAGCCTTTGTATTTAAAGAAAAAGATTTTTTCTCTAAGTCCGACCATTTGTTCGTTAGTTTAGAGGGAAGTTGAAAATGATTTTCGACAACGTTCCACAAATCCAAATCCATTGAAAGCAAGAAAACTCTTTTTCGAGTTTTCCAATAAGTATAGTCCAATCCGTTAAAGAACGGTGGACGAACAACCGAAAAGCTCTCTTGAAAGCCATGAAGAGTCATTTCTTATGGGTGTAAATCCGAATGAAAAATAACGAGGCTCTGATACCAATTGTTAGGGATCAAGCGGCACTAAGAGGGGGGGGGGGTGAATTAGTGTAGTGGATAAATAAGATAAACTTCGACGATTTTAAAATAGGTTTCAGAAACTTCATACGAAAAGAATAATATTTTGATTAAAATCGTTTCGATTGCATTTTAACTTGAAAGCATATGTAAGAAGGAGACAACGAAGTAGAGCATCAAAGTGAAGATGGTTTACAGTAATGTAAATGACAATAAGATAAACGCAAATCGATTTATAATGGTTCGGTCATACAACCTACATCTACTCCCGATTCCTCTTCACTTGAGGCCATCAGCTTTCCACTAGCTATCCTCCTTCCAATGGGCGAGGATGAACTCCCTTACAGTAGCTCTCCTTTTGACGGGCTTAGGAGGTAACCCTTACAAGGCCTCTCACCTCTCTCTTGGACTAGAACACACTTAAAACTTAGAGGAAAGATTTTGACACACTTTTAACAGAGTTTTTCCTTTTTTAATCTTAGTTATAGACTTGCTTTCATGCATAAATGAGAGGGGTATTTATAGGGCTCAAGAGGATTCAAATTTGGAGCCCAAATTTGAATCACTTTCGTTCTTCTCGATGCTGGCGGTGCCACCGCCTGTCAGTGGCTGTGCCACCGCCTGTCAATGTCTGACATTGACAGTGTACTGGGTGGTTCCACCACCCAGCTCTCGGCCACTGGGCGGTGCTACCACCTAGCTCTTTTTAGCACACTGGTTTGGGCCATAAACTCGGCCCAAACTAGTCTGAAACAAGGCCCAATGGGCCCCTACTTGGGTTATAGGATTAACACCTAATCCTAATCCAAATTAATATGCTAACTATAAAATTAAGATATTTCCTAAGCTATTACAAAGTTCAACAAGTCAAGACTTCTTCTGATGAGCTTCTGGTGAACTTTCGACGATCTTCTGATGAACCCTCAGAAACTATTTTGCGAACTCCCGGCAAGCTCTTAGACTGCACGATGATCTTGGCAAGTTCCAACGAGCTTCTTTGGCAAGCTCTGATCTTTTTTTGGCAAGCTCCGTGAACTTCCGACGAACCTTCTGGCGAACTTCCTAAAACTCTTTTGCAAGCTCCCTACTCATTCTCGGCCAATTCCGGCAGCACTCCCAATGAATCTTCAGACTTTCGATGAACTCTCGAACTCCCAACGATATATCACACTTGTCTTTTGGCACTTTGTTTTACTTTACGTCTTCATCATTATCATAGTTAATCCTGCACAGACATAAACAAAAACTCTACTTCGATATAGACAGTTATTATAACGCGAATTGACATTCAGTTGCCCGGCACGTCATTGGTCGTCGCTTCGTCTGATTCTTCGGCGCATCGTCCTCTCTTCCTGCTTATTGCCTAATCAGTGGTTGACCTCTGCAACCCCGATATCCTTGGCACAAGTCCACTCTTCTTGGTCCGATGCTCGACGTCCGAAGCCTCCTATTGATTGTCCAATATCCTGACATGATTTCCTCCAGCGCAACGTCAATTCCTCTAGCATCAACTGTCTAATCCTGATCGATAGTAGACCTACGTCACTCAAAAGGTAGTTAGACATAAAATACAATCAATTAGTTTCATCATCAAAATTCGAGATTCAACAACTTTAAAGTTCCATATGTGTTGATCTTAATGCATGAAGTTGTTATATGTTTCTTTTCCAAAATTTTTCAACTTCGATTTTCATGAACTCATCTTGATATTATCTTTTCAGATTTCGGATGGCATTTTTTTGATATCGTATTTTGAATGGAGCTCTCATTTTTATCCTTCTCTGACCTTGCATTGATACTCCTTCGATTAATGATTTTTAGCATCATGTACATGATTCTCTATTGATGATCTTTAATTAATATCATGCCCTTTTAATGACTTGAAAAAATTGATTCTATCGATTTTATACTCCCTCTACTTATATTGACATGAATAAATGGACTTCATGATTTTTCACACTTTCGTATCATTTGAAGTTTGTTGATTTTGTCTTCATGACATATGCAACTATATATATCTTTATGTTATGAACATTGCATAAAGATGAAGCTCTCAAGTTTTTATTTCTTGAATACTCTCTTCGGATTTCATTCATGCGAATTCGATGAATTTTTAACTCTTGTTTAAAATTCTACGTCTTGAGCTTTTATGACTTGATTAATTATTTTCTACCTCATGCATTCTTATGAGAATGCCAAGTTAGCCCTTTATGAAATTTTTGATGATGATGTGTTTGACTTCATAAATTTGTCATAGAAATGCAAAGTTGAACTTTTAAGTATGAAAACATCATCATGACTCTTTTCATGAGTTCTGAGCTCAAATGTTCTCTCTCTTTTCTTCCTCAAATTTTTTTCTTGAATAAATGTCATGAGCTCTTGATGAAATTTTTGATGAATGTTTTGGCTTCAATGATCTATCTTTTCACTTAACGATTTTATGGCTTGAATTTTCAATCTAATTGCCTCTTGAACTTTTCATCTCAATCTTTCTTGAATGAACATTTATAATTCTTATCATGAGTTTTATGAATTTTATATTCAAATGACCTCTTTTCTATCTCACTAACTTCATTTAGTAGAAACGATTCTTGTAAGCTTTTTAATGACTTGAATGATTCACTTTCATACTTCAAGAATTTTTATGCAGATTTAACTCTTAATGCTGAATTTTTCATGAGCTCTTAGAAATTCTTATGAATTTTGGCCTCGATGATCTATCTTACAATTTTGTAGACGTGAATTTTCAATAAGAATGAACGAATCGCTTTTCGTTATTCTTCTTGATGGATTTATCCTTCTCTCTTTTTTGCCATTTTCATAAAAACTCTATATTTGGCCCATTTCCTTTTTGTTGATGACAAAGGGGGAGAAAAATGTGGCAAGTTGAATTGATGACTTGATGGAATGATAAATGCCTTGTATGTATCGTATTGCAATTGCCATGCTTTATATCAAAAATTGATTGCTATCTTTAAAAGCATCGCAACGTATCACAATTGTATGTAATGTATCGCATGCATCACAAAAGGCTCATATATGCTTAAAATGTTAATTTTTGTAAGATTATTATCATATCATGTTTAAATTCGGTATCTTTCATTGATATGATAAGTTATCATTTTATTTAATGATGTATCGTAAAATGATTTTATGATTTGGATTTGTACATTTTATTTTGATATCATTTGATCCTTGCTACATTTCAAAATTATAGTTGGTATCATGTATCAAAATGATAATTGTCCATCATCATTCGATATTGAACTAGAAAATGAATGTCATGCCTTGTCATCATTTTCAAACTGAGAAAACTATAAAATTTCGTATTTTTGAAAGATCATGCTTGTTGAGCATGACGATAAATTCAACGAATGCAACTTATTAGTTTCAGCTTGAATTTAAGGGGTTTGAATTCAAGTGTTTCCCTTCTCAAAATATGACATATAAATAGGGGGAGTTAAGATTAACTCCATCATCAATTGACTGTCATCATATAAAAGGGGGGGATTATTGAATCTCAGATTTTGATGATGAAGTCAATTGATAGGTTATTTGATCTAATCCATATTATTGAGATAAGTGTGCAGGATTAACTATGATAGCAATGAAGACATAAAGCAAATTGCCATAGTCAAGTACGTTGGGAGTTTGAGAGTCTGCCGGAAGTCCGAAGGATCATCGAAAGTGTTGCCAGAACTAGCCGAGAATTTATCGGAGACTTGCCAAAGGTTTCAGAAGTTCACCGGAAGGTTCGCTAGAGGTTTGCGGAGCTTACTGAGAAAGTTCGAAAGCTTGCCAAAAGATTCATCGGAACTCGCCATAAAGTCCGAGAGCCTGTTGGGACTCCGTTGAAAGATATCCGAGGGTGTGTCAGAAGTCCACTAGAAGTTCGCCAGAAAAAGACTCGACGTTACCATATTATAATTTGTTTAGAAATATGTTTCAATTTCATAGTTGGCATGTAATTAGGGTTAGGATTAGATGATAATCCTAATCAACCCTTATAGGGGCTAATTGGGCCTTAATTGGGCTGAATTGGACCGGATTAAAGGCCCATGCAGGAGTGCTAGACTATGTCTGGTGGTGGCATCGCCAGACCAGGGCGATGGCATCACCCCAAGAATAGGTTCCCAGGTGGTCTGGGTGGTGGTACCACCCCAAGTCAGCGGTGGTATCGTTAACAGTTATTACTTATCAACGGTGGTACCGCTTGACAAGCGGTGGTACCACCCCTCTACAGAGCTCGAGGACTCTATCAGGCGATAGTACCACCAGACTAGGTGGTGGTATTGTCTAGTATACTGATAGAGCAGGGTCAACTAGCGGTGATACCGCTAGTGCCAAGCGGTGGTACCACCAATATTTGGAAACTCGGAATGTGACTTTTTTTGGCTCCAATTCTGAAGCCAATTGAGTCTATAAATACCTCTTACTTCTCAATTGGCTAAGGACATGGAGAAGTGATAACAACTAAGTCAAAACTCTAGTAAAATTACCTTCAAAAGTTTAAGTGTTTACCTCCCAAGTCTCATTTGTAAAAGTTCTATAAGAGAGTATGAACCACTTGTAAAAGTCTATAAGAGAGGTGCTTGGTCCTTCTTCTTCAAGAAGAATTGATAGTAAAAGTTGGGAACCTCATCGGAGGAGGTTTCGGAAGTAGATGTAGGTCGTTTAACCGAACCACTATAAATCGTTGCATACTTCTCTTAGTGTGAGTTTTTAAATTATTGCATTTCAATTTTTACTTAGTTGCAATCTCTCAATCTCTTTCTCTCAACTCTCTTTTGTATTTAATCGAAACATTCGCTTTGCTGAAATCTTTTTCGTTGGACCAAAACTTCTCAGCGCACAACCTTTTTTGAAATCGATTTAAAGTTACAGTTTTTATCTGCTGCACTAATTCAAACCACCCCACACCCCCCACCAGCCCCCCCCTCTTTCATCTTAGTGCCACTCTAGATCCTAACAAAAAATGGATTTTAAAAGTCTTCTCTTCCAATGAACGATCGGAATGAATTGGAGAAGAAAACTTTTTCTTTAAACGCCAAGGTTATGAATGCCTTATTTTGTGCTTTAGATAAGAATAAATTCAATCAAGTTTCTATTTGTGAAACAGCTTATAACATTTGGCATATACTTGAAATCACACACAAAGACACTAGTAGAGTAAAGGAGTTTAAAATCTATCTTTTGGTTTATAGTTACGAATTATTTTGCATGAAACCAATTGAGACCATTGGAGATATGTACACCCAGTTTACGGATGTCGTCAATGGTCTAAAAGCTCTTGGTAAAAGTTTTTCTAATTTTGAACTTGTTAATAAGATTTTAAGATCCCTTCCAAAGAGTTGGGACCCTAAAGTAACGGCTATTCAAGAAGTCAAGGACTTGAATAACTTTCTGCTCGAAGAGCTTATCGGGTCTCTAATGACCTATGAAATGACTTGCAAAGCATATGAAGAACTTGAGAAGAACCTTCTAAAGGACAAGAAGGATTTGGCACTTAGAACTCATGAAGACCACTTGAGAGAAAGCTCAAGTGATGAGGATAATGATGATGATGACTTGGCACTTTTAACAAAAAAATTCAAAAAATTTATAAAAGGAAACAAATCTAAAAATAACACTAAAAACAAAAATAAACTTAAGAAGGACTAAATTATTTGCTACGAATGCAAGAAGCTGGAGCACTTCAAAAGTGAATTCCCTCAAGTGAAGAAGAAGCAACTGAAGAAGAAGAAAAGGCTCAAAGCTACGTGAGATGATTCGAGCGCTTTCAAAGACGAGGAGCAAAACAACATGGAGGTTGCAAACTATGCGTTAATAGCATTTATCAATGAGGCAAGTAGTTCATTTGAATCTAATTTATCTTTCAATGAATTATTGAGTACTTTTCATGACTTATTCGATGAATGTAAATTAGTTAGCAAAAAGTATAAATTATTAAAAAAAGTGTACACCTTTCTAATTAGTGTATTTTATAAATTGAAGATTAAGAATGATAATGAGATATCACCTCCATGCACTAAATGTGAATCGTTTAGAAAGGAAAATTTGCTATTAAATGAAACTTTAGAAAAATTTAAGATTGATAATAAATCCTTGAAAATGATTCTTGTCAATAAGGGTCACGTTCATAGAAGAGATGGAATCAATTTTGTGAGTAACACTCATCAAAAGCCAACCATATTTGTTAAAGGCCCAACCTTGTATGTTTCATCCCGCAACAAATGCAACTTTTGTTGCAAACTTGGATATTATGTTCATAAATATCCATTTAAAATGTATAGTCCACATAAGTTAATTTGGGTTTCTAAAGGAACCATAAAAGGACTCTATGCAAAATGATATATTAGATAGATCGATTTGTGAGGCACCCAAAGTTAAATGAATATATAAAAAATCTCCTTTCTTATAGATATATTTACAATCACAAGCTAGGAGCAAGAAATGGTACATTGATGATGCATGCTCATAATCAAGCTCACTAGCTAAAACAACAATGGAAGATTATTTCATTAATTGCCTAATGATTAAAACATGTTGATCGATTATATAGACCACACTAGTATTGAGTCTAAAGAACACTAGCTAAATTGTCTTTGTTAGATTTCTCAAAAAGTGATTTTGCTAATGACCCTGACTTCACTTATAATATGTTGATATTCAAGTTTTCATGATTCTGGAAAACACTTATCCAAACTCTTCTCTTGACATTCAAAAACCTAAAATTGTAAAGTTTTTATTAATCGTTCTCCCTTGATCCTTCTAATTGACTAAAGAAAATGTTCATGAACCCTTTGATGATCATGACATTAAATCTCACTATGAAAAATTTCTTTATATTTCTTATGCTTGAATCTTTGTTGTAAAAGGTAAAAATTTTTGGGTTATGTTTCTTAAAAGAAATGAAAAAGTTTGCTCTAATTGACAAACAAAGAGGGGTTTGAATGATATAAATGATATTATTTTACTTGATTAATTGCTTGATAATTGAGTCGAACATTGAATGTTAGCCTCACTATAAGATGTATGTTAAATGAGAAAGCTCAAATGATCAAGTGATAAAAAATTTACAGCCCCAAATGAGCCTAAGGTAGTGTACCAGCGTTGGCACCACTAGAACTGGCAGTAGCACTGCCAAACATTCTCTTCCTGGGCAGTGGCACTACCCAGTTGGCAGTAGCACCGCCCGAGATTGCCCTATAAAAGGGCACTTTCGGGCTGGCAGTAGAACCGTCCCCAACACTCCTCACACATAGCCCCCAATCCTCTCTACCTCTTATTCACCTTGCTACTTCCCTAGAAAACTAAGAAGGCCTCTCTTCTCCATAAATCTAAGGATTAATCATTCGAAAATCACTACAAAGGTAATCTTTGAAACCCCTCCCTTAATTCATGAGTTGATTCTACCCTTTCATATAGATTTCTTTCATTGTTAATACTTGTAGACCTATGGCACATAGAAGATCCTTAAGGGACAAGGGGAAGAGGAGAGTAGATGAATCCTATGACCCCATACTTTTTGATTCAAAAGAGAATGCCCTCAAGTTTTCGACCTTTGAATCTAGGAGTGTACGTAAGGGAAAATATATAGATCTAGAAGAGTTAGGGGATTTGGAGCCTATTCAATAGTTTGAAAACTTAGATATTCTTCTCATCTTGCAAATTAGTGAACCAATTTATCCTAGACTTATCCGATTATTTTATAACAATTTGAATGTAGATGAAGACGATAGGGTGTTAACTTATCTCTTAGGGCATCATATACCAATTATGGATAGTATAATTTGTAACCTTATAGGAATTTCTAAGAAAAGAAGAGGTTGCTACTTTAGAGGTCAATAGGATATAGATGCAGTCGAAATCACTTACTCTGAAGCCTTAGGCATTATATTTGGAAACCCAAATTTGTCTATCGTTCCAAAGAGCTGTGAACATTTGCTGCCCTTTAATTCAAAAGTACTTTATTATATCATAATAAGTATTTTACTTTCAAAACAATATCATCATGATGAGGTAAGTCAAATAGGGTAAGTTCAAATTGAATTATGACAATATTAGATCTTAACCAAAGTGTGACAAGTTCATCGTCAACTTAATACTTTGTTTAGACACTTTGGTGTATCACCCGATGAATAGCTTGTATATTTCTTCTTGTTGAGAACTCTTTCTATACTCTCTATGTTATACTTCTTGTGTACTATGACTTTATGTGTTGTAATGCACTTCTTAATACTATGATAAATGTGACACTATATAATGGTACACATTTCCTTTTTACACATGAGCTTCATGTAATGCACTAATTAAGTATGTTAAATTGTTCGAATGTATGAGTTTCTTGTATACTTTTTTAGACTTTTTTAATTTTTCATAAATGGAGTTTTTATTGAGTTTATTTCGTATCTTCTTCGTCTTACTCCGCTCATGGATTTTTTATACCCTTGCTCCATCACTTGATAATTTTTTTTAATCTCCCTATGCTTATGAAAGAAGAAGTGTCATTCACGGATTTTTGTGCGAATTTTTGTGCAATGATTATGAACCTCTCTTCTTTCTATCCATATTTTTTTTTATGTCATGAATCCCTTGGCTCTTAATAAAAGTAGAAGTTTGATGAATTTTCGATAGCTTGAATGGATTCTTTTTCTTGTATAATTCATGGATTTTCGATAGCTCGATCCTTCTTGATGAATGAACTCCTTCCTTCTCTTTTCAAGAAGAACTCTTGACTTTTACCTATTTTTTATCTTTGCTAGCTTGCCTATCTCAAAGCTAAAAAGAAGTGTTAGCAAGAGTGGTGCTAGTTTGCACATATCCTTCGCAATGGAAAAGTCACATCTTGCTATCGCAATAATATAAAACTTGCTTGCATAAAATGATGATTGCCCATTCCTTTTTGTTGATGACAAAGGGGGAGAAAATGACAAATTGATGAATGCTTGGTATCGTGAATGCTTGAAATGTATCGTGCTTGAAATATATCATACTTGAAATATGCTTGGTATCATGAATGCTTGAAATGTATCGTGCTTGAAATATATTATACTTGAAATATGCTTATTATGGTGAATGCTTGAAATGTATCGTGCTTGAGATGTATCATACTTGAAATGATAAATGTTTATCATGCTTAGAAATTGGTATCATGCTTACTATCGTATTTGAAATTGGTATCATGCTTAGCATCATATTTGAAATGATGAATGACTATCATTATGTTAATAATTTGGTATTGCTGGTTATAGGTGCCTTACAAGCCAATCACATGAGTGATAGCACCTGTAACATGCTACGTCAATCTCTTTGCTTATGATTATTGGCATTATCTCACATTATCTAGATGTATATTGTGATGTCACTGGATCTGTGCAATGGGAATCGGATCGTGATGAGATCACGATAATGAGATCGATTCACCTTTAAACACAGACCCTAAATTATCCTGGTCATAGGTTACTCGAGAAGGACATCGAGATAACCGAATAGACTAGTGTACTGTATACCCGTTCATATGATGGAGGTATCTGGTCTCATAGCTACTTATGTGGGGACACTAAGGGTACAGTGCAGGTGCTCATTGGAGAATGAGTTCACTGATTGATCCGCCTACGGAATGCTGGATGGTTATTGATACCTCACGTCAGACAATAATTCCGTAGTCTCAATAGTGTATCTGGTCCTTAGACTTGAGACACCAAGGATGTCCTGTATGAGTATTCTACTCTTTGATACCGGACTTATAGGTTTGGAAAGTTCCATATCTAGTACAGCCGGTCATTGGGAGTGGTAGCCAACCTTACGAGGGCTATTGAGTGTCAATAGAGGATCATCCACTCTCGGTATCATGAGAGGAATATCCCATGTGTTCGGATTGAGAGAGAAAGAGTTCTCCGGGAGAATCTGACAAGAGCAAGACTTGAGGAGAGACCGTATGGGCCTGACAGCACCATGCTCGGTATAGGGTCTTTGGGATATTAGATAGATGAGAGATTATAGATACATGGTAACTGAGGACAAATAGGTCCAAAGGATTGGATTCTCTTGTATCATCTAGGGGCCGCGGCGTAGTGGCCTGGTACGTCCGCAATCGATGAGTTGGGTGAATTATTATAGAGATAATAATTCACTATGTCAAAAGGAGTTCTGACAAGTATAACTCACGGCCAGCTCGATATTGGGCCTAGAGGGTTACACACATATGGTAGGTGTTGTGACGAGTAGAGGTTCGGATATGAGATATCCGCTGAACCCCCTATCTTATTGGATATCCACTAAGTCCCTGAATTATTGGATCCTGAGATGAGATTCAATAATTGCTAATAAGTGA
This sequence comes from Musa troglodytarum, assembly GCA_023547065.1. Taxonomy (NCBI): domain Eukaryota; kingdom Viridiplantae; phylum Streptophyta; class Magnoliopsida; order Zingiberales; family Musaceae; genus Musa; species Musa troglodytarum. The sequence goes on from CP097510.1 coordinate 71,052,781, forward strand.
TTATTGGGTAGAGGCCCACTAATCCAAGAGGCTTGGGTAATTGGATAGAGATCCATTAGGGTTTTTTCAGGGGGGCCTCTATAAATAGGAGGGGACCAAAGCTCTATAGGCTAAGGGTTTCTTTTGGTAGCCACCTCCTGTTCTCCTCCCCCTAGAGAGAGAGGAGCATCGTCACAATCCCTGCTGTGTGGATACCGCTAGAGAGGAGTACACTTGACTTCCTTCATCCTCTCCCATAGATCTGCAGGAATTCAGGGATATATGATCTCCCTAGGTATCTTCTTTTACATGTGCAGTTTTCGTGGATTTGCTTTTGATGCACCGATCTTTGCATGATGATGGAAACTTTCTATGGGAAATCTGGGGTGTTTTGTTTTCTGTTCTTCCGCTGCGCATGTGATGTCGCTCCCCCTTGATGGATTTCCCAAACAATGGTATCAGAGCCAGGTTGTTCGTGCGAAGATTGGATCTTAAATTGCGTGTGTTGTGACCTAGAACAGGTCTAGTCATCAAAATCGTTGGCGCAAAGGCGAGGAAAGGCAGCAACTGTTGCTGCCTGTTGCGGCCATGCAGCGACCGCAAGGCTGCTTGCAGCCTTGCTGCCTACACAGGCAGTAGTCGACCGGTGGGCTATGGGCCGCAAGCAGGCTGCCTGCGCTGGTGGCCTGCTGCCTGCCTGCGACCCGCGGGCAGAGGCACCCGCGGAGGCAGTGCTCCCCTCGGGCAGCGCTGCCTAAGGACCGGGCGGTGCCTGTAGGGGCGAACGCCACCGCCCGCGACCAGGCAGGCAATGCTTGCAGCCACCCGCAGGGGCGGTCCCCGCGAGGGGCAAGGCCGCCTGAGGAGGCGGTGCCTGCCCGCGGTGACGTGCGCGGTGCAGCGCATGCCCGCAGCGATGCCCACGGGGCAGCGCCACTGGAGCGCCGGCGGGGAGCCCGCGGGGTAGCGCCTGCGGGCGCTGCGCCCGCCTGCTGCGGCCGAGCCGCCCGCGGCTAGCCCGCAAGGGGCAGCGCCGCCAGCGGACAGACCGCCTGCGGGCGCTGCGCCCGCGAGCAGGGGCGGCGCGCCCGGCCGTAGTGGCCGCCGCTGGCAGGGTGGCGGCGGCCGCAATGCTGTAGAGGAGGGAATAGGGTTTTGTTGGGGCAAAAGATGGTTTTGCCCCTCTGAATTTCAGAAATTCCAGATTCTGTCCTCTTTGACAGAATTACCAAAATACCCTAGGAATTTGAGAAATTCCAGTCTCTATCCCTTTTTGCCGAATAACCAAAATACCCTTGGGCATCAAAAAATTCCCTCTATGTCCCTATTTTCAGAAATATTAGTTAATTAAATAGTTTAATTAACTATTATTATTTATCTAGTAGTCTTATAAAATAACATATACATGTGATGTATGATGTGGATAGATGATCATGGACTTATGATGTGATGTGTGTACATGTGATTATTATTATTATTGAGGTCTGCGAGTCTCTATTTTTCTTGTTTATTGTTGGGCCTGCGTGCTTGTAATTATATTATAATTATCAGAGGAGGCGTAGCGGTAGCGTGACTCACGAGGCCGAGACGGACGATCCGACATATTGAGATACATTGAGATGCCGACGGATCCGACGAAGCGAGATGGACGATCACAGGGCATAGAGATGCACCGAAGTACACATAGATCTTGATGTGAGTGATTAGGCCCACTAGCTCAGGCCTGATCACATTATGATATGGTCCATGATCATCTGGTGTGATTGCTCATGTGATGTGTGATTAGTTATACACCTGCTAGATATGTATATATATATTTGCATGCGATGTAGATATATATATTAAATACGTATATGTGTGACACATTCTGTTAGGAGACCAAATCAAAAATCCTCTCCATTAATAATATTAAGTCGATAAATGTAAAGCAATTAGATTGACCCACGTGACCTTCCATCGTTATAGTTAGGAGCCGATTCTTGGTATAGGTTGAGTTGGTCGAGTCCCTTGAGACTCACCTATATCACGTCTCGCCATCTTATCTACGACATAGAGATGTCAGAGGTGACCTGAGGACATGGTATGCTTGGTCGAGTCCCTCGAGAGTATATCACCTAATCAGACTCATCTGGTAACGATGTTAATGACTTAACCGAACATCATGGTTGGTCGAGTCCCTCGAGGCCATGGTGGTTCGGAGGCCGAACAGGACAGGAATCACAAGGAGTTGTGATTGGCAAGAGTTGCCTACCTTTATAGGCTTAACGTGATTGGTCGAGTCCCTCGAGGTTACGTTAAGACGCCGATTGGATCCTGATCCCCACTAGAGATCCGCCGGGGGTCTCCGATTCACATACCGGAGGGTGTTGTGTGTCTCACGAAAAATTAGTGGGAATATATTAAGATAGAAGTCCTTATCTTAATTATTTAATTTCTATAAAGTCTGCATGTTATTTATTTCTGTTACATCTTTTATTTCAGAAAAATATCGCTTTCAAATCCTTCACGTGGCATACTTGATGCCAACCGCCTCACTGGTCCAAATTATACAGATTGGCTTCGCAATTTGAGAATCGTTCTCACGGCGGAGAAAATCGCATATGTCCTTGATATAGTGATCCCTACGCCCGACGAAGGGGCAAGCGAGGATGAGATCACTCGTTATGTGAAGTACTTAGATGATTCCACTCTTGCTCAGTGTTATATGTTGGCCTCTATGACTACTGAGTTACAGAGACAACATGAAAATATGGATGCTAATTCCATACTCCTGCATCTCCGCAAACTGTTTTAGGAACAGGGAAGAACTCAGCGATATGAGATATCAAAGAGTCTTGTCCGTGGTAGGATGACTGAGGGGACACCGGTTCAGAACCATGTCCTTAAGATGATTGAGTGGTTCGAAAAACTCACAGGTCCAGGAATGGTCCTAGAGGATAACCTATGTGTGGATCTTGTACTTTAGTCCCTACCAGATTCTTTTTCTCAGTTCATAATAAATTTTAATATAAACAAACTTGAGGTGACCCTCCCAGAGCTCCTCAATATGTTGAGAGAAGTAGAGAGCACCATTAAGAAAGAGAAGCCGGTTCTCTACACTGGTGAGACCAGAAAGAAAAGGAAGGCTGAGAAGACCCTTAAGAAGGGCAAGGGCAAGGGCAAAATGGGTAAGGTAAAGGTTGCCAAGAAAGACCCAACAAAGGATAAAGATCAGTGCTTCCACTGCGGCAAAGATGAGCACTGGAAGAGGAACTACAAAGAGTACCTTGTAGAGAAGGCGAAACAGAAGTTTGCAGAAGTTTCAGGTACATTCATGATCAGTCTCCATTTGTCAGAATCTTATGATAACACATGAGTATTAGATACCGGGAGTGTTTATCATATTTGTAATTTGTTGCAGGTTCTAGTAGGACCTAGGAGATTAAACAAAGGCGAGATGGACCTTAAGATGGGTAATGGAGCAAAGGTTGCTGTAGTGGCTGTTGGCAAGGTCACCTTACATCTGCCTGGTGGAGCTATTATTACATTAGATACATACTATTATGTTCCTTCTATTATTAAAAATATTATTTCCATTTCATGTTTGATAGTTATTGGATATAAATTAGTTTTTGAGAATAATGGTTGTTCAATAATATTAGATGATCAGATCATCATGAAAGGAACATTGCATAATGGTTTATTTATGCTAGATACAGCTCCACATATCATGAGTGTAAGAGAGTCTAAGAGGAAATGAGAAGTGGAAAACCAGACAGGAAAGAGTATTAAAACCCTTCGATTAGATTGAGGAGGTGAGTACTTGAGTATAGAGTTCACCCAGCTCCTCAAAGACTATGTGATTTTATCCCAATGGACATCTCCTTATACACCACAGCTTAATGGTGTATCAGAAAGGAAGAATCGCACACTGTTAGACATGGTGCGTTCCATGATGTGTTTTGCCGACCTACCCATCTCATTCTAGGGATATGCCCTAGAGATCGCAGCATACCTTCTGAACAGAATTCCAACTAAATTAGTGATGTCTACTCCATATGAGATTTGGAATGGGAAGAAACTCGATCTTAAAGTTAAGATTTGGGGCTGCCCTGCCCACATTAAGTGACACAACCTTGATAAGTTGGAATCTAGGACGGAACGGTGCAAGTTCGTGGGATACCCCAAAGAAACTTGTGGGTATTATTTCTATCAACTTGAGGACCGAAAGGTCCCTATAGCCAAGAGAACAGTATTCCTTGAGAAGGAACACATTCTTGGTGGAGACAGTGGGAGCATGATAGAGTTGAGCAAGGTTGGAGAACCTAGCTCAAGCACCATTCCAGAATCTGTTCAGATACTTAACACACAAGTTCCAACTTTACGTAGGTCAGATAGAGTATCCCATCCTCCTGAGAGATATGTGGGACATATCAGAAGAAAGGATGTTGAGGATATTGATCCTCAGACCTACGAGGAGGCTATTATGAGCATAGACTCCGGGAAATCGCAAGAAGCCATGAATTCAGAAATGGATTCCATGTACTCCAACAAGGTTTGGAACCTAGTTGATGCACCCGAGGGCATTGTACCCATTGGTTACAAGTGGATCTTCAAAAAGAAGATTGGAGTAGATGGAAAGGTAGAGACCTATAAAGCAATGCTAGTTGCTAAGGGGTATCGTCAAAGGCAAGGTGTTGACTATGACGAATTAGTGCTTTTATAAAAATTACATCGATTCAAAAAATCTCATTTGATAAAACTTGTATCAAAAATGCATTTGAACTCAGAGAGAGTGTGAAGTGAAGTGAGCAGCTAAATCAGTAAGCAATATAAAGAAAAGTAGTAAAGAAGAGATCACACTTGATTTATAGTGGTTTGGTTATCGTGATCTACGTCTACTCCTGATTCCTTCTCCGTCGAGGCCACCGACGTCCACTAACGATCTTCTTTCAATGGACGAAGATCAACTATCATCTTACAACTCTTTTCTCCTTTTTATAAATTTAGGATATAACATTTACAATTCACTCTCCCTTCTCTCAAACTGAATTCAAAACTTAGAGCTAGAGATAGGGAAACTCTTAAAGAATTATAATTGCATTTTCACACTAATTTTCATTCAAGATCATATATTTGCTGAGCAAGGATAAGAAGGGTATTTATAGGCCCCAAATGACTTCAAAAATAGAGCCAACAAAAATCTCATCTTGGGTTCTTGAGGTACTAGCGGTACCACCGCCAGTACTAGTCAGTACTTATTAGGACTAAACTCAGCACTAAGAGGGGGGGGGGGTGAATTAGTGCATACATAAAAATATCGTAGATTCGAAAAACTTCATTTCGATGAAAGCCATATCAGAAATGATGTTTAACTTGAAAATTATTATAAGAATGCAATGAGCAAGTAAAGCAATATAAATCAAAAGTAAATAGCAAAGAAAGTTAGCACACTGGATTTATAGTGTTTCGGTCATCACAACCTACATCTACTCTCGATTCCTCTTCCATCAAGGCCACCACGTCCACTAACGATCTTCTTTCAATAGGTGAAGACTAACCATCCTCTTATAACCCTTTTCTCCTTTTCATAGGTTTAGGAGACAACTTTTGCAAGCCTCAAACCTCTCTTAGAATGATCACAACACTTGATACTTTTTCATAACTTTTCCACTCAGAATCATAGCCCCTTTCTGCTCTAATTCTTACTCTTTAAGTAGGAATAGCTAGGGTATTTATAGACCCCAAATGGCTTTAAAAATGGAGTCAAAATTTCAAACACCTCAGGATTTGGGATATTGGTGATACCACTACCTGTGCTGGGTAGTACCATTGCTTGTAACACTAACACTAGGCAATACCACTACTTAACATAGTCTTGGAGACTATCTCAAAGACCGAGCCTTAGGCAGTTCCACCGCCAGCCCTAGGAGTGCCACTGACTTACGTTGCTCTAGGTCACTATTTGGACTATCCTCTTAGCCTAAAACAACCTCTAATCAGGCCCAATGGGCCCTTAATTGAGTTGACCTAATCACATTTAAAACTAACTCAATTAGACCTCTAAACTACTTCAATCTAGATAAATGATTATAAGCATTTAATCATATATTATCCGGCATGTCATTGGTTCTTCCAGTGCTTCGTCCGAACCTTCGATGCATCATCCTCTCTTGCGGCATATTGCCCAATCGATATGTTGACCTTTGTAATTTCTGATCTCCTTAGCGTAATTTTTGATCCTTTTGGCCTAATGCCCAAACTCATGGCATGAAGTCTTTTGCCGACACGTCAACCAATCCTCTGGCCCGACGTCCAATCTTCAAATATATTTCATTCTGACCCAATATTTAATTCCACTACTTTAATCGATTTATCTCTTCTTGATTGAAGCTAGTCCTGCATCACTCCAAACGTATATTAGATTACAAACTCATCAATTGATTTCATCATCAAAATTCAAGATTCAACAATCTCCTCCTTTTTTATGATGACAACTAATTAATGATGAAGTTTAAACTAAACTCCCCATATCAATATGCCATATTGATAGAAACATAAATACAAAAATAAATTAGGAATCTAAGCAACATGTCATCATAAAATCATGCATAATCAAATTTTCAATACAACATTCCATGCATGATCATCATCATAACTTCTCCCCTTTTATCATCAACAAAAAGGAGAAGTGCAACTAGTAAGTTTTACATCATTTTAGAACATGCAAGCTAGCAAGTTTTGATAATGTGAAGTTAAGTAAATTTTTGTTTCTTTTGTGATAGTAACTTTTTGCTTCTCTTTACAATATGCAAGCTTGCAACTTTTGCTTTTCTTTCCGATGCGTAAGCTAGCAAGTTCTTTACTTCCCTTTGTGATATACAAGCTAGCAAATTGTGCTTTTCTTTGTGATGTGCAAGCTAGCAAAACTTTCTCCCCCTTTGCCATTGTCAAAAAGAAAGGAAGAATACAATATTGCAATTCCTTTTCCTTTACATCAATTTTCTTGATAAAAATTAATAATAAAGATAAATTTACATCAATATTTTAATCATAAAAAATGAAAGATCAAGTCATGAATACCAAAAGAACATAAGTCATTTTTGACAAATTTCTTCTGTTGTAAAAGAAATGATCGGAAACGATTTTGATTCAAAAAGAAGGCTTATGTCATATAAACCATGTAATCAAGATAGTGATCCATAAAATGTATAAGGAGAATATTTGCATTTGGGAGATTTAACATAACTAAGTTTAACATTCAAGCTAGCACTTTTGGTTCTCTTTGAGATGCTAGCAATTTTCTTTCTTACCTTTATTATTAAAGAAAGAAGGAAAGGAGAAGGGAAGAATTCAAGGGTGCAAATATTTCAACGATCACATGAATGAACGAAGGATCAAGTCATGAATCCAAAAGTCTATGAATAAAAGTTCTACTTTTGTAAATAGAAAGAAGAAGGATTCATAGGAAATGATCATCACAAAAATAAAAAAAATCAAATTGTGAATACCAAAAGCAAAAGTCATGATTCATTTTGACAAATCTCCTTTTTGGTAAATAATGAAAAGAAATCTTAGGAGATCAAAGCTCTTGATTCATAAAAAATCTCAAGTATCAAGTAAAAGATTCATTTAAATTCAAATTATCAAATCATCAAAATCACTTTCAAGAGATTCATAAATAACAAAAATAGATTCATCATTAAGGATCTCTATAATAAAAACTCGATAAGACAGAGATTAAGAATTTTTTTAAAAAAAAATACATTCTCCCCCTTTTTTGTTTCAATTTATGCAATTGATTTTATACAAGCATGCCTTTATCTTTCATACAAAAGCCATGTATCATTGTTTAAACCCAAAAAGCAAGTTTCATCAAAAAAGAAATCATCAGGATCAATAGTATAACACTTTAGAATAATAAAATTGTTGAATCTCGGATTTTGATGATGATGAACTGAGTGTGATTGTGTTCTTCTAAAGTGTTGAACTTTTCTACTAGTGCAGTCTACTATCGTTAGGATATTTTCGAGTCGGGGTTGATCATATCATCGCAGAGGCTTTAGTAACGCATGGATATCAGTTTGTTTGAGTAACAGGGATGAATCAGAACTCGGGGCGAAAGTCACAAAGCAAATCAAGGGACAGATTCAGAGTACCAGCAACATCTTCAAGAGCCACGAAGACATTGGGAGTTCCCGATCATCGATCATTACGAGAACAAGTGGAGTTCTAAGTCAAGTTCGCGGAGCTTGACAAGAAAGATCGGCTTGCCAAAGAAGCTCGGGGAACTCACCAAAATCATCGTGGGTCCGCAGCATTAGCAGGATCCCAAATGGTTTCCGAGGATCGTATTCAAGTTCGATTCGAAGAAACTTGACTGTGCTCGATGGCTGTTGTGTAAGCTAAGAAACGCCTTTAAAATAATTCAGGCACTAGTTAACTCTAGACTAGATGATTAAGTGGGCCAAAATTTGCACAATGATTAGCCTAATTAAAGTTGGTACATAAAGTGCCCGCTCGTGAGATGCGAGTGGTACGCATGTCGTAGGCTCTAGATAATTGGGCTGAAAAAGACTAAAAAGAGGCGAGATGTCGTTGGATGTCGAGCGGTCACAAGACGCGCCCAAAGGCAAGCCGCATCTGTTTGGGGCCGTACGCTTAAGAGAACCCAAAAGGTGAAGTGACAATTTGGCACCTCTTGACCTCACTGGATCTTGAATGTGGAGCCTGGAATTGAATCCACTTTGGGCGGTGGCACCAAAAATTTACTAAAATGAAGAAACCCTTTTGAGCAAAAAATTTTTTGCTTGAGCTTTTTAAGTCTTTTGAAATTGATTGTAAAGTCTTGTTATGGTACTACTTAGTACATTGACAGCCCAGTGTGCCAAGTGGTGGTACCGCCAGACTAGGTGGTGGTACCGCCTAGTGGCAGAAAGCTTGGGCGATGATACTGTCCAATACCTGAAAGATCCAGGATGTGATTGGTTTTGACTTCAAATTTGAATCCATTTGGAGCCTATAAATACCCTTCTCATCCCTAGTTAGAAGACACAAGCATAGAGAACTTGAAAGTAGAAAAACGTTGTTAAAATCCTTTCTCTCCTCTAGCCTTTACTTGCTTTCGGTTTAAATAGAGTGAGTGAGTGCTTGTAAAAGGTTACTCTCCTAAACCTGTAAAAGGAGAAGAGGGTTGTAACGGTAGTTAGTCTTCATCCGGTTGAAAGAAGACTACTAGGTAAAGCCGGTGGCCTCGATGAAGGAGGAATCGGGAGTGGATGTAGGTCGGATGACTGAATCACTATAAATTTGTTTGCTTTTACTTCCTTACTATTTATCTTTCTGCAAACCACTTTCCTTCTTCCTTATCACTTTCTTATAATCACTCTCAAGCTAAAACATTTCTGATATGCTTTTAATCGAATGATTTTTTATTATACAAAATGATTTTTTGAAATCACGAAATCATCGTTTTTAGTCACTACACTAATTCACCGCCCCTCTTAGTGCTGGACTCGATCCTAACAATTAGTATCAGAGCCTCAGTATTTTTTATTTAGATTAACACATAATAGAAATAGCTTTTTTCGGATTTCAAGAGGGATTTTCTATCGTTCGTCCTCCCATGTTCAATGGGATGGACTACACCTATTGGAAAACTCAAACATGAGTTTTCTTACTTTATTTAAATTTAGATTTATAAAATATCATTGAAAATAGCTTTCAAACACTCTCGAATCCTATAGATGAATGGACGAATTTTGAGAAAAAATCTTTTTCATTAAATGCAAAGACTATGAATGCCTTATTTTGTGCGTTGGATAAAAATAAGTTTAATCGGATTTTAATTTGTGAAACGACTTTTGATATTTGGCGCAAACTTGAAATTATGCATGAAGACACAAGTAGAGTCAAAGACTTGAAAATAAATATTTTGATACATGATGTGTGAGTGCTTACTTTCTTTGAAGCATTTCTTACTTTGCTGCAAGTTATTTTAGTTCATACTTATTTCTAAGCAAGCAATTTCTTTCAAGCTTCTTCACAACCGAGATCTTCCTAATGAACGTGAGTTTTCGGGAACTATCTAAGAGTGACGCTTTTTAATCCGCCGCACTAATTCACCTCTCTTAGTGCCAGCTTCGATCCAAATGCAGAAAGATCCAGGATGATTGGTTTTGACTTCAAAGAACTTATTGGGTCATTAATGACCTATAAGATGACATACTTAGAATACGATGAATATGAGAACCACCTTCCAAAGAACAGGAAGGATTGGACACTTCAAACAAAAAAAGACCACTCAAGCGATAGCTCAAGTGATGATGACCTTGAACTTATAACAATGAAATTTAAAAAGTTCATTAAACAAGAATCAAATAATAAAAATGAACATAAAAAGAATACAACGTCTTGCTATGAACGCAAGAAGCCAAGGTGCTACAAAGACGAGTATACAAAAGTGAAGAAGAAAGTATGTAAAGAAGAATCGAGTACATCCGAAGATGAAGATGTGAACTATGCCTTGATGTCTCACAATGATAAGGTAAGTAACTCACCCGAAATATTTTTACATTATTATGAAATTACTTGATCTTTTCATGAGTTGCTTAATTTAGTTTATAAGAAATAAAAACTTTACAAAAATATATCATGGTTTTCTTTCTAATGATTTTTAAAAATTAAAAATATGAATGATAATTACGTGTTTTATGATAATGCTTGCACACCAAATAAGATTAAATCCACATATGTTTTAAGGAGCAATCATATGAATCTTAATGATTTTGTATTGTTTCCATTTTAAACATGATGCTTGACGATTTTATATCATGCATGAGTATTTGAAGTATTGATGACTTGAACTCCTATGTTTTGGAATAAAGTGTTTTTGGTCTTGATGATGAAACTTATATTTTGAATTTATACGATGATAGCTTTCATATGAAAAACTTGAATATGCTTGTATGAAACAAACAACTTAAAATGAAACACATAGAAAGGAAAGTGTATGATCATGATGAATCCATGTTTTATGAATCTTGATGAGTTTGTATTGCTTTCGGTTCTAAACATGATGCTTGACCTTTGCATGAAATATTTGAACATTCTTATATGAAATCAATTGCATGAAATGAAGCACATTAAAAAAAATGTATTATCATGATAAATCAAATTTTTGTTTGAAGATGACGTATGATTGATATGTTATATTTTTAGCCTTAATGATCTTTATGATGAAATTTGCCTTTCAATTTTGAATGTTGATACTTGTTCCTATTTAGCATTAAAAGACAAAGACATGATTATATAAAATAAATCATAAAAAGGAAATGCATGTTTCTCAAAATTTTTCTATCTCTAAAGTTTTCAATTTTTTGATAAAAGACAAATGATTAATCCATGTATATTATATTTTATGAATCTCTTGGACTATGAAAATGATTTTGATGATTCAAATTTGAATGAACTTTATCATAATCATGATCTTGACTTCTTGATATTTGACACTTGAGATTCTTCTTGTGAATCAAGATCTTTTTAAGAGAAGTTTTATCTATATCGTGATCTTGATGACTTGAGATGTCTTATGCTTGAATCAAAAGTTTTTCTCCTATATTTCTACTTCTCATTTACTAAAAAGGAGAACTTTCTAAATGTATCATGAATTTGTTTTGTTAGTTATAGATACCCTAAAATTTCAGAATCATAACTTAAATTTCTTATGATTCATGAAGAGATATTATGCATAAATCAAGATCTCTTATTTGTTTTGTTAGTTATAGATACCCTAAAAGCCAATCACGTGAGTGATGGCACTTGTGATACATTACGTCAATCTCTTTGCGTATTATTATTGGATTTTCTCATATTATTTGGATGAATATTGTGATATCCTTGGATTTATGCAATGGGAATTAGATCGTGATGAGATCACGATAATGAGACCGATATACCTTTAAACATAGATTCTAAGTCATCCTAGTTAAAGGTTACTCCAAAAGGACATCGAGATAACTAGATAGACTAGTACGTTGTATACTCGTCTATATGATGGAGGCAACTAGTATCATAGTCACTTGTGTAGAGGCATTAGAGGTACAATGCAGGTGCTTATTGGAGAATGAGTTCACTGATTAATCCACTTACAAAATGTTGGAGGTTAATGATACCTAACGTCAGACAATGATTTCGTAGTCCCAATTGTATATCTGGTTCTTAGACTTGAGACACTAAAGATGTATTATATGAGTACTCCATTCTTTAACGTTAGACTTATAGGTTTGGAAAGCTCTAGATCTTGTACAATTGGTTCTCAGGAATGGTAGCCAATTTTACGAAGGCAATTGAGTGTCGATAGAGGATCATCCACTCTTAGTATCATGAGAGGAATATCCCACATGTGCTCACTCAGATAAAATTTCCTAGCCAGAGTCATTCGGATTGAGAGAAGTTCTCCAAAAGAATCAGATTAGAGCGAGACTCGGATAGGATTCTGTATGGGCCTGACATTACCATGCCTAATATACGATCTTTGGGATATTAGATGAATGAGGGACTATAGATATATGGTAACTGAGGACAGACAAGTCTAATAGATTAGATCCCCCTGTACCATCTAGGGACTATGCCGTAGTGGCCTAGTACGTCCATAGTCGGTGAGTCAAGTGAATTATTAAGGAGATAATAATTCACTATATCAGAAGGAGTTCTGATGGGAGCGACTCACAACCAGCTCGGTATCGGGCCTAGAGGGTCACACACATTAGGTGGATGTTGTGACGAGTAGAGGTACATAAATGAGATATCTACGGAGCCCTTAATTTGGATTTTGTGGATCAGATCCAATTGGATTATTGGATGAGATCCAATTAGATGAATGGATGAGATTCAATTAGATGATTGGATAAACATCCAATTGGATAATTGGATAGAGATCCAACTGGATAATTGGATAGAGATCCAACTGGATATATGGATAGAGATCCAATGTGAATAAGATCCATTAAGGATAAGCTTCATGCACCTCTATAAATAGGAGGAACTTCTTGGTTCATTGGCTAGAGCTATTGGTAGTCGCCCCTCATATTCTCCTTAGCCTCCTCTCCTCCTCCTTAGCTCCGGCAGCCTTGTGGTGAACGTGGAGAGAGAGATCCCGCGGTGATCTGAGGAACATCGTCACTACATCTGCTGTGTGGATTACCGCTAGAGAGGAGCACACTAGTGCTCCTTCATCCTCTTCATCAGATTTGAAAATTTCAGAGATATACGATCTCCTTAGGTAACACTTCTAACATGATATATGTAGTTTTTTAGATTTATAATTTTTTTCATGCACCAATTATCGCACAACGACCATCCGACCTATGTCCACTCTTGATTCCTCCTTCGTCAAGGCCACCGACTTTCACTAGTAGTCGTCTTTCAATCGGGCAAAGACTAACTACCCTTCCAACCCTCTTCTCCTTTTATAGGTTTAGGAGAATAACCTTTGCAAACACTCACTCACTCTCTTAAACTAAAAGCAACTAAAAACTAGAAGAGGGAAAGGATTATAGCAGCGTTTTTCCACTTTTAAGTTCTTTGTGCTTGTATGTGCTAACCAGGGATGAGAGGAGTATTTATAGGCTCCAAATAGATTCAAACTTAGAGCCAAAACTAATCTCATCCTGGGTCTTTCAAGTATTAGTGGTACCATCGCCAGTGCTGGGAGGTACCACCACCTGACATAATCTCGGAAACTATCTTGAAGACTGAGCCACTGGTGGTTCCACCGCCTGTTCTAGTGGTGCCACCGCCTGACTGACTTCTTGAGTTATTATTTGGGACCTTCACTTTGCCCAACATAGCCCAAACTTGGGCTCAATTGACCCCTAATTGAGTTGGCCCAATTCCAACCCAATTACTCCTAAAACCTACTTCTATCTAGATAATTATTACAAAGTGAATCAATTTGTCTGATATGTCATTGGTCCATCGATGCTTCATCTGATTCTTTGGTGCATCGTCCTCTCTTGTGGCCTATTTCCCAATTGACAATTGTCATTCGTAACTCCAATCTTCTTGGCGTAATTATGCTCTTCTTAGCCCGATGCCCGAGTCCATCGTCCGAAGTCTTCTGCCGATACGTCGATTGATCCTTCAGCTCGATGTTTAATCTTCTATCATATTTTTCTCTGGCCCAATATCGATTCTTCTTGCTTTAATTATCTATTCCTGATCGAAGGTAGTCCTGCGTCACTCAAAACATAATTAGATCATAAACATTATCAATTAGTTTCATCATCAAAATTTGAGATTCAACAATCTCTCCCTTTTTGATGATGATAACCAATTGATGACGAAGTTAATTTTAACTCCCCCTATCAATATGCCATATTGATAGAAAATTTAAAATTTAAAAAATTTGAGTAAATCATGTATAAACATAATTTCAATTCAACATTCAATGCATAAGATTGTCATCACTTCTCCCCCTTTGTCATCAACAAAAAGGAGAATTTCATCTAGCTAGTTTTTTAGATATGTAAGTTATACAACATTCAAGCTATAGATTTAACAAATTTTACATCATTTTACAACATGCAAGCATAGGAAGTTTAAAGATGTATAATTTTGCACTTTTGCTTCTTAAGATAGGCAAGATATCACTTTGCATCTCTTGAGATTTCAAGCTTAAAATTTTTGGTGGTGTTCATGATAGCAAGTTCTTTCTTCTCTTTTGAGAAGTGCAAGATAGCAAGTTTTAAAGATGTGCAAGTTTGTACTTTTGCTTCACTTGAGATAGCAACTCTTTGCTTCTCTTTACAATATGCATGCTAGCAAGTTATGCCTTTCTAGCAATTTTGTCTTTCAAGCTAGCAATTTTGGTTCCTTTGCAATGTTCTAGCTAGCAATCTTTCTTTCTCTTGTGATGCACAATCTAGCAAACTAACTCCCCCTCTGTCTTTGTCAAAAAGAAGGAAAGAATACAAATTTTGTTTTACATCAATGTGCTAATCATCACAAAAGGTATGCAACCAATACAAAAGAATCATGATATAAAATATATCAATATCAAAGATTATGAGAAATCAAGTCATGAATCATTTTGATATGTCTCTTCTTTTGTAAACAGCAAAAAGAAATCTTAGAAGAACAAAGAAGAGATCATGATTCATGCATAAGAAGTCTCAATTCATCATGATTCATAAAAAATCAAGTTATGATTCTGAGAAATCAAGAGAAAGAGTCATGAATCATTTGGAAAAATCTCATTCAAATTCAATTCGTCAACTTCAAACTCATTATCAAAATTATTTTTGAGATTCATAAAATAGCATAAATAGATTTATTAACACATCATCAAAATCTCTTTCATAATTTAAGAGATTCACAAAAGATAATCTACATAGATCTTTTATTCTAAAATCAAAAAACTTTAAGGATAGAGAACTTTTTATGGAAAAAGAATGCATTCCACTTTTAGTGATTTGTTTAACACAATCATGCATTTATCTTTTTATGCTAAATAAAACCATGCATCAATGTTTAGGACTAATAAACAAATTTCATCATAAAAACCATCAAGTCCAAAAATATAACACATTACACATAAGGCCTTTTCAAAAGATTTTATTTATCATGATAATACACCTTATTTCAAAACATAAGATCATTACTTCAAATCCTCATGCATAATACAAAATCATCAATCATGATACCATAAAGCATCTTCACAATCATTTTAATTCCAAAGATCTTTCTTTTATTGTTGTTGGTTGTAACAAGACATTTTCTTTCTTAAATGAATTTAACTTTTTATGCTTAGTGCAATAAATCAATATGCAATAGTCATGCTCAAATTTTCAAAATCACTAGAAAAAAAAACATGATATATTTTTGCAGTTTTTTTTAATTTCTTACAACCTAAATCAACTCATGAAAAGATCAAGTAAATTCATAATAAGATAAAAACATTTTGGATGAGTCACATACCTTATTATCGAAAGCCATCAAGGTGTAGTTCGCCATCCCACCTTTGGATGTTCTCAATTTATCCTTGAGTTCTTTCTTCTTCTTTGACACCTTCTTCTAATCAAGTTCATTTTTGTTCTTTAATTCTTGTTTTATGAATTTTTTAAATTTATAGTCAAAAGTTTAAGGTCATCATCATCATCATCATCATCACTTGATTCATCACTCAAGTGGTATTCTATTATTTAAAGTCTCAAATCCTTCCTATACTTTGGAAGGTGGTTCTCATGTTCATCATGTTCCAAGAAGTTCATTTCATATGTCATCAATGAGCCAATGAGTTCTTCCAATGGAAAAATATTCAAGTCCTTTGTTTCTTGTATCATCATTACTTTCAGATCCCACCTTTTTGGAAGGGATCTTAAAATTTTGTTTACAAGTTTAAAATTAGAAAAATATTTATCAAGACTTTTTAAACTATTAATGATATCCATGAAACGAGTGTACATGTCACCAATAGTTTCGCTTGGTGCTATTCGAAAAATTTTAAAATCATGTATTAAAAGATTTATCTTAGAATCCTTAACTCTACTAGTACTTTCGTGTGTGACTTCAAGAGTATGCCAAATCTCTTGTGTAGTTTCACAAATAGAAACATGATTAAATTCATTTTTCTCCAAGGCCCAAAACAAGGCATTCATAGCTTTTGTATTTAAAGAAAAAGTCTTTCTTCTCCAAATTATTCTAATCGTTCATTAGAAGAGAATACGTTTGAAATCCATTTTCAATGATATTCCATAAATTTAAATCTAAGGAAAACAAGAAAACTCTCATTCAAGTTTTTCAATATTTATAGTCTGTCCCATTAAACATGGAAGGACGAACGATAGAAAAATCCTCTTAAAAGCCAAAAAGAGCCATTTCTCTTGGGTGTTAATCTAAATAAGAAATACCAAGGCTCCAATACCAATTGTTAGGATTAATATGTTACTAAGAAGAGGGGGGGGGGGGTGAATTAATGTAGCGGTAAAAACATTTGATTTATGTGAATTCAAAAAACTTATTCGATTCAAAGATTTGTTTCGATAAAAGCCATATAGGAAATAATATCGAAAGTGTGCTTGACTTTGAGTAAGTGTGATAAGCAAATAACTTAAGAAGTAATAGTAATAATAATGAAGAGCAAAAGGAAAGTACATACCGATTTATAGTGGTTCGATCATCCGACCTATGTCCACTCCCAATTCCTCCTTCGTTGAGGCCACCGGCTTTCATTAGCAAGTCTTCTTTTAATCAGGCGAAGACTAACTAACTTACAACTAATAGGACCCTAGCAGGGTAAGGTCCTACTCAACCATGTAGCAGCTAATAAAAACCCTGTGAGAATGTAATAAACCCCACCTAGCCGCCTCTATCATATAAAGAAGAGAGGCTAGGGTTTATATTTGGGTCTTTGGGCTTCTTAGCCGCCGCCCCCTTGTTACTGGGCCGACCCGCTAAGGTTGAGGGCAAATTGGGTAGTTCACTTAGGAAGCAGCCCCTAGGGCTAGGGTTTGGAGCTCTATATAAGCTTGTAGCCTCCACCTCTTTGGAATAAGAAAGATTAATCTACAATTGCAGCCACCAAGCTACTTGGAGGGTGGAACCCCTATAGCGTTCCAAGGGTTGATCTCCCTCAAAGATCAATCTATATAGAATTCCTTTGAGGTTCTATCATCTAGTATAGAGCAGCGATCTTGGTGTTTTTGCTACCATCCCTGTTGCCCACCATCAACTAAGTAATTCCCACAATTGCTCTTGACGTCATCGTCTCCACCGTCATCTCTTGACGTAGATCAAATCAATCTATAGTCGCCACCTCTAATTGCATCAGAGATCTGGTATTTTTCTACCACCAATACCTTTTGCTGCTGTAATTTTTCATCTAAAATATCAAAAAGAAGTTTTTCTATTGATCCCTTGCTGCGAATTCCTTGCGTCGCAAAAGTTACCATCTTTGCGAATGAAGGATTGCTGTAGAAAATTTCAACCGTGTGTTGCTGCTTTTAACCGATCTAATTGTTATCCTTTTTGAACGAAATTTTTTGTGCACCTCATAGATCATCTTGGCTCCCATCCATGATTGATCTATTATGGAATTCATCACAAAAACAAATTCGTGTGTTGCTGCAATCTCTCGTCATAAACTGCTGAAATTTTTTGACGAGAATTCTGCTATCGCAACTTGCACCGATTTCTTTACTGCTTTACTGCCGAAATTTCTTGATCCAATTTGTTATCCTTGTTGCTATATAAACTAAGATTCTACCATCAAACCCCCTCCTCAAACCCTAGAGTTTTCGCTGGAAATTTCGTCGAGAAATCGCTATTTCTTCGACGACAATTCTGCTCTTACGAGATAGCGCATATAGGCAGCAATTTCTACTGATTTTTGTCAAATCTTTGCTGCGAGCTATCACAGATCTAAAACCCTCTTCCCTAACCTTCATCCACTACCATCTCAGCCCAAAACTCCATCAAATCGCAGCCCCAAACAGCACCCAAAACAGCCACAAGATAAGCCTAAACCGCAGCCTACATTCACCAATCTACCAACCCTTTCAACCACCACTTCTCTTAACCAATACATACCTTTAACTCAACAGCAAAAAAGAGATCTTAATATTACAGATTTGGAGACATATGCTATGTTATCCGAGGATGCAATTGATGCTAAATTTGAAACCTTCGAGACACGAATGGAGGAGAAGATTCGGACTCTCTTTGCCGAACTTAGTTTGGGTCGACCACAGAGCCCAAAGAAATCACATCAAGGGGAGAGCTCTAATCGAAGATATGATTTTCAGGAGATGGGAGGCTCTATGATCAATCCCCACTATCCACGCATGAGGGTGGACTTCCCTAGATGGGAAGAAGGAGACCCGATTGGTTGGATCTCGTGCGTGGAGTGATATTTTCGGTATCACAAAATCGCAGACGCATCTATGGTAGAAATTACAGCTATACATCTTGAAGGGGATGCCATACAATGGTTTGATTGGTTTAAACACACTCATGGAGTCCTCTCATGGTGACAATTCAAAGAAGGACCGCTGATCCGCTTCGGACCAACCGATTACGAGAACATCGACGGACAACTAGCAAAGATCCGACAAACCTCCACCATCCAGGAGTATCAAACCAGGTTTGAAAGGTTATCTAATCAAACTCATGATTGGTCTGAAAAATAGTTATTGGGGACATTTATTGAGGGCTTGAAGCCAGAGATCCGGGGAGAAGTTAAAGCACGACAACCGTACACGCTTATGGCAGCCATCTCTTTCGCACGACTTCAGGAGGAGCGATTGAACCACGAAGCCCGAAGGACTAGGGTCATTCCCCAACCAGCAATATTGAATCCCTCAGCCCCCCCTACTATCAGTCGAGCTCCTGCACCAAAAAGGTTGACAAGAGAAGAGCTTCGAGACCAATCTGCTAAGGGGTTATGTTGGCATTGTGACGAGCCGTGGAGCCGTGAGCATCGCTATAAAAAAGGGAGACTTCTTGTGATTGAACCAGTGAAAGAAGAGATCAGTGAACAGCCAGAAGAGAGTCTTGAACATGAGGATGAAGATGTGGAAGAAGAGCCACAATCAACCAACTTTATGGTACATGTGCTAGCTAGCTACTCAAATCCGCAAACGATGAAAGTTGGAGGCCTACTCAAATAACAACCAATCACCGTTCTCATCGATACAGGCAGTACTAATAATTTTCTAAATAGTAAGGTTGCTGCTCGGATGGCGCTCTATATCGAAGGTTGCAGCAAGTTCGACGTAAAGGTTGCCGACGGCCGAATCCTAAAATGCGACCAAAGATGCCCACAGGTGAAACTATTACTGCAGGGCCAAGAAATTGTTGCTGACTTCTTCCTCCTACCAATTGATGATTATGAGGCTATGCTGGGCATAGAATGGCTGACGACACTAGGTGATATCTCTTGGAACTTTTTCAAATTGATTATGAAATTCTATTGCAAAGGTAAACAGGTCACCCTACGCGGGAAGCGCGGAAGCAACGTAACCACCGTTTCAACCCAACGAATGGAGAAAGTTTTACACAAGATAAATGGTGGCTTTCTTATGCATCTCCAACAGCAACCAGAGGGGGAGGAATGGAAGAAGGATCCAGAAACCAGCAACATCATCAAAAAATTGGAGGAGGATCCAAGCGCAATAGCTCACTATACTTGGGATTCGAGGGATCTACGCTATAAAGGTCGTATTTGTGTTTATACCAAACTCCCCTTGCATCAAAGTCATTTTGCACGAAATGCACTCCACACCTTTAGCAGGGCACTCCGGATTTCTAAGAACCTACAAAAGAGTGAAGCAAAACTTTTATTGGAAAGGGATGAAAAAAATTATTTCTGAATACGTAGCACAATGTGATGTATGTCAACAGCAAAAAGGTGAAATAGTGGCGAGTCCAGGGAAACTACAACCACTACCCATACCAGACTCGGTGTGGACTGACATCTCCATAAACTTCATCGAAGGGCTGTCACCTTCCAAAGGTAAAAGCAAATCCTTATGGTGGTTGATCGACTTACGAAATATGCTTATTTTTGTGTGCGAAATCCCTACACTACTGTTAGTATTGCTCAGATTTTCATAGAAAATATTGTCAAACTACATGGGATGCCAAGGTGCATCGTAAGTGATCGCGACAGGGTCTTCACTAGTAAATTTTGGACCGAGTTATTTCAGTTACAAGGTAACAAACTCAAGATTAGCACTACATATCATCCACAAACTGACGGCCAAATAGAAGTGGTGAATAGATGTTTAGAGACATACCTTCGGTGTTTCGCTAGTGATCGACCAAAGGAGTGGATGAAATGGCTCCCCTGGGCCGAATGGTGGTACAATACTACATATCATTCATCTACAAAATGTACCCCATATGAAGCATTATATGGTCAGCCGGCCCCTATGATTCTAAAGTATGTAATTGGCTCGGCTAAGGTAGATCAGGTTGACTAAGATTTAATTGATAGGGACAAACTCCTACAGCTGCTAAAGGATAATCTCTCTACCGCTCAAGCTAGAATGAAGTAGCAAGCTGACACACGAAGAAGTGAAAGAGAATTTTTAGTAGGAGACTGGGTTTATCTTCGCCTACAACTATACAAGCAACTATCCATCAACACACGAGCATCCATGAAGCTATCTCCACGTTTTTATGGGCCCTATCAAATCATAGAGCGTATTGGAGCTATGGCGTACAAACTTAAATTATCTAAAGATGTCAAAATTTATCCTGTCTTCCATGTGTCATGCTTGAAGCCTAAGTTGGGAGAACACGAGACACCCCAGATCCAACTACCCAACACCACTGATGATGGAAATATTCAAGCCCAACCACAAGCCATCCTCGACCGCAGAGTCATGATGCATCGTCGACGTCCCTCTACTAAAGTACTAGTACATTGGACTAATTTACCACTCGAAGATGCCACATGGGAATCATATGAGAAGCTGAAGTCCTGGTTCCTTGAGTTCATGGAACCCCAGCCTTGAGGACAAGGTTGATTTGAAGAGGGCGGGCTTGATAGGACCCTAGCAGGGTAAGGTCCTACTCAACCATGTAGCAGCTAATAAAAACCCTGTAAGAATATAATAAACTCCACCTAGCCACCTCTATCCTATAAAGAAGAGAGGCTAGGGTTTATATTTGGGTCTTTGGGCTTCTTAGCCGCTGCCCCCTTGTTACTGGGCCGACCCGCTAAGGTTGAGGGCAAATTGGGTAGTTCACTTAGGAAGCAGCCCCTAGGGCTAGGGTTTGGAGCTCTATATAAGCTTGTAGCCTCCACCTCTTTGGAATAAGAAAGATCAATCTACAATTATAGCCACCAGGCTACTTGGAGGGTGGAACCCCTATAGCGTTCCAAGGGTTGATCCCCCTCAAAGATCAATCTCTATAGAATTCCTCTGGGGTTCTATCAACAACCCTCTTCTCCTTTTACAGGTTTAGGAGAATAACCTTTATAAGCACTCACTCACTCCTCTCTTAAACTAAAAGCAACAAAAGACTAGAGGGAAAGGATTACAATAGCGTTTTTTCACTTTTATGTTCTCTATGTTTGTGTGCTAACCAGGGATGAGAGGGATATTTATAGGCTCTAAATGGATTCAAACTTATAGGCTCTAAAACTGGTCTCATCCTGGGTCTTCCGGGTACTAGCGGTACCACCGCCAATGTTGGGCGGTACCATCGTCTAGTCTTTCTGTCACTGAGCAGTACCACCACCTGACACAGTCTAGGAGACTATGTCTTGAAGACTAAGCCACTAGCGGTTCCACCACCCGTTCTGATAGTGCCATTGCTTGACCCACTTCTTAGGTCACTATTTAGGCCTTTCAGTTGACCCAAAACAACTCAAACTTTGGCCCAATTGACCCCTAACTGAGTTAGCCCAATTTCAACCCATTTAGTTCTAAAATATACTTCGATCTAGATAATTATTATAAAGCATGAATCAATTTGTCCGGCATGTCATTGGTCCATTAGTGCTTCATCCAATTCCTCGGTGTATCATCCTCTCTTATGGCCTATTGCCCAATCGACAATTGTCCTCCATAACTCCAATCTTCTTGCTACAATTTTGCTCTTCTTAGCTCGATGCCCAAGTCCATCGTTCGAAGCCTTCTACCGATACATCGATCGATCCTTCGGCTCGACATCCAATCTTTTGACATGTTCTCCTCCGGCCCAATATCGATTCTTCTTGCTTCAATTGTCTATTCCTGATCGAAGGTAGTCCTACGTCACTCAAAGCATAGTTAGATCACAAACACTATCAATTGGTTTCATCAACAAAATCCAAGATTCAATAAGCACAACCAGTCATCGAGAGTGGTAGCCAACCTTACTAGGACAATTGAGTATTAATAGAGGATCATCTGCTCTCGGTGTCATGATAGGAATATCCTATATGTTTTTGATCAAGTAAATCCTTGGCCAAGGTCATTCGGATTGAGAGATAAGGAGTTCTCTAGGAGAATCTGATTAGAGTGAGAGTTAACTAGATTCTATATGGGCCTAATAGCACCATGCCCGGTGTATGATCTTTGAGATATTAAATGGATGAGAAACTATAGATACATAGTAACTAAGAGCAAACATGTCCAATGGATTGGACCTCCCTATATCGTTTGGGGACTATGGCATAGTGACATAGTATGTTTGTAGTCGATGAGTCAAGTGAATTATTATAAAAATAATAATTCACTAAGTCAAAAGGAGTTCTGATAGGTATGACTCATGACTAGCTCGATATTTGGCCTAGAGGCTTATACACATATGATAGGTGTTACGACAGGTAGAGGTTTGGATATGAGATATCCCCTCTGGCGGATATCTCATATCCGAACCTCTACTTGTCGTAGCATCTACCAAATGTGTATGACCCTCTAGGCCTAATATCAAGCTGGTAGTGAGTTATACTTGTCAAAACTCCTTCTGGTTCAGTGAATTATTATCTCCACAATAATTCACTCGACTCATCGATTATGGACATACTATGCCATAGTCCCTAAACTATATAGGGGAATCCAATCCATTGGACCTGTTTGTCCTTAGTTATCATTAATCTATAATCCGTCATCTATCTAATATCTTAGAGATCATATATTGGGCATGGTGCTATCATGCTCATACAATTTCTACTCGAGTCTAGTTCTAATTGGATTCTCTTAAAGAACTCTTTCTCTCTCAATCCAAATGACCTTGGCTAAGGATTTACCTTAGCAAAAATATATAGGATATTCCTCTTATGATACCAAGAGCGAATGATCCTCTATCGATAATTAATTACCCTTGTAAGGTTGACTACCACTCTCAACGACTGATTGTGCTAGATCTGAAACTTCTAGACCTATAAGTCTGGTATCAAAGAGTAGAGTACTCATACAGGACTTAGCTGAGAGCTCCCTTGCTCTTGGCCTGGCCACCTATAGCTGCGTTGGTAGTTGTTTGCCCGCAGCGATAGTGCCTACGGGCAGGGTGCCCATAAGAAGGCCGCTTGCAACACAAGGAGCGATGCTTGTGGGTGAGCTGCCTACGGGCAGGGGCATCGCCTGCTCGTAAAGGCGATCGCCAATGGGGTGGTGATGGTTGCGACGTAGGGTTCTTTTTTGGTAAAAGATAATTTTACCCCTCTCAATTTCATAAATTCTGAGGTTTGTCTTTTTTGTCTAAATTACATAAATACTCTTCATAAATCATAAAATTCCTTGTATATCTTGAATTTTAAAAAATATTAATTAATTAAAAGGTTTAATTAACTATTATTTTTTATCTAGTAATCCTATATAATGATATATATATGATGTGATGTATGTGTACGATGTGAATATTATTAATAAGGCGTGCAAGCCTCTATTTTTTTCTCGTATATTATCGGGCATGTGTGCTTGTGATTATATTGTAATTACGTGAGGAGGTGCAGTGGAAGCGTGGAGGTGATAGTAAGACCCATGAGATTGACGATCGTGATGCATGAGATGTGTTGAGATGCTAATGGAACTGATGATGATGAGATGGATGATCACAGGGTATAGAGATGCATCGGTGCACACATAGATCCTAATGTAAGTGTTTGGCCTACTAGCTTAAGCCTGATCATATTAGGCTGTGGTCTATGATCATTTGGTGTGATTGCTCATGTGATGTATGATTGCATATACACCTACTAGATATGTATATATATTTGCATGCGATGTTGACATATGTTAAATATGTATGTGTGACACATGTAATATTGGGAGACCGAATGACCCCTCTCTTTATAATATTAAGTCAGTAAACATAAGGTAATTAAATTGACCCACGTGGCCTTCTATCGTTGTAAAGAGAAATCGATTTTTGATATAGGTTGATTTGGTCGAGTCCCTCAAGGCTCACCTATATTGTGATTCGAGAAAATGTCTATGAGATAGAGATGTCACCGATAACCTAAGGATGTGGTATGCTTGGTCGAGTCCCTCGAGGGCATATCATCAAATCAGACTCATCTTGTAATGATGATAATGACTTAATCAAATATCATGATTGGTCAAGTCCCACAAGATTATGGTGGTTCAGAGGTCGAACAGGACGAGAATCACAAAGAGTTATGATCGACAAGAGTTGCCTATCTTTTTGGGCTTAACGTGATTGGTGAAGTCTCATGAGGTTACGTTAAGACATTGATTGGATACCAATCCCCACTAAAGATCTGTCGGGGGTCTCCAATTCACATATCAGAGGGAGTTGTGTGATTCGCGAGAAAATAAAGGGAATAAATTAAGATAGAAGATTATATCTTGATTGTTTATTTTTTGTAAAATCTACATGTTATTTATTTCTATTGCATCTTTAGTTTAAAAAAATATAACTTTCAAATCTCTTATGTGGCATACTTGATGTTAATCGCCTCACTAGTCCAAATTACATGGATTGGCTATGTAACCTGAGAATTGTTCTCATGATGAAGAAATTTGCATATGTCCTTGACATAGTGATGCTTACACTCGAGGAAGGGGCAAGCGAGGATAAGATTACTTGCTACATAAAGTACATAGATAACTCTACCTTTGCTCAGTACTACATGTTAGGCTCCATAACTCCTGAGTTACAAAGGTAAAATGAAAATATGGATGCCAAATCTATTCTCCTGTATCTTCGCAAATTATTTAAGGAACAAGAGAGAACTCAACGATATGAGATATCTAAGAGTCTCTTTTATGCCAGGATGACTAAGAGGATACTGGTTCATAATCATATCCTTAAGATGATTGAGTGGATAGAGAAACTCACAAGTTTAGAAATGGTCATAGAGGATAACCTGTGTATGGATCTTGTGCTTCAGTCCCTACTGAATTCTTTTTCTTAGTTCATTATGAATTTTAATATGAATAAGCTTGAGGTGACTCCCCCTAAGCTTCTCGATATGTTAAGGGAAGTAGAAAGTACCATCAAGAAAGAGAAACTAGTTCTCTATGCTAGTGAAACCAAAAATAAAAGGAAAGTAGAGATGTCCCTTAAGAAGGGCAAGGGCAAGGGCAAACCGGGTAAAGCAAAAGTTGCTAAGAAGGATCTAACAAAGGACAAAGGCCAATATTTCTATTGTGACAAAGACGGGCACTAGAAGAGGAACTACAAAGAGTACCTTGCAGAGAAGGTGAAATAGAAGCTTGAAAAAGCTTTAGGTACATTTATGAATAGTCTTCATTTGTTAGACTCATATAATAATACATGAGTATTGGTTATTAGTAGTACTTATCATGTTTGAATTCATTGCGGGTTCTAACAAGACCTAAGAGATTGGCGAGAGATGAGATGGACCTCAAGATAAGCGATTAAGCAAAAGTTGCTATAGTAGCTATTGGCAAGGTCACCCTACATCTGCCTAGTAGAGCTACTATTGCATTGGATGTATGTTATTTTTTTCTTCTATTATCAAAAATATTATTTCTATTTCATGTTTAACAGTTAGTGCATGTAAATTAGTTTTTGAGAATAATGATTATTTAGTAATATTGGATAATAAGATCATCACTAGAGGAACATTGCATAATGGTTTATTTATGCTAGATATTGCTTTACATATCATGAATATAAGTGTGTCTAAAAGAAAATAAGATGAGGTGAATAGTGTATATCTTTGGCATTGTAGGCTAGGTCATATCCATGAGAGAAGGATATACAAAAGTTGCTAAAGGATAGATACTTAGATCCATTTGACTAATTCATTTGAGATCAGGGTATTATCAATTAAAAATCAGGGAGGACATTTCTAAGGCCACCTTTAGGACCAAATACGAGCACTTTGAATTTTTAGTGAACTATTTTTTTGGACTTAATAAATAGGATATTCAGGAAGTATCTAGATAGATTTATGATAGTTTTTATTGATGATATTATGATATACTCATATGCTAAGGAGGAACATGTAAAACATTTAAGAATAACTTTTGAGTATTTTGAAGGAAAAGCAATTGCATGTAAAGTTTAAGAAGTGTGAATTTTGGTCAGAGAAGATAATCTTCCTTGGGCATAACGTATCCAACTAAGAGATTTCAATGAGTCAAGGTGACAGTAATTAGCAATTGGCCCAATCCAACTACTATAACAGAAGTAAGGAGTTTCTTTGGGATGACAAGTTATTATCAATGTTTTATAGAAGGATTCACAAAGATAGCATCACCTCTCACCTAATTAACAAGAAAGAATATTAAATTTGAATAGATTAAGGATTCTAAAAATAATTTCCAAGAACTCAAAAGGAGATTGACTTCAATTGTAATTCTTGTAGTACCATATAGGTAAGGAGGATTTGTGATATATATTGATGCATCCAAATATGGTCTAAGATGTGTTTTAATACAAAATAGCATAGTTATAGCTTATGCCTTAAGGCAACTAAACTATTATGAGAATAATTATCTAATCCATGATTTAGAATTTGCAGTGCTACTATTTGCCATAAAAATTTGATGACATTATCTTTATGAGGAGAAATGTGAAATATACATTTATCATAAGAATTTGAAATATTTTTTTTCTCAAAAGGTTCATAATATGTGGTGGAGGAGATGATTAGAGCTAACAAAAGATTATGATTGTGTAATCAATTACTATCTTGGGAAAGCGAATGTAGTTGTTGAGGCATTGAGCAGAAAGTCAGCCAATTTAGTTGCTTTATTAACAATTCAAAGGCCTTTCTATATTAAAATATAAAAATTTAAATCAGAGATGATTTTTAAAAATTTAATTAGAATATTAGCAGTGCTATCACTATAGCCAACTCTTTTAGAGAAAATTAAAGAGTTATAGATTAATGACCCTTATTTAAACTGATTGAAGAATGATATTAAGACAGAAAAAAAAGATTTTCACATTGATGAATGGGTAATTAGATTTTGGGGTAGATTATGTGTACAGAGGAGCCTAACCTAAAGTAAAAAAAAAATTAATAGAGGCACACTCATCTTTATATTCAGTGCATCTTAGAATAACCAAGATGTATAAGGATCTAAAATAGCACTACTAGTGGCTAGGAATAAAAAAATATATATGAATCAATTTGTTGATAAATATCTCACATGTCAACAAATCAAAATTGAACATCAAAGGCCACTAAGTACCTTGAGACCATTGTAAATACCCCAATGAAAATGAGAAGAGGTCAACATGAATTTTGTCATGGGTTTGCCTAGGACCAACGAGGGACATAATGGAATTTGGGTCATTGTGGATAGGTTGACCAAGACAACCCTTTTCATATCTATTCATGCTAAGTATTTCATGGTTCAATATTTTCAACTATATACCTAGGAGATAATTAGACTCTATGATATGTCAGTATTCATTATGTCATATATAGACTTCAGATTCATATCGAGATTTTGGAAGTCTTTATAAAGCACTAGGGACAAAGTTAGTTTTTAGCATTGCTTTTTATCCTCAAACAGATGATTAATAAAAAAAATCATTCAAATATTGAAGGATATCTTAAGAGTTTATGTCATAGACTTTAAGAAATCATTGAGTAAATATTTACCTTTGATTGAATTTTCCTATAATAATAGTTACCAAACAACCATTAGGATGGTGCCATTTGAAGCATTATATGATAGAAAGTGTAGATCATTGGGATAAGATAGGTGAAAAAAATATTTGGAGTCAGATTTAATAAGAGAAGCAATAGAGGCAGTAGAAAAGATTGACCAAAGGATGAAGGTAGCATATGACAAGCAGAAATGTTATACTGATAACAGGAGGAGACTATTGAATCTCAGATTTTGATGATGAAGCTAATTAATTATGTTTAGTTGTCTAACTATGTTTTGAGTGACACAAGCTACTATTAATTAGGATTAGATAGATGACATAAGATGAAACAGCGTTGTATTGGAAGAGATCACGTTAGTATATTGGACGTCGTGCCGAAGGTCCAATCGTTAATTGGTAGAAGCCTTCGGACATCGGGCATTGGGCCAAGAAGAGTGGTGTTACACCAAGGATATCGGGGTTGCAGAGGTCAACCATCGATTGGGCAACAGGTTGTAAGAGAGGATGATGCACCGAAGAACTAGACGAAGCACTGACCAATGACATACAGGGCAACAGGAGGTTAATTCGTGTAACTGACTAGAGTGTAGGATTATGTGTGCAGGATTAACTATGATAATGATGAAGACATAAAGCAAAATAAAGTGCTAGAGTCAAGTGCGATGAAATTGTTGGGAGTTCGAGAGTTTGATGGAAGTCCGAAGGTTTGTCGGAAGTTTACGGAGCTCACCGAGAAAGAACAGAGCTTACTAAAGAAGCTCATCAGAACTTGCCAGTGATTCCATCGAGAAGTCCAAGAGCTTGTCGGGAGTCCACAAAATGGTGTCCGAGGGTTTATCGGAAGACCGCTGAAAGTTCGTCGAAAGCTCGTTGGAAGAAGTCTTGACTTTCCAAACTTTATATTAGCTTAGGAAATATCTTTAATTTCGTAGTTAGCAATTATTAGGGTTAGGATTAAGTGTTAATCCTTTAACCTTATTAGGGGCCAATTGGGCTTAGTATTAGACTGGTTTGGGCCAAGTTTAAGGCCCAACCAAGAGTGCTGGACCTGTCTGGCGGTGGCACCGCTAGACTGGGGTGGTGGCACCGCCCAGGTCCAGCTCCCCAGGTTATACTAGGCGGTGGTACTGCCCAGTACACTAACCGTGTCAGTGTGTCAGGCGGTGGCACCGCCAAACTAAGCGGTAGTACCACTAGTGTCAGAGTCAGACTGGTGGTAGTACCACCAACGACAGGCAATGGTACCGCCAGTACCCCAAAAAATTAAGATGGAAAGTATTTTAGTTCTAAGTTTGAATCAAATTGGAGCCTATAAAAATCCGTCCCATCCCTGGGTTGATTACACAACCACATACACTTTGAAAGCATAAAAACTCTATTCAAATCTCTCTAGAAATCCCTCCTTTAGTTTTCTCTTGTATTCGATTCAAAAGAAAGGAGAGAGTGCTTGTAAGGGTTACCTCCTAAGCCTGTCAAAAGGAGAGAGTATTGTAAGAGAACTTGTCCTTGCCTGTTGGAAGGAAGATAGCTAGTGGAAAGCCGGTGGCCTCAAGTGAAGAGGAATCGGGAGTGGACGTAGGTCATATGACCGATCCACTATAAATTGGTTTACGTTTATACCTTTATAATTTACTTTACTGCAAACCATCTTTACTTTGATGCTCTACTTCCTCTACTTCTCATTCTTACAATCGGCTTTAAGTTTAAAGCATCCTTCCATTTTGGATTTAATCGAAACCAAATATCTTTTTTTTCGTACTAAGTTTCCGAAAGTGTTTAAATCGCCGAAATTTATCGTTCTTTACCACTGCACTAATTCACCCCCCCTCTTAGTGCTGCTCTAGATCTCAATAATTGATATCAGAGTCTCGTTATTTCTCTTTTGGATTCATACCCGTGAGAAATGACTCTTCATAGCTTTCAAGAGGGTTTTTCGATTGTTTGTCCCCTGTTCATTAACGGATCGAACTAAAAATATTAGAAAACTCGAATGAGAGTTTTCTTGATTTCTCTAGATTTAAATTTATGGAATATTATGAAAACTGCTTTCAACTTCCCTCTAAATCGATAAATGAATGGTCAGACTTAGAGAGAAAATCTTTCTCTTTAAATGCAAAAGCTATGAATGCCTTATTTTGCGCTCTAGATAAAATTAAATTCAATCAGATTTCTTCTTGCGAAACAACTATTGATATTTGGTGAATACTTGAAATCACGCACGAGGAAACTAGTAGAGTCAAAGATTCAAAAGTAAATATCTTATTGCATGATTTTGAGCTTTTTCAAATGCAACCAAGCGAGACTATAGGCGACATGTATACCCGTTTCACAGATGTTGTCAATAGTCTAAGAGCTCTTGGGAAATCTTTTTTGGATTTTGATCTTGTAAACAAGATTTTAAAATTCCTTGCAAAAAGATAGGATCCAAAAATAATGGTGATACAAGAATCTAAAGATTTAAATATTTTTTTATTGGAAGAACTCATTAGCTCATTGATAATATATGAAATGAGCTTCCTTGAACACTATGAACATTTGAATCACCTTCCAAAGAAAAGGAAGGATTTGGAACTTTAGACAAATGAATAGCACTTGAGTGATGACTCAAGTGATGAGGACATTGAACAAATAACAATGAATTTTAACAAATTCATTAAACAAAAATCTAAAACTAAAAATAAACTTGAACGGAGCTAGAGGCTAAAGAAGAGGAAGATACCCAAGGATGAATCAAGTGCATCTGAAGGCAAAATGGCAAATTGGGTTTTGACGGGTTTCATCAACAAGGTAAGTATCTCACCCGAAATGCTTTTTTCTTATTTTAAAATTACTTGATATAATTTTCATGAGTGCTTAATTTAGATAGTAGGAAATAAAAAAAATTATTTTTAAAAATTATATTATGCTTTTCTATCTAGTATTTTTGAAAAGTAAAAATTATGAATGATAATTGCTTAATTTGTAATAATGCTTAAATTCTATGTATGCTTTCCGTATCGAATTTTAATCTTAAACTTAATGCATATCTATGTATGTTATTTTTGAAAGTATCTTAATGATAATTGCATCTCATGCTTCTACACCTAACAAGATAAAATCAATGAACATCTATCTTGATGACTTTACATTTTAAAACTATGCATGATGAGCGAATCTTATGTGTTAATGCTTGGCTTTTGTATAAAAATTTTGAAGATGCTTTATGGTATTATGCTTGATCTTTAAATTTTTGTATCATGCTTAATAAGGAATTGAAGTAATGAAAATTGAAATCCTATATTTTGGAATAATGTGTTTTTGGACTTGATGGGTTTTATGACAAAAATTATTTTTTGGATTTATAAAAATTTACATGATTTTAGCAAAAATTTGAGCATTGATCATCTTGTTATAACTAATAAAATAAAGAATTAAAATGATTTTGATGATGCATTATGAAACCATGCTTAATGATTGTATCATGCTTAATGACTTGAAATCTCATATTTGGAAATAATGTGTATGATGAATCCATGAATCCTAATGGTTTTGATGATGCTTTCATTTTAAATATGATTCATGACATTTTCATATGAAAATTTGAACATTCCTATGAAAGATCACATCACTTAAATTGAAACACATAAAAATGAGAAAATGCACTATCATGATGATTTATGTGTGATGCATTTGATCTTAATGGGTTTAATGACAACACTCATATTTTGGATTTAAACTTGATACTCATCTTTTAAAATATGAGCACACTTATATGAAATAGACAACTTAAAATAAAACACATTATGTATGATAAGTGACTTACGTTTTGAACCAACGTGTATTTGGTCTTAATTGTTTTTACGATGAATTTTTATATGACATATTATATCTTTTGACTTTAAAAATCTTGATGATGGTTTTTGCCTTTACGTCTTGAACTTTCGTGCTTATCTCTATTTGACATTAAAAGACAAAGGCATGATCATATGAAATGAATCATAAAATGAAAATGCATCTTTCTTGAAATCTTTCTCTCTAGAGTTTTTTGATTTTTCCATAAAAGACAAGTGATGAATTCATTTATGATATTTTGTGAATCACTCGAATTATGAATGAGATTTTGATGACGTGTTAAATGAATCACTTAAAAAGAAAATTATTTTCCCATCTTATCGAGATTAATGATTTCATGATATCTTATGAATCTCGTAAATTATGAAAGTGATTTTGATGATTTATTTATGAGTTCAGAGTTGATGAATTGAACTAGAATGAGTCTCATCTATATCATGATCTTGATAACTTGAGTTTTTCAAGATCTCTTACTCCTTACTCTTTTATGATTCTCCCATGTTATTGAAGAAAAATGCAAATGAATTATAAATTATTTTTTCTTGACTTTTCGATACTCAACTTGAGAAAATGTGCTTTGATGATTGAAACATTGCATGCGTAACTTGATTTTTTCTCTTTCATTTCAATACTTATTTCTACACATGACTTGATGATTGAAATATTAATGCAAATGTTTGATATATCACTTGTCATGGTTTGAATATCGAAGTAAAAGAAATTTTGTTCATCTTGATATCTTGATACTTGAATTTTTTTTGTTATGAAATGTCATCTTGATATCTTGATACTTGAATCTCTAAATGAGAGCTTGATGAGAATTCCTATGTATGAATCAAGTTGCTCTTTGTGCTATCTATTTTCAAATGAATCACGAGCCTTGATATCATAATCTTTCATGATATAGAAATGACAAGATTTCTTTGCCTTGTATGACTCATGTGATGATTGAAAATTAATTTGCTTTATGGTGAATCATTGAATCATGATATTGATACTTCCTAAAAGGAATATTTATGAACCATGATTGATATCTTTCATGATATGAATTCTTTGCATCTATGGTTTGAATGCATCATGTGATGATTGAAAGATTATTGTAAACTCTTATTGATGCAAATTTATAATTGATGTAAAAGTCTATATCATTGGATCCTCCACTTCATTTTGACAATAACTAAGAGGGAGTTAGATTGCTAGCGTGTGTATCACATGAAAAGAAGTTGCTAGCTTATGTATCATAAAGAAAGAGTGCTAGCTTGAACATTGGGAAGCAAAAAGTTACTATCTCAAGAGTAGCAAAAATCTTGCTCAACTTCACTTTTTCAATAAAGCTGCTAGCATTTTTATACAAATTATTAAATTTTGTACAAAATTATTTGATTGAAATATTATTCCCTTCCTTATTTTTGACAAAAACAAAGGGGGAGCTAGCTTGCTAGTAAAGGAAAGCTAATTGCACTGCTCAAAAGAAAAGGAAGCAAAGAAAGTGTAACTTGCACATCTCAAGAAGCGAATGAAAAATTACTATCTTACTTATCTTTAGAAGAAAAATACAAACTTGCACATCTTTGAAAACTATTTGAAAACTATTAGCTTGCATATTCAAAATGATATATATTACAAATCTTTAGCTTGAAAATTAAACTAAAAAAACTTGCTATCTAGCTTATATTTTGACTTGCATATCTTTTAAAATAACTATGATGCAACTTCTCCTTTTTGTTGATGACAAAAGGGGAGAAGTAGATTGATGAACTCATGCAATGTAATGTTGATTGAATATTTTATATATTTGCATGATATTTTTTGACATGATTTTGATACATATTGCTTGGATTTAGAATAATCCAAGTGTTCTATCAATGGCATATTGATAGAGGGAGTTTGTTTAAAATCCGAGAGTTAATGTTAACTTCGTCAGTCATCAATTAGTTGTCATCATCAAAAAGGGGGAGATTATTGAATCTCAAATTTTGATGATGAAACTAATTGATTATGTTTAGTTGTCTAACTACGTTTTGAGTGACGCAGGTTTACTATCGATCAGGATTAGACAGTTAACATAAGATGAATCAACATTGCATCGAAAGAGATCACGTTAGTATATTGGACATCGTGCCGGATGTCCGGTCGATAATCAGCAAAAGGCTTTGGACATCGGGCATCGAGCCAAGAAGAGTGGTGTTGCGCCAAGGATATCGAGGTTATGGAGGTCAACCACTAATTAGGCAACAAGCTGCAAGAGAGGATGATGCACCGAACAATTGGATGAAGCGCTGACCAATGACGTGCTAGGCAATAGGAGGTTGATTCATGTAACTTACTAGATCAAAGTAGAGTTAAAGTTTATGTGTGCAGGATTAACTATGATAATGATAAAGACATAAAGCAAAACAAAGTGCCGGAGTCAAGTGCGATGAAATCGTTGGGAGTTCGAGAGTTCGAAGGAAGTCCAAAGGTTCATCGGATGTTTGTAGAGCTCGTTGAGAAAGATTGGAGCTTGCCAAAGAAGCTCATCGGAACTCACCAGTGATTCCATCGAGAAGTCCAGGAGCTTGCTGGGAGTCCACAAAATAGTGTCCGAGGGTTCATCGGAAGACCGCTAGAAGTTTGCCGGAAGCTTGTCGGAAGAAGTCTTGACTTTTCAGACTCTGTATTAGCTTAGAAAATATCTTTAATTTTATAGTTAGTACATAATTAGGGTTAGAGTTAAATGTTAAACCTTTAACCTTGCTAGGGACCAATTGGGCCTGGTATTAGACTGGTTTGGGCCTAGTTTGAGGCCCAACTAAGAGTGCTGGACCTATTTGGTGGTGGCACCGCCAGATTGGGGTGGTGGCACCACCCAAGTCCAGCTCTCCAGGTTGTACTAGGTGGTGGTATCGCCTAGTGGTAGAACACTTGGGCGATGGTACCACCTAGTACACTGATCGTGTTAGTGTGTCAGGTGCTAGTCATATGTGCCCTGTAAGCCAATCACATAAGTGATGACACTTGTGACTTGATATGCACTTTTTCTCTTTACTTATTATTAGGTATTTTATCACTTTATCTTGCGTGTTGCATATATTGTGATGTCCTTGATCTGTGCAATGGAAATCGGATCGTGATGAAATCACGATAATGAGACCGATTCACCTTTAAACACAGACCCTGAATTATCCTGGTCATAGGTTACTCGAGAAGGACATCGAGATAACCAGATAGATTGGTGTGCTGTTACCCGTCCATATGATGGAGGTAGTTGGTCTCATAGCAACTCGTGTGGGGACTCTAAGGGTATAGTGCAGGTGCTCATTGGGGAATGAGTTCACTGATTGATCCGCCTACGGAATGCTAGATGGTTATTGATACCTTATGTCAGACAGCGATTCCGTAGTCCTAGTAGTGTATCTGGTCCTTAGACTTGAGACACCAAGGATGTCCTGTATGAGTACTCTACTCTTTGACACTGGACTTATAAGTTTGGGAAGTTCCAGATCTAGTACAACCGGTTATTGGGAGTGGTAGCCAACCTTACGGGGGCTATTGAATGTCAATAGAGGATCATCCACTCTCGGTATCATGAGAGGAATATCATATGTATTCTTGCTCGAACAAATCCTTGGCCAAGGTTATTCGGATTGAGAAAGAAAGAGTTCTTCTGAGAACCGACAAGCAAGAGCAAAACTCGAGAGAGAGATCAGATGGGCATGACACACCATGCGCCGGTATAGAATCTTTGAAGATATTAGATGGATGAGGGACTATAGATACATGGTAAATCGAGATGATAGGTCCAAAGGATTGCGATTCCCTTATATCGTCTGGGCCGCGCGAGTGGCATGGCACGTCAATGATGAGTTAGGTGAATTATTATAGAGATAATAATACACTAAGTAAGGGAGTTCGATAAGGCATGACTCACTACCACTTATATTGGGGCCTCCAGAGGGTCACACACATATGGTAGGTGTTGCGACGAGTAGAGGTTCGGATATGAGATATCCGTTAAACCCCTATCTTATTGGATATCCATTAAGCCCTTGAATTATTGGATCCTGAGATGAGATCCAATAATTACTAATAAGAGATTATTGGATAAAAACCCACTAATCCAAGAGGCTTGGGTAATTGGATGGAAATCCAATATCCAATAAGGCAAAAGATCCATTAGGATTTTCAGGGGACCTCTATAAATAGGAGGGAACCAAAGCTCTATAGGCTGAGGGTTTCTTTTGGTAGCCACCTCCTGTTCTCCTCTCCCCAGAGAGAGAGGTGCATCGTTGCAATCCCTGCCGTGTGGATATCGCTAGAGAGGAGGACGCTTGACCTCCTTCATCCTCTCCCACAGATCTGCAAGAATTCAGGGATATACGATCTCCCTAGGTATCTTCTTTTACACGTGCAGTTTTGCAGATTTGTTTCTGACACACCGATCTTCGCAAGATAACGGAAACTTTCCATAGGAAATCTGGGGTTTTGTTTTCTGTTCTTCCACTACGCATGTGATGTTGCTCCCTTGAGTATCAGAGCCAGGTTGTTCTTACGAAGATTGGATCTTAAACTGCGTGTGTTGTGTTTTGGATCTGCTTTTGATGCTAAAATCGATGGCGCAAAAGGGCCAGGAAGGGCAGCAACTATTGATGCCCTTACTGCGCTCGTGCAGCGGCCCAAGGTTGCTAGTAGCCTTGTTGCCTGCATAGGCGGTAGTCGACCGGTGGGCTACGCAAAGTCGCTGCACCGGCGCCCGCCGCCGGCTCGCGACCGCGGCAGAGGCACCCGAAGGCAACGCCGCTGCGGGCGGTCGCAGGTGACCACCGCCAGGCCAGGCAGGAAGCG
Organism: Musa troglodytarum; assembly: GCA_023547065.1. Taxonomy (NCBI): domain Eukaryota; kingdom Viridiplantae; phylum Streptophyta; class Magnoliopsida; order Zingiberales; family Musaceae; genus Musa; species Musa troglodytarum. The sequence goes on from CP097510.1 coordinate 71,089,948, forward strand.
CTTGCAACCACCCACAGGGGTGAACCCCGCGGGGGACAAGGCCGCCTGAGGAGGCGGCGCCTGCCCGTAGCGACGCCTGCAGGGCAGCACTGCTGGGGCACTAGCGGGTTGGCGCTGCCCCGTGGATGGTGCTTGTGCGAGTGGCACAAACCCGTGGTTGGGGCAGCGCCTACGGGCGCTGTGCTCACCTGCTGCAGCCGTGTCACCCCCGGCGCCGTCGTTGGCTGGGTGGCGGCGGGTGCACCGCAGCCGCAAACGTAATAGGGCAAAGGGATTAGGGTTTTTTGTCAAAAGATAGTTTTGCCCCTCGGAATTTTAGAAATTCCAGATTCTATCCCTTTTAATAGAATTACTAAAATACCCCTCTAAATTTTAAAAATTTCAGATTCTATCCTTTTTGACAAAATTACCAAAATACCCTTTTGGCTGAATTACCAAAATACCTCGAAAAATTCAAAAATTCCCTTTGTCCCTGATTTTAGAAAAAATAAATATGTTAATAGTTTAATTAACTATTATTTTTCTATCTAGTACTCCTATAAAATAACATATACATGTGCTGTATAATGTGGACAGATGATCATGGACCTATGATATAATGTGTGTACATGTGATTATTATTATTGGGTTTGCGAGCCTCTATTCTTTTCTCATTTATTGTCGAGCCTACGTGCTTGTAATTATATTGTAATTACATGAGGAGGCGCAACGGTAGCGTGACTCACGAGGTCGAGACGGACGATCCGACGCATGGAGATACATTGAGATGCCGACGGATCCGACGAAGCGAGATGGATGATCACAGGGCATAGAGATGTGCCGAAGTATACATAGATCTTGATGTTAGTTATTGGACCCACTGGCTCGGGCCTGACCACATTAGGATATGGTCCATAATCATTTGGTGTGATTGCTCATGTGATGTGTGATTAGCTATACACCTACTAGATATGTATATATATATATATTTGCATGCGATGTAGATATAATACATATGTGTGTGACACATTATGTTAGGAGACTAAATAAAATGTCCTCTCTATTAATAATATTAAGTCGGTAAATATGAGGCAATTAGATTGACCCACGTGGCCTTCCATTGTTATAGCTAGGAATCGATTCCCGGTGTAGGTTGAGTTGATCGAGTCTCTCGAGACTCACATATATCGCGTCTGTTGGGAAATCCACAAGGGAGCGACATCACATGCGCAGCGGAAGAATAGAAAACAAAACCCTAGATTTCCCATAGAAAGTTTCCATCATTATGGAAAGATCAGTGCGTCAAAAATAAATCCATAAAACTGCACGTGTAAAAGAAGATACCTAGGGAGATCGTATATCCCTAAATTTTTGCAAATCTATAGGAGAGGATGAAGGAGGTTAAGTGTCCTCCTCTCTAGCAGTATCCACACGGCAGGGATTACGACGATGCACCTCTCTCTCTAGGGGAGAGGAAAACAGGAAGTGGCTACCAAAAAGAAACCCCTAGCCTATAGAGCTTTGGTTCCCTCTTATTTATAGAGGCCCCCTGAAAACCCTAATGGATCTTTTTGCCCTATTAGGTATTGGATCTCCATCCAATCACCCAAGCCTCTTTGATTAGTGGGTTTCTACCCAATAATATCTTATTAGTAATTATTGGATCTCATCTCAGGATCCAATAATTTAGGGGATTAATGTATATCCAATAAGATAGGGGGTTCAGCGAATATCTCATATCCGAACCTCTACTCGTCACAACACCTACCATATGTGTATGACCCTCTAGGCCCAATATCGAGCTGGCCGTAAGTCATACTTGTTAGAACTCCTTCTGACTTAGTGAATTATTATCTCTATAATAATTCACCCAACTCATCGACTACGGACGTACTAGGCAACTACGCCGTGGCCCCCAGACGATACAGGGGAATCCAATCCTTTGGACCTATCTGTCCTCAGTTACCATGTATCTATAGTCCCTCATCCATCTAATATCCCAAAGATCCCATACCAGGCATGGTGCTGTCAAGCCCATATGGTCTCTCCTCGAGTCTTGCTATTGTTGGATTCTCCCGAAGAACTCTTTCTCTCTCAATCCGAATAACCTTGGCTAAGGATTTGTTCAAGCAAGAACACATGGGATATTCCTCTCATGATACCGAGAGTAGATGATCCTCTATTGATATTCAATAGCCCTCGTAAGATTGGCTACCACTCCTAATGATCGACTGTACAAGTTCTGAAACTTTCCAAACCTTTAAGTCCGGTATCAAAGAGTGGAGCACTCATACAGGACATCCTTGGTGTCTCAAGTCTAAGGACCAGATACACTACTAGCACTACGAAATCGCTGTCTGACATGAGGTATCAATTACCATCCAGCATTCCGTAGGCAGATCAATCAGTGAACTCATTCTCCAATGAGCACCTACACTGTAACCTTAGTGTCCCTACACGAGTAGCTATGAGACCAGCTACCTCCATCATATGAACGGGTATACAGCACACTAGTCTATACGGTTATCTTGATGTCCTTCTCGAGTAACCTATGACCAGGATAATTTAGGGTCTGTGTTTAAAGGTGAATCAGTCTCATTATCGTGATCTCATCACGATCCAATTCCCATTGCACAGATTCAAGGACATCACAATATATGCAACACACAAGATAGAGTAATAAAACACCTAATAATAAGCAAAGAGATAAAGTACATATCAAGTCACAAGTGTCATCACTCATGTGATTGGCTTGTAGGGCACATATGACTAGCAATCTCCTACTTGACCTAAAGCTAATCACTAACATGTCTGATCCCCATCAGACCTCTGTTATACTCAAAGACAATCTGAGTCAATAGCTTTGTTAATGGATCTGCAGTGTTATCTTCGGATGGAACTCTTTTCATTACTACATCTCTTCGGGCCATGATCTCTCTAATAAGTTAGAACCTCCTCAGAACACTTCTGATGAGACTCGGGTTCTCTTATTTGAGTAATTGCCCCGTAATTGTCGTAATATAAGGGAATCAGCTCCTCTCTGCTCAGGACGACTCCTAGATCTATGATGAACTTCTTCATCCAGACTCCCTCCTTTGCTACCTCTGTCGCAGTAATGTATTCTGCCTCTATGGTCGAGTCAGCAGTAGTGTCTTGCTTGGAACTCTTCCAACATACTGCTCCTCCATTCAGGGTGAACACATACCCTAACTTAGACTTGCTATCATCGACATCAGATTAGAAGCTCGAGTCTGTGTAGCCCTCAACCCTGAGGCTACTATCTCCATATACCAATAAAAGATCCTTAGTCCTTCTCAAGTACTTAAGGATACATTTTACTGCTTTCCAGTGTTCCAAGCCTGGATCTGCTTGATATCTATTCGTAACACTTAGAGCATGCGCTATATCGTACATAACATAACATACATGATAGATCCTATCATTGATGCATATGGCATTATATCCATGTATGTCCTTTCTTCAGGAGTCTTTTGGGGACATACTCCTAGAAAGTGATATTCCATGTCTCTTTAGTATGAGACTTCTTTTGGAATTTTTCATACCAAACCTTTTGACAATGGTGTCTATGTACCCGGTTGGGACAAGCCAAGCATTCTCTTGGATCTATCTCTATAGATCTGTATCCCCAATATGCAGGATGTTTCCCCTAAGTCCTTCATGGAGAAGTGCCTAGATAATTAAGTCTTTACTGTGGAGAGCATTCCTACATTATTCCCAATAATCAGGATGTCATCCACATATAATACCAAAAAGGTGATAGTGCTCCCACTTACTTTTCTATACACATAAGGCTCATCTTCGTTCTTAACGAAGTCATCTGATCGCCTCATCAAATCTTATGTTCCAACTTTGGAAAGCTTGCTTCAATCCATAAATGGACCTAAGCAACCTACACACCTTATCTCGGTTATCCCTAGACATGAATCCCTCGGGCTATATCATATACACCTCCTTCTCGAGGGTGCCATTGAGGAATACAATTTTGACGTCTATTTGCCAGATCTCATAATCATAGTGTGCTGCAATAGCCAATAAAATTCAAATGGATTTTAGCATGGGTACAGGTGAGAAAGTTTCGTCATAGTCAACACCTTGCCTTTGACGATATCCCTTAGCCACTAGCCTTGCTTTATAGGTCTCTACCTTTCCATCTACTCCAATCTTCTTTTTAAAGATCCACTTGTAGCCAATGGGTACAATACTCTCGGGTGCATTAACTAGGTTCTAAACATTGTTGGAGTACATGGAATCCATTTCTGAATTCATAGCTGTTAGGGATCGAGCGGCACTAAGAGGGGGGGGGGATGAATTAGTGCAGTGGATTAAAAGCATACTCTTAAAACCGATTTAGCAAAAACACACGTTCGTAGGAAGATCTCGATTTGGCGAAAGAAAACTTGAAAGTAATTGCTTGCGTAAAGGAAATAACTATGAACTAAATAACTTGCAGCAAAGTAAAGAAATGCTTCAAGAATGTAAACACTCACACATTCATGGACACAAAGATGTATAGTGGTTCGGTCAAATGACCTACATCCACTCTTGAAGCCTTTACGATGAGGCTCCGCTCTTCCACTAACAATTCCTTTGAAGGGGAAGGATCAAACACCCCTTTTACAACCCTTTACAAGATATTCACACTTGTACAAGATCTCTCAAGAAAAGGAAGAAGGTGAACACTAGCAAAACAAGACTTTTCAAAACTCTTCACAAGCTCAAGCGGTGCCACTGCCTCAGTGCAAGTGCTGTTCCGCTGCCACAATAGTTTCAAGCACGCTCCACTTCACCGCAGTGAGGACAAGAATACGAGATGCCACACAGCCTTGCCAGCCAATGTCTGCAAGCTATCTATTTCTAATCATACCCATTGGCCCCACTCTGGGTTATCTAACTAACTCCTAAAATACGTACAACTACTAAATTTAAATTTTAAAGACTAAGCCATTACAAAGTCCGCAAGTCAAGTCTTCTACCGCCGAGCCCAACTTGCCAAGTCGTCTTCCGGACGATAGAACCATCCCGCCGCGAGCTTCCTCCTGACTCACGATGATTTTGGCGAATTCCCAGCCTTCTTCGCAAGTTCGATCTTCTTCATTTCGAGTCTGGAACTTCCGCTGAACTTCCCCGCTCCTCGCCAAGACTCAAAGAATCTCCCTCTTTGCAAGAAGCCTCCAAACTCACTGAACTCCCCAACCATCAGACTTCAAGGCCTTCAAGATTCTAATGAATCTTCAAGCTCCCAAACTCGAACTCCATCCACGGACTTCGCATGGCTTTCCTTGACTTCACTTTCCCGCTTTCATTCCTTCATAGTTACTTCCTGCAACAAACAAACTCGCGATCATCATCCGAGATTGCACTCCTCCACTTGATGATGCCCGATGATCAACGGAGTTAAGCCTCTCGCCGAGTTTAACAAACTCCCTATCCGATATGCCTCTGATAGCACCCAATATCTCAAGCTCGACAATTCAACACATGAACTCAAACAATCATGCTATATAAAATACAACAAATCACACTCAATTAGTTTCATCATCAAAATAATCATCGATTCAAATAAAACTTTACAACATACTAGCTATTTTCATCAACCTTCAACATTCAATCATGGCAAAATTTTCAAGGATGTCCAAGCATAGCAATCCATCACTTGCTTCTTACAATTCATCATAGCAAGTTTGCAGTTTGCTTTTGTAGCATGCTAGCAACATTTAAAATTTCCATGATAGGATGTTCCTTCAACTCAAAGATCGAGCTAGTAAATTTTTCATTCTAGATGCAAGTTAGCAATAAATCTTCTCCCCTTTGTTTTTGTCAAAAGAATAGTAGGATCAAATACAAAGATTTTCTTTACATCCTCTTTTCATATCATATATCAACTTTCATCAATAAAAAATCTTCATCAATATTCAAAGCATGATATATAGGAGAAGTCATATAGGAGAAAAGTTTTTGATTCATCACAATTCAAAAGTTCAAGGCAATAGATTCAAAGAATTCATGAAAGATATCAATAAGGATTAATTCGTGAATACCAAAGATATGATTCATGGTTCATTAAAATTTTTCTTAACAAGATTAAGATAAAGATTCATGAGATAAAAAGAGCAATTTCAAACATTCTCATCAAGAACACATTTTAAAATATTCCAAGTATCAAATATTGAAATATCAAAATTTAGATTGTTTTCTTCCTTTAACAGCTTTTCACATCATTTAAATTTGTATCAATCAATCATTTAATCATATCATGTAATGATAGATATCAATATGAAAAATCAATAAGGATCAAAAGATATCATTCATGATTCATAACCATTCATTTTAGCAAGATCAAGATCATGATTTAATGATTCATCAGAAAGAAAATTAATTTTCAATCATCACACAAGGAATTCACCTCATTAAAGATCAATTCATGAATAAACAAAATTTATATATATTTGTCATGAAGAAAATCTTGATTTACATGTAGAAGTTTTCAAATCATCACGATCATGATTTCATAAATAGAATCTTAAATATATAGTTCCAAGAAATCAAAATCAAGTCATGATTCATGATGTTAATGCTTTCTTTCCCTTTGTCGTTAAAGAAGGAAATAAAGGAAAGGGAAGAATATAAATTTTGTTTTACATCAATGTTCAAATCATCACAAAAGGCATACAAGGTAAGGAAATCATATCATTTTTATATCATAAAAGATGTGATGTCGTGGCTCAGGATTCATTTGATAGTAAGAGCAACAACTTGATTTATACATGATAGATCTAAATTCATCATGAATCATAAAAATAATTTCAAGTATCACTTATCGATATATCAAGACTTGAATTGTTTTCCTCTTTAGTAAATGAAAAAGGAAGCAATCATAGAGGAAGGTATTTCAATTTGCAAAAATATCTCAAGTCAAGAATTCAATGTCATGATTTCAAGAGATCAAGAGAGGAGTCATAAAATTATTCAAACTCATTTTGTCAACTCAAAACTCCTAATCAAATCAAAAACATTTTGAGATTCACAACATGAATGAGTGATTATCAACTTTTTAGAGATTGCAAAATGATAAATAGATTTTTGATAAACACTTATTATCAAATCATCAGTAATTCATTTAGAAGATTCTCCTCTATGGTAAATAAAAGGAAATATAGGAGAACAAAATGAATTAAGGAGAAAGAACATGATTGAAGCATGATTCAATTTTAAAACGTGTCTTATGACATAAATACAAATCAAGCATTAGTCAAATCAAGTACCATCCTCAAAATCTCATTCAACAAATTCATACATGATAAGCATGGATTCATGAATTTCTTTGAGATAAATTGATAAGATTGATATAAAGATTCGCATTTTGTTTTTGTATGTGATTTGCTTCTTTTAACCATGCATTTGCCCTTAATAAAAGTAAATGTCAACATTCAAGACGAAAAGACAAATTGTCATTAAGTCGAATCACATTAAGCATGTGGTACTTTCCAAAAGATTCGATTCAAGAGATCCACATGGATTCATCAAGACCAAAAACTTTAGAGATAGAAAATTTTCAAGAATCATGCATTTCCTTTTATAATTTACTTCAAATAAACATGCCTTTATCTTTTAATGTCAAATAAAATAGAAATATCAACATTCAACATCGAAAGACAAACTTCATTATAAAATTGTCAAGACATAAATGCAACATATTATTCCAAGACATGAGATTTAATTTATCATGATAATATGTTTCATGTTTCAAAAGATGAGTATCAAATTTTAAAACTAAACATTGGTTTTTCATCAAGATATGATATCACAAAATCATTAAGCATGATAACAAACTTTTAATATTTTCATTTCAATGATGATTTCATAATGTATGTTCAAACATTTATATGGAAGCCATCATTGTATAAATTTGAAATACAAGTTGTCATTTAGCCTATTAAGATCAAAAGCATTACACGTAAAGCATCATGATAGTGTAATTTCTCATTTTTATGTATTCCATTTCAAGTGATTTGACGTTCATATGAGTATATTCATGTTTTTCATATAGGTCCAAAGAGCATATTTCAAGAGAAATCATTAAGACGAAAACATGAGGCACATTTTTTAAAATATTCATCATGTTTTTATTTTTATGAGATTCACAAGACTCATAACAAGAATTCATTCATCTCAATAGAATGAGAAAAAAAATACATTTTCATTTTAAGCAATTTGATGTGATATTCAAAATTTTTATGAAAACATGTATCAAAATAAAACACAAGCTTAGTCATAAAATCGTCAAGACCAAATATGTAAAAATGATAGCACACTTTCAATTTTTATGTTAAAAGGCCATGTTCAAATTTTTGCCAAAATCATGCATCTATTTATAAATTCGAAAAATATGTTTCATCATCACAATATGACACTTTATTACTTCAAAAGCTCATGCATGATATAAAATCATCAAGCATCATATTTGGAGACAATATAAACCATCAAGATACACATGCATGGATTAATCCTAAGCATTATCACAAATCTTGCATCATTCATATGTTTACTTTTCAAAAATACTATAAAGAAAAGCATAGTATAATTTCGAAATTTTTTTAATTTCTAAAAACATAAGAAAAGCATAAAAAAAATCCTACAAACTAAGTTAAGCATTCATGGAAATCATCAAGTAATTTCAAAATAATTCAAGGAAGTTAAGTTACTTACCTCATTGTCGAAGCCCATTAAAGCGTAGTTTGCTTCTTCTTTTCTTGATTCTTCTTTCCAAGCCTTCTTCTTCTTCTTTGGCCTCTTTCTCCGTTCAAGTTCATTTGTGTTTTTAATTTTTGTTTAATGAACTTGTTAACATTCATTGTTATGTGTTCAATGTCCTCATTGTCCTCATCACTTGAGTCATCACTCAAGTGGCATCCATTGTCCGATATTCAAAACCTTCTTGTTCTTTAGAAGGTGATCCAAATGTTCATCATGTTCATGATGTTCTAAACGTTCAAGAAACTCATTTCATAGGTCTTTAAAGACCCAATAAGTTCATTAATAGGATAGTTATTTAGATCTTTTGTTTCTTGTATTGCGGTTATTATCGGATCCCATCTTTTTGGAAGAGATCTTAAAGTCTTGTTTACGAGTTCAAAGTCCAAAAAATATTTACCAAGAGCTTTTAGACTATTGATGACATCCGAAAGCGGAGAACATGTCATCGATAGTCTCACTTGGTGCCATTCGGAAAATCTCAAAATCGTGCATCAAAATATTAACTTTGAGTCTTTGACTCTACTCGTTCCTTCTGCGTGATTTCAAGAGTTAGCCAAATGTCAAAAGCCGTTTAGCATGTAGAAATCCGGTTGAACTCATTTTTGTCTAAAGCGCCAAAATAAGGCATTCATAGCCTTTGCGTTTAAAGAAAATAACCTTTTCTCCAAATCCGACCATTAGTTCGTCGGTTTAGAGGAAGGTTGAAAGCCATTTTCGATGATGTTCCACAAATCCAAGTTCATTGAAAGCATGAAAACTCTCATTCGAGTTTTCCAATATGTGTAGTCTGAACCGTTAAAAAACGGTGGACGAAAAACCGAAAAGCCCTCTTGAAAACTATTTAGAGCCATTTCTCACGGGTGTAAATTCGAAGAGAAAGAATGTGGCTCTGATACCAATTGTTAGGGATCGAGCGGCACTAAGAGGGGGGGTGAATTAGTGCAGTGGATTAAAAGCGTACTCTTGAAACCGATTTTGCAAAAACACACGTTCGTAGGAAGATCTCGATTTGGCGAAAGAGAACTTGAAAGTAATTGCTTGCGTAAAGGAAATAACTATGAACTAAATAACTTGCAGCAAAGTAAAGAAATGCTTCAAGAATGTAAACACTCACACATTCATGGACACAAAGATGTATAGTGGTTCGGTCAAATGACCTACATCCACTCTTGAAGCCTTTACGATGAGGCTCCGCTCTTCCACTAGCAATTCCTTTGAAGGGAAGGATCAAACACCCCTTTTACAACCCTTTACAAGATGTTCACACTTGTACAAGATATCTCAAGAAAAGGAAGAAGGTGAACACTAGCAAAACAAGACTTTTCAAAACTCTTCACAAGCTCAAGACTTAGAATTTTTGCTCCAAAGGGTTACCCTTTCAGCTGGGAAAGGGAGGGGTATTTATAGATCCAAAGTGGATTCAAAATTGGGCTCCAAATTTGAAATCAATTTGGAGTTCCAAGATCTGCTGGTCAGAGGCGGTGCCACCGCCTGTCACAATCTCTTTGACCATGCGGTGCCACACAGCGATGCTACGCTGCGGTCTGTGGGGCGGTGCCACCCGCCGACCAGTGTTCCGCCTCTTCCGAGCAGCGGTGCTGCCCCAACAGGCGTGCCACCGCTGCGTGAAACGGATCGCCGCCCGAGCGGTTCCACCGCCCAGCTTGGCGGTTCATGCTTTGCCTCGTCGGCCAAGGCGAGCCTGTTTGAGCCTTAACTTGGCTCAACAGAGACCCGTTGGCCCCTATCGATTTTAGGCAGGATTTTTCCTTAAATCCTTGCCTTACTTATGCAAACTACGAACATAAAACACAACTAATCTGATTTGATCCGACATGCTTCAAGTCAACTTCCGCGAGATTCAGCTTGATGCTTCCCTGATTGCTTCGGTGGATTCTCGGCACCTCGGATTGTATGGCGAGCTTCAACGAGTCTTCGGCTAGCTTCTGAATCATCCCGGTGAGTTCCGCGAACCTTTGACGATCTCTGAGAGGAACTTCCGAAAACTTCGACAAGTCCCTAATTCGATCTTTGATGGTTCCGGCAACACATCCGAAAATCTCTCAGACTTCCGATGAACTCTTGAACCCCCGATTGACTTGACCTCGGTAAATCACTTTATGTTTTCTTCCATCATAGTTATTCCTGCACAAACAAACTCGATATCCATGGCGCAACTCCGCACTTCTTGGCCCGATGCCCGACGTACGAAGCCTCCTGCCAATAGTCGACCGAACCTCTGGCTCGACACCCAATATCCTGATCGATAGTAGACCTGCGTAACTCAACACGCAGTTAGACAACAAATCACACTCAATTAGTTTCATCATCAAAATCCGAGATTCAACAATAGCTTCTTGCCATTTCCCGGAGTCTATGCTTATAATAGTCTCCTCGTAGGTCTGAGGATCAATATCCTCAACATCCTCTCTTTTGATATGTCCCACATATCTCTCAGGAGGATAGGATACTCTATCGAACCTACGTAAAGTTGGAACTTGTGTGTTAGGTATCTGAACAGATTCTGGAATGGTGCTTGAGCTAGGTTCTCCAACCTCGCTCAACTCTATCATGCTCCCACTATCTCCACCAAGAATGTGTTCCTTCTCAAGGAACACTGCTCTCTTGGCTACAAAGACCTTACGGTCTTCAGAGTGATAGAAATAATACCCATAAGTTTCTTTGGGGTATCCTACGAACTTGCATCGTTCCGTCCTAGATTCCAACTTGTTAGGGTTGTGTCTCTTAACGTGGGTAGGATAGCCCCAAATCTTAACAATTTTAAGATCGGGCTTCTTCCTATTCCATATCTCATATGGAGTAGACATCACTAATTTAGTTAGAATTTTGTTAGAAGGTAAGCTGCAGTCTCTAAGGTATATCCCCAGAATGAGATGGGTAGGTCGGCGAAACACATCATGGAACGCACCATGTCTAACAGTGTGTGATTCCTCCTTTTTGATACACCATTAAGCTATGGTGTATAAGGAGGTGTCCATTGGGATAATATCCCATAGTCTTTGAGGAACTTGGTGAACTCTATACTCAAGTACTCACCTCCTCGATCTGATCGAAGGGTTTTAATACTCTTTCCAGTCTAGTTCTCCACTTCATTTTTATATTTCCTAAATTTCTCAAAAGCCTCAGACTTGTACTTCATCAAGTACATATGTCTGTATCTTAAGAAATCATCAATGAAGGTAATAAAGTAGGAGTAACTACCTATGGCATGAGTCGACATGGGACCACATACATCACTATATATGAGTTCCAGTAACTCAGTAGCTCTCTCTCCAGTTCCACTAAATAGAGAGTTGGTTATCTTTCCCCGAAGGCAAGGTTCGTATGTCGTATATGACTCATAGTCAAATGGATCTATATATCCATTCTTCAGCAACTTTTGAATCCTTCCCACATGGATGTGACCTAGCCTACAATGTCAAAGATATGCATTGTTCACCTCTTCTCATTTCCTCTTAGACTTGCTTACACTAATGTTATGTGGAGTTGTATCTAGCATATATAAACCATTATGCAATGTTCTTCTCGTGATGATCTAATCATATAATATTATTGAATAACCATTGTTCTCAAAAACTAATTTATATCTAATAACTGTCAAACATAAAATGGAAATAATATTTTTGATAATAGAAGGAACATAATATCATGCATCTAATGCAATAATAGCTCCACCAGGCAGATGTAAGGTGACCTTGCCAACAGCCACTGTAGCAACCTTTGCTCCATTGCCCATCTTAAGGTCCATCTCGCCTTTGTTCAATCTCCTAGGTCCCGCCAGAACCTACAATGAATTGCAAATATGATAAGCACTCCTGGTATCCAATAACCATGTGTTATCATTAGATTCTGACAAATGGAGACTGATCATGAATGTACTTGAAGCTTCTACAAGCTTCTGTTTCACCCTCTCTACAAGGTACTCTTTGCAGTTCCTCTTCCAATGCCCATATTTACCGCAGTGGAAGCACTGACCTTTGTCCTTTGTTGGGTCTTTCTTGGCAACCTTTGCCTTACCTATTTTCTCCTTACCCTTGCCTTTCTTAAGGGTCTTCTCAGCCTTCCTTTTCTTTCTGGTCTCACTAGTGTAGAGAATCGGCTTCTCTTTCTTGATGGTGCTCTCTACTTCTCTCAATATATTGAGGAGCTCTGGGAGGGTTACCTTAAGTTTGTTCATATTAAAATTTATTATGAACTGAGAAAAGGAATCTGGTAAGGACTGAAGCACAAGATCCACATACAGGTTATCCTCTAGTACCATTCCTAGACCTGTGAGTTTCTCGATCCACTTAATCATCTTAAGGATATGGTTTTGAACTGGTGTCCCCTTAATCATCCTGGTACGGAAAAGACTCTTCGATATCTCATATCGTTGAGTTCTTCTCTGTTCCTCAAACAGTTTATGAAGATGCAAGAGTATAGAATTGGCATCCATATTTTCATGCTGTCTCTATAACTCAATAGTCATAGAGGCCAATATATAACACTGAGCAAGAGTGGAATCATCTAAGTACTTCACATAACGAGCGATCTCATCCTCACTTACCCCTTCGTCGGGCGTAGGGATCACTGTATTCATGACATATGCGATTTTCTCCACCATGAGAACGATTCTCAGATTACAAAGCCAATCCGTATAATTTGGACCAGTGAGGCGGTTGGCATCAAATATGCCATGTAAAGGATTTAAAAATGATATTTTTCTGAAATAAAAGATGTAGCAGAAATAAATAACATGCAGACTTTGTAGAAATTTAAATAATTAAGATAAGGACTTCTATCTTAATGTATTCCCACTAATTTTTCGTGAGACATACAACACCCTCCGGTATGTGAATTGGAGACCCCCAGCAAATCTCTAGTGGGGATCAAGATCCAATCGGCATCTTAACATAACCTCGAGGGACTTGACCAATCACGTTAAGCCCGTAAAGGTAGGCAACTCTTGCCAATCACAACTCCTTATGATTCCCATCCTGTTCGGCCTCCGAACCACCATGGCCTCGAGGGACTCGACCAACCATGATGTTCGGTTAAGTCATCACCATCATTACCAGATGAGTCTGATTCGGTGATATACTCTCGAGGGACTCGACCAAGCATACCATGTCCTCAGGTCACCAATGACATCTCTATGTTGTAGATAAGATAGCGAGACGCGATATAGGTGAGTCTCGAGGGATGCGACCAACTCAACCTACACTGGGAATCGGTTCCTAGCTATAACGATGGAAAGCCACGTAGGTCAATCTAATTACCTCATGTTTATCGACTTAATATTATTAATGGAGAGGATTTTTGATTTGATCTCCTAACATAATGTGTCACATACATACGTATTATATCTACATCGCATGCCAATATATATATACATATCTAGTAGGTGCATATCCAATCACGCATCACATGAGCAATCACACCAGATGATCATGGACCACATTCTAATGTGATCAGGCCCGAGCCAATGAGCTCAATCACTCACATCAAGATCTATGTATACGTCAGCACATCTCTATGCCCTGTGATCGTCCATCTCGCTTCGTCGGATTCGTCGGCATCTCAACGCATCTCCATGCGTTGGATCGTCCGTCATAGCCTCGTGAGTCATGCTACCACTGCGCCTCCTCATGTAATTACCACATAATTACAAGCATATAGGCCCAACAATAAATGAGAAAAGAATAGAGGCTCGTAGGCCCCAATAATAATAATCACAAGTACACACATCATATCACAGGTCCATGATTATCTATCCACATCATACATCACATGTATATGTTATTTTATAGAACTACTAGATAGAGAAAATAATAGTTAATTAAATTATTTAATTAACATATTTATTTTTCTGAAATTAGGGACATAAAGGGAATTTTTGAATTCCCAAGGGTATTTTAATAATTCAATCAAAAGGGGTAGAATCTGGAATTTTTAAAATTTCGAGAGGCAAAATTATCTTTTGGCCTAAAACCCTAATCCCTCATGCAGAGTTGCAGCTGCCGCCACACTACCGGCGGCGCTACGGTCAGTGCACCGCTCGCCGCGCATAACGCCGTCAGCGATCGTCGGTGGTGCTGCCCCTTGTGGCGGCGGTGCCCCTGCGGGTGCACCCACAGCGTGGGTAAGTGCCCCTGGCGCTGCACCTTGCGGGTGTAGTGCCCTCTGCAGTGCCCCTGCGCATGCGGGCATACGCATAATTCCGGCGCCAGCGTGTGGCGGCTCTATGGGCAGACCACCCGATGCAGGCGGAGCGGTCTTCGCTGGCGGCGACAGCGACCTACGGTGGCGTAAACGGTGGCGACAAGCTGCAAAGCGACCTTCGCGGCCCATTGCATGGTAGCGACAAGGTTGCTGCCCTTCCTGGCCCTTTTGCGCCAACGATTTTGGTGTCAAAAGTAGATCAAAAATACAATACACGTAGTTTAAGATCCGATCTTTGCACGAACAACCTGGCTCTAATACCACTATTGGGAAATCCATAAGGGAGCGACATCACATGCACAACGGAAGAACAGAAAATAAAACCCCAGATTTCCCATAGAAAGTTTCCATTATCGTGCGAAGATCGATGCGTTAAAACAAATCCGTAAAACTGCACGTGTAAAAGAAGATACCTAGGGAGATCGTATATCCCTGAATTCCTGTAGATTTGTGGGAGAGGATGAAGGAGGTCAAGCGTCCTCCTCTCTAGCGGTATCCACATGGCAGGGATTGCGATGATGCACCTCTCTCTCTGGGTAGAGGAGAACAGGAGGTGGCTACCAAAAGAAACCCCCAATCTATAGAGCTTTGGTTCCTTCCTATTTATAGAGGCCCCCTGAAAACCCTAATGGTTCTTTTTGCCCTATTGGGTATTGGATCTCCATCCAATCACCCAAGCCTCTTGGATTAGTGGGTTTCTACCCAATAATTTTTTATTAGCAATTATTGGATCTCATCTCAGGATCCAATAATTTAGGGGCTTAATGGAAATCCAATAAGATAGGGGGTTCAGCGAATATCTCATATCCGAACCTCTACTCGTCGCAACACCTACCATATGTGTGTGACCCTCTTGGCCCAATATCGAGCTGGCCATGAGTCATACTTGTCAGAACTCCTTCTGACTTAATGAATTATTATCTCTATAATAATTCACCTAACTCATCGACTACAAACGTACCAGGCCACTACGCCACGGCCCCTATACTATACAGGGGAAACTAATCCTTTGGACCTCTTTGTCCTCATTTATCATGTATCTATAGTCCTTCATCCATCTAATATCCCAGAGACCCCATACCGTGCATGGTGCTATCAGGCCCATATGGTCTCTCCTCGAGTCTTGCTCTTATCGGATTCTCCCGGAGAACTCTCTCTCTCTCAATCCGAATAACCTTGGCCAAGGATTTGTTCGAGCAAGAACACATGGGATATTCTTCTCATGATACTGAGAGTGGATGATCCTCTATTGACACTCAATAGCCCTCGTAAGGTTGGCTACCACTCCCAATGATCGGTTGTACTAGATCTAGAACTTTCCAAACCTATAAGTCCGGTATCAAAGAGTGGAGTACTCATACAGGACATCTTTGGTGTCTTAAGTCTAAGGACTAGATACACTACTAGGATTACGGAATCGCTATCTGACATGACGTATCAATAACCATCCAACATTCTGTAGGCGGATCAAAAAGTGAACTCGCTCTCTAATGAGCACCTACATTGTAACCTTAGTGTCCCCACACGAGTAGCTATGAGACTAGCTACCTCCATCATATGAATGAGTATACAACACACCAGTCTATCCGGTTATCTCGATGTCCTTCTCGAGTATCCTATGACCAGGATAATTTAGGGTCTGTGTTTAAAGGTGAATCGGTCTTATTATCGTGATCTCATCACGATCCGATTCCCATTGCACAGATCCAAGGACATCACAATATATGCAACACGTAAGATAAAGTGATAAAACACTTAATAATAAGCAAAGAGATAATGTGTATATCAAGTCATAAGTGCCATCACTCATATAATAGGCTTGCAGGGCACATGTGATTAGCAGCGTCTCGCTATCTTATCTACGACTTAGAGATGTCACCGGGGACCTGAGGACATGGTATACTTGGTCGAGTCCCTCGAGAGTATATCACTAAATCATACTCATCTTGTAATGATGGTGATGACTTAACCGAACATCATGGTTAGTCGAGTCCCTTGAGGCCATGGTGGTTCGGAGGCCAAACCGGACGGGAATCATAAGGAGTTGTGATTGACAAGAGTTGCCTACCTTTACGGGCTTAACATGATTGGTTGAGTCCCTCGAGGTTACGTTAAGACGTTGATTGAATCCTGATCCCCACTTGAGATCTGCCGAGGGTCTTCGATTCACATACCAGAGGGTGTTGTGTGTCTCGCGAAAAATTAGTAGGAGCACATTAAGATAGAAGTCCTTTTCTTAACTGTTTAATTTTTGTAAAGTCTGCATGTTATTTATTTCTACTACATCTTTAATTTCAGAAAATATCGCTTTTAAATCCTTTACGTGGCATACTTGATGCCAATCGCCTCACTGGTCCAAATTATATGGATTGGCTTGTCGAGAATCGTTCTCATGGCGGAGAAAATCGTGTATGTCCTTGATCTGATGATCCCTAGATGAAGGGGCAAGCAAGGATGAGATCGCTCGTTATGTGAAGTATTTAGATGATTCCACTCTTGCTCGGTGTTAAATGTTGGCCTCTATGACTCGAAAGTTCTGAGACAGCATGAAAATATGGATGCTAATTCCATACTCCTACATCTCTACAAACTGTTTGAGGAGCAGGGAAGAACTCAGCGATATGAGATATCAAAGAGTCTTTTCCGTGCCAAGATGACTGAGGGGACACCGATTCAGAACCATATCCTTAAAATGATTGAGTGGATCGAGAAACTCACAGGTCTAGGAATGGTCCTAGAGGATAACCTGTGTGTGGATCTTGTGCTTCAATCCCTATCAGATTCTTTATCTCAGTTCATAATGAATTTTAATATGAACAAACTTGAGGTGACCCTCCCAGAGCTCCTCAATATGTTGAGAGAAGCAAAGAGCACCATTAAGAAAGAGAAGTCAGTTCTCTACACTGGTGAGACCAGAAAGAAAAGGAAGGCTAAGAAGACCCTTAAGAAGGGCAAGGGCAAGGGCAAAATGGGTAAGGCAAAGGTTGCCAAGAAAGACCCAGCAAAGAATAAAGGCCAGTGCTTCCACTACGGCAAAGATGGGCACTGGAAGAGGAACTGCAAAGAGTACCTTACAGAAAGGGCGAAACGAAAGCTTGTAGAAGCTTCAAGTACATTCATGATCAATCTTCATTTGTTAGAATCTTTTGATAACATATGGGTATTGGATACCAGGAGTGCTTATTATATTTATAATTCGTTGCAGGTTCTGACAAGACCTAGGAGATTGAACAGAGGTGAGATGGACCTTAAGATGGGTAATGGAGCAAAGGTTGTTGTAGTGGCTGTTGGTAAGGTCACCTTACATCTGCTTGGTGGAGCTATTATTATATTAAATGCATGCTATTATGTTCCTTCTATTATCAAAAATATTATTTTCATTTCATGTTTGATAGTTATTGGATATAAATTAGTTTTTGAGAATAATGGTTGTTCAATAATATTAGATGATTAGATCATCACGAGAGGAACATTGCATAATGGTTTATTTATGCTAGATACAGCTCCACATATCATGAGTATAAGTGAGTCTAAGAGGAAACGAGAAGAGGTGAACAATGTATATCTTTGGCATTCTAAGCTAGGTCACATCCATGAGGGAAGGATTCAAAAGTTGCTAAAAGATGGATATCTAGATCCATTTGACTATAAGTCATATGCGACATATGAACCTTGCCTTCGGGGAAAGATGACCAACTCTCCATTTAGTGGAATTGGAGAGAGAGCCACTGAGTTACTAGAACTCATACATAGTGATGTATGCGGTCCCATATTGACTCATGCCATAGGTGGTTACTCCTACTTCATTACTTTCACTGATGATTTCTCAAGATACGAACATGTGTACTTGATGAAGTACAAGTTTGAAGCTTTTGAGAAATTCAGGGAATATAAAAATGAAGTGGAGAACCAAACAGGAAAGAGTATTAAAACCCTTCGATCAGATCGAGGAGGTGAGTACTTGAGTATAGAGTTCACCCAGTTCCTCAAAGACTATGGGATCTTATCCCAATGGACACCTCCTTATACACCACAACTTAATGGTGTTTCAGAAAGGAGGAATCACAAACTGTTAGACATGGTGCGTTCCATGATGTGTTTCACCGACCTACCCATCTCATTCTAGGGATATGCCCTAAAGACCGCAGTTTACCTTCTGAGCAGAATTCCAACCAAGTCAGTGATGTCTACTCCATATGAGATATGGAATGCGAAGATGCTTGATCTTAAGATTGTTAAGATTTAGGGCCACCCTGCCTATATTAAGAGACACAACCCTGACAAGTTAGAATCCAGAATGGAATGGTGCAAGTTCGTGGGATACCCCAAGGAAACTTGTGGGTATTATTTCTATCACCCTGAGGACCAAAAGGTCTTTGTAGCCAAGAGAGTAGTATTCATTGAGAAGTAACATATTCTTGGTGGAGACAATGGGAGCATGATAGAGTTGAGCGAGGTTGGAGAACCTAGCTCAAGCACCATTCTAGAATCTGTTTAGATACCTAACACACAAGTTCCAACTTTACGTAAGTCCGATAGAGTATCCCATCCTCCTGAGAGATATGTGGGACATATCAAAAGAGAGGATGTTGAGGATATTGATCCTCAGATCTACGAGAAGGCTATTATGAGCATAGACTCTGGGAAATGGTAAGAAGCCATGGATTCAGAAATGGATTCCATGTACTCCAACAAGGTTTGGAATCTAGTTAATGCACCCGAGGGTATTATACCCATTGGCTGTAAGTGGATCTTCAAAAAGAAGATTGGAGTAGATGGAAAGATAGAGACCTATAAAGCAAGACTAGTGGCTAAGGGGTATCGTCAAAGGCAAGGTGTTGACAATGACGAAACTTTCTCACCTATAGCCATGCTAAAATCCATTCGAATTCTATTGGCTATTGCAGCACACTATGATTATGAGATCTGGTAGATAGATGGACATCAAAACCGCATTCCTCAATGGTAACCTCGAGGAGGAGGTGTATATGATATAGCCTAAGGGATTCATATCCAGGGATAACCTAGATAAGGTGTGCAGGTTGCTTAGGTCCATTTATGGATTGAAGCAAGCTTCCCAAAGTTAGAACATAAGATTTGATAAGGCGATCAGATCTTATGAATTCATTAAGAACGAAGATGAGCCTTGTGTGTATAGGAAAGTAAGTGGGAGCACTATTACCTTTTTGATATTATATATGGATGACATCCTAATCATTGGGAATGATGAAGGAATGCTCTCCACAATAAAGACTTGGTTATTTAGGCACTTCTCCATAAAGGACTTAGGGGAAGCATCCTGCATATTAGGGATACGGATCTATAGAGATAGATCCAAGAAAATGCTTGGCTTGTCCCAGTCAAAGTACATAGACACCATTGTCAAAAGGTTTGGCATGAAAAATTCCAAGAGAGGTCTCATACCAATGAGACATGGAATATCATGTTCTAGGAGTATGTCCCCAAAAACTCTTAAAGAAAGGGCACACATAGATATGATACCATATGCATCAGCGATAGGATCTATCATGTATGCTATGCTATGTACCAGGCCTGATATAGCGCATGCTATGAGCGTCATGAGCAGATATCAGGTAGATCCAGGCTTGGAGCACTAGAAAGCAGTAAAAAGTATCCTTAAGTACTTGAGAAAGACTAAGGATCTTTTACTGGTATATGGAGGTAGTAGCCTCAGGGTTGAGGGCTACACGGACTCGAGCTTCTAGTCCGCTGTCGATGATAGCAAGTCTAATTCAGGGTATGTGTTCACCCTGAATGGAGGAGCAGTATGCTGAAGAGTTCTAAGTAAGACACTACTGCTGACTCGACCACAGAGGTAGAATACAAAGAAGGGCGTCTGGATGAAGAAGTTCATCACAGATTTAAGAGTCATCCTAAGCAGCGAGGAGTTGATTCCTTTATATTGCGATAAATACGGGGCGATTACTCAAATAAGGAAACCCAAGTCTCATCAGAAGTGTTATGAGGAGGTTCCAACTTATTAGAGAGATCATGGCCCGAAAAGATATAGTAGTGGAAAGAGTTCCATCCGAAGATAACATTGCAGATCCATTAACAAAGCCATTAACTTAGATTGTCTTTGAGCGTCACAGAGGTCTGATGGGGATCAGACATGTTAGTGATTAGCTTTACGTCAAGTGGGAGATTGCTAGTCATATGTGCCTTGTAAGCTAATCACATAAGTGATGGCACTTGTGACTTGATATGCACTTTTTCTCTTTGCTTATTATTAGGCGTTTTATTACTTTATCTTGCGTGTTGCATATATTATGATGTCTTTGAATCTGTGCAATGGAAATCGGATCGTGATGAGATCACGATAATGAGACCGATTCACCTTTAAACACAGACCCTGAATTATCCTGGTCATAGGCTACTCGAGAAGGACATCGAGATAACCGGATAGACTGATGTGCTGTATACTCATCCATATGATGGAGGTAGTTGGTCTCATAGCTACTCGTGTGGAGACACTAAGGGTATAGTGCAGATGCTCATTGGGGAATGAGTTCACTGATTAATCCTCCTACGGAATACTGGATGGTTATTGATATCTCATGTCAAACAGCGATTGTGTAGTCCCAGTAGTATATTTGGTCCTTAGACTTGAGACACCAAGTGTCACGCCCCTCCCGAAATCATCGCATTCAGGAGGTGTGACCCTGTCTCAAAATCCATAACATTAAAATTTATCACGATCCAATCCCAAGATCCAAACAATTATTTGAGGATACAGAGAAACATTCAAATATCATTCATATACATAACACCTGTGCAATTATAATCATATATCACATCACACGAACCTTTATAAGGACTCAAATCAACTCAACAAAATATCAACCTCACTTATAATTCCATAAGCATAAGAATTTATACAATCAAAACTCCAACCATTTATTATAAATTCATATCATCATACCCTGAACTCAACATTCCAAAATTCCAACCATACGAGGTCTTTAAAAGCTTTTACATAATACATCAATTTAGATTCATCAACAGCATTTCATTACATTCAAAACATACTTATACAATAATAACATAACAACCCACAAAGTCTTGCCACAATCTGAATAGCTTTTCACTGTCTCAACCTAATTCTAACATTTAGCGAGTAACAAGCTAACCTGAAAAAGGATTATATAACAACGGAGTGAGCTACAAAGCTCAGCAAGTGGGAAAACATATCTAGAACAAGGAATGATAGTTTCAAACAAACTTGGTATCAAAATACAAGGTAGAAATATCAGAATTCATAGGTATCAGCTCATTAGATACAAAATCGTAGATGTCATTTCATTCAAAACATATTTGTTTTGTAACAAATTGAGTAAAGAGTAATTGCAGCATATCAGATGACGTAAATAGTATTTCGGAGTATATCAAATGGCACATAGAACATTGCAGAGCATATCAATGTTGCACAGGACATTTCAGAGCATATCAATGATGTATGAAATGTTTCGGAGTATATCAACAACATATGAAACATTTCGGAACATATCAATAACGTATGAACTGATTCGGAGCATATCAAAGGCAATGAAACATTTCGAAACATATCAAAGACGTATGTAATATTTCGAAGCATATCAAGAGCAGAGAGAACATTTCGGAACATATCAGTGATGTATGAATGGTTTCGGAGCATATCAAGAGCGAATGATACATTTCGGAATATATCAAATGACATATGAGATATCTCAGAACATATCCATATATCAAATAAGAAACAAAAGCTCAAATATCATATCTGATGTTCATTCATTTTTTTATCATCCAAAGCGCACATATAAACACAAACAATGCTTTGGATATCATATCAAAAACACAGAGGGTAGCAGTGGAATCTCAAACAGAATATGGTCCATTCAAAGCATGGACCCAGACATAAATCAGAGCATCGCGGGCTCTAAGCATAACTCCCTTCACCATTTCTAGCAAAGGTTCATATGATCCTACAGCCACCAAAGTACAAAAGGACAGGTGAGCAATAAAATTAGCACATCGGAAGCACATGCGGATCAACAAAACGTACATGTGCCTTTATGAGTCAATACGATGCAAACATAATCTTTTACAATTGCATTCAAATTTGAAAGGAAGTAAAAACAAGAGCATACAAGGATTCAAAGCAATAATATCAAGCTCAGTCAAAAAAAGGATTATAATCAAAATCAATTTTCCAAAGGAATAAACAAGAATAGGCAGAATCAACCAAAGCTCAATTGTTGGCAGAATTTGAGAGCCACATTTCATGAATTGTTCGGATAACCAATTATGCTCCAAATCACTCAAGAAGGATGTTGTTAGAAAGATGAAGCAGTCTACTTTCAGATAAAATAAGTTTCATATAAATAGGAGTTTCAACCAAAGAGTTACCAATGATTCGGTAATCCAAGAGTCAAGAAACGAAATCTCTGTTTTCAGAAACGATAGGATCGAATTCAACAGAATTCTGGGCAGTCATTTGAACTCCAAACTTTTCAATCTAGGTATCAAAAGAAAGATCAATAAGTCTAGTTTCCAACAAAGTAAGTTTCACATAAATCAGAGTTTCCAATAGAGACTTATAGGCAGTTTAGTATCAAAAGGTCAGAACTTATAGTCTCTGTTTTACAGATTCCATAGAGTTGATTCAATTTAATGTTTGGATAGGCAAATTTACTCCAAATCATACAAATAAGCTGTCTAAAGAAAGGTCTACAAGTCTATATTCAGATCAAATAAGCTTTGTCTAAATTGGAAATCTGTACAGGGATTTATAGCTGAAAAAATGTAGAAGGGTCAGAATTTTGATAATTTTCCAGATTCAAGCAATTACATTCCAAACAATAAAGATATCAGATTTCAAGGCTAGAACAGTTCAAATTTCTCATATTCAAGGAAAAAGCAAAGATTAGGATTGCAGTAGAAAGGAGTGGAACACTTGCCTTTCGAATATTTCGATCCAACAAAATTATAAGCCCAAATCCTTCTACCTTTCCTCCATCTCCTCTCTTCTTCACCTTTTTTATTTCTTCCTCCTTAGCTGCAGCTTGTGCAGAATGCAAGGGGGCACAGTTACCTGCTTTCACTTTCTCTTTTTCCCAACCACAGCTGTCGCAGTCGCAGTCACAGCCACAGTCTCGGCCGCAGCCATAGCCACAGCCACAATCCCTTCCACTGTGCTATTTCTGCTCTCTCAGCCATAGCCTCTTCTTCCTCCCTTGCTCCTCTTCCTCTCTTTCTCCTCTTCCTTCCTCTTCTTCCTTCCTGGTTGCAGCTGCCACAGCCGCAGCCACAGTCTCTTCTTCTCCCGTTCCTCTTCCTCTCCTCTTTCTCTTCTTCTTCTTCCCTCTTCTTCTTCCCTCTTCTTCTTCTTTCCCAGCCGCAGTTGCCATAGCCGCAGTCACAGTCTCTTCTTCTTCCATTTTTCTTCTTCTTTCCCAGCTGCAGCTGCCATAGTCGCAGCCACAGCCGCAGCCCTCGTTCCTCTTCCCTTCCTCCTCTTTTCCCTCTTCTTCTCCTCCTCTCCCTTCCCTTTTTCTTCTTCTATCCCAGCTGCAGCTGCCACAGTCGCAGCCCTCTTTCCTCTCTTCTTCTTCTTCTCTCTCTTCTCCCTCTCCTTCTTCTTCTTCCTTCCTCTTCTTTCCCAGCTGCAACTGCCACAGTAGCAGCCACAGCCTCTTCTTCCTCTCCTCCTCTTCTTCTTTCTCAGCCGCAGCTACCATAACCGCAGGCACAGCCTTCCTTCCCTCCTCATCTCTTCTTCTCCCCTCCTTCTTCCCCTTCGCTTCTTTTCTTCTTCCTCTCTTTCCCTTCTCCCCCACCGACGCACAGCACCTCCTCTGTTTCCTCATGCAGGAAACAGAGGGGCAGCAACCCCAGCCATAGCTACCACACCACAGCCACAGCCACAGCTGCAGCCCTCTTCCCTCTCTTTTTCTTCTTCCCTATTTTCTCCATAGCACAGCCCCCTCTCCTCTGCCCTCCTTTTTCCTCTCTTCTTTCCTAACAGCAACTGCCGCAGCCATAGCCACAGCCGCAGCCTCCTTCCTTCCTCTTCCCTCTCTTCTCCCTCTTCTTCTCTTCTTCTCTCTTTCTTTTCTTCTCTCCTAACTACAGCCCAAGCTACAGCCTTCTTCCTCTTCCCTCTCTTTTCCCTTTTTTCCTCTTCTTCTCCTCTTCTTCCTTTCTCCTCCCTGCTACCACAACTCTTCTCCTCTATTTCCTCCTACGGGAAACAAAGGTGTGCGCGGCCCCAGCTGCAACCACCTCCTTCCTCTCTTCTTCCTCTCCTTCTTCTCTTCTCTTCTTCTTCTCTCTCTCTTCTTCTTCTTTTCTTCCTCTTTTTCCCTTCTCCTCCACCGACGCACAGCACCTCCTCTGTTTCCTCATCCAGGAAACAGAGGTGTGCACGAGAAAAGAGGCGGTGGGATAACCATCGCTATTTTTCCCCTTTTTTTTAATTTTTGCAGCTTAATAGTTTTATCCCTGAAATTTTAATATTTATAAATAGGTCCTCAATTTTACACATAGGTCCTTACATAAATTCTGAAAATGAGGGATATTACACTCTCCCCCCCCCCTAAAAGAAAATTTAGTCTTCTAAATTGATCATACCTCAATCAATGAAAAGATGAAGATCAATTTTCTTTAGTTCCTCGTTTAACTCTCAAATAGTTTCGTCAATAGAACAATACTTCCAAATCACTTTGACTAGAGGAATATTTTTTTTTATCATTAGGGATACATACTCTGTCCCCAAATCTCAATAGGTCATCCTCTGAAATTTAAAAATTCACCTTAAATCTTTTTTTCTACTTCATTCCTCAAGTATACTAAATGTGTATCTCATCATTGTCCTCCTTAATCTTCAATTGATAGTGACCCAATCTCAGATCAATCTTGGAAAATACTTATACACCTTACAATTTTCCAAATAAGTCATCAATTCTGGGTAAAGGATACCTGTTCCTTTTTTTTCCACCTGATTCAATTGTCTATAATCAATACAAAACCTCAATGTTATATTCCTTCTCCTTAACTAATAACACCGGAGTATCTCATGGTAAAACACTCGCCAAATAAAACCCCTATTCTAATAGTCATTATAGTTGCTTCTTTATTTCCACTGACTCAAGTTGTGTCATTCTATATGGAGGCTTAGATATAGAGGATTGTCCCAAGGACCAAATCAAAAGTAAATTCACTCTCTTGATCTGGAGGAGCAAATCATCTTGGAATACACCAAGGAACTCTCTAACTACCAAAATTTCATCTAAATTAGTTTCTTGATCTGATTTGCTCCTTTACACATTCAAGACAGCAAAAATAATCCTTCTGCATAAAACGAGGAGCTAAAGCTAATATCAAGCAAAGAGGTAAATCATGCTTAATACTCTCAAAATAAAAGATGAGCTGATCTCATATACAAAAAGCGATCCTTTTGTATAACAATCTATTTTGGCATGATAAGAAGATAATTGATACATGCCAAGTATAATATCAAAACTCCAAATCTCTAGGAGAATCAAATCATGAAGAAGTTCATGTTCTCCAATAGAAATCAGACGAGATGACTAGATCAGGTTTATTGTCCATGGATCCCTAACAATCGTAGTTACATATAGTATATGATCCAGTGGTCTAGGTTGAATGCCCAAGTGATAAACAAAATATTACGAAGCAGAATAGAGATTGGAATCATGGTCAAATAAAAATTTGGCATTCTTTCAAAAATATGAATAATATCTTCAACCACCGATTTAGAAGCTCTAAAATCATATTCAGGATTAGCATGCACTCTAGCATGAGCTGATGATCTGAGAGACGATGGTTCTTTCTTCTTCTTGTTCAAAATGCAATCTTTTGATTCATGATTCAACTTCCCACAAGCTAACAGACTCTAGTCACTCAAAAAAACACAAACTTGTTCCATGATTTAAACCACATTTTGCATATGATTAAGTCCTCTGTAGTGCCTTCCCTTTCTAAATCTAGATGTATTGACCCTCTTATTATCACATTCTGATTCATTTCCTCTATTCTTTTTAGTTGATAAACTTGTCCTTGCTATTCCTGCTCCTGATCTCCGAAAATTCTTTTTATTGTTTTCCACCAGTGCTCAATCTCTCCTTTAAACATAAAGGTGACAAAAGAAATTTTTTTTTTTCTGATTCATCCAAGCAATTTAAGACATCAAATATTTTCTCCATTAGTATCAAACATTATTCTACCACCAATAGATTAGGTTCACCATGGAAACAAAAAGAGACTAAGCTCTTTAAATTATTTCATTCCCAGTCTATTCCAATTTGATGTCCCAAAATCAACCCTTTCATCCTAATCAACCCTTTCATCCTACTCAATTACTCAAAAGGGGATGAAGCAAAAGGACCAGATGTCCTCAGCATCCCAGAATTTTAAAGACATCAAAGAAAAATTTCATTAATCTCAATATAATTTACTAAACCTTAATATATTTTCACATCAAATATATCAAAATCTCTGTGATCCTCAAATCATGCTCTGATACCACCTCTGTCATGCCCCTCCTGAAATCATCGCATTCAGGAGGTGTGACCCTGTCTCAAAATCCATAACATTAAAATTTATCACGATCCAATCCCAGGATCCAAACAATTATTTGAGGATACAGAGAAACATTCAAATATCATTCATATACATAACACCTGTGCAATTATAATCATATATCACATCACACGAACCTTTATAAGGACCCAAATCAACTCAACAAAATATCAACCTCACTTATAATTCCATAAGCATAAGAATTTATACAATCAAAACTCCAACCATTTATCATAAATTCATATCATCATACCCTGAAAGTTCATAAAACAAGAATTGAAAAACTCAAATGAACTTAAAAATAATACCAACTCTTGCTATGAATGCAAGAAGCTGGAGAGCTCCAAAGACGAATACTCAAAAATGAAGAAGAAAGCTCGCAAAGAAGAATCAAGTGACGAATTGACGAATCGTGCTTTGACGGCTTTCGACTACAAGGTAAGTAACTCACCCGAAATGTTTTTACATTATTATGAGATTACTTGATATTTTTCATGAGTTGCTTAACTTAGTTTGTAAGAAATAAATTATTTTTAAAAATATCATGCTTCTCTTTTTAGAGTTTTTGAAAAATTAAAAAGTTGATCATGAAAATTATATGTTTTTATGATAAAGAAGTGTGATGATGATATTAAGGTTTCATGCATGTTATGATTTTAAATGATGTATGCAATATTATGAATGATAATTACATGATTTCTGATAATACTATTCCATGTATGTTTTCTGTATCGATTTTCGATTTCAAACAAGATACATGGTTTTGACATAAAAACTTAATTGTATGAAATGAAACACATATAAAAGGAAAGAATATGATCATGATGAATCCATGAACTTGATGATTTTGTATTGCTTTTGGTTTAAAACAAGATGCATGATTTTTTACACAAATTAATTATCATAATAATTGCATATTTCATGATAATGCTTGCATACCATATAGGATTAAAAGATAGAAGCAAGTATATTGATGATTTTGAATTACTTTTCGATTGTCAACATGATGCTTGGCTTTTGTGTGAATATTTGAATATGCTTAATGTGTTATATTTTTCGACTTAATGGTTTTTATGACGAAGTCTATCTTTCGCTCTTGAACGTTAATACTTATTTCTATTAAAGATAATGGTATGCTTATATGAAATCATGCTTGATAATGATATAAATGAAAATGTAAAATAATGTGTATCTTGATGATTTGTTTTACGAAATTTGTTTTTCAATTTTTAAACTTGATACACATCTTTTATACAAAAAACTTGAGCATGCTTATATGTAATCAATCTACGTTGCTCTTAATAAATTTTCTGAATGAAAGAAAAGTGGTTTTGGTGATGCTTTGTGTTATATTTGGACTTGATGGTTTTCATGTTGATACTTGTTTTTCGGATTTATAAAATGATGCATGGTTTTAGCAAAAATTCGAGCTTAACTATTGATTTCTCACACTAAGCTAGAATCATGTAAGAAGAAAAACATTTTGTTATAACTAATAACAATGAAAGAAAAAATATTACAATTAAAATGATTTTGATGATGCTTTATGAAATCATGCTTGATTTTATGATCTTGTATTTTGGATATATGTGTCTTAATAATTTTTATGATGAAACTTGTGAATCGATCTTAAAAGAAATGAATCACATAAAAAATTAATAAAGGCATGCTTATAAAGACATGTTTCTATTTGATTTGGCGGATAAAGACAAAGGAATGCGTAGACGAAATGAATAAGAAAATGTATTTCCTATCTTATCGAGATTAAAGAATTTATTTATGATATTTTATGAATCTCATAAATTATGAAAGAGATTTTGATGATGGTTTGAATGTATGAATCGATAATTTTTGTCCCTTATTTGATACACAAAATTTCTTGATGATTCAATATTTCTTGAATGAGTTTTATCATGATCTTGATTTCTCGATATTTGATACTTGAGATTTTTCTTGAGAATCAAGATCTCTTATTTGATCACTTGAGTTTCTTATGATATTTACAAGGAAGAGACATATCAAAGTGAATCATGATCTTTATACTTAATGCTTATGATTCTTGAAGATTCTTTATCTCCTAAGATTTATTTTCATTATTTGCTAAAAAGGAGATTTGTCAAAATGATTTATGAATTTTTGGTATTCATGACATAATTTGTTTATGGCTTGTATGCCTCATGATTAAACTATTTTGAGCCTTTGTATCCTCCCCTTCTTTTCGACAATGACAAAAAGGGGAAAGAAAATATATTCATGACTTGTCTTTGATAATTGAAACATTGCGTGCTCAAATTGATTTTTCTCCTATGTTTCAATACTTCTTTCTATACATGACAAGATGATGTAAACTTTTGATATATCAGTTGCCATGATTGATGTAAAAGAAAATTTATTTTTCTTGATATCTTTTATGATGAATCATCATTAAAAAGAATTTGTCAAATGAATTATGTTCTTCTTTATTTTACTTGAGCTTTGATATCATATCCTTTATGACCTAGAAATGATATGATTTTTTTGCCTTGTATACATCATGCGATGATTAAAAGATATAAATTTTTATTGATGCAAATTCATAATTGACGTGAAAAGTGTATATCATTATATTCCTCTCTTCTTTTTAACAATGACAAAGGGAAGAAGGAATTGCTAGCTTGTGCATCACAAAGTAAAATTGCTAGCTTGCACACTTTAATGAAAAAGATTTGCTAGCTTGATCATCGCAAAGAAAGAACTTGCCATTTTGAATATTTCAAAAATTGCTAGCTTGCAAAGGCAAAACTAAGCTGCACTTCTCAAAAGAGAAGAAACAAGTGCTATCTTGCCTATCGTGAGAAACGAAGTGCAAACTTGCACATCTCAAGAAGCAAATTTGAACATTCTTGAAAATTATTAGATTGTATGTTTAAAGTGATTGAATGTTGTAAATCTAGCTTGAATGGTCTAAAATTTGCATATCTTCAAACTCTAACTAGATGCAACTTCTCCTTTTTGTTGATGACAAAGGGGGAGAAGTATATTGATGATTTCATGCAATGCATTAAATATTTTATATATTTGCATGATATTTTTTGATGCCATGTTGCTTAGATTTTTTGAAATCCAAGGGTTCTATCAATATGGCATATTAATAAGGGGACTTTGTTTAAACTCCGATAGTTAAGGTTAACTCCGTCATCAATTAGTTGTCATTATCAAAAAGGGGGAGATTATTGAATCTCAAATTTTAATGATAAAACTAATTGATTGTGTTTTGGTTATCTAACTACGTTTTGAGTCATGTAGGTTTACTCTCGATCAGGATTAAATAATTAACGTAGGAAGAATCAGCATTGCGTCGGAGGAGAACACGTTAAGAGATTGGACATCGAGCCAAAGGTCCAGTCGATAATCGATAGAAGGGTTCAGATAGAAATTGAGCATCAGGCCAGGAAGAGCAGAGTTGCACCAAGGAGATCAAAGTTGCTGAGGTCAACTGTCGATTGGGCAATAGACCGCAAGAGAGGACAATGCGCTGAAGAAACAGATGAAGTGTCGATGGGCCAATGACATACCGGGCGACATTTTGATTCACATTGTAATTAAAATTATCTAGATCAAAGTAGGATTAAGTTTAATTAGGTTATAATTGGGCCAACCTAGTTAGGAGCTAGTTGGGTTCGTACCCGGACAGCTTTGGGACAAACTGAAGACCCAAATAGGGTTGCTAAACCTTATTTAGTGGTGGCACCACTAGACTAGGGCGATGGTACCACCCAGGGCTCGGTCTCCCAGGTTATCTAGGCGATGGTACTGTCCAGTGTTAGTGTACTTGGGTGGTGGTACCACTATCTGGGCGGTGGTACCACTCAGTACACTAATAGGGGCAGAAAGCTTAAGTAGTGGTACCGTCAATACCCCTAGAATGATTCAAATTTGGGCTCTAAATTTGAATCCACTTGGGGTCTATAAATATCTCAGTAATTCTTGCTTAGGAGAAAAAGAATTGAGAAAAATAAAGGAGCCAAAACTTTGTTGAAAGCCTTATAAAATTAAATTGTCCCTCCTCCTTAAGTATAGAAGTGTAACTCTAAAGGAGAGTAAGAGATCTTGTAAGAAAGAGCTATAAAAAGGAGTTAGTCTTTGCCCGTTGAAAGGAATACAACTAGTGGAAGCCGATGGTCTCAAGTGAAGAGGAATCGAGAGTGGATGTAGGTCGAATACCAAACCACTATAAAAATCGATTTGTATTTTTATTCTTACAATTTACATTTCTGTAAACCCTTTACCTTACTGTAATCACTCAGATCCTTCTCTTTCACTTATGAATCTCTTTAAGTTCAAATGTAATCGAAATCAGTTTTCATCGAAACGTGATTTTTTTTGTACAGAGTTTTTCGAAATCATTTAAATCGTCGAATTTGTCGTATCTTAACCGCTGCACTAATTCACTTGCCCTCTTAGTGCCGAACTGATCCTAACATAATTAACTTAAATCAAACTTAATTCAATTAGGACTTAACTAAACCAACCTCAAATTCTTATAGAACTGGTTTGGAATCACCCTAAACTACTCTAATTTAGATTTAATTGATTTCAATTAGGTCTAGTAGATTTGAACTAGATAAATTAGTCTAGAATTATCCTAAAGTAGCTTAAACTATTCAAACCTATATAATTCAGCCAATTAACGAGCTCAAACTAATAAAAAAGAGAGAAAATTAGACTATATCGCATAGAATTAACCTCAATCGAACTAACCCACCTGAGAATTGGATGGGTCATATGCACTATACATACATGTCCTAAGTAACAAGTTAGGTTGATATAGAATAGATTGAATAAAGGAGCGACAATGTGTACAACCTCAATCTCATATGTAGTGTCTAAATCTCATACATATTGAATTATAACTAGTATACTAATAAAACAAAAATAATATGTATATATTATCCTCACTCAGTGATATGAGTTATGATGTCTATACTTCATAAATATAATAAATGACATGCTCATATTTTTTGTTTTCAAAGTTGAAGTACATGCTTTTGAAAATATATTATTCACAATATTTAACAAAATTTTGGTTGAGCATACATAAGAATAAATGTCTACTTTAAGAATATTTTATAGGAAGAAGGTATGGCCCTTCGATGCAACAATACAAAGTATGCTAGTGGAGTTAAATATGAAGTTAAGTTATAGTAATAATATACATATATTGACCAAAAGTGGTAATTAAATTTTAATCAGCCTTAAATGAATCTCAAGGTTTCAATAATTTTGACTATGATTAAAGTAGGATAATAAGCCACTTAAGCATGGATGAAGTAATAAAAAATTTCATAAAAATATAAACCAAAAAGGAGTGTCATACTAAAGATGTTGGTTACATAAGTGAGATTGAATGATGAATTTAGACCAAAAATATCATCTTTATCAAACTAAATTATAATCTTATAATTATATTCATAAAATAAAAAAAATTAAAATAAGGTCTAAGTAGATTGAACCATAGACCTTAAGGTAATCTCTTAAGCACTTCTACTTTAATTTGGCTTTATTATTTTTACCAACTTGATAACCCATGATCTTTTCTCTCTTTCTTTAGTCATTCTCTTAGCTTTCCTCATAGAGGCTAAGAAACCCTAGCTCTAAGGAATGTTGAGGTAATAAAAACCCAATTGTTCCCTTGCTATACCTAGGATTTTTGTTTTATAGATTATAGATTAAATTTTTTAGCACTTTTGAGTAATCTAGAGTCTAAATTTGTATTTAAATTTTTGGATATATTTTGTATAAATACCTTGATTCTAAGGCCTTTAGTATGACTTTAATTTGAGATCGATATAAAGAGTTATAAGTGTCCTAATCTAAGGTACTTAGTGTTAGGACCGTATCAATACTTTTGGAGGCAAGGGGGGGGGGGGGGGGCGTGTGGTTGGGTGTTAAATTAGTGCTTTCAAAAAAATTACGATGATTAAAAAATTTCATTCGATAAAGCCCATATCGGAAAGATGTTTAAACGTAAAGTGTAAGTAAGAGTAGTAGACAGTTAAATCAATAAACAATGACAATGAAATATAGAACAAAAATTACACACCAAATTTATAGTGGTTTAGTTATCATGACCTACGTCCACTCCTGATTCCTCCTTTATCGAGGCCACCGGTTTTCACTAACGATCTTCTTTCTATGGGCGAAGACCAATTAACTTCTTATAATTATTTTCTCCTTTTCATAGTTTTAGGAGAGAACCTTTACAAGTCTCACACCTCTCTTAGAATAAGCCCAAAACTTAAAGAGGAGGAGGGGGACACTCAACACTTTCCACAACTTTATAACTTAGAATCACAAGGCTATTGGTTCTCTTTTCATGCTTTTTCAAACAAAAAAGAGTGGGGTATTTATATACCCCAAATGACTTCAAAAAATAAAGCTAAAAAAGGTCTCATCCTAGGTTTCTTGGGTACTAGCGAGATTACTACCAGTTCTGAATGGTACTATCACTTGACACCCCTACACTAGCGGTACCACCGTTAATCTCAACGGTACCACCACCTAACATAGCCTGGAAGACTATGTCTGGGTGGTACTACTACTAGTTTGGACAGTACCACTACTTGGCACTAGGCAATAGTACCACCTGGCATTGGGTGGTAGTACCTCCTAATTAGTGCTTGGGAGACCGAGCTACTGGTGGTGCCACCACCTAACTCAATTTTGAGTTACTGAATGAGCTTCCCAATGAGCCAAATCAGTTCTAGTTCAGGCCTAATGGGCCCATAATTGAGTGAGCATGGTTACATCAAAAACTAACTCAATTTAAGACCTAACTACCATAATTAAGACCTAAATAATTACAAGAATCTAAGTTGTCCAGCATATCATTGGTTCATTCGAACTCCCAACGAACTTTCAGCGTGTCATCTGAACCTTCGGCATATCACCTGATCCATTGGCATGTTGACTCCCACAACATCTGATCTTGGTGCAACGTCTGATTCCTCCAGCCCGATGCCCAATTTCTAACTCTAGCCCAACATCTGATTCTTCTTACTTTAATTATTTTACCTTTTCTGATTGCAGTTAGTCCTGCATCACTTTTCTCAAAGCACAGATTAGATCGTAAACTCATTAATTGATTCTATCATCAAAATCCATGATTCAACAATCTCTCCCTTTTTCATGATGACAACCAATTGATGATGGAGTTTAAACAAACTCCCCCTATCTATATACTATATCGAGATAAGTTTGAATTTAAATAAATGATAACCTTAGTCTCAGCTCTAGATTATACAACAGAATTTTGTTTCTTGGAAGATCAAGAAACAAGTGCATGACCTAGAAGTTGACATGTTCCAGAGGTATTTTTTCTATCTATTCTACATCCAACAAAGTCAGCATAAGCATAAGCAATCAAATCAAAGTTATTAAATTTAGGATACCATAATCCTAGAGATGATGTTCCTTTTAAATACCTAAAAATTCTTTTTACTACTTTAAAGTGAGATTATTTGGGATTAGATTGAAATCTCATACAAAGGCTAACACTAAATATTATATTAGGTCTAGTTGCAATAAGTATCCTTACGGCTTCTAGTCTTGCCACAAGAGTGATTGTTTCTTCATAATCAATACCTTCTTCTTGGTTGAAACTTTTGACCACTAATTTAACCTTATTTCAAACCATGATACCAAGTTCATCTTACTTATTTCTAAAGACCCATTTAGTGCCAATTACAAGATGGTCACTTGGTCTAGGAACAAGCATCCAAACCTTATTTATCTCAAATTGATTTAATTCTTCATGCATTGTAAAAACCCATGAGTCATCTTTAAGAGTATCGTCAATGTATTTAGGTTCAATTTGAGACAAAAAAGCTATATTCATACAAAAATTTTTAAAAGAAGAGTAAGTTTGAACACCTTTTGATATATTTCTAATGATGAGCTCTTTAGGATATGCATCTACGTACTTCCATTTCTTGGGTAAGGATTCTTTTGATGTATATGCATCTAAGTTGCTTAAGAGAGGAGGATTCACATTCAATGTATCAAATTTAGAATCATCATCAAAATTAATTTTTTTAAATTTAAAAAACTCATTAAAAATAAGATGGATAGATTCTTTAATGAATAAAGTTCTTTTATTGAAAACACGGTAAGCTTTAAAAATAGAGAAATATCCAAGAAAAATATCTTCATCGGATTTTACATCAAATTTTCCTAAGGCATCTTTTTTATTTAAAACAAAACATTTGTAATCAAAAATCGATGATGAAACTAATTGTTATTACATCTTCTATCGATTCATAAAGAAGAACTAGATGAATTGCAGCATTTCCACCTAACCCTATGGACTTTTATTATTCATTGCCTCGTTAATGCTTCTTGGAGGGCTGTGCACACTATTCAGAAGTTAGAAACTACCAAATTGTTGCACTTGAGTAGTTTATGAGTTAGCATCACATTTTCTATTTGCCTAGAGTGTCATACTATTTTATCCTATAGTTATGAAATCAATTATATATAATTTAAATCATAAATTATAAGAACACATCCTACTTAAGCTCTAATACTACTAAATTACAATGCCTTAGCCTAATGGAAGGTCAGAAGTAGTATAACGTTATGTCCCATAGATTTATCTATGTGGAACCTATACACATGATTGACATCCCAATTCCAAGCACATAATATAACTAAATCAGTTAAGAATAAAAAGTTTGTAATAATGTTCAACAAATTTAGTAACATCTGTAGTTGTTCACGGTGCTTGAATTCAAATAAAATGATCAAGTCCATGTTAGGATCATAAAGGGACTAAGAGGGTTCGAAAAATTTTGGTTTGAAACTTTCAATCGATGAAACTCGTATAAAAAATGTGATTAAAAAAAGTATGAGTAAGGATTGCTTAGTGAGTAAATCAGTATGCAATAGCAAATCAAGGTAAAAGAAGAAGTGTACACCCGATTTATAGTGATTCGATCATCGCAACCTATGTCCACTCCCGATTCCTCCTTCCTCGAGGCCACTAGCTTCCACTAATGATTTTCTTTTCAATGAGCAAAGATCAACTATCCTTGTTATAACTCTTTCTCATTTCCATGGGTTCAGGAGATAACTTTTACACCTCTCTTTTAGAACAAATCTCATACCTCCCTTAGAATTAACTCTAAACTTAAGGAGGAGGGGACTCAACACTTTCAAGAGATTACAATACTTTGAAATCACAAGCTTTTTATTCACTTTTCATACTACCTTAAGAAGGAATGAGCAGGGTATTTATAGGCCCTAAATGACTTTAAAAATTGAGCCAAAAAGTCTCATCTTTAGGTTTTCAAGGTATTGGCAATACTACCACCAGTGCTAGGCAGTTCTACCGCTTGATAGAGTTTGGGAGATCAGGCTCTGGTAGTGTCACCACTTGCCTAAGCAGTACCATCACCTGACATAGTCTCGAAGACTATGTTCTGGTGGTACTACCACCAATCTAGGCGATATCATCACCTGACACTAGGCGATACTACCATTTGCCCTAACAGTACCATCGTTGGGTTTTCTGGAAAAGTAAATTTCATAGTTTCCAACTCATGGGTGGTACCATCACCTGGTCAGGCGGTGGCACCGCCTGACCCAACTTCAGGTCATTGAATTAGCCTTCCAATAGGCCCAATTTAACTTTGATTTAGGTCAAATGGGCCCTAATTGAGTTTTCCTGATTACTCCTAAAATCAACTCAATTAGTCTTCTAAACTACTTTGATCAATACCTAATAATTATAATCATGAAGTACATTGTCCGACATGTCATTCGGCACTTCATCCTATCTTCTAGCGCATCGTTCTTTCCTTCGGCGTATTGCCCGATCTATCAGTATGTTGACCTCCCGCAACATCCAATCTTGGCACAATACTTGATCTTTCTGACCCGATGCCCGAACTTATAACACAAAGTCTATCCTTCGGCACATCGACAAATCTTCTGGCCTAACGTCCAATCTCTAACATGGTGCTCTCTAGCCCAACATCTGATTCTCCTACTTTGTGATTTAAATATAAGATCGAAGTTTCTCCTATATTTTCTCAAATACTTGTTAGTCATAAATTTTTCAATTGGTTTCATTATTAAAATCTAGGATTTAATAATCTCTCCCCCTTTTTTATGATGACAACCAATTGATGTCGGAGTTTTAACTAAACTCCCCTTGTCTATATGCTATTTTGAAATATGGCAAACTCAAATTCAAAAAGAATGATAACCTTTTAATGTTAGTTTTTGAATTAAAGTCGAAATAATTTTAATCATAAATCATAATGATCATATGCAACATATCATATCAAAATAATTATTAGTTACTTCATATGCATATCATTGCATACATCAAGGCAATCGTGATATGCATCATAATTTCAAATTATCATAAGTTAAAGTATTTCATGCATAATTCTAAATCATCAAGGTACATTATAATTTCAAAGCATCAAAGAGTACAAAACATCAAAAGAGTATAAAACATCAATGAGTGCATTTAACTTCTCCCCCTTTGTTATCAACAAAAGGGAGAAATATGTAGGTTTTTTTCTTTGAAATGTGCAAGCTAGCAAGTTTTTACTTTTCCTTTGCAAAGTACAAGCTAGCAAGTTTTTGCTTCCCTTTTTAATGTGCAAGCTAGCAATTTTTACTTCTTTTTATAAGCTACTACTTATCGCTCTCTCTCTCCTTTGTAGTCATAAAAAAGGAGAGAAGGATATCATAGATTCATGGTGCTATCAATACAAGATATTAATATCAAGGATAATTTCAAATGATAAGAGATCAATTTGATGATGAATACAAAGGAGTCATAGGAAATAAATCCAAAGTCGTGAATATCGAAAGATCGTGATTCATATTGATATATCCCTTCTTTAAAAAGAAGGAAGCATAGAAGATCAAATAGTGAAAGATTTGAATTCAAAAGAAATCTCAAGTCATAAATACTAAGAAATCAAGAGACAGATCATGATTTATTTGGAAAAATCTTCTCTTTAGCATAAAAACAAAAAGAATCATAAAAGATTTAATTCAAAAGAAATCTCAAATCATGAATACCGAGAAATCAAGAGAAAGATCATGATTCATTTGGAAAA
Source organism: Musa troglodytarum (assembly GCA_023547065.1). Classification (NCBI taxonomy): domain Eukaryota; kingdom Viridiplantae; phylum Streptophyta; class Magnoliopsida; order Zingiberales; family Musaceae; genus Musa; species Musa troglodytarum. The sequence goes on from CP097510.1 coordinate 71,128,641, forward strand.
ATCTCTTCTTTAGCAAAAAGAAAGAATCATAAAAGATTTGATTCATACAAAAAAAATATCAAATCATAAATATCAAAAAATCAAGATAATTATCCATTTGAAAAAAAAAATCATATGAGAAGAATTCATATGTTTGGAAGATTTAACATGCCTAATTCTCTTCTAATGAAATTGAATTATTCCTCATTCAATGGTTTAGTAAAAATGTCTGCTAATTGATGTTTTGTGTTAATAAAATCTAAAGATATATCATGATTATTAACATGATCCCTAATAAAATGATGTCTAATATTAGTGTGTTTAGTCCTAGAGTATTGAATGACATTCTTTGTTAAACAAATTGCACAAGTGTCATCATACTTTATAGGAGTATTTTTCAGGCATAGTCCATGATCTTCTAAAGTGCTTTTCATCCAAATTTCTTGTGCACTACATGCACCTGCTGTAACATATTTAGCCTCGGCTATAGATAATGCAATAAAATTTTATTTCTTGGAGGACCAAGAAACAAGTATATGACCTAGGAATTGACAAGTTCTAGGGATACTTTTTCTATTTATTCTATATTCTGCAAAGTCAGCATCAGCATATGCAATCAAATTGAAATTTTTAGATTTTAGATACCATTATCCTAGATTAGGAGTTCATTTTAAGTACCTAAAGATTCTTTTAACTGCTTTATAATGATATTATTTAGGATTAGATTGAAATCTAGCATAAACCCCAATATTGAATATTATATCAGGTCTAGTTATAATAAGATATAACAATCTATCTATTATCCCTCTATAAGTCTTTTGATTAAAGAATTCTCCTTCATTGTCCATATCTAACTTAGTAGAGATGCTCATTAGTGTGCTAATAGTCTTAGCATTATTAAAACTATTTTAATAGTTCTAAAGTATACTTCATTTGACTAATAAAAATTTCATTATTTAGTTGCTTAATTTGTAATCCTAAGAAAAATATCAATTCATCTATTAAACTCATTTCAAATTCTTGGCTCATACTTTTGGCAAATGATTCACACAAAGATTCATTTATAGAACTAAAAATAATTTCATCAACATAAATTTAAATAATAAAAAATTATTTTTAAAATATTTAATAAATAATGTGGTATCGACCTTGCCTTTTGAAAAATTATTCTTAATAAAAAATGAGCTAAGTCTCTCATACCAAGCCCTTGGGGCTTGCTTCAATCGATAGAGAGCCCTAGATAACTTATAAACATAGTTTGGAAAAGGAATATTCTCAATCTAGGTGGTTGCTTAACGTAAACTTTTTCAAAAATAAAATCATAAAAAAAGCACTTTTGATATCTATTTGAAATAACTTAAAATTTTTACAACATACATAAGAAAAGAGTATCCTTATAGCTTCAAGTCTTGCCACAAGAGCAAAGGTTTCTTCATAGTCTATACCTTCTTTGATAAGACCCCTAGGGCTTTATCATAGAAGAAGTGGAAGAAAAGGGGATGCTGGAGGGAACGTCGAGGGTCATGGTTGGAGATGGGATGAGGCACGACTAAGGGCGACTACAGTGATAAGGAACAATGGCAATTGGTGAGTTGTCCTATTTCAGTTGTCGCGAGGAGGGAAGTTGCCACTCGAGTTCGAGAGGCAGTGGTGGTGGCACAATTGGGAGCAGTATCACTAAGGGTCGTCAAGGGTTGGGATTAACAAGAGGGATGCTCCACTGGTCAGGAAATAGCGATTGTGGCCCTTCTTGCTCTAGCAGGAGGAGGGTGGTCCACTGGTCGGGAAACAGTGGTGACGTTAGCGTGGGCAACAACAGGGGGGGTGATCACTCATTGGAAAGTAGCAACGATGGTGGTCGCAAGCCAAGAAGCGTCAATGGTGGTGGGTGCTGGCCAGGAAGCAACGGTCCTTTCTCACTATGAGGAGGATGGGCATGGCTGCCGACTTTGACCTTTTCTCTTTTGCATGGCTAACGACTTCAACCTTTTCTCTTCTCTTTTTTTTATGATGATAGTTGTGGCAAAGTTGGTTAGAAGTTGCAATGAGAACGCCGAGTATCACTGCTCTAATACCAAATGATAAGACCTCAAGAGAAAAGAGATGATGACTTTGAGGGGATCAGCCTTCTTGATCACTTTAAGGAGATCGGCCTCCTAGGTTTTGTCAAAAGACTGGATAATATTTCATTGATTACCAAAAAGAAATAGATACATACCTATTTATAGAGTTCCACCTAGAGTCTATCAGAACTTGGACTTTTAATAAATAAATAAATATCAAATAAATTCCTATCTATCTCTTATTGAACTAAACAAACCCAATAAAATATTATTTAAAGCTTAAAAATAAAAAGGATTCTAACATTCTTCTTAGTTGAAATCTTTGGCTACTAATCTAGCCTTGTTTCGAACCATGATATCAAGTTCATCTTGCTTATTCCTAAAGACTCATTTAGTGCTAATTATAAGATGATCACTAGGCCTACGAATAAACATCCAAACCGTATTTCTCTCAAATTAATTTAATTCTTCATGCATTATAAAAACCTATGAGTCATCTTTAAGAGCATCATCAATACATTTAGGTTCAATTTGAGATAAAAAAGGGTAGCATTTGCACAAAATTTTTTAAAAGAAAAATGAGTTTGAACATCTTTTAATATATCTCTGATGATTTGCTCCTTCGGATATGCATCTACATACTTCTATTCCTTGGATAAGATTTCTTTTGAAGTAGATACATCTAAATTACTTGAAAGAGGAGCATTCTCATTCAAATTTAATGTATTAAATTCAAAATCATCAACAACATTATTTTTCTTAAATTCAAGAGGCTCATTAATAACTATTAAATCTCAGATTTTGATGATGAAATAAATTAATGAAGTTATGATCTAATGTAAGTTTGAGTGACACAGGACTAACTTCGATCAGGGAAAGATAAATTGATTGAAGTAGGAGAATCAGACGATGGGCCGGAGAGCATCATGTCAGATGATTGGTCAACGTGTTGGCAGAAGGACTTCATGCCATGAGTTCGGGCATGGGCCAAAAGGATCAGAAAATGCACCAAGAAAATCGGGTATTGCCAGAGGTCAACATACCGATCAGGCAATACACCGAAGGAGAGGATGATGTGTCAAAGGTTCGAATAAAGCATCGGATAAACCAATGATATTCCGGATAACATAGTATTCTTGTCTTGTAATTGATTGTGTCTTGATCAAAGTAGTTTAGGTTATAATTGAGTTAGTGTTGGGTGCAACAAGTCAAGCCTAAGTTGGGCCTGTTAGAAGGCCTATATAGTGACTTACAGTTAAGTCAGATGGTGAAACCATCAAACCAAGTGATGAAACCACATATGAGTTAGAACGTACAAAGTGTATATTTTCTAAAAGACCTAACAGTAATACCGCTAGTGTTAGGCATTGGTACTACCCAAACTGGTTGTAGTACCATTAATACATAGCCTTCTAAGGTGTCAGGCAATAGTACCACCCAAACTGGGTGGTGATACCACCAGTCGTCAGTGTTGTAGGTGGTGGTACCACCCAACATAAGTAGTGGTACCACCAGTACCCCAAAATCCATGGGATTTAACTTTTTAGCTTCATTTTTGAAGTCATTTAGGATCTATAAATACTCCACTCTTTCCTACTTGAGGTAACAAGAAAGTAGTACAAAACTCATTGATTATAAGATTGCAAACCCTATTAGGAAGTTGAGTTCCCTCCTCCATATACTTAGAGGCTGTTCTACGGGAGAGTGTGAGGGAATATTTGTAAAAGAGGGGTGTAAAGGTCATCTCTTAAATTTGAGAAAAGGAGAAAGAGTTGTAAAGAGAGTAGTTGATCTTTGTCCATTAAAAAAAGATCATTAGTAAATTCCTATGGCCTCGAGGGAAGAGGAATTAGGAGTGGACATAGGTAGGGATGACTAAACCACTATAAAATTAGTTTACATATACTTTATGTTTTTATTTATATAACAAACTAATTTACTTGTTCACTACTTTTATGAATATTTTTAAGTTAAACACATTTCCGATACGGGTTTAATCGAACGAAGTTTCAGAATTATCGAAGTTTTACGAAAGCATTAATTCACCTCCCCTCTTAGTGCCGACATGGTCATAACAAAAACAATGGATAGATTCCTCAATAACTAAAGTTCTTTTTATTGAAAACACGATAAACTCTAGAAATAGAGGAATATCCAAGAAAAATGACTTTATCAGATTTTGCATCAAATTTTTCTAAGGCATCCTTTTCATTCAAAATAAAATATTTACATCTAAAAATTTTAAAATTTAAAATATTGGGTCTTTTATTATTTCACAATTCATATGGAGTTTTAGAATAGGGAGGTCTTATGAGAACCCTATTCATGACATAGCATGTTATGTTATTTAGAATGGAGAGGTCTTATAAGAATCTCATTCATGACATAGCATATCATATTAACGGCTTTGGCCCAAAAATATTTGGGAAGGCTATGTTCATTTATATTATGAATGTTTTTTAAGTTAAATGTATTTCCGATATGGGTTTGATCAAATGAAATTTCAAAATCGTTAAAGTTTTATGAAAGCACTAATTCACTCCCACCTCAACCCTCTTAGTGCCATCATGATCCTAACAGTTAGTATCAAAGCCAAGTTTTTCTCATTTGGTTTAACACTCAAAAGAAATGACTTTTTTCGATAATCAAGAGGGTTATTCTATCACTCGTCCTCCTATGTTCAATGGGACAGACTATATATATTGGAAAACACGAATGAGAGTTTTTATTACTTTCTATGGATTTCAATTTATGGAATATCATTAAACTTGGTTTTCAAACACGCTCTAAACCTATGAATGATTGGAATGATTTTGAGAAAAAATTATTTTCGTTAAATGCTAAAACTATGAATGCTTTGTTTTATGCTTTGGACAAAAATGAGTTTAATCATATTTTGACTTGTGAAACTAAATATAATATTTGGCACACTCTTGAAATTACACATAAAAGCACAAGTAGAGTTAAAGAATCTAAGATTAATTTTTTGATACACAGTTTTGAATTGTTTTGAATAAAACCAAGGGAATCATTGGAGACATGTACACCCATTTTATGGATGTTGTAATGGTTTGAAAGTACTTGGTAAAAGTTTTTCAAATCTTGAACTTGTTAATAAAACTTTATGATCTCTTCCTAAAAATTGGGATCTAAAAGTAACTGCTATTCAAGAAACAAAGGACTTAAACTGTTTCTTCTTAAAAAACTCATAGGGTCATTAATGACCTATGAAATAACATACAAGGCACATGATGAACATGAGAACAACCTTTCAAAGAATAAGAAAGATATAGTACTTAGAACAAAAGAAGACTACTCGAGCGAAAGTTCAAGTGATGATGACTTTGAACTCCTCATAGTAAAATTTAAAAAGTTCATAAAATAAGAATCCAAGAATAAAAATGAACCTAAAAAGGATAAAATAATATGCTATGAATGCAAAAAGTCAGGGCACTCCAAAAGTGAATATTCATAACTGAAGAAGAGAATGCCGACACCGAAGAAAAAGAAAGCACTCAAGGCGACTTAAGACGAATCGAGTGCATCTGAAGATGAGGTATAAACTACTAAAAATGAGGTGGCAAACTATGCTCTAATAGCCCTCAATGATGAGGTAAGTAATTCCATCGAAACCCCTTTACCTTACAATAAATTACTAGATTTTTTTCATGATTTGTTTGATGAATATAAATTAGTTGGTAAAAAATATAAATTATTAAAAAAAGGATCATGCTTCTCTCTTTAGTAAATTTAAAAATTTTAAAAATAAGCATGATAATTGCTTGTTTACCTCTTGTACTCAATGTGAAGAATTAGAGTCATTTAAAAAAGAAAATATACTATTACAAGAAATATTAAAAAAATTTAAAATTAAAAATAAATCTTTAAACATGATTCTTGCCAATAAGGGTCATTTTCATAAAAAGAAAGGAATTAGCTTTGTGAGACATTGTTAGGATCCTTTTATTTTTTAAGCTTTGAATAATGTTTATGGAGTTATTTAGTTCAATAGGGAGTTGGATTGTGATTTATTTAATATTTATTTATTAATAAGAGTCCAAGTTCAAATGGACTCTAGGTGGAACTTTATAAATAGGGATGTATTTATTTATTTTTAGCAAGTAATTAAAAAGTTATCATTTGGCAAATCCTAAGAGGTCGATCCCCTCGAAGTGATCAAGGAGGTGATCCCCTCGAAGCAATCAAAGAGGCCGATCCCCTTGAAGCAATCATCCACTTTTCTTCCACTTCTTCTGCTTCTCCTCTGCTTCTTCTATTTCTTCCATGATAAAACCCTAAGGGGTCTTATCAGTCACACTCAACAAAAGCCAACTATCTTTGTTCAAAGACCCGCATTACATGTTTCACCTAGAGATCAATATAGTTTTTATGAAAAATATGGTTATTTTGGTTCCTAAAGGAACTATATTTGACTTGATGCCAAAAATCAAGATAGAGAGATCTAATTATAAGGGACTCAAAGTTAAATGAGTACCTAAAATAAACCTATCATTCTTATAAAAATATTTTTAAATGAGAGCTAGGAGCAAAAATTAATATCTTGGTAATGGATTCTCAAGGCATATGACCAGAGATCCAAAACACTTCATAAAACTCACTAGCTGAAACAATAATAATAAAGGAAAGATCATTAAAATTAGAATTATTGGTAACAAATCCTTGATTAAATATGTTTATTTTTTAATGTGTTATACTATTGATATTTGTCATGATGAAACTTGTTTTTCGATTTTAAATGATTATGCATAGATTTGGCATAGAAGACTAAGGCATACTTGTATGAAATCAATCACATAAATTGAAACTAAAAAGGGAATGTATTATTCTTGAAAATTTCTCTATCCTATCGAGTTTTCAATAAGAGATTGATGAATATTTATGCCATTTTGAATCTTTTGAAAGTGATTTTGATGATTTGATAAATTAAAATTGAATGAGTTTTATTCAAATCTTTCATTTGATACTTGAGATTTTTTTTATGAATCAAGATCTCTTATTTAAACTCCTATGATTCTATTTGCTATTTACTGAAAAGAAGTTTTATCCAAATTTGTTGGAATCTAGAGTGGCACTAGAGGGAGAGGGGAATTTGAATTAGTGCAGCAGTTAAGAATGATAATTTTGGCGATTTAAAATAATTTTAAAAACTTCTTACGAAAGAAATAGCGTTTCGATTGCAAGGCAGTGAACAAGTAAAGAATGTTTAGAGAAGATAAAAGGCAGTGAACAAGTAAAGGAAAGGTTTGCAGAAAGATAAATGTAAGAACAAAAATACAAACTGAATTTTATAGTGGTACGGTCATATGACCTATGTCCACTCCTGATTCCTCTTCTCTTGAGGCCACCGGCCTTCCACTAGTTGTATTCCTTCCAACGGGTGAAGACCAACTCCCTTACAATGCTCTCTCCTTTTAATGGGCTTAGGAGGTAACCCTTACAAGCACTTCACTCCTCTCTTTCGGTGGAATATAAATGAAAACTAAAGGAGGGATTTCTAAAGTGATTTGAATAGTATTTTCTCACTTTTTAAAGTATGTGTGCTTATCTATGCAACCTAGGGATGAGAGGGGTATTTATAGGCTCCAATCTGATTCAAACTTGGAGCTAAAAACCATTCCATCCTGGGTTTACCGGTTACTAGTGGTACCACCACCTTTCACTGGTAGTACCACCACTAGTTTGACCTTGACACTGGGCGATACCACCGCCCAATCTGGTGGTACTACCATTTAACACACTACCACATTCAATATATTGGGTGGTACCATCGCCTAGGTGCTCTAACACTAGGTGGTACCATCGTCCAGTACATCCTAGGGAGCTGGACCTGGGGCGGTGCCACTGCCCCAGTCTAACCCTAATTACATAATAACTATAAAATTGAGACATATTTCTAAGCAAATTATAATCTAATAACATTGAGTCTTCTTTCGGAGAGCTTCCGGTGAAGTTCTGATATGCCCTCGGATATCTTCCGGCGGACTCCCAGTAGCCTCCCAAACTTTATGGTGAGTTCGATGAATCTTTTGGTAAGCTTCCAAAATTTTCTTGGTGAGCTCCGTGAACCTCCGACGATTTTTCCGATGAACTTCCAAAACCTTCAGCAAGTCCCCGATTCATTCTCGGCCAGTTCTGATAGTACTTCCGATAATCCTTCGGACTTCCAGCAGACTCTCGAACTCCCAACGTACTTGACTCTGATAATTTACTTTATATTTTCATTACTATCGTAGTTAATCCTGCACACTTATTTCAATAATATGGATTAGATCAAATAACCTATCAATTGACTTTATCATCAAAATCCGAGATTCAACAAAATTATTATCTTGATTTCTCAATATTTATAACTTGAGATTTTCTTTATATGAATCAAGATCTCGTATGATTCTTCCTTTTTTATAAAGAGGAGACTTATCAAAATGAGTCATGATCTTTTGATATTCATAACTTGAGATTTGTTTATTTCATATGATTCCTTTGTGTTTATGATATCTAAACCCCATTATCAAATTGATCACTCTTGATGTAAATTTATCTTTGTTATTTGTCATGATTTGAAAATTGATGTAAAGGGAAAAGAATTATAATATTATATTATTCTCTTCTTTTTTATAATGACAAAGAGGAAGAAAGTCTTGCTAGCTTGCACATTATAAAAAAAAGCAAAATTGCTAGCTTGCATATTGCAAAAGAAAGCAAAAAATTGCTAGCTTGCACATTGCAAAAGGAAACAAAGAATTGCTAGCTTGCACATCTGAAAAGAGAAGCAATAATTGCTATCTTGCACATCTCAAGAGAAGCAAAAATTGCTATCTTGCATATCTCAAGAGAAGCAAAATAAGTGCTAGCTTGCACACTTCAAGAAGAAGCAAAATTGCTAGCTTGTACTTCTTAAAAGAGAAGAAAGAATTTGCTAGCTTGCACATCTCAAGAATAGCAAAAATTGCTCACTTTCATAACTCAAAATTATTGCTAGCTTACTTGTTTCATAAAATTACTAGTTACACTTTTCTTATTTTTGTTGATGACAAAGGGGAAGAAGTTATGATGATGATTTAAAATTTGAATCATGCATGGTATGATGCACTTTGATGATTTGAAATTATGCATACAATACGCATCATTTTATGATGCATGCAATGATATTTTAACTATGATTACAATTATTTCAACTTGAATTCAAAGGTTATCACTCTTACGAACGTTTTTAAGTTAAACACATTTTCGATAGGTGTTTGATTGAATATGTTAAATCTTGGATTTTGATGATGAAATCAATTGATGAAGTTTTGATCTAATCTATATTTTGAGTAATGCAGGACTAGCTTCAATCACGGAGAGACAATTTGATTAAAGGATGAAGAATCAATGTTAGGCCGAAGTGGAACATGTTAGAAGATTGGGCGTCGAGCCAAAGGATCGGTTGATGTGTCGATAGAAGGCTTCATGCCATGAGTTTGGACATCGGGCCAAGAAGATTGGACATTGCGCTAAGAAGATCAGATGTTGTGAGAATACAACATGCCGATTGGGCAATACGTTAAAGGAGAGGATGATGTGCTGAAGGATCAAACGAAGCACTAGATAAACCAATGACATGTTGAATAAAATGTAATTAATGCCTTATAATAATTATCTAGATCGAAGTAGTTTTAGTTCTAATTGAATTGGTTTATAATATAATTAGGTCAATTCAATTAGGGGCCCATTGGGCTTAAGTTAGGGCTATTTTGGGCCAAGAGAAAGGTCCATTCAGTGACCCAAAAGGTAGGTTAGGCAGTACCACTACAGTGGTTTAGTCTCCAAGATACAATATCCAAGACTGTGTTCGACGATGGTACCGTCAGACTAGGCAGTGGTATCACCCAGTTCAGTGCTACAAGCGATGGTACCGCTAGCACCCCAAAATCCTAGGGTGTTTAAAATTTTGGCTCTATTTTTAATGCCATTTGAGGTCTATAAATACCATAGCTATTCCTGCTTAGAATAACAAGAATAGAAAATGAAAACCTGTGAAAACTCTATTGTAATCTCTTGAAATTCCCCTCTAGCTCTAAGTTTCAGTTTTAGTTTAAGAGAGGAGTGAGTGCTTGTAAATGTTATCTTCTAAACCTATGAAAAGGAGAAAAGGGTTGTAAGAGGGTAGTTGATCTTTGTCCATTGAAAGAAGATCGATAGTAGAATATGATGGCCTCGAGTAAAGAGGAATCAGGAGTGGACATAGATCAGGATGACCGACCATTATAAACTCTGGTTTGCTCCGTTTCTACGCCATTTCTTTTATACTTTTCATTTTTATTACTCACTGATTTACTTGTTCACTGCCCTTACTCATGAACATTTTTAAGTTAAACACATTTTTGATATGAGTTTTTATCAAAATGAAGTTTACATATCGTTGACATTTTTACGTATGTACTAATTCACCCCCCCTGCTGTTAGGGATCGAGCGGCACTAAGAGAGGGGGGGGGGGTGAATTAGTGCAGCGGATTAAAATCGTACTCTTGAAATCGATTTTGCAAAAACACAAGTTCGTAGGAAGATTTCGATTTGGCAAAAGAGAACTTAAAAGTAATTACTTGAGTAAAGGAAATAACAACTTGCAGCAAAGTAATGAAATGATTCAAGAATGTAAACACTCATACATTCATGGACACAATGATGTATAGTGGTTCGGTCAAATGACCTACATCCACTCTTGAAGCCTTTGCGATGAGGCTCGCTCTTCCACTAGCAATTCCTTTGAAGGAAGGATCAAACACCCTTTACAACCCTTTACAAAAGTTCACACTTGTACAAGATCTCTCAAGAAAAGAAGAAGGTGAACTCTTAGCAAACACAAAACTTTTCAAGACTCTTCACAAGCTCAAGACTTAGAATTTTTGCTCAAAAGGGTTCCTTTCACCGAGAAAGGGGGTATTTATAGATCCAAAGTGGATTCAAAATTGGGCTCAAATTTGAAATTAATTTGAGTTCCAATGTTTTATGTGGGCAGTGCTCGCCAGCCAAGCCAAGTGCTCCACACAAGCTATAGCATGCTACGCTCTGGCAGGTGTTCCACCGTCGCTACAGTAGTGATGCACTGCTACAGAGCATGCTACGAGCATGCATGCACATAGCTGGTTCGGTTTGGGCTAAAATTTTGGCCCAAACTCATCCTAATCAAGGCCCAATGGGCCCCTACTTTGGGTTATCTAATCCTAACTCAAAATACATGCTAACTACGAATTTTAAAGACATTTCCTAAGCTATTACAAAGTCTACAAGTCAAGTCTTCTTCCGTCGAGCTTCCGGCGAACTTCCGGCGGTCTTCCGACGATCCCTCTAAAATCATCCTGTGGACTCCCGGCAAGCTCTCGGACTCCACGATGATTTTGGCGAGTTCCCCCGAGCTTCTTTGGCAAGCTTCGATCTTTCTTGGCAAGCTCTGCGAACTTCCGACGAACCTCCCGGCGGGCTTCGCAAAACCCTTCGCAAGCTCCCTACTCGTTTCTCGGCCAGTTCGGCAAAGACTCCCAATGAATCTTCAAAGCCTCACAAACTCTCGAACTCCCAACGATCCATCGCTTCGACCCTTGATTTTGCTTTACGTCTTCATCCCTTTCGTAGTTACTCCTGCATAAACAAACACCAAACACTCTACTTCGATCTAGACAGTTATTACAACGCGAATTGACATTCAGTTGCCCGACACATCATTGGTTGGTGCTTCGTCCGATCCTTCGGCACATCGCCCTCTCTAGCGGCTTGTTGCCCAATCGATGGTTGACCTCCGCAACCTCGATATCCATGGCGCAACTCCGCACTTCTTGGCCCGATGCCCGACGTACGAAGCCTCCTGCCGATAGTCGACCGAACCTCCGGCTTAACATCCAATATACTGACGTGATCACCTCCGGCGTAACGTTAATTCCTCCAGCGTCAACTGTCTAATTCTGATCGAAAGTAGACCTGCGTAACTCAAAATGCAGTTAAACAATAAACCACAATCAATTAGTTTCATCATCAAAATCCGAGATTCAACACCTGCCTCTTAGTGTCGATTTTGGTCCTAACAATTGGTATTAGAGTCACATTTCTCTCTGTTTGGTTTAACACTAAAGAGAGGTAGCTTTTTTAGCATTCAAGAAGGTCACTCTATCATTCGTCCTCTTATATTCAATGGGATGGACTACATATATTAGAAAACTCAAATAAGAGTTTTCTTGCTTTCTTTGAACTTTGATTTATGGAATATTATCGAATATGGTTTTTAACAACCCTCTAAACCTATGAATGAACAAAATGATTTTTTAAAAAAATTATTTTTGTTAAATGTAAAAGTTATGAATGCATTATTTTATGCTTTAGATAAAAATGAGTTTAATCGTATTTTATCTTGTAAAACCGCACATGACATTTGGCATACTCTTAAAATCACACATGAAGGCACTGTTGAATCTCGGATTTTGATGGTGAAGTCAATTGATGGTATTTGATCTAATCCATTTTAAGATAAGTGTGCAGGATTAACTATGATAAACATAAAGCAATTTACCGGAGTCAAGTTGTTAGAAGTTCAAGAGTACACCGGAAGTCCAAAGGATTATCGGAAGTCCTGCTGGAGCCAACTGAGATGAAATTGGGGACTTGCCAAAAGTTTCAGAAGTTTGCTAGAAAGATCTTCGAAGGTTCGTGGAGATCACCAAGAAGGTTCGGAAGGTTACCAAAGACTCGTTGAACTTGCCATAGAATCCGGGAGCCAGTTGGGAGTCCACCGAAAGAAATCTGAGGGAATGTCAGAAGTCCACCGGAAGATCGCCGGAAAGCTCTTCGGAAAATAACTTGATGATGTCGGTTTAATTTAGCTTTAAGTTCATAGTTAGCACTTAATTAGGGTATAGACTAGGTCTACAGGTATGTAGGCTATGCCGCTTTTTAAGGCCTTGTTGGGCCAAAATTTAGGCCCACACAGCATCTTCAAGAGTCTGGCGGTGGCACCGCCCCAAGTAGGTGGTGGTACCACTTGACAAGTGGTTGCAACCACCTGTGTCAGGCAGTGGTACCGCTAGTGCCAAGCGATGGTACCACCAGTGCCAAGCGGTGGTACCGCCTGACAGGTGGTTGCAACCACCTATGTCAGGCGGTGGTACCGCCAGTGTCAGGCAGTAGAACTGCTTGTACCCCAAAAATTCGGGATGAGACTCTTTTGAGCGCCATTTTTGAATTTCAAAAGAGTCTATAAATACCCCTTTACTTCTAGCTGGTAGAGCACCTTTTGAAGTGCAAAAATTGAGTCTAAGCTATAGCAAATTCTTACTTTCAAATTTCTCAAGTGTTCACCTCCTTTCTTCTCCTTGTAAAAATTCTGTAAAGAGAGGGAACCTCTTGTAAAAGGCTGTAAAGGGGTGTTTGGTCCTTCCCCTTCAAGAGACTTGGTAGTGGAAGTTGGGAGCCTCATTGGAGGAGGCTTCAAGAGTGGACGTAGGTCATTTGACCGAACCACTATACATCGCTGCGTTCATTTGTTGTGTGAGTGTTTAAATTTTTACATCGTAAATTTCTTAGCTACAAATTGATCGAATTTCTTCTCCCTATTTTATATTTTATTTAACTGAATCATTTCAAGTTAAAGTCTCTTTATACAAATTTTCGGAATCGATTTTCAAACTTTCTAACTTTAGTCCGCTATAGGCACAAGTAGAGTTAAAGAATTAAAATTAATCTTTTGATATATTATTTTTAATTATTTCGAATAGAACCAAATGAAACCATTAGAGATATGTATACCCATTTTACATATGTTGTCAATGGTTTAAAAAGTCTTGGTAAATGGTTTTCTAATGTTGAACTTGTTAATAAAATACTAAGATCTCTTCCAAAAAGTTGGGATCCGAAGTGACGATAATACAAGAGACAAAGGACTTAAACAATTTCTCTCTTGAAAAACTTATCGGGTCTTTAATGATCTATGAAACGACTTGTATCGAACATGATGAATATGAGAACAACCTTCCAAAGAAAAAGAAGGATTTAGCACTTATAACAACAGAAGACCACTTGAGCGAAAGCTCAAGTGATGATAATATAGAACTCCTCACAATTAAACTTAAAAAAAATTCATAAAATAAGAAACTAAGAGCAAAAATGAATTTAAAAAGGAAAGCCATAAAAGAAGAAGAAAGTACTTAACACTACATGGGATGAAATGAGTGTATCTGAAGACGAGGTTGTAAATTACGCTTTGATGGCTTTCGACAATAAGGTACGTGACTCAACCAAAACCCCTTTACTTTACTATGAAATTACTTGATGTATTTCATGAGTTATTTTTAAATTAATAAGAAATTAAAAAATGTAAAAAATATATCATGCTTTTCTTTCTAGGGATTTTAAAAAATTAAAAAAAATGAGCATGACATTTATATATTAATTCCTTGCACTAAGTATGAAAAGTTAGATTCACTTTAGAAGGAAAATGTATTATCGTTGGAATTAAAATGATAAATTGAATCTTTTGTTTGAAGATGTGTTATTGTTTTAATGTGTTATACTATTGATCTTGATGATTTCTTTTTTATGAAACTTACTTTTCGGGTTTATACAATGATGCATGGTTTTTTATAAAAACTTGGGCATGCTTGTATGAAATCAATCTCTAAAGTTTTTCTCTATCTCTAAATTTAAACTAAAAAGGGAATGTATTTTTCTCTATCTCTAAAGTTTTTTTATTTTTTAATAAGTGATTAATAAATCTATTTAAATTATTTTATGAATCTCATGAACTATGAAAGTGAATTTGATGATTTGATAATGAGTTTTATCCAACTCTTACACTTGATACTTGAAATTTTTTATGAAACATGATATTGATGACTTGAGATTTCTTATGCATGAATCAAGTTCTCCTAAGTCTTTTTTGCTATTTACTATCCAAATGAATCATGATTGGCATCATTGTTATTTTATCTCCTATGTTTCTTTTGATTTCTCAGAATCATAACAAATTTTTTTATGAATCAAGATTTTTTTTATGATTCCTTCTTTCACTAAAAGGAGATTTATCTAAACGAATCGTGATTCTTTCACTTAATACTTATGAAATGAGATTTATTATTTGTTCTCCTATGACTCTTTTTGTTATTCACTAAAGAGGAGACTTATCCTAAAAAATAGTAGAGATCTTTCATTCATGATATGTCACTTGACATCTTGATAGTTTATGACTTGAATTTTACTATGTAAAATTCTCTTGTATTTATGATTTGTATATCTCATGTGTTGTTTGAAAATTGATGTAAAAAGAAAAATATTTGTAACATTGTATTATTCTCTTCTTTTTGATAATGACAAAGGGGGAAAAAGTCATGCTAGCTTGCACAACACAAAAAAAAGTAAAAGTTTCTAGCTTGCACATCGTAAAGAGAAGCAAAAGCTTGCCTATCTCAAGAAGCAAAATTTGCAAACTTGCACATCTCAAAAGAGAAGCAAGAATTGCTAACTTACACTTCTTAGAAGAGAAGAAAGAACTTACTAGCTTGCATGTTCTAAAGTGATGAAAAATTTGCTAAATTGCTAAGCTTGCATATCTCTAAAAATTGCTTATTATACTTCTTCTTTTTGTTGATGACAAAGGGGGAGAAGATATGATGATGATATATAAGTTATGATAATCATGCATGGGATGATGTACTTGAATGTTTTGATTATGCATGATTTTATGATGCATGCAATGATGTGATCAATTGGTTCTTTCAATACTCATGATGAATGTAATGATAAAATACTCATAATTCTATAATTTCAAAGGTTCAATTAATATGGTATATTGATGGGGGAGTTTAGTTAAACTCCATCATCAATTAGTTGTCATCATCAAAAAGGGGGAGACTGTTGAATCTCAGATTTTGATGATGAAACCAGTTGATGAAGTTTTGATCTAATCTGCATTTTGAGTGACCCAAGACTACTTTCGATTATAGAGAAACAATTTAATTAAAGAAGCAAGAATTAATATTGGGTCGAAATGGAACACGTAAGAAGATTGGATGTCGAGCTATAGGATCGGTCGACATGTTAGTAGAAGGCTTCATTACATGAGTTCAGACATCGGGCCAAGAAAATCAGATATTGCACCAAGGAGATTAGATGTTGCAAGAAGACAATATGTTGATTAGGCAATACGTCGAAGGAGAGGACAATGCGCGGAAGTGGCGGATGAAGCGCTTGATGAACCGATGACATGCCAGATAATATGTGATTAATGCCTTATAATAATTATCTAGATCAAAATAGTTTTAGTTCTAATTGAGTTGGTTTAGAAAGTAATTAGGCCAACTCAATTAGGGGGCTCATTGGCCCTAAGTTGGCACTGTTTTGGGCTAAGTGAAAGGCCCATTTAGTGACCCAAAAGGTGGGTCACACAATGGTATCACCAGAACAGGCAGTGGAACCGCTAGTGGCTTAGTCTCCGAGACACAATCTCCAAGATTGTGTTAGGCGATGGTACCACCAGACTGGGTAGTGGTATCGCCCAGTGTTAGTGCTACAAGCGATGGTACGACTCAACACAAGCAATGGTACCGCCAATATCCCAAAATCCTAAGGTATTTGAAATTTTGGCTTCATTTTTAAAGCCATTTGGAGTCTATAAATGCTCTAGCTATTCCTGCTTGGAATAGCAAGAATAGAGAACAAAAACTTATGAAAACTTTATTGTAATTCCTTGAGAATTTCTCTCTAGCTCTAAGTTTCGATTTTAGTTTAAGAGAGGGATGAGTGCTTGTAAAGGTTATCTCTTAAATCTATGAAAAAGAGAAAAGGGTTGTAAGAGGGTAATTGATCTTCACCCATTGAAAGAAGATTGATAGTGGAATACGATAGCCTTGAGTGAAGAAGAATCGGGAGTGGACATAGATCAGGATGACCGAACCATTATAAACTCTAGTTTGCTCCCTTTCTATGCCATTTCTTTTATACTTTTCATTCTTATTACTCATTGATTTACTTGCTCACTGCCCTCACTCACTTACGAATGTTTTTAAGTTAAATGCATTTTCGATACGGGTTTTTATCGAAACGAAGTTTTCATATCGTTGATGTTTTTATGTATGCACTAATTCAAAATCCAACACACCCCCACCCTCTCTTAGTGCCAATTTCGATCCTAATAGAATGAAGTTTCAGAATTGTTGAAGTTTTATAAAAGCATTAATTCATCCCTGAGACCCCCCAAACACCCCACACCCCCAAAACCACCCCACCCCCACCCCTACCCTCGCCCCCCTCCTCCCTCTTCTCTTAGAGCCATCATGATCCTAACAAAAATAATATGGATAGATACCACAATAACTAAAGTTCTTTTACTAAAAACATGATAAGCTTTAGAAATAGAGGAATACCTAAGAAAAATACCTTCATCGGATTTTGCATCAAATTTTCCTAAGGCATCCTTTTCATTCAAAATAAAACATTTGAAATCAAAAACTTTGAAATACAAAATATTATTCCACAATTCATATGAAGTTTTAGATAGGAGAGGTATTATAAGAATCCAGTTCATGATATAGTATGTCATGTTAATGGCTTCGACCCAAAAATATTTGGAAAGGCTATGTTCATTTTAGCATGGCTCTTGCCATCTGTTGTAAATTCCTATTTTTCTCTCTCAACAACTTTATTTTGTTGTAGATTTCTTGAAGTGGAGAAATTGTGGTCGTACCCATTTGAATCACAAAATTCTTAAAAATCATGGTTTTTAAATTCACCACCATGATCACTACAAATAGAAGAAATCATAAAACCTTTTTCATTTTGAACTTATTTGTAAAACTTTGTAAAATATTTAAAAGAATCACTTTTATGTGCCAAGAAGTATGCCCAAGTATATCTACTCTAATCATCAACAATCACAAAGACATATATAAATTAATGATGTCAATTGATCTAAATAAATATATATAAATTAATTGTAATGATCTAGAGGTACTTACTTGATTTTTAGACTTAAAGCTACTCTTTATTTGTTTACCTAGTTGGCATGCATCATAAAGTTTATCTTTGACAAAGTTAATGTTATGCATTCCTCTTATGAGTTTTTTAGTTATAATTTATGAGATCAATTTCATACTAGCATGACCTAATCTCCTATGCCAAAGCTAAGCATCATCATTTAAAATCGAGAAATAGATTTTATCATAGAAATCATCAAGATCAATAGTATATATATTATTACTCCTTAAGGCAATCATAGATTTATTTTTATATGGTATCTCTATAATGTAAACATTATGTTTAAATTTAATATTATTTTTCTTATTACACAATTGACTAATGCTTAGTAAGTTTGTGTTTTAAACTATCTACTAACAAAATATCTTCAATCAAGAGGTTTGATTTGTTACCTATATTTCACTTGTCAATAATTTTTCCTTTATTGTTGTCTTCGAATGTGACATATCCTTCATCTTAGCTAGTGAGCTTAGAAAAATGTATTGGATTTGTGGTCATGTTTCTTGAGTTTCCACTATCAAGATATTATCTTTTGCTTCTAGCTTTCGATTGTAGACATATCTACAAGAAAGGGAGGTTTGCTTTATTTACCTATTTAATTTTGGGTCCCTCATGGTTAGATCTACCTATCTTGACTTTTGGCATTAAGTCATTTATGATTCTTTTAGGAACCCAAACTAATTTATGCAAGCTATATTCCAGTATAAGCATCATGACCACATCTTGCATAAAAATTACATTTAACTCTAGGGGAAACATATAATGTGAATCCTTTAACAAATATAGTTGGCTTTTATTGAGTGTTACTACTCACAAAGCTGATTCTTTTCTTTCTATATACATGACTCTTATTAGCAAGAATCATGTTTAATGATTTATTACCAATTTTAATTTTTTTCTAATATTTATTATAATAATTTAATTTTCTTTTTAAATGAATCTAACTCTTTATACTTAGTGCAAGGTGTTAACAAGCATTTGTCATACTCATTTTTTAGTTTATCAAATTCATTAGAGAGAGATGCATGATCCTTTTTTAGTAATTTATATTTCTTACCAACTATTTTAAGTTCATCATACAAATCATGAAATATATCAAGTAATTCATCATAAGATAAAGAGATTTTATATAAGTCACATACCTCATCGAAGAAAGCCATCAATGTATAGTTTGCCACTTCATCTTTATTGGTTTACTCTTTATCTTCTGAAACACTAGATTCATCCTAAGTTGCCTTAAGTGCTTTCTTCTTTTTTTATGTTAGCAACTTCTTTAGTTGTAGACACTCATTTTTTAAGTACCCTGGCTTTTTACATTCATAGCAAGTTATTGTGTCCTATTTAAGTTTATTTTTATTTTTAGATTCTTATTTTACATAATTTGTTTTGTTCCTTTTCAAGAACCTTTTAAATTTTCTTGTAAGGAGTGCCAAGTAATCATTATCATTATCACTTGAGTTTTCGCTCAAGTGGTATTCTTTAGTTCTAAGTGCAATATCATTCCTATTCTTTGGAAAGTTCTTCTCTTGTTCATCATATGCCTTGCAAGTCATTTTATAGGTCAATAATGACCCTATGATTTCTTCAAGAGGAAAGTTGTTCAAGTCCTTTGCTTTTTGAATTGTAGTCACTTTTAGATCCTAAATTTTTTAAAGAGATCTTAAAATTTTATTAACAAGTTCAAGATTAGTGTAACTTTTACTAAGAGCTTACAAACCATTAACAACATCTGTAAATTAGTTGTACATATCACTAATAGTTTCGCTTGGCTTCATTCTAAATAATTCATAACTATGCACCAAGAGATTAATCTTAGATTCTTTAACTCTATTTGTACCTTTATGAATAACTTCAAGTGTGTCCCAAATATCATGTGTCATTTTACAAGTACAAACATGATTAAATTTATTTTTATCTAAAGCATAAAATAAAGCGTTCATAGCTTTTATATTTAAAGAAAATATTTTCTTCTTTAAATCATTCCATTTGTTCATTAGTTTAGAAGATTTTTAAAAACCATATTCAACAATATTCTATAAATCAAAATCTATATAAATCAAGAAAATATGCATTCATGTTTTCCAATAAGTGTAGTTCATCTTGTTGAATCTCGGATTTTGATGATAAAATCAATTGATAAATTATTGATCTAATCCATATTTTGAAAAATGTGCTGTAGGATTAACTATGATTATGAATAAGGCAAAAAGTAGATGTTGTGTCGGAGTCAAAGATTGGATAATTTATCAGGAGTTCGAGAGTTCGTCGGGAGTTTTGCTGGAGTTTGCCGAGAAGTTTGTTGAGAGCTCACCAAAAGGTTCATCGAGAAGTTTGTCGGGAGTTCACCGGAGCTCACCGAGAAGATCGTCAGGAGCTTGTCAAGAAGCTCATTGGAGTTTGTCGAGAAGATCATCGAGAGTTCAAGAGCTTATTGGGAGTCCACCGGAAGATCATCGAGAGCTCGTCGAAAGTCCACTAGAAGATCGTCGGAAGCTTACCGAGATTTTTCCTGAAGAACATTTGACTTATCAACTTAATATGCTTTGTTAATGTCATAATTGTTATAGTTAGGACTTAGTTTGGGTTAGGATTGAGAGGTAATTCCACTAACTCAATTAGGAGCCAATTGGGCCTGAATCAAGACTGGTTTGGACCAAATTAATGGCCCAAATAGTAACATGGATCTTGTTTGGCGGTGGCACCACTAGGACTGGGCGATGGAACCGCCCAGGGCTCAGTCTCCTAAGAGGTCTGGGCGGTGGTACCGCCTAGACTAGGTAGTGGTATCACCGACAGTTAATGCTGCCAAGTAGTGGTACCACTCAAGAAGGTAGTGGTACTGCTAGAGTCCAGTGCCCGAGACTCTATTGATACCATCCAATGTCAAAGAGTAATGGTAGTAGTATTGCCCAATATTAGTAGTGGTATTGCCAGTATCCCGGAAATCTAGGATAAGACCTTCTATGGCTCTATTTTTAAAGCCAATTGAGGTCTATAAATACCCCAAACTTTTTTGGCTTATGGAGCACAAAAAAGTGAATAAGAAAAACAAAGATCATAGTAAAAACGCTATTAAAATTTTGAGAGTTTACCTCCACTGGTTCTAGCTTAGAAATCTGTATAAGGAGAAGTGAGCGAATTGTAAAAAGGTTGACTCATAAACCTATTAAAAGGAGAAGAGATCTGTAAAAGGGGTGATTGATTTTTGCCCATTGAAGGAAGATCAATAGTAGAAGCAGGTGACCTTGACGAAGGAGGAATCAGAAGTGGATGTAGGTCACAATAACCGAACCACTATAAATCTGATGTGTTCTTTCCTTATAGTGTATTTTCATTACTTAGCTGCTTTCGTTACATTACATTCACTTCAAGTCGATATTATTTCCTATCTAATTTCATCAAAATGTTTTTGTCAACTCGAAAGGATTTTGAATCACAATCGTCTTTAACATACACACTAATTCACAACACAACCCCCCCCCCCCTAGTGTCATATTGATCCTAACAATTAGTATCAGAGTAAGGTTACTCTTAATTTGGTTTAAAACCCAAGAGAGATGGTTTTTACCGATAATCAAGAGGGTCATTCAATCACACATTCTCTTATGTTTAATGAGATAGATTACACGTATTGGAAAACTAAAATGAGGATTTCTTGATTTCTATGGATTTTGAGTTATAGAATATTATTGAAAATAGATTTCAAAAGTCTTCTAATCCAATGAACAAATTGAATGATTTGGAAAAGAAGACATTCTCTTTGAACGCCAAAGCTATGAATGCTTTATTTTGTGCTTTGGATAAAAATAAATACAATCATATTTCTATTTATGAAACTGTTTATGACATTTGGCATACACTTGAAATCACACAGGAAGGCACAATTATGGTTCAGGAGTCAAAAATTAATCTTTTGGTTCATAGCTATGAATTGTTTCATATGAAACTAAGCAAGACTATTGGAGACATGTATACTCAGTTTACGGATGTCATCAATGGTCTAAAAGCACTTAATAAAAGTTTTTCTAATTTTGAACTTGTTAACAAGATATTAAGATCCCTTACAAAGAGTTGGGATCCTAAAATGATGACAATTTAGGAAGCCAAGAACTTGAACAACTTTCTGCTCGAAGAACTTATCGGGTCTTTGATGACCTACGAAATGATATGTAATACACATAAAGAACTTGAAAATAACCTTCCAAAGAACATGAAGGATTTGACACTTAGAACTCAAGAAGACCACTTTGAGAGAAAACTTAAGTGACAACGATGATGATGATGATGACATGGCGCTTCTAACAAGAAAATTTAAAAAATTCATAAAAAGAAACAAAATTAAACATGACACTAAAAATAAAATTAACTCAAAAAGGACCAAATAGTTTGCTACAAATACAAAAAGTCAGGGCATTTCAAAAGTAAATGTTCCCAAGTGAAGAAGAAGTAACCGAAGAAGAAAAAAGCACTTAAAGCCACTTGGGACGATTCGAGCGCATCCAAAGACGAGAAGCCAACCAACAAAGAAGTTGCTAACTACGCATTAATGACATTTGGCAACGAAGTAAGTAACTCAATCGAAGCTTATTTATCCTTTAATGAATTACTGAATGCTTTTCATGATTTATTTGATGAATGCAAATTAGTTAGTAAAAAGTATAAATTGTTAAAAAAGGAGCATGCCTCTCTTGTTAGTGAATTTTGTTGAATCTCAAATTTTGATGATGAAACCAATTGATTATGTTTAAGATCTAATATGTGTTTTGAGTTATGCAGCTAGCTTCAATTAGGAATAGACAATTAAAGTAGAAAGAATCGATTTGGGTCAGAGGAGAACATATTAGATGATTGGATGACGAGCCGAAGGATTGGTCGACGTATCAGCAGAAGGCTTCAGATGATGGGTTCAAGCATTGGGCCAAGAAGAGCATAATTATACCAAGGAGATTAAAGTTAGTCGATTGGATAATAGGCTGCAAGAGAGGATGATGCACTAAAGAATCGAACAAAGCACTGGATGAACAAATGACATGTCGGATAATATTTAATTAAGCTTTATAATAATTATCTAGATTAAATTAGGTTTTAAGTCTAATTTGGTTGGAATTGGACTAACTCAATTAAGGGCCAATTAGACCCAGGTTTGGGCTATGTTGGGCCAAGTGAAAGGCCCAAACAATGACCCAAGAGGTGGGTCAAGTGGTGGTACCGCCAGAATAAGCGATGGAACCATCGATGGCTCAGTCTCCAAGATTATGTCAAGCAATGATACCACCCAGTGTCAGGCGGTAGTACCACCCAATGTCAGAAAGCCTGGGCAATGGTATCGCCCAGCACTAGCGATGGTACCACTAGTACTCCGAAATTTTGGGTTGTTTGAATTTTGGCTCCAAGATTTGAAGCCACTTGGGGTCGATAAATACCCTAGCTATTCTTGCTTGGGATAGCAAGAATTGGGCAGAAAAAAGAGCAAAAACTTTATGAAATCCAAAATTGAAACCGTTATAAAAGTATAGAGTCCCTCCTCCTTAAGTATAGAGAGTATTCTAAGGGAGAGTGTGAGGGAAATATTATAAAAGAGGATTGTAAAAGGGGTGATTGATCTTTTCCCATTAAAGAAAGATAAATAGTGGAAGCCAGTGACCTCAACGGAGTAGGTATCGGGAGTGGATATAGGTCAAACTACCGAATCACTATAAATCGGTGTGTTCTTTCCTTACTATGCACTTCTCTTCCTTATTTCTTAGCTGCATTCTATTTTTTGCCTAACTGCAACTGCTCAACTTCTTCTCTACTCACTTACGAACATGTTCAAAGTTAAACATCTTTGCCAAAATGCTTTTTTCATTGAACAAAACTTTTCACCGAAATAATTTTCCGAAATCGATGTTTTTAATCGCTGCACTAATTCACCCCCCCACCCCACCCCCCTTAGTGCCAAACTTGATGCTTGAAAATCAGGAGATTCGGCATCTCATGCATAGCAAAAAACAAAAATAAGATCGGATTTTCCAAAGTTACGTACTTGGCCGTCGTGCAATGATTGGTGCGTAAAAATCATAAATCTGAAAAACTGAACGTATCATGTCAGAAGTGTTACCTGGGGAGATCGTATATCCCCAAATTTTTAGGTCCGATAAAGAGGATGAAGGAGCACTAGTGTACTCCTCTCTAGCGGTAATCCACACAGCGAACATCGTGACGACGCTCCTCAAATCACCGTAGGTTCTCCCTCTCCCCATACACTATGAGGCTGCCGGAGCCAAGGAGGACGAGAGGAAGCTAAGGAGAATAGGAGGGGTGACTACCAAGAGCTCTCAACCTATGAACCAGGAGGTTCCTTCTATTTATAGAGGTGGAGGAAGCTTATCTTTAACAGATCTTATTCACATTGGATCTTTATCTAGTTAGATCTCATTGGATCTTATCCACAGGATCTAATTTGATCTCATCCAATTGGATCTTACCTAATCATTTAATTGGATCTCATCCATAGGATCCAAACTAGGGGCTTCGTAGATATCTCATATCCGCACCTTTACTCGTCGCAACATCCACCTTATATGTGTGACCCTCTAGGCCCGATACCGAGCTGGCCATGAGTCGCTCCTATCAGAACTCCTTCTAACTCAGAACTCCTTCTGACTCAGAACACCTTCTGATATAGTGAATTATTATCTTCATAATAATTCACTCGATTCATCGACATGGACGTATTAGGCCACTACGCCATAGTCCCCAAACAGTACAGGAGGATCTAATCCATCGAACCTATCTATCCTCAGTTACCATGTATCTATAGTCTCTTATCCATCTAATATCCCAGAGACTGTATATTGGGCATGGTAGAGTTAAGCCCATACGGAATCCTATTCGAGTCTTGCTCTAATCGGATTCTCCCGGAGAACTCCTTCTCTCTCAATCCGAACGACCCTGGCCAAGGATTTTACTTGAGCGAACACACTCGGGATATATATCTCATGATACCAAGAGTGGATGATCCTCTACTGATATGCAATTGCCTTCATAAGGTTGGCTACCATTCCCGAGAATTGGCTATACCAGATCTAGAGCTCTCCAAAATTGTAAGTTTGACATCAAAGAATGGAGTACTCAAATAAGGCATCTTTGGTGTCTCAAGTCTAAGAACCAGACACACTATTTAGACTACAGAATCACTATCTAATATTAGGTATCATTAACTATACAGCATTCTATAATCGGATCAATTAGTGAACTCATTCTCCAATGAGCACCTGCATTGTACCTCTAGTGTCTCTACACAAGTGACTATGAGACTAGTTGCCTCCATCATATAGATGAGTATATAGCGTACTAGTCTATCTGGTTATCTCGATTGCCTCATCAAGTAACCTATGACCAGGATGATTTAGGATATATGTTTAAAGGTATATCGGTCTCATAATCATGATCTCATCATGATCCGATTCCCATTACATAGATACATGGACATCACAATATTCATCCAGATAATATGAGAAAATGTCAATAATAATATGCGAAGAGATCGACGTAACATGTCACAGGTGCCATCACTCACGTGATTAGCTTGTAGAGCACCTATAACTAACAATCTCCCAGTTGACCTAAAGCCAATCACCTACGCATTTAATCCCCATCAGACCTCTGTGACGCTCAAATATAATCTGAGTCAATGGGTTCATCAATGGATCTGCAATGTTATCTTCGAATGGAACTCTTTCCACTGCTACATCTCCTCAGGCTACGATTTCATTGATCAGGTGGAACCTCCTTAGAACACTTCTGACGAGACCTGGGTTCCCCAGCTTGATCGATCGTCCTGTTATTATCGCAATATAAGGTAATCGGCTCCTCGCTGTTCGGCACGACTCCTAGATCTACGATGAACTTCTTCATTCAGACTACCTCCTTTGTTGCCTCTGTCGTAGTAATATATTCCGCCTATGTGGTCGAGTCAGTAGTAGTATCTTGCTTGGAACTTTTCTAGCATACTGCTCCTCCATTCAGGGTGAAGACATACCCTGAATTCGACCTGCTATCATCGACATCGAACTTGAAGCTCGAGTCCGTGTAGCCCTCAACTCTAAGGCTACTGTCTCCATATACCAGTAAAAGATCCTTAGTCTTTCTCAAGTACTTAAGGATACACTTTATTATTTTCTTGTGCTCCAAGCCTAGATCTGCCTAATACCTACTCGTGACACTCAGAGCATACACTACGTCAGACCTCATATATAGTATAGCATACATGATAGACCCTATCACTGAGGCATATGGTATTCCATCCATGTGTGCCCTTTCTTCAGGAGTCTTTGGAGACATACTCCTAGAAAGTGATATTTTATGTCTCATAGATATTGGACCTCTCTTGGAATTTTTCATGCCAAACCATTGACAATGGAGTCTATGTACCTAGAGTGGGATAAGCCAAGCATCCTCTTGAATCTATCTCTATAGATTTGAATCCTTAGAATATAGGATGCTTCCCCTACGTCCTTCATGGAGAAGTATCTAGATAGCCAAGCTTTTACTATGGAGTGCATTCCTACATCATTTCCAATGATTAAGATGTCATCCACATATAACACCAAGAAAGTGATAGCACTCCCACTTGCCTTCCTATACATACAAGGCTCATCTTCGTTCTTACCGAAGTTATAAGATCTGATCACCTTATCAAATCTTATGTTCTAACTTTGGGAAGCTTGCTTTAGTCCATAAATGGACTTAAGCAATTTGCACACCTTATCTGGACTCTGCTTGGATATGAACCCCTCAAGCCATATCATATACACTTCCTCTTCGAGGTTGCTATTGAGGAATATAGTTTTCACATCCATCAGCCATATCTCATAGTTATAATGTGCTGCAATAGTCAATAGAATTTGGATGGATTTCAGCATAGCTATGGGTGCAAAAGTTTCGTCATAGTCAACACCTTACCTCTGATGATACCCCTTAGCCACTAGCCTTGCCTTATAGGTCTTCACCATTCCATCTACCCTGATATTCTTCTTGAAGATCCATTTGCAATGGATGGGTATGATACCCTCAGGTGCATCAATAAGGTTTCAAACCTTGTTGGAGTATATGGATTCCATCTCAGAATTCATGGCTTCTTGCCACTTTCTATAGTCTATGCTCATAATAGCCTCCTTGTAGGTCTGAGGATCAACATCCTGAGTGTCCTCTCCACTGATATATGTTGGGAAATCCTTAAGGGGAACAACATCACATGCATAGCAGAAGAATAGAAAACAAAACACTAGATTTCTCATAGAAAGTTTCCGTTGTCATGCGAAGATTGGTGCATCAAAAACAAATCCGTAAAACTGCACGTGTAAAAGAAGATACCTAGGGAGATCGTATATCTTTAGATTCCTGCAGATCTGTAGGAGAGAATGAAGGAGGTCAAGCGTCCTCCTCTCTAGCGGTATCCATACGGTAAAGAATGCGACGATGCACCTCTCTCTCTGGGGAGAGGAGAACAGGAGGTGGCTACCAAAAGAAACCCTCAGCTTATAGAGCTTTGGTTCCCTCCTATTTATAGAGGCTCCCTGAAAACCCTAATGGATCTTTTGCCCTATTGGGTATTGGATCTCCATCCAATTACATAAGCCTCTTGGATTAGTGGGTCTCTACCTAATAATCTCTTATTAGCAATTATTAGATCTCATTTCAGGATCCAATAATTCAGGGGCTTAATGGATATCCAATAAGATAGGGGGTTCAGCAGATATCTCATATCCGAACCTCTACTCGTCGCAACACCTACCATATGTATATGACCCTCTAGGCCCAATATCGAGCTGGCTGTGAGTCATACTTGTCAGAACTCCTTCTGACTTAGTGAATTATTATCTCTATAATAATTCACCCAACTCATCGATTGTGGACGTACCAGGCCACTACGCCGCGGCCCCCAGACGATACAAGGGAATCCAATCCTTTTGACCTATCTGTCCTTAGTTACCATGTATCTATAGTCCATCGTCCATCCAATATCCCAAAGACCCTATACCGGGCATGGTGCTGTCAGGCCCATACGGTCTCTCCTCGAGTCTTGCTCTTGTCGGATTCTCCTGAAGAACTCTTTCTCTCTCAATCCAAATAACCTTGGTCAAGGATTTGTTTGAGTAATAACATATAGGATATTCTTCTCATGATATCGAGAGTGGATAATCCTCTATTAATACTCAACAGCCCTCGTAAGGTTGACTACCACTCCCAATGACCGATTGTACTAGATCTGGAACTTTCTAAACCTATAAGTCCGGTATCAAAGGGTGGAGTACTCATACAGGACATCCTTAGTGTCTCAAGTCTAAGGACCATATACACTACTAGGACTACAGAATTGCTGTTTGATGTGAGGTATTAATAACCATCCAACATTCCGTAGGCGAATCAATCAGTGAACTCATTCCCCAATGAGCACCTATACTGTACCCTTAGTATCCCCACACGAGCAGCTATGAGGCCAGCCACCTCTTTCATATGAACGAGTATATAGCACACTAGTTTATCCGGTTATCTCGATGTCCTTCTTGAGTAACCTATGACCAAGATAATTTAGGGTCTGTGTTTAAAGGTGAATCGGTCTCATTATCGTGATCTCATCATGATCCGATTCCCATTACATAGATCGAAGGACATCACAATATATGTAATATGTAAGATAAAGTGATAAAATGCCTAATAATAAGTAAAGAGAAAAAATGCATATCAAGTCACAAGTGCCATCATTCATGTAATTGGCTTGCAGGGCATATATGACTAGCAATCTCCCACTTGACCTAAAGCCAATCACCAATATGTCTGATCCCCATCAGACCTCTGTGACGCTCAAAGATAATCTGAGTCAATGGCTTTGTCAGTGGATCTGCAATGTTATCTTCGGATGGAACTCTTTCCACTACTACATCTCTTCGGGCCACGATCTCTCTAATAAGTTGGAACCTCCTCAGAACACTTCTGATGAGACCCGGGTTCTCTTATTTGAGTAATCGTCTTGTATTTATCGTAATATAAAGGAATCAGCTCCTCGCTGCTCGAGATGACTCCTAGATCTGTGATGAAC
Organism: Musa troglodytarum; assembly: GCA_023547065.1. NCBI lineage: Eukaryota > Viridiplantae > Streptophyta > Magnoliopsida > Zingiberales > Musaceae > Musa > Musa troglodytarum. Next base: position 71,157,781 of record CP097510.1, read on the forward strand.
TTCTTCATCTAGACTCCCTCATTTGCTGCCTCTACCGCAGCAATGTATTCCACCTCTATGGTCAAATCAGTAGTAGTTTCTTGCTTAGAACTCTTCTAGCATACTACTACTCCATTCAGGGTGAACACATACCCTGAATTAGACTTGCTATCATCGACATCAGATTGGAAGCTCGAGTCCGTGTAGCCCTCAACCCTGAGGCTACTACCTCCATATACCAGTAAAAGATCCTTAGTCCTTCTCAAGTACTTAAGGATACTTTTTACTACTTTCCAGTGCTTCAAGCCTGGATCTGCTTGATATCTGCTCATGACACTCAGAGCATGCGTTATATCAGGCCTGATACATAGCATAGTATATATGATAGATCCTATCGCTGATGCATATGGTATCATATCCATGTGTGCCCTTTCTTTATGAGTCTTTGGGGATATACTCCTAGAAAGTAATATTCAATGTCTCATTGGTATGAGACCTCTCTTGAAATTTTTCATGCCAAACTTTTTGACAATGGTGTCTATGTACCTAGACTGGGATAAGCCAAGCATCCTCTTGGATCTATCTCTATAGATCCGTATCCCCAATATGCAGGATGCTTCCCCTAAATCCTTCATGGAGAAGTGCCTAGATAACCAAGTCTTTACTATGAAGAGCATTCCTACATCATTTCCAATGATTAGGATGTCATCCACCTATAATACCAAAAAGATGATAGTACTCTCACTTACTTTCTTGTACACACAAGGCTCATCTTCATTCTTATCGAAGTCATAAGATTTGATCACCTCATCAAATCTTATGTTCCAACTTCAGGAAGCTTGTTTCAATCCATAAATGGACCTAAGCAACCTGCACACCTTATCTGGGTTATCCCTGGATATGAATCCCTCAGGTTGTATCATATACACCTCCTCCTCGAGGTTACCATTGAGGAATGCAATTTTGACGTCCATCTGCCAGATCTCATAATCATAGTGTGCTGCAATAGCTAATCGAATTCGAATGAATTTTAGCATAGCTATAGGTGAGAAAGTTTTGTCATAGTCAACACCTTGCCTTTGACGATACCCTTTAGCCACTAGCCTTGCTTTATAAGTCTCTACCTTTTCATCTACTCCAATCTTCTTTTTGAAGATCCACTTGTAGCCAATGGATACAATACCCTCAGGTGCATTAACTAGGTTCTAAACCTTGTTGGAGTATATGGAATCCATTTCTGAATTAATGACTTCTTACCATTTCCCAGAGTCTATGCTCATAATAGCCTCCTCGTAGGTCTAAGGATCAATATCCTCAATTTTCTCTCTTCTGATATGTCCCACATATCTCTCAAGAGGATGGGATACTCTATCGGACCTACGTAAAGTTGGAACTTGTGTGTTAGATATCTGAACAGACATTGGCTGTGGAATGGTGCTTGAGCTAGGTTGTCCAACCTCACTCAATTCTATCATGCTCCCATTGTCTCCACCAAGAATGTGTTCCTTCTCAAGGAACACTACTCTCTTGGCTACAAAGACCTTTTGGTCCTCAGGGTGATAGAAATAATACCCACAAGTTTCCTTGGGGTATCCCACGAACTTGCACCGTTCTATTTTGGATTCCAACTTATCAGGGTTGTGTCTCTTAACGTGGGCACCAAATCTTAATAATCTTAAGATCATGCATCTTCCTATTCCATATCTCATATGGGGTAAACATCACTGACTTGGTTAGAATTCTGTTTAGAAGGTAAGCTGCAGTCTCTAGGGCATATCCCCAGAATGAGATAGGTAGGTCGGCGAAACATATCATGGAACGCACTATGTCTAATAGTATACGATTCCTCCTTTCTGATACACCATTAAGCTATGGTATATAAGGAGATGTCCATTGGGATAAGATCACATAGTCTTTGAGGAACTAGGTGAACTCTGTACTCAAGTACTCACCTTCTCGATCTGATCGAATGGTTTTAATACTCTTTCCTGTTTGGTTCTCCACTTTATTTTTATATTCCCTGAATTTCTCAAAAGCTTCAGACTTGTACTTCATCAAGTACACATGTCCGTATCTTGAGAAATCATCAGTGAAAGTAATGAAGTAGGAGTAACCACCTATGGCATGAGTCGACATGGGACCGCATACATCACTATGTATGAGTTCTAGTAACTCAGTGGCTCTCTCTCCAGTTCCACTAAATGGAGAGTTGGTCATCTTTCCTCGAAGGCAAGGTTCACATGTCGCATATGGCTCATAGTCAAATGGATCTAGATATCCATCTTTGAGCAACTTTTGAATCCTTCCCTCGTGGATGTGACCTAGCCTACAATGCCAAAGATATGCATTGTTTACCTCTTCTTATTTCCTCTTAGACTCACTCACACTCATGATATGTGGAGCTGTGTCTAGTATAAATAAACCATTATGCAATATTCCTCTCATGATGATCTGATCATCTAATATTATTAAACAACCATTATTCTCAAAAACTAATTTATATCCAATAACTGTCTAATACAAAATGAAAATAATATTTTTAATAATAGAAGGAACATAATAGCATGCATCTAATACAATAATAGCTCCACCAGGTAGTGGTAAGGTGACCTTGCCAACAACCACTGTAGTAACTTTTGCTCCATTGCCCATCTTAAGGGTCATCTCGCCTCTGTTCAATCTCCTAGGTCCTGCTAGAACCTGCAACGAATTGCAAATATGATAAGCACTCCCAGTATCCAATACCCATGTGTTATCAAAAGATTTTGACAAATGGAGACTGATCATGAATGTACCTGAAGCTTCTGCAAGCTTTTGTTTCACCCTCTCTGCAAGGTACTCTTTGTAGTTCCTCTTCCAGTGCCCATCTTTACCGTAGTAGAAGCACTAGCCTTTGTCCTTTGTTGGGTCTTTCTTGGCAACCCCCTGCCCTTCTTAAGGGTCTTCTCAACCTTCCTTTTCTTTCTGGTCTCACCAGTGTAGAGAACCGGCTTCTCTTTCTTGATGGTGCTCTCGGCTTCTCTCAACATATTGAGGAGCTCTGGGAGGGTCACCTCAAGTTTGTTTATATTAAAATTCATTATGAACTGAGAAAAGGAATCTAGGGACTGAAGCATAAGATCCATGCACAGATTATCCTCTAGGACCATTCCTAAACCTGTGAGTTTCTCAATCCACTCAATCATCTTAAGGACATGGTTCTGAACCGGTGTCCCCTCAGTCATCCTAGCATGGAAAAGACTCTTTGATATCTCATATCGCTGAGTTCTTCCTTGTTCCTCAAATAATTTGTGGAGATGTAGGAGTATGGAATCAGCATCCATATTTTCATGTTGTCTCTGTAACTCAATAGTCATAGAGGCCAACATATAACACTGAGCAAGAGTGGAATCATCTAGGTACTTCACATAACGAGTGATCTCATTCTCGCTTACCCCTTCGTCAAGCGTAGGGATCACTATATCAAGGACATATGTGATTTTTTCCGCCGTGAGAATGATTCTCATATTGCGAAGCCAATCCATATAATTTGGACCTGTGAGACGGTTGGCATCAAGTATGCCACGTAAAGGATTTGAAAGCGATATTTTTTGAAATTAAAGATGTAGTAGAAATAAATAACATGTAGACTTTACAAAAATTAAATAGTTAAGATAAGGACTTCTATCTTAATGTACTCCCACTAATTTTTCGCTAGACACACAACACCCTCCGGTATGTGAATCGGAGACCCCCGACGGATCTCTAGTGGGGATCGGGATCCAATCGGCATCTTAACGTAACCTTGAGGGACTCGACCAATCATGTTAAGCCCATAAAGGTAGGCAACTCTTGCCAATCACAACTCCTTGTGATTCCCATTTTGTTCGACCTCCGAACTATCATGGCCTCGGGGGACTCGACCAACCATGATGTTCGGTTAAGTCATTACAATCGTTATAAGATGAGTCTGATTTGGTGATATACTCTCAAGGGACTGACCAAGCATACCATGTCCTCAGGTCACCAGTGACATCTCTATGTCGTAGATAAGATAGCGAAATGCGATATAGATGAGTCTCGAGGGACTTGACCAACTCAACCTACACAAGGAATTGGTTCCTAGCTATAACGATGGAAGGCCACGTGGGTCAATTTAATTGCCTCACATTTACCGACTTAATATTATTAATGGAGAGGATTTTTGATTTAGTCTCATAACATAACGTGTCACACACATACGTATTTAATATAAATATCTACATCGCATGTAAATATATATATACATATCTAGTAAGTATATATCTAATCACACATCACATGAGCAATCACACCAGATGATCATGGACCACATCCTAATGTGATCAAGCTTGAGCCAGTGGGCCCAATCACTCACATCAAGATCTATGTGTACTTCAACGCATTTCTATGCCTTGTGATTGTCCATCTCGCTTCGTCAAATCCGTCAGCATCTCAACGCATCTCCATACGTCGGAACGTCCGTCTCGACCTCGTGAGTCATGCTACCGTTGTGCCTTCTCATGTAATTACAACATAATTACAGGCACATAGGCCCGATAATAAATGAGAAAAGAATAGAGGCTCGTAAGCCCCAATAATAATAATCACATGTACACACATCACATCACAAGTCCATGATCATCTATCCACATCATACATCACATGTATATATAATTTTATAGGACTACTAGACAAAAATAATAGTTAATTAAACTATTTAATTAACATATATAATTTTTTGAAATCAAGAACATAAAGGGAATTTTTAAATTCATAGGGGTATTTCGGTAATTTAGTCAAAAGGGTATTTTGGTAATTCTATCAAAGGTGACAGAATCTAGAATTTCTGAAATTTCGAGGGGTATTTTGGTAATTCTCTCAAAAGGGGCAAAATCTAGAATTTTTAAAATTTCGAGGGGCAAAATCATCTTTTGTCCTAAAACCTTAACTCCTCACCCATAGCTACTTGTGTTCTGGTTGCAGCCACCTTCACCTGGCCGGCGGTGACCCCAACGCACGGGGAGGGCACCGGGGTGGCGGCACCTGCCGTCCATACGGGCGGCGCCGTCGTTGCCCTACGGACGCAGCGCCCACAAGCGCTGCCTCGAGGCACTATACCGTGGGCGCAGCGCTCGTAAGCGCTGCCCCACGGGCATACGCTAGTGCTGCCCTACAGGTAGCCCGCCGGCGCCCCTACGGCCAGCAGCCCCCCTACGCCCCTACGGGCAGGCCGCAGGCAGCCTGCCTGCGGCCAGCAGCCCATCGGCTGGCGGCTGCTACCTGTGTAGGCAGCAAGGCTACAAGCAGCCTTGCGAACGCTGTACGAACACAACAAGGGCAGCAACAGTTGCTGCCCTTCCTGGCTCTTTTGTGCCAATAATTTTGGTATCAAAAGCAGATCCAAAACACAACACACGTAGTTTAAGATTTGATCTTCGCACGAATAACCTAGCTCTGATACCACTATTGGGAAATCCTTTAGGGGAGCGACATCATATACGCAACGGAAAAACAGAAAACAAAACCCCAGATTTCCCATTGAAAGTTTCCGTTATCATGTGAAGATCGGTGCGTCAAAAACAAATCCACAAAACTGCCTATGTAAAAGAAGATACATAGGGAGTTCGTATATCCCTGAATTCCTGCAGATGTATGGGAGAGGATGAAGGAGGTCAAGCGTCCTCCTCTCTAGCGGCATCCACACGATAGGGATTGCAATGATGCACCTCTTGGATTAGTGGGTCTCTACCCAATAATCTCTTATTAGCAATTATTGGATCTCATCTCAGGATCCAATAATTCAGGGGCTTAATGGATATCCAATAAGATAGGGGGTTCAGTGGATATCTCATATACGAACCTCTACTCATCGCAACACCTGCCATATATGTGTGACCCTCTAGGCCCAATATCGAGCTAGCCGTGAGTCATACTTGTCAGAACTCCTTCTGACTTAGTGAATTATTATCTCTATAATAATTCACCTAACTCAGCGATTGTGGATGTACCAGGCCATTACGCCGCGGCCCCCAAATGATACAGGGAGTCTAATCCTTTGGACCTACCTGTCCTTAGTTACCATGTATCTATAGTCCCTCATCTATCCAATATCCCAAAGACCCTATACCGGGCATGGTGCTATCAAGCCCATACGGTCTCTCCTCAAGTCTTGCTCTTGTCGGATTCTCCTAGAGAACTCTTTCTCTCTCAATCCAAATAACCTTGGTTAAGGATTTGTTCGAGCAATAATACATAGGATATTTTTCTCATGATACCGAGAGTGGATGATCCTCTATTGACACTCAATAGCCCTCGTAAGGTTGGCTACCACTCCCAATGACCGGCTGTACTAGATCTGGAACTTTCCAAACCTATAAGTCCGGTATCAAAGAGTGGAGTACCCATACAGGACATCCTTGGTGTCTCAAGTCTAATGACCAGATACACTACTAGGACTACAGAATTATTTTTGACGTGAGGTATCAATAACCATCCAGCATTCCGTAGGTGGATCAATCAGTGAACTCATTCCCCAATGAGCACCTGCACTATACCCTTAGTGTCCCCACACGAGTAGCTATGAGACCAACCACTTCCATCATATGGAGGGGTGTACAGCATACTAGTCTATCCGGTTATCTCGATGTCCTTCTCGAGTAACCTATGACCAGGATAATTTAGGATCTATGTTTAAAGGTGAATCGGTCTCATTATCGTGATCTCAGCACGATCTGATTTCCATTGCAAAGATCCAAGGTCATCACAATATATGCAACACGCAAGATAAAGTGATAAAACGCCTAATAATAGGCAAAGAGAAAAAGTGCATATCAAGTCACAAGTGCCATCACTCATGTGATTGGCTTGCAAGGCACATATGACTAGCAATATGTCCCACATATCTCTCAGGAGGGTGTGACACTCTACCAGTCCTACGTAAAATTGGAACTTGTGTGTTAGGTACCTGAACAGACTTGATCTCTAGAATGGTGCCTGAGCTAGTTTCACCAACCTCGCTCAATTCTATCATGCTCCCATTGTCTCTACCAAGAATGTGTTCCTTCTCAAGAAACACTACTCTCTTGGCAACAAAGACCTTTTAGTCCTCAGGGTGATAGAAATAATAACCATAAGTTTCCTTGGGGTATCCCATGAACTTGCACCGTTCTGTCCTGGATTCCAACTTATCGGGGTCGTGTCTTTTAACGTGGGCAAAGTAGCCCCAAATCTTAACAACCTTAAGATGGGGCTTTTTCCCTCTCCATATCTCATATGGTGTAGACACTACTGATCTAGATGGAACTCTGTTCAAAAGGTAAATTGCAGTCTATAGGGCATATCCCCAAAATAAGATAGGTAGGTCAGCGAAACTCATCATGGACCGCACCATATCTAATAGTGTGCGATTCTCCTTTCTAATACACCATTGAGCTGTGGTGTATAAGGAGATGTCCATTGGGATAGAGTCCCATGGTCCTTGAGGAACTAGGTGAATTCTGTACTCAAGTATTCTCTTCTTTGATCTGATCAAAGAGTTTTAATACTCTTTCTAGTTTGGTTCTCTACTTCATTCTTATACTCCTTGAATTTCTCGAAGGTTTCAGACTTATACTTCATCAAGTACACATGTCTATACCTAGAGAAATCATCAGTAAAAGTAATGAAGTAGGAATAACCACTTATAGCATGAGTTGATATAGGACCACATACATCACTATATATGAGTTCTAGTAACTCAATGGCTCTCTCTCCAGTTCCACTAAATGGAGAGTTGGTCATTTTTTCATGTAGGCAAGGCTCGCAAGTTGTATATGACTCATAGTCAAATAGATCTAAGTATCTATTTTTCAACAACTTTTGAATCCTTCCCTCATGGATATGACCTAGCCTATAATGCCACAAATATGCATTGTTCACCTCTTCTCGTTTCTTCTTGGCCATGCTTACATTCATGATCTGTGTAGTATTTAGCATAAACAAATCATTATACAATGTCCCTCTAGTAATGATCTTATCATTCTTACTAATTGAACAACAATTATTCTCAAAAAGCACTTTATAACCATTTAATGTCAAACATGAAATGGAAATAACATTTTTGATAATAGAGGGAACAAAATAACATGCATCTAATGTAATAATAGCTCAATTAGGCTGATGTAGAGTGATCTCACCGACAGCAACAGTAGTAACTCTTACTCCATTGCCAATCTTGAGGTCTATCTTGCCTTTTGCCAATCTCTTATGCCTTGTTAGAACCTACAACGAATTGTATATATGATAAGCAATACTGATATCCAATACCCATGCATTATCATAAAAATCTGACATATGGAGACTGATCATGAAAGTACCTGAAGCTTTTCCAAGCTTCTGTTTTACTTTTTCTGCAAGATATGCCTTGCAATTCCTCTTCCAATGCCCATCTTGACCATAGTGGAAGCACTAGCCTTCATCCTTTGTTGGGTCAATTTTGGCAACCTTTGCCTTATCCTGTTTGCCCTTGCCCTTACCCTTCTCAAGGGTCTTCCCAGCCTTCCTTTTTCTTTTGGTCTCACTAACATAAAGAACTAATTTCTCTTTCTTGATTGTGCTCTCTATCTCCCTCAACATATTGAGGAGCTTAGGGAGAGATATCTCAAATTTGTTCATATTAAAATTCATGATGAACTGAAAAAAAGAATCTGGTAAGGACTGAAGCATAAGATCAACACACAGGTTATCATCTAGGACCATTCCTAGATCTGTGAGTTTTTCAATCCACTCTATCATCTTTAGGATTTGGTTCTGAACTGGTATCCCCTCAGTCATCCTGATACGAAAGAGACTCTTGGATATCTTATATTGCTGAGTTCTTCCCTATTCTTCAAACAATTTGCGGAGATGCAGAAGTATGGAATGAGCATCTATGTTTTCATGTTGTCTCTATAACTCAGGAGTCATAGAGGCTAACATGTAACACTGTGCGAGAGTGGAATCATCTATATACTTTGCATATTAGGTAAACGCTTCTGGAGGAGCTTCTGCCTCATGTTGGGGCATGACCGTATCTAGGACATATACGATTTTCTCCATTGTAAGAACTATTCTTAGGTTGCGAAGCCAGTCTATATAATTTGGACCAGTGAGGCGGTTGGCATTAAGTATGCCACATAGAGGGTTTGATGATGACATGTTTCTAATAAACAAGAGATATAGCATAAGTGAATAACATGCAGATTTTACAAAAATAAACAATCAAGATATAGACTTCTATCTTGACATGCTCTCACTAATTTTTTCTAACGAGTCATGTAACACCCTCATGCATATGAAATAAAAGTCTCTGATAGATTTAGTGCAACCTCGAGGGACTTGAGCAATCACACTAAGTCCAAAAAGGTAGACAACTCTTGCCAATCACAACTCCTTGTGATTCCCATCATATTTGGCCTCCAAACTACCATAGCTTCGAGGGACTCGACTAACCATGATGTCCAATTAAGTCATCACCATCGTTACAAGATGAGTCTGATTTGGTGTTATACCCCCGAGGGACTCGACCAAGCATACCATATCCTCAGGTCACTGATGATATCTCTATGTCGAAGACAAGATAGCGAGATATGAAATAGGTGAGCCTCGAGGGACTCGATCAACTCAGCCTACGTCGGGAATCGGTTCCTACCCCTAACGATGGAAGGCCACATGGGTCAATCTTATTGTCTCACACTTACCAACTTAATATTATCATAGGAGGGGTTTTAGATTCGGTCTCATGATATGACGTGTCACACATATACATATTTAATATATTTACATCGCATGCAAATATATATATACTTATCTAGAAGGTGTATAGCAGTCACATGCACAAGCACACCAAATGATCATGGATCTCAACCTAATATGATTAGGCCCGAGCTAGTAGACCTAATCATTTACATCAGGACCTATGTGCATATCGGTGCTTCTCTATGCCCGATGATCATCCATCTCGTCATCGTGGGATCTGCTCGACACCTCGATGCATCTCCATGCGTCGTGATCGTCTGCATCGGTCTCGAGGGTCTCGCTGCCACCTCTAGGCTTCCGTTGTGCCTCTTCATGTAATTACAACATAATTACATGCACGCAGGCCCGACAATTAATGAAAAATGAAGGCTCGCAGGCCCCAATAATCACATACACACATCATAAAGTCCATGATCATCTTTCCACATCAAACATCGCATATACACATCATGTAGGATTACTAGATAAATAATAATAGTTACTTAAACTTTTTAAATAACTAAAATTCTGAAATCAGGGACATGTAGGGAATTTTCAAAAATATCAAGGGTATTTTTATAATTTTTCTGGGACATGTCCTGAAATTTCCGAAATTGATAAGGGCAAAACTATCTTTTGCCTCCCTACTGCGGCCACCGCCTGGCAAGCGTGCGACAGCCGTAGTTTCTTGCAGCCATCGCCTGCTAGGCGTGCAGCATGCCTTAGGCATGCGGCATGCCCTCGCATGCATGCGGCGCGAGTGAGGCAGCCGCAATGCCTAACAGGCGACTACTGCATTTGGGCAGAGGCGGTCATGCATGCTGCACAAGGGCGGTGGCCACCTCACTACGCAGGGGCGGTTGCCGCCCCACACTGCCTCACATGGGCGGTGGGCAGCCACCTCGCAGAGGCAGTTGCCACGGGCTGGTGGCCGCCGCCTGTGCCCCTGCGCAACAGCTTGCACAGGGGTAGTGGCCGCCCCACGCAGCCTCACCCTTACAGTGCGGCCGTCGCCTTGTGGCGCAGCCGCAAGCAGCGGCCAAGCAATTGTCAGCAGCCACCCTACATAGGTAGCGGCTGCTGCCTTACGTAGGCAGCGGTCCGGCAGTGCCCGGCATGCAGCAGCCTTATACAAGCTGCCTTGTGCAGCGCTACCTTGCGCACACCACTTTCGGTCGATCCATCATGCAGCAACAGTTGCTGCCTTTACCTCCTTCATTTGCTTTAATAACTTTGACACAGAAGGATTGCTCTAAAGCACCTTTCATCAACAAGATGAAGCACTTTTCGGATATGAAAACCACGTCAAACGTAACATGAATGCATAAAACAATTCTACATGCTTAAACACAATACATGCAGTTTATAAGCCAATCATCGCATGATGAACACTAGCTCTGATACCACTGCTGGAAAATCAAGAGATTCGATATCTTATGTGCAACGAAAAATAAAAACAAAACTGGATTTCCCATAGTTACGTACTTAGCCATTGTGCGACGATTGGTATACAAAAATTGCAAATCCAAAAAATCACACGTATCATGTCAGAAGGGTTACCTGGGGAGATCGTATATCCCCAAATGTCTAGGTACGATGAAGAGGATGAAGGAGCACTAGCATACACCTCTCTAGTGTTAATCCACATAGCGAACGCAGTGACGATGCTCCTCAGATCACCGCGGGATCTCCCTCTCCCCATATACGATGAGGCTATCGAAGTTAGGAGGAGGAGAGGAGGCTAAGGAGAATAGGAGAGGTGACTACCAAGAGCTTTCAACCTATGAACTAGGAGGTTCCTCTTATTTATAGAGGTGGAGGAAGCTTATCCTTAACATATCTTGTTAACACTGGATCTCTATCCAGTTAAATCTCATTGGATCTTGTCCACAAGATCTAATTTGATCTCATCCATTGGATCTTATCCAATCATTTAATTAGATCTCATCCAATTACCTAATTGGATCTCATCCACAGGATCCAAACTAAGGGCTTCGTAGATATCTCATATCCGCACCTCTACTCGTCGTAACATCCACCTTATGTGTGTGACCCTCTAGGCCCGATACTAAGCTGGCTGTGAGTCACTCCCGTCAGAACTTCTTCTAACTCAGAACACCTTCTGATATAGTGAATTATTATCTCTATAATAATTCATTCGACTCATCGACTATGGACGTACTAGGCCACTACGCCATAGTCCCCAGACGGTACAGGGGAATCTAATCCATTGGACCTGTCTATCCTCAGTTATCATGTATCTATAGTCTCTCATTCATCTAATATCCTAGAGATCGTATATTGGGCATGGTAGAGTCAGGTCCATACAGAATCCTGTTCGAGTCTCGCTCTAATCGAATTCTCCCAAAGAACTTCTTCTCTCTCAATCTGAACGACCCTGGCTAGGGATTTTGCTTGAGCGAGCATAGGCGGGATATGTCTCTCACGATACCGAGAGTGAATAATCCTCTATTGACATGCAATTGCCTTTATAAGGTTGGCTACCATTCCCAAGTATTGGTTATACCAGATCTGGAGCTCTTCAAACCTGTAAGTTTGATGTCAAAGAATGGAGTACTCAAATAAGATATCTTTGGTTCCTCAAGTCTAGAAACCAGACACACTACTAGGACTACAGAATCGTTGTCTGACATTAGGTATTATTAACCATACAACATTTTGTAAGCGGATCAATTAGTGAACTCATTCTCCAATGAGCACCTGCACTATACCTCTAGTGTCTCTACATAAGCGATTATGAGACCAGTCATCTCCATCATATAGATGAGTATACAGCGTACTAGTCTATCTGATTATCTCGATGTCCTCATCGAGTAACCTATGACCAGGATGATTTAGGATCTGTGTTTAAAGGTATATCGGTCTCATTATTGTGATCTCATCATGATCCAATTCTCGTTGCACAGATCCATGGACATCACAATATTCATCCAGATAATGTGAGAAAATACCAATAATAATATACGAAGAGATCGATGTAACATGTCACAGGTGCCAACACTCATGTGATTGGCTTGTAGGGCACCTACAACTAACACTTGATCCTAACAATCCTAACAAATTTGATAGATTAAAGATTGAGCATGATAATGAGATATTGCTTCCTTGCACTAAGTGTGAAGAATTAGAGACACTTAAAAAGAAAATTTTACTACTACATGAAACCTTAGAAAAATTTAAAATAGGAAGTAAATCTTTAAATATGATCCATGCTAATAAGGGTCATGTTCATAGAAGAGATGGAATCAACTTTATTAGTAACACTTACCAAAAGCCAACCATCTTTGTTAGAGGCCCAACATTACATATTTCATTCTAAAACAAATATAGCTTTTATTGTAAATTTGGATATTATGCTCATAAATGTCCACTTAAGAGGTATAGTCCACATAAGTTAATTTGGGTTCCTAAAAGAACCATAAATGACTCAATACAAAATGATAAGTTAGGTAGATCGATTAATGAGACATCTAAAGTCAAATGGGCATCTAAAAGAAAACCCCCATTTCTTGTAGATATGTTTACAATCATAAGCTAGGAGCAAGAGATGTTACCTTGATAGTGGATGCTCAAAGCATATAACCAGAGATCTAACTCAATTCACTAAGCTCACTAGCTAAAACAGCAATGAAAGATCATTTTATTGATTGAAACATGTTGATGAACCTTTTGATCGATTATACCGTAACTTTCGGTTTTGAATAATGATGCTAGAGCATACTAGTATTAAGGATAAAGGACACTAGCTAAGAAACTATCTAAATTACCTTCGTTAGATTTCTTGAGAAGTGATTTTGATGATGACCTTGATTTCACTTATATGAAATAATATGTTAGTATTCAAGTTTTCATGATTCTCGAAAATGTTTATCCAAACTATTCTTAATTCTTTCTCTTGACATTCAAGAACTAAGATAATTTTAGATTTTTCATTAACTACTCTCCTTTGATTCTTCTTATTGACCAAAGAAAATATTTAACCAAATAAACCAATTTATGTTACTAAACCTTTTGATGATCATGACATTAAATTTCACTATGTATAATTTTCCTACTTTATGATTTGTATTTCTCATGATATGACTGAATCACTATTGTAAACAAAATTTGATGGGTTTCACTTCTCAAATGAAATGAAAAGTTCGCTTTAATTGATAAACGAAAAGTGACTTGAATGATGTAAATAATGTTAACTCGCTTGATTGAATGTTTGATGATTTGTTTGAATGTTAAATGTTACCATCACTATAAGGTAGATGTTAAATGAGGAAGCTTAAATAGTCAAGGGATAAAAAAAATTACAATCCAAAATCAGCCAAAGGCAGTGCACCAATGGTAGCATCGTTGGAACTAGTGATAGCATTGTTAGGGCACACTGTCCCTAGGTGGTAGCACTGCCCAGTTGGCGGCAGCACCGCCTAGGCCCTACCCTATAAAAGAGCCTTTTAGGGTCGGTGGTAGAACCACCCCTAATCACTCCTCTACCTCTCTAAGTGTCTCTCCACCTCTCATTCCCCCTTCTCTCCCTCTAGAAACTCAAGAGAGCCCCTTTCTTCTACAAATCTTGGGATCAATCTCAACCGTCTTAAAGTTCACTATATTGGTAATTATTGAAACTTCTTCCTTGATTTGCTGCTTGATCATGCTCTTTACATGTAGTTTCTGTTGAATCTCAGATTTTGATGATGAAACCAATTGATAGTGATTATGATGTAATCTGCCTTTTGAGTGACGCAAGACTAGCTTCTATTAAGAGTGACAATTAAAGCTAGAAGAATCCATGTTGGGTCGGAAGGGAATATGTTAGAAGATTGGACATCGACCCAAAGGATCGGTCGACGTATCGGTAGAAGGCTTCGGACAATTCGAGCATCGGGTCAAGAAGAACGAAATTGCACCAAGGAGATCGGAGTTACAAAGGTCAACTACCGATTGGGCAATAGGTCGCAAGAGAAGATGATACGTTGAAAAATCAGATGAAGCGCCAGATGAACAAATGACATGCCAGATAATATTTGATTAAGCTTTATAATAATTATCTTAATCGAAGTTGGTTTTGGGTCTAATTGGGTTAGAATTGGACCAACTCAATTAGGGACTAACTGGCCCCAAGTTTTGGCTATGTTGGGCCAAGTGAAAGGCCCAAATAGTGTACCAAGAGGTGGGTTAGGCGGTGGCACCACCAGAACAGACAATGGAACCACCGATGGCTCAGTCTTTAAGATAGTTTCTAAGACTATGTCAAGCAATAGTACTGTGGCACTAGACGGTGGTACTACCTAGTGTTAGACGGTGGTACCACCATACTAGGTAGTGGTATCGCCTAGTACATTATCAGCTCAGTGTGTTAGGTGGTGGTACTACCCAATATCAGGGCAAACTAGGCAATGGTACCACCCAATACTGGCGATAGAATCACCAGTACCCTAAAGACCAGGGTGATTCAAAATTTAGCTCCAAGTTTAAATTCCCTTGAGGCTTATAAATACCCCCATCGCTAGTACCCTAAAAATCAGGGTGATTCAAATTTTGGCTCCAAGTTTGAATTCCCTTGAGGC
Organism: Musa troglodytarum; assembly: GCA_023547065.1. Lineage (NCBI taxonomy): Eukaryota > Viridiplantae > Streptophyta > Magnoliopsida > Zingiberales > Musaceae > Musa > Musa troglodytarum. The sequence goes on from CP097510.1 coordinate 71,173,092, forward strand.
CTATAAATACCCTTCTTTTCCTTGGTTAGAACACACACCAACTGCGGATAAAAAGAGGAAAAATTCTATTGTAATCTTGTGAGAAATCCTCCCCTCTAGCTCTAAGTCTTGGTCAAGTTTAAGAGAGGGGTGAGTGGGCTTGTAAAAGATTATCTCCTAAACCTATGAAAAGGAGAAGAGGGTTGTAAGGGTAGTTAGTCTTTACTAATTGAAAGAAGATTGATATTGAAAGCAAGTGGCCTCGATGGAAGAGGAATCGAGAGTGGACATAGGTTGGGATGACCGAACCACTATAAAATTGGTGTGCCTCTCTTTCTTTACATGTCTATTTATTTTGCAACAGCTCTAACTCCATATCACTCACTTGCAAACATTATTGAAGTTAAACATCTTTGCCGAAATATGATTTTATTGAATGAAGCTTTTCATCAAAATGGTTTTCTGAAATCAAACGATTTACAACTGTACTAATTCACCACCCCCACCCCCCTTAGTGCCAACTACGATCATAACAATTAGTATCAAAGCCTCGCTGTTTCTCATTTGGTTTAACACCCAAGAAAAATAATACTTTTCGGCTTTCAAGAGGGTTTTTCTATCGTTCGTCCTTCCATCTTCAATGGAATGGACTACGCATATTGGAAAATTTGAATGAGAGTTTTCTTATTTTTTTTAGATTTGAACTTATGGAATATTGTTGAAAATGGATTTCAAAAGTCTTCTCTTCCAATGAACGATTGGAATTATTTAGAGAAGAAGACTTTCTCTATGAACGCCAAAGCTATGAATGCTTTATTTGTGCTTTGGATAAAAGTAAATTCAATCGAGTTTCTATTTGCGAAACGGCTTATGACATTTGGCACACTTGAAATCACTCACGAAGGCAATAGTAGAGTCAAAGACTTACGTGCTTTAGTATATGCCTTAAATGTTATAGTTACAGTGTAATTAGAGTTAGGTTTGGGAGATAATCCCACTAACTATGTTAGGGGCCAACTAGGCCTGTAATTGGACTGGTCTGGGCTAGACTCATGGCCCAAATAGTATTGCTGAACCTTGTCTAGCGGTGGCACTACTAGAATTGGGTGGTGGAATTGCCCAAGGCTTAGTCTCCCAAGTGTTTGGGTGATGGTATTATCCAGACTGGGCGGTGGTACCATCGATAGTTAATAACTGCCAAGCGATGGTACTATTAAGGATCGAGCGACACTAAGAGGGGGGGGGGGTGAATTAGTGCAACGGATAAATAAGATAAACTTTGATAATTTTAAACAAGTTTTGGAAACTTCATACGAAAAGAATAACGTTTCAATTGCGTTGAAAGCGTACGTAAGAAGATGAGGGCAGTGAACTTAGCAAAGTAAAGGTTTGCAAAAAGATAAATACATGAACATAAATGCAAATCGTTTTTATAGTGGTTCGGTCAGCTGACCTACATCCACTCCCAATTCCTCTTCGCTTGAGGCCACTGGTTTTCTACTAGCTATCCTCCTTCCAACGGGCGAGGATGAACTCCCTTATAGCTCTCTCCTTTTGACGAGCTTAGGAGGTAACCTTTACAAGGCCTCTCAACCCTCTCTAAGGCTAGATCACACATTAGAACAAGAGGGAGAGTTTTGACACAACTTCAACAAAGTTTTTCCTTCTTCTTTTTAAGTTTTTTTTTGTGTGTATTTGAACCATGGATGAGAGGGGTATTTATAAGCCTCAAAAGGATTCAAATTTGGAGCCCAAATTTGAATTACCTTGGTTTTCCTAGTGTTCTGGTGGTACTGGGTGGTGCCACCACCCAGCCTAGCGGTGCCACCGCTTAGGCTTGTTGCCCAGCAACGGTACCACCGCTTGGGCTCTCGGGCATTGGGCGGTGCCACCGCCCATCTCTTTTCTGCACACTAGTTTGGGCCTTAAACTTAGCCCAAACCAATCTGAAACAAGGCCCAATGAGCCCCTACTTGGGTTATAGGATTAACACCTAATGCGGTGCCACCGCCCAACTCTTTTCAACACACTGGTTTGGGCCTTAAACTCAACCCAAACCAGTCTGAAACAAGGCCCAATGGGCCCCTACTTGGGTTATAGGATTAACACCTAATCCTAACCCAAATTAACGTACAAACTATGAAATTAAAGATATTTCATAAGCTATTACAAAGTTCGACAAGTCAAGACTTCTTCCGGCGAGCTTCCGGCGGTCTTCCGATGAACCCTCAGAAACCATTCTGCAGACTCCCGGTAAGCTCCTGGACTTTACGATGATCTTAGTAAGTTCCAATGAGCTTCTTTGGCAAGCTCCAATCTTTCCTAGCAAGCTCTGTGAACTTCCAATGAACCTTCTAGTGAACTTTCGAAAACCCATCGGTAAGCTCCCTACTCATTCTTGGCCAGTTTTGATAGCACTCCGAATGAATCTTCAGACTTCCATCAAGCTCTCGAACTCCCAATGATCCATCACACTTGTCTTCTGGCACTTTGTTTCACTTTATGTCTTTATCGTTATCATTATTAATCCTGTACACATATAAATAAAAAACTCTACTTCGATCTAGATAGTTATTACAACGGAATTGACATTCAGTTGCTCGATACGTCATTGGTCGGTGCTTCGTCCGATTCTTCGATGCATCGTCCTCTCTTGCATTTTATTGCCCAATCGGCGGTTGACCTTTGTAACCTCGGTATCCTTGGTGCAACATGCTCTTCTTGGCCTGATGCCCGATGTGTGAAGCCTTCTGTCGATTGTCGACCGAACCTCTAGCTCGACATCCAATATCTTGCCGTGATCACCCGGCACAACATCAATTCCTCCAACGTCAACTGTCTAATCCTGATAAATAGTAGACCTGTATCACTCAAAATATAGTTAGACCACAAAACATAATTAATTAGTTTCATCATCAAAATCTGAGATTCAATAATCTCCTCCTTTTTGATGATGACAACTAATTGATGACCAACGGAGTTAACCATAACTCCCCGAAGTTTAACCAAACTCCCCCTATCAATATGCCATTGGTAGAAACCTTGGATTATCCCAAATCCAAGCAACAATCATCACAAATTATGAGAAATATTTAAACCATCATGCAAATATATAAAATATTCAATTCAATGCATGAAGTCATCAATCTACTTCTCCCTCTATGTCATCAACAAAAAGGAGAAGTTGCATTATAGTTAGTTTTCAAGGATATGCAAATTTTACAATCATACTAGCTATCAATCACATCATACACCATAGCAAGATTTTTAAAGATGTCCAAGCATAGTAATTCAACACTTGCTTCTTGTGTAAATTTGTATTTTACATCTCTTGAAATTGTAAGATAGCAATTTTTGATGTTCAAGTTCTTTTCCTCTTTTGTAGGATAGCAAGATAGCAAGTTTGCACTTTGATTTCTTTATTATATGCCATGCTAGCGATTTTGTCTCCCCTTTATCATTGTCAAAAGAAAGGGAGAATGCAATATTGCAATTTATCAAATTTTTAAATCATGACAAATGAGATAAAAGTGAATATTGACATACATATTTCAATCATCAAAATTTAAGTCATGAATATTAATTCAATAAGCTAGCTCCCCCTTTGTCAATATCGAAAAGAAAGGAGGACTCAATGGCTAAAAATTTCAATCATTATATAATCAAGGATCATGATAAAAATACAAAAATATGACATTCTCATAGATCAATTAATGATTCAATGATTCATCATAAAATAAATTTTATTTATATCAAATATTCAATTTACCACATAAGGAAAAGAAACCAAGTTACTTCTAGAATATAATATCAAGACTCAAGAAGAATATGATTCATTTGAGAATGGATAGCACAAAGAGCACCTTGATTCATGCATAAGATTTTTCATCAAGATCACATTTTATAAGAATCAAGATATCAAGGTCACAAATTCATTAAAATTCAAGTATTGAATTCTGAGAAATCAAAAGACAAGATACATTTTATTTAAAGAGTTTTCTTTTGACAAAACGGAAGGAGCATGATAAATGATCTTGATTTATAAAGAACTTGAAGTTATAATTTGCAAGATCATGATTTCAATAAAATATCTTTATAGAAAAATAAAATCTTTTAGAGCTTGATTCAAGCATTACAAACATCTCAAAAAGTATTTCAAGCCAATAAGATCACATTTGAAGGATAAAATATATCACAATCATAAATGTCGATAAGTGATTCATTTGAGTGCAAAACCACTTGATTCATGCATGGGAATTCCAAGTATCAAATATCTAGATATCAAGACTTGGATTGTGATAAAGTTCATTCGAGTTCGAATCATAAAAATTATTAACATAGTTTATGAGATTCACAAATGACATAAACTTGAATTGTTCTCCTCTTTGGTAAATGATAAAAAGAGGCAATCATAGCAAAAAATATTTTGATTCACAAAAATATCTTAAGTCAAGAATTTAAAGTCATGATTTCAAGTGATTAAGAGAGGAGTCATAAAATTATTCAAACTCATTTTGTCAACTCAAAACTCCTAATCAAATCAAAAACATTTTTGAGATTAATAACATGAATTTAAATAACCATTTTCAAGGCATGATAAAAAGAGTAAATCAAGGATTCAATCATATGACATATTCCAAAAGGCATCTTAAGTTATCAACATCACATTAAAAAGGATATTTCAAAAAGACATATCGATATGTGATTCATTTGTATCATTTTATTCGAATTCATGATTCATTTTTAAAATGTATCTCACATCGTAAATATGAATCAAGCATTTGTCAAATCTAAAATCATCCTCAAAATTATATTCAATAAATTCATACATGACAAGCATAGATTTATTAAAATTTCTATAGAAAAATCGATAAGATTGAGATAGAGGATTGTATTTTGTTTTTATATGCGATTCGCTTCTTATAACCATTCTTTTGCCTTTAATAAAAATAAATGTCAACATTCAAGATGAAAAGACAAATTTTGTCATAAAGATCATCAAGTTGAATCACATTAATCATGTGGCATTTTTCAAATTTGATTCAAGAGATTCACATGGATTCATCAAAACCAAAAACTTTAGAGATAGAAAAGTTTTTAAGATCATGCATTTCCTTTTTATGATTGATTTCAAATAAGTATGCCTTCGTCTTTTAATATCAAATTGAGACAATCATGAAAGTTCAAGACGTAAAGGCAAAATTTCATAAAACAAATCATCAAGCATGATTCCATAGATTTTAAGTATGATAACATCCATTTTCAAGCCAAAAATATAACACATTACACATAAGACATCTTCCAACAAAAAATTGATTCAACATGATAATATGTTTTATTTTAAGTTGTATGTTTCATGTAAGTATGCTCAAGTTTTAGAAGATGAGTATCATAGTTAAAACCAAGTTTCATCATAAAGATCATCAAAACACATCATTTTAAAATGTGAGATTTCAAATCATCATTTTGACAAATCTTCATGCATCATCAAAATCATTCTAACATTCTTTCTTTCATTATTATTAGTTATAATAAGATGAATTAGCTTAGTGTGAGTAATCATACATCATTCATGAAAAGTCGTAGATATTCATGGATTTAAACAAACATTGTCAATAATCATGCAAGCATCATTCATAAAATTGCATCATTCAAAATTTCAAACATAACATGTATGATATAAAATCGTTAAACATCATGTTTAGAATGGAAAACCAATGTAACTCATCAAGATGCACATGCATGGATTAGTCTTATTAGGTGTACAAATATTATCACAAATCATACAATCATCATTCATAATGTTGCATACACCATTTAAAAATTTTACTTTTCAAAAATACTAGAAAGAAAAGCATGATATAATTTTTTTAAAATTTTTATTTCCTACTAACTAAATTAAGCACTCATGAAAAACATCATGTAATTTCAAAATAATTCAAGGGAGTTAAGTTGCTTACCTTGTAGTTGAAGCCCGTCAAAGCCCAATTCATCGTTTCATCATTTGATTCTTCTTTGCGCTTCTTCTTCATCTTTGGCCTCTTCTTTTGTTCAAATTCATTTTCAATTTTAGATTCTTGTTTTATGAACTTTTTAAATTTTAGTGTTCAAAGTTCAAGTTCATCATTGTCCTCATCACTTGAGTCATCGCTCAAGTGGAATTTTATAGTTCGGAGTTCTAAATCCTTCTTGTTCTTTAGAAGGTGGTTCAAGTGTTCATCAAGTTCAACATGTTCCAAGAAACTTATTTCCTATGTTATTAAGGATTCAATAAGTTCTTCAATAGAATAATCATTTAAATCTTTAGTTTCTTATATCGTCGTTATTTTAGGATCCCACCTTTTTGGAAGAAATCTTAAGATCTTGTTAGTGAGTCCAAAATTCGAAAAACCTTTAACAAGACTTTTCAAGCTATTAACGACATCCATGAAGTGGGTGTACATGTCATTGATAGACTCGCTTGGTGTCATTCGGAAGAGCTCAAAATCATGCAATAAGAGGTTTACTTTTGAGTCTTTAACTCTACTAGTTCCCTCGTGCATGATTTCAAGTGTCCGGCAAATATCAAAAGCTATTTTGCACGTAGAAATCCGATTGAACTCGTTCTTATCCAAAGTGCCAAATAAGGCATTCATAGCCTTTGCATTTAAAGAAAACGATTTCTTCTCTAAGTCCGACCATTCGTTCGTCAGTTTAGAGGGAAGTTAAAAATGATTTCTTACGAGTGTAAATCCGAATGATAAATAACGTGGCTCTGATACCAATTGTTAGGGATCGAGCGACACTAAGAGGGGGGGGGGGAATTAGTGTCGTGGATAAATAAGATAAACTTCGATGATTTTAAATAAGTTTTGGAAACTTTATACGAAGAGAATAATGTTTCGGTTAAAACCATTTCGATTGTGTTAAAAGCGTACGTAAAAAGATGAGGGTAGTGAACTTAACAAACTAAAGGTTACAGAAAGATAAATGCATGAACATAAATGCAAACCATTTTTATAGTGGTTCGGTCATCCAACCTACATCCACTCTCGATTCCTCTTCGCTTGAGGCTACCGACTTTCCACTAGCTATCCTCCTTCCAATGGGTGAGGATGAACTCCCTTATAGCTCTCTTTTTTTGATGGGCATAGGAGGTAACCCTTACAAGGCCTCTCAACCCTCTCTAAGGCTAGATCACACTTTAGAACAAGAGGGAGGGTTTTGACACAACTTTAACAAAGTTTTCCCTTCTTATTTTTTAGTTTTCTTTTTGTGTATTTGAACCATGGATGAGAGGGATATTTATAGGCCTCAAGAGGATTCAAATTTGGAGCCCAAATTTGAATTGCCTTGGATTTCTCGATGTTCTGGCGGTACTGGGCTGTGCCACCTCCCAGCCTGGCAGTGCCATCGCCTGGGCTTGCTGCCCAACGGCGATACCACCACCCAGCTCGACGATGCCACTGCCTGGGCTCTCAGGCATTGGGTGGTGCCATCACCCAGGCTCTCGGCCATTGGGCGGTGGCACCGCCCAGCTCTTTTCAGCACACTGGTTTGGGCCTTAAACTCAGCCCAAACCAGTCCGAAACAAGGCCCAATGGGCCCCTACTTGGGTTATAGGATTAACACCTAATCCTAACCCAAATTAACATGATAACTATGAAATTAAAGATATTTTCTAAGCTATTACAAAGTTTGACAAGTCAAGACTTCTTCCAGCGAGCTTCTAGCGAACTTCCAATGGTCTTCCAACGAACCCTCCGAAACCATTTTGCAGACTCCCGGCAAGCTCCTGGACTTCACGATGATCTTGGTGAGTTCCAACGAGCTTCTTTGGCAAGCTCCAATCTTTCTTGGCAAGCTCTGTGAACTTTCGATGAACATTCCAGTGAACTTTCGAAAACCCTTCAGCAAACTCCCTACTCATTCTCGATTAGTTCCAATAGCACTCCCAATGAATCTTCGGACTTCCGTCGAACTCTCGAACTCCCAATGATCCATCACACTTGTCTTCTAGCACTTTGTTTCGCTTTACATCTTTATCGTTATCGTAGTTAATCCTGCACACACACAAACAAGAAACTCTACTTCGATCTAGATAGTTATTACAACACGAATTAACATTCAGTTGCCTGGCACATCATTGGTCGATGATTCGTTTGATTCTTCGACGCATCATCCTCTCTTGCATTTTGTTGCCCAATCGACGGTTGACCTCCGTAACCCCAATATCCTTAGCGCAACATGCTCTTCTTGGCCCGATGCTCGACGTACGAAGCCTTCTACCGATTATCGACCGAACCTTTGGCTCGACATCCAATATCCTGATGTGATTATCCGGTGCAACGTCAATTCCTCCAGTGTCAACTAGCTAATCCTGATCGATAGTAGACCTACGTCATTCAAAATGTAATTAGACTACAAAACATAATCAATTAGTTTCATAATCAAAATCTGAGATTCAACAGGTACCACTAGACTAGGCAGTGGTACCGCTAGATTGGGCAGTGGTACCACCAAGTTTCAGTAGCTAGGACTCTGTCTAATAGTAGTACCGCTAGACTAGGTAGTGGTACTGCCTAGTATTAGAGTCAATAAGCGGTGATATCGCTAGTACCTCAAAAATCTAGGATGAGACCTTTTTCAGCTTTATTTTTAAAGCCAATTGAGGGCTTATAAATACCCCTTACTTCTCAGCTTGTTGAGCACAGAGAAGTGAACAAAAATAACTGAGACTATAGTAAAATTGCTTGTAAACATTGAGAGTTCACCTCCGCCTATTCTAAGTGTTAGAAGCTTGTATAAGGAGAGTGAACAGCTTGTAAAAAATTCTGTAAAGAGGTGATTGATCTTTGCTCTTAAAGAAAGATCAATAGTGGAAGCCGGTGACCTCATCAGAGGAGGTATCGGGAGTGGACGTAGGTCGGATGACCGAATCACTATAAATTGGTGTGTTTTCTTCTTGTTATGCACTTTTCATTTACTACTTATCTTTTTTACTTAACTGTGACTACCCTACTTCTTCTTTTCTACTCATTTATGAACATATTCAAGTTAAATGTCTTTCTAAAATGTGTTTTTGTTGAATGAATCTTTCATCATACGAAGTTTTCTGAAATCACATAAATTGAACGTTTTTAACTATTGCACTAATTCACCCCCCCCCCCTCTTAGTGTTGAACTTGATCCTAACAATTGGTATCAGAGCAAGGTCACTCTCATTTTGGTTTGAAACCCAAGAGAGATGGCATTTGCTCATTTGCTAGCATTCAAGAGGGTTATTCAATCACACATCTACCCATGTTCAATGGGATGGATTACACATATTGGAAAATTAGAATGAGAATTTTTCTAATTTCTATGGATTTTGAGATATGGAACATTATCAAAAATGGTTTTCAAAAGTCTTCTCATTAGGATAATTGGAATGAGTTAGAGAAGAAGGTTTTCTCTTTAAATGCCAAGGATATGAATGTCTTGTTTTGCACTTTAGATAAGAATGAATTCAATCGAGTTTCTATTTGGGAAATAGCTTTTGACATTTGGCATACACTCAAAATCACACATGAAGGCACTAGTAGAGTAAAGGAGTCTAAAATAAATCTTTTAGTTTATAATTATGAATTGTTTCGTATAAAACCAAGTGAGATCATTGGAGACATGTACACCCAGTTTATAGATGTCGTCAATGGTCTAAACGCTCTTAGTAAAAGTTTTTCTAACTTTGAACTCATTAACAAAATATTAAGATCCCTTTCAAAGAGTTGGGACCTTAAAGTAATGGCCATTCAAGAGGCCAAGGATTTGAATAATTTCCCGCTTGAAGAATTTATCGGGTCTCTAATGACTTATGAAATGACTTGCAATGCTCATAAAGAGCTTGAGAACAACCTTCCAAAGAACAAGAAGGATACGGCACTAAAAACTCATGAAGACTACTTGAAAGAAAGTTCAAGTGATGAGAATAATGATGATGACTTGGCTCTCTTGATAAGAAAGTTTAAAAAATTCATAAAAAGAATCAAATCTAAAAATAACACTAAAAATAAAATTGAATACAAGAAAGAATAAATTATTTACTATAAATGTAAGAAGTTTGGACACTTTAAAAGTGAATGTCCCCATGTGAAGAGGAAACAACCGAAGAAGAAGAAGATGCTCAAAGCTATATGAGATAATTCGAGCACTTTCGAAGACGAAGAATAAAGCAACAAGGAGATTGCTAACTACACGCTAATGGCAATTGACGATGAGGTAAATAGTTCATTAGATACAAATTTATCTTTCAATGAACTATTGAGTACTTTTTATGATTTATACGATGAATGTAGATTAATTAGCAAAAAGTATAATTCATTGAAAAAGGAGGATGCCTTTTTAAATAGTGAATTTGAAAAACTTAAGCATGACAATGTTTTATCACCTCCATGCACCAAGTGTGAATATTTAGAGGCGCATAAGAAGGAAAACTTACTATTAAATAAAAATCTAAAAAAGTTTAAGATTAGTAGCAAATCCTTGAATATGATCTTGGCCAATAATGTCATGCCCCCCAAATTTTAATCTCGTTCAAGAGGTGTGACCTTGTCTTAGATCGATAACATAATGATTCAACAACAATACAAATCTAAGATCCTTGCTAACGTTTGAGGACAATAAGAATCATTCAAGCATCATATTCATACTCATCAAAACCGGTGTAGTTTATAATTCTACACCACTTAACTCAATGATTCATAAGATCCAAAGCTAACTCAACTAAGCATCAACCATATCATAAATCCATATGTGTGGGAATATATATAATCATAAACCAACATTTACCATAAGTTCATATCATTATACCAATTAAACTCATCATTTCAAAATCTTGAACATGAGAGGTTCTTTCAACTTTTATAACATATAAGTTTAGATTTATCCTTAATATTTTATCAGATGAAAAGTGTACTTATACAACAAAAATCTATCAACCAATAAAGATCTACTCAAAATCTTCTAGCTTTTCACTACTTCAACCCAAATCTAGCTTTTCAGTAAGTGACAATCTAACTTGAAAAATTTATATAGCAATGGTATGAGCATAAGGAGCTTAGCAAGCGACTAACATATCCATGACAAAAGAGGATAGTTTTCAAGCAAACTTGGTATCAAAATGCGAGTCATGAATACAAGAGTTCATAGATAGCATCTCATTAGATGCAAAATCACAAGGCCCATTTCATTCGAATCATACTTTATTCATAACAATTGAGGAGAGGAAATGGGGAGCATACTATTAACATATGAAGTATTTAGGCATATATCAGATGACATATGAAGTATTTAGGCACATATCAAAGGCATTAAAATGTTTAGGAGCATATCAATAGCATACGAAACTTTTCGAAGCATATCAATGACAAAGAATATTTTCGAGCACATCAAGAGCATAAGAAGCATTTTAGAGCATATCAATGACCGTATAGAAGGTTTTCAAGTATATCAAAAGCATAAGAAGCATTTCGGAGTATAACAATGATGTATGAAATGTTTCGGAGCATATCAATGGTAAATAAAATATTTCGGAAAATATCAATGACATGAAATGTTTCGAAGCAAATCAAGAACAGATGAAATATTTCAGAACATATCAAATAGCATATGAAATGGTTTCAGAACATATTTTGAAGTATAACAATGGCATATGAGATATCTTAAAGCATATCAGAATAATAAATCAGAAACAGAAGCTCAAATGTCATATTTGATGTTCATTCATTTCATTCTCATCCAAAGCGCATATATAAACACATAAGCAATGCTTTGGATATCATATCCAAAATATAGAGGGTGTAGTGGGATTTCAAACAGAATCTCCCATGTCTGGGAGCATCATACATCCATGTCTGGATGAAGCCAGAGGGGGCCGGTCGAGCATCATGGGCTCTAAGCATATACCCATTATCATTTCTGGCAAAGGTCCAAATAATCCCATTACCATTTCTAGCAAAGGTATAAATAATCTCTTTACCATTTCTGGTAAAGGTCTAGAAAATCTCACAGCTACTAGAGTACAAAAAGATAGGTTTGCAATAAAACTAGCATATATCAGAAGCATATACAGAACAACAAAACATACATGCGCCTATACGAAACAATTTGATAGGAACAGAAAATTTGCATAATAGATTCAGGTATACAAATAACTAAAGGACAAGGGTATACAAAAATTCAAAGCAATAACAAGAAGCTTGAATTGAAGGAAGGATTTTAGCAAAAATTAATTTCCAAAGGGATGAAACAACAATAGACAATATCGACAAAAGCTTGATTCTGATAGAATTCGAAAGGCATATTTCATGAACTATCTGAATGACTAAATATGCTCCAATTTGCTCAAAATAGGTTTCACTTAAAATATATATCAATCTAGTTTCAGATAAATCAAGTTTTGCATGAATTCGAGTTTCCAACAAGGAGTTATAAAGAGTTTAGTAACCAAAGATCAGAGAACATCATCTCAGTTTTGCAGAATTTATAGAGATTATTAGAATAGATGTTTAAATAGGTATTTGTATCTCAAATCTTTTAATATTAGTATCAAAAGAAAGATCTATGAGTCTAGTTTCTCATAGAATAGGATTTTATATAGTCAGATTCTTATACAGAGAGTTACAAAGAAAAGAGTACTGAAAGGTCAGAACTAATAGTCTCTATTTTATAGATTATATAGGGTCAGTTGAAATAGCAGTTTAGGTAGGAATTTTGACTCTAAATTTGACAATCTTAGTATCAAAAGAAAGATATTTTAGTCTATTTTCGGTTGAATTTAGTTTTTCTGAAGTCAGAGTTCGGTACAAAAAGATATGGCTAGAAAAATGCAGAAAGGTAAATGTCTCAAAAAATTTCAGATTCATAGTTCATTCCTAAAAGAGAGAGATGTCATATACAAAGACAAAATCTTTCAAATTTAATATAATTGAGATGAAAACAAAGTTTAAGATTGTCATAGGATGGGGTTAGAACACTTGTCTTAGAAAAATTTGATTCCAGAATTGATCCAAAACCTCAAGCCAAAGCAAATCTTCTTCTTCCACTTCAATTCCTCTTCCCTTCTCTTCTCAAGTTATGTTGGCTGCAAAGTTTCCCTTAAGTTTGCTTTTAATTTGCTTAGGTTTGGCTCATGTAAAGAGAATAAGATGGCAAGCATGCATGATGGAAGCTTAGGTGTCATTCATTGAATAAATACATGTGGCCCATCCTTAGGTTAGTTAATGACACATGTCTTTCATTTTTTTATTTTTTAACTTAATGTTAATCTTTCACAAATCATATCTAATTACTAAGATTGATACTTTGGTCTCTAGCAATAAACTTTTAATATAAGATTATTTAGTATAAAATAATTATTAAACAATCCTCATATTTACAAATAGGTCCTTACATTATAAACAAGCCCTTACAAATTTTCAAAAATGAGAGATGTTACACTCTCCCCCCCTTAAAATAAAATTTAGTCCTCTAAATTTATCATATCTCCATCGATGAAAAGATGAGGTTAAGCTTTCTTCATGTCCTTCTCTAACTTTCAAGTAGGTTCGTCAATAGAATGATGCCTCCAAATCATTTTACCTAGAGGAATGATCCTTATTTCTTAAGATCATTTCTTTCTTATCAATGATTTGAGTGAGCTCCTCTACATATGACAAGTCATTATTGATAGAACCACAGAGAAATTCTATGGAGATTGATCTTTAAGGGGGATCAACCCTTGGAACGCTATAGGGGTTCCACCCTCCAAGTAGCCTGATGGCTGCAATTGTAGATTGATCTTTCTTATTCCAAAGAGGTGGAGGCTACAAGCTTATATAGAGCTCTAAACCCTAGCCCTAGGGGCTGCTTCCTAAGTGAACTACCCAATTTACCCTCAACTTTAGCTGACCGGCCCAGTAACAAGGGGGGCGGCATCTAAGAGGCCCAATAACCCAAATATAAACTCTAGCCTCTCTTCTTTATAGGATAGAGATGGCTAGGTGGGATTTATTACACTCACAGGATTTTTATTAGCTGCTACTTAGTTGAGTAGGACCCAACCCTGCTAGGGTCCTATCAATCTCGCCCTCTTCCAATCAGCCTTGTCCTCAAGGCTGAGGTTCCATGAATTTAGGGAACCGGGTCTTCAGCTCCTCATATGATTCCCATGTGGCGTCTTCAGGTGGTAAATTATTCCAATGCACTAGTACTTTAGTAGAGGGATGTCGGCAACGCATGATGATTCTACGGTCGAGAATGGCTTGCGGCTGGGCATGGATATATCCATCATTAGTGGTATTGGGCAATTGAATTTGGGGTGACTTGTGTTCTCCCAACTTAGGCTTCAAACATGACACGTAGAAGACATGGTGAATTTTGGCATCCTCAGGCAATTTAAGACTGTACGCCACAGCTCCAATACACTCTATGATCTGATAGGGCCCATAAAAATGTAGAGATAGCTTCATAGAGGCTCTTATGTTGATGGATAGTTGCTTTTATGGCTGTAGGCGAAGATAAACCCAGTCTCCTACTAAAAATTCTCTTTTACTTCTCCGTGTGTCAGCTTGCTGCTTCATTCTAACTTGAGTGATAGAGAGATTATCCTTTAGCAACTATAGGAGTTTGTCCCTGTCAATTAAATCTTGGTCGACCTGATCTACCTTAGCCGAGCCAATTACATACTTTGGAATCACAAGAGCCAGCTGACCATATAAGCTTCATATAGGGTACATTTTATAGATGAATGATATGTAGTATTGTACCACCATTCTGTCACGAACGGTCGTCGCGCACTCGCAGCAACTTCGTTCAACGTTCCGTTCGTCGCTTGCCCATGTTTGTACATATCCTTGGCAGCCTGTTTTGCCATGCTTTTGGTGTGTTTCCCATGTAAAAATGTAAGAAACAGCAGGTTGCAGCGCTGCTGAACGATCGCTCGCTGCATCTGCCCAAAAACCCCCAAAATGGCTCCGTTTTCACATGTCGCGGGCTGATTTCTGCAGCCCATAGCCCTGCATAAAATGTCAGCCATCTCAACACCCTGGAATCCCCTGAGTGGCACAGGGTTGGATGGGGCTTCGGTATATTGTCGGGCGTTGAACACTTTCACAAGTTTGCACGTCAACTTGACGAAAACTTGCCTTCGCGCCCGACACTTGGGGAGTAGTTGTTTGTGGACTTATAGCTGCTCATTCACCCTTCTAAAGTCCTTGTTTTCCTCCTCTCTTTCTCTGCTTTCTTATACTCCAAGTGCTCGCTCAATTGCTTGTAAAGCTTCCCTCTTCACGAGACATCGGGACTTGTCCGTTGCTCGTTTCAAGACTAATCAACTTCTCTTTTTACAGGTCCTACGGGACCTGCATGAGGTTGCTGTTCGGCTGACCCTTTGCAGACACATATGTTGCAAGGGCGCCTCAAGACTTAGGCAATCTAAGCTAAGTCTGATCGAAGTGGGTGCAAAGGCGATTCTTGACTTAGGCAACTTCAGCTAAGTCGGTGGCTTGTCGCAAGGGTTCGTCACCACTTAGGCAATTCTAGCTAAGTGCGTGACATTGTGGTATCAGAGCAGGTAAGCAATTCGAGTAAGTAGCGAAGAAACTTTGTAATCTCGTCATGGCGAAACAACGTGGTGAATTGAGCAAAATGGGGCAAGTCGGAATGTTGCCCCAAGCAGCCGCAGGAGGGCTGCATGTGCAAACTCGCTCTCTCACTGCTGGAGCCGCTCATGAGGAGCGGGGCAGCGAGCGTGATGAGCGAGAAGTTGGCTACTCACCACGAGCGGAGGAGGTGCAATCTGGAGCGCCAACCGGGAAAAAGAGCCACAGAGAGAGGATCACAGCGGTGGAAACCCGCTTGGATGTTCTTGCAGTGAGCTTGGATGAACTCTACCAAGGCCAAAGTAGGCTTCTTGGCGTAGAGAGCTCGCAAGAAGAAGCTGAATCCCGAATCAACAAGGTTGAAGCCCTAGTCGACTGACTGACGGATGACACAAAGGACTCCGTGCAACATTTGCAAGATATGGTGACGGAACTCACTTCTAGAGTAGCAATGCTCACAAGGGTGTTGAATGCGGGGGGAAGCAACACTCGTGTTGTGCCGACACAAAGCTTCAGGGCGCCTGACCCATATTATTATGGGGGTACTAGAGATGCGAAGGAGCTCGAGAATTTCCTGTTTGACATGGAACAATACTTCTGAGCTACAAGGCCAGACTCTGAGGACACCAAAGTTTCAATAGCGACCATGTATCTAAATGGAGACGCAAAGCTTTGGTGGAGAACCCGTTGGGAAGAGATTCAATAAGGTCGATGCTGAGTGGACACATGAGACGACTTGAAGCATGAGTTGAGAACTCAATTCCTGCCCGAGAACACTGAGTTCGTCGCAAGGAGGAAGTTGAGACAACTCCACCAATCGACTTCTATTTGGGACTATGTGAAGTAATTTTCTGCACTAATGATAGACATTCAAGATATGTCTAAAAAAGATAAGCTGTTCAGTTTTCTTGACGGCCTGAAGCCATGGGCTCAACAGGAACTTCATCGACAGAATGTCATTGATTTAGTCGGAGCAATTGCAGTCGCAGAAAGGCTTACTGACTTTGTTTCTTTAGAGGACCCGAGGAAGAAGAAACAGTCTACAAGCAATCACCATCCAAGGCATCCCCCTGGGAAGGAACCTATGGGCGAGCAAAGGAAGAAATGTTTCTATAAGGGGCCAAACTCAAATGGTAGGGTCTCAAAACCTAGGAGATGTTTCTTGTGCGGAGGGCCATATAGTGTGTGGGAGTACCCACAAAAGTAGGCACTCAATGCCTTGTCGGCTTCCATCAATCCCCCCAAGCCAGACAAGGGCAAGGCAGTTGCTCTCAGTTCGAGTAACTCTGAATCGGGTAGCGACGATGAGAAGTTGCAAGGACCCCGAATGGGTGCGATGCGTTTTGTTGAATGCATTGCGGGGTCAAGTGGGGGAGAACATGAAGTCGAAGCAACAAAAAGCAGGAGGTAGTGTATGTGAACATCAAAATCAACGGCCAAACCACCCGAGCAATAGTGGACATGGGTGCTACCCACAACTTCATCGCCGACCGAGAAGCAAAGCGGCTTGGGCTAATCTTGGAGAAGAACCCAAGTCATATAAAAGCGGTCAACTCGGAGGCCAAGCAGATCACCGAGCTTGCAAAGGGAGTCTCCATTAAGATCGGATCATGGAGCGGGCGCACAAACATGATGGCAATGCCATTGGATGACTTCCAAGTGATTCTTGGGATGGAGTTCATGCATGCAGCAAAGTTGGTGTCGATGCCATTCCTAGACTCCATATGTCTGATGGGAGGTGACAACCCCTGTGTGGTTTTCGTCTCTCGAAGAGGAACCTAGGATCCCCAACAACTATCGACGTTGCAATTGAAGAAGGGTATACACAAAGGAGAGTTAACCTCTGTGGCTGTGATGGAGCTGGAAACACTCGATGGAGAGGCCCTTAAAGAACCTACTGCAGTGGCAAACGTTCTAAAGGAGTTCAAAGATGTTATGCCACCTGAATTGCCAAAAACTCTGCCTCCACGTAGAGGCGTGGATCATCTTATTGAGCTGGAGCCGGGAGTGAAGCCTCCAGCGAGACCACCATACCGCATGCTCCCTCCTGAGTTGGTAGAGCTCAGAAAGCAGTTAGATGAATTGCTAAGCGGTGGTCTCATCTACAGTTCTAAAGCACCATTCGGAACTCCAGTTCTCTTCCAGAAGAAACAAGATGGGAGTCTCCGACTATGCGTCGATTATCGAGCCCTTAACAAGGTGACCGTGAAGAAAAAATATCCTATCCCGCTCATTGCGGACTTGTTCGACCAACTGGGCAAAGCAAAGTATTTCTTCAAACTCGACCTTCGATCGGGGTATTGGCAGGTGCGGATTGCTGAAGGTGATGAAGCGAAGACTACCTGTGTGACCAGGTATGGAGCGTTTGAGTTCTTGGTGATGCCTTTCGGCTTAACCAACGCTCCAGCCACATTTTGCACTCTTATAAACCAGCTTTTCAAGGAGTATTTGGATAAGTTTGTGGTTGTCTACTTGGACGATATCATCGTCTACAACCGAACACTTGAGGAGCATATTGAGCACCTTTGAACAATCTTCAAAGTTCTCAAGGAGAATTTTTTGTTCATAAAAAGAGAGAAGTGCTACTTTTCTCAGAAAGAGATCTTATTCTTGGGGCATCGAATCGACGACGGTTCCATTTAGATGGATAAATCAAAGGTGCAAGCGGTTGTGGACTGGCAAACTCCAAAGAAGGTGCCTGAACTGAGATCCTTCCTTGGGTTTGTGAACTACTATCGATGCTTCATATTGGAGTATTCGAAGCGCGCAACTCCACTAATAGAGTTGTTGAAGAAGGAGCAGCCTTGGAGATGGTCCGACAAATGTGAAGCAACATTCCAAGACCTAAAGCTACCATTTTGAAAGAACCAGTGCTCAAATTGCCAGACTATGGGAAGCCCTTCGAAGTCAATACAAATGCTTCAGACTTCGCTATTGGGAAGTACTTATGCAGGAGGGCCATCCAGTGGCCTATGAAAGTCACAAGCTCAATGAGACCGAGCGGCGGTATCCAGTGCACGAGAAGGAGATGACAACGGTGATCCACTGCTTACGAGTGTGGTGACACTACCTTCTCAGATCGTGATTTGTGTTGAGGATAGACAATATCGCTTTGAGTTACTTCCAGACTCAAAAGAAACTCTCTCTAAAGCAAGCACGATGGCAGGACTTCCTGGCGGAATTTGACATGACAATGGAGTACAAACCCGGAAAAGCAAATATTGTAGCCGATGCCTTGAGTCGGAAAGTGGAGGCCGTGAATGCTATGCAACTAGAGGGTGGAGGCCAAGCAAGTCAGTTGTACTCCAACTTTCTTTCTCGAATCAAGAATGGACTGTACAGTGATCCCCAGGTAGTAACCTTGATGCAACTGATCCAAGAAGGCAAGGCACGACGATTTTGAGTCCAGGAGGGACTCGTCTACACCAAAGGGAATAGAGTTTATGTCCCTCGAGTGGACAATTTGAGACGTGAACTCTTGAAGGAGTGTCACGATTCCCTTTGGGCAGGACATCCGGGCATTCACCGAACATTGGCTCTCATGGAGAGGGCCTTTTATTGGCCGAAGATGGGGACAGATGTGGAGGAATATGTTTGGACGTGCCTAACTTGTCAACAAGACAAAGTAGAGTAACGGAAGCCGGTGGAACTTTTAGAGCCGTTGCCTGTACCAGAAAGGCCGTGGGAGAGCATTTCTCTGGACTTCATATCTAGCTTGCCAGCAGTAGGGGGACTCGGATCGATACTTATGGTGGTCGACCGATTTTTGAAGTATGCAACCTTCATTGCTACACCCCTACATTGTTCAGCAGAGGAAGCGGCGAAGCTAATGATGAAGAATGTGGTGAAGTATTAGGGAGTCCCGCACAATATCATAAGTGATCGAGATGCTTGGTTTCTAGGACAATTTTGGACCGAGTTATTCAAATTGTTGGGGTCGAAGCTATACTTCTCCACAAGCCTCCACCCCCAGACGGATGGCCAAACTGAGAGAATAAACTCGCTCCTAGAGCAATATCTTCGGCACTACGTGAGTGCCAACCAACGAGATTAGGTGAAGCTGTTGGACATAGCCCAATTCTCCTATAACCTACAGCATAGCTCTACGTCCAATAAGAGCCCCTTTGAGATCATCACAGGACAACAGCCGTCAACTCCTCACACTTTGGTTATTGGATATACAGGGCGTAATCCGTCTGCATGTCACTTGGCAAAAGAATGGCATCGTAATGCAGATATTGCACGGTCCTACTTGGAGAAGGCGGCCAAAAAGATGAAGAAGTGGGCAGACTTGGGAAGGCGACCACAGGAATACAAAGTCGGCGATTCGGTGTTGGTGAAGCTCTAACCAGCATCACTCCAATTCTTTAGAAATAAGGTGCACAAAGGATTCGGTGTTGGTGAAGCTCTAACCAGCATCCTCCTCTAATTTTTTTATGATGTTGCTGGTTTCTGGATCATTCTTCCATTCCTCCCTAATGCCCTTGAGGAAGCTGGTGATAGGAAGAGAGATGGCTGAAAATTCAGCTTACTGAGGGAGCCGTGAGAGTGCATCTACAACAATATTTTCTTTCCCCTTTTTGTAAATAATTTCATAATCAAATCCTAGAAGTTTGGTTACCTATTTTTGCTACTCCGGGGATAATATCTTCTACTCCAAAAAGTACTTAAGGCTTCTATGGTCGGTTTTAATCTGAAATCGTCGGCTAATCAGGTAGGGTCTCCACTTTGTTATTGCGTGCACAATGGCAAGCATCTCCTTATTATAGATAGACATTTTTTGATACGAGGGAGACAACGCCTTGCTAGTGTATGTGAGTGGTCAACCATCTTGCATGAGAATGACTCCAATTCCAACTCCAAATGCATCGGCCTCAATGATGAAGGGTCGACTGAAATTTGGTAGCGCTAGCACCGGTGTCATCATCATGGCTACCTTAAGTCTGTCGAAGGTAGCGGAGGCTTTGTTTGACCATTGGAAGGCATCTTTTTTTAGTAGAGAAGTGAGGGGGGCACTAATCTTCCCATAGTCCCTCATGAATTTTCGGTAGTAGCCCGTTAGTCCAAGGAACCCACGTAGCAATTTCACATTTGTAGGTTTCAGCTAGCCTTGCATTGCTTAGATTTTTGTTGGGTCTACAGCCACTCCTTCTGATATTATATGCCCAAGATACTCTACTTTTTACTGGAGAAAGCTGCACTTTGATTGCTTAACAAAAAGAGTATTCTCCCGAAGGATCGTCAGAACAATTTGCAAGTGCTGAAAGTGAGTCTCAAGAGAAGGGTTGTAAATAAGAATATCATCGAAAAATACTAGCACAAATTTATGAAGAAATCTCTGAAAAATATCGTTCATGAGACTTTGGAAGGTTGAAGGAGCATTAGTGAGTCCAAAGGGCATTACCAAGAATTCATAATGGCCGTTATGAGTGCGGAAAGCAGTTTTTGGGATGTCACCTTCACATACCCGAATTTGGTGGTAACCAGATCGGAGGTCCAACTTCGTGAAGACTTGAACTCCTTTTAATTCATTAAGAAGTTCATCCACTACTGGTATTGGGTACTTATCCTTGATGGTAATTTCATTTAGAGCTCGGTAGTCGATGCACATCCGCCAAGTTCCATCTTTCTTGCGTGCAAGTAGCACCGGTGAGGAGTAGGGGCTACAGCTTGGCCGAATCACCCCTGTTTTGAGCATTTCTTTCACGATATTCTCAATTTCATCCTTCTGGAGGTGAGGATAGCAGTAAGGTCTAGTGTTTGTTGGTGGTTTGCCCAGAAGGATTGGAATTCGGTGGTTATGTTGCCGAGTAGGAGGAAGACCGCGCGGTTTAGCAAAAACATAATCAAATTCAACAAGTAGTTGGGTGAGATTTTGATCTTTAATTTTTGTTTTCTTAACCTCTGGTTGCTATTGGAGATGCATAAGAAAGCCACCATTTATCTTGTGTAAAACTTTCTCTATTCGTTGGGTTGAAATGATGGTTACATTGCTTCCGCGCTTCCCATGTAGGGTGACCTGTTTGCCTTTGCAATAGAATTTCATAATCAATTTGGAAAAGTTCCAAGAGATGTCACCTAGCGTCGTCAGCCATTCTATGCCTAGCACAACCTCATAATTATCAATTGGTAGGAGGAAGAAGTTGGCAACAATTTCTTGGTTCTGTAGTAATAGTTTCACTTGCGGGCATCTTTGGTCACATTTTAGGATTTGACCGTCGGTGACCTTTACATCAAACTTACTGCAACCTTCGATGTGGAGCACCATCCGAGCAGTAACCTTACTGTTAGAAAGTTATTAGTGCTGCCTGTATCGATGAGAACGGTGATCGATTGTTGTTTGAGCAGGCCTCCAATTTTCATCGTTTGCGGATTTGAGTAACCAGCTAGTGCATGTATCATAAAGTCGATCGATTGTGGCTCTTTTTCCACATCTTCTTCCTCATGTTCAAGACTCTCTTCTGGCTGTTCACTGATCTCTTCTTCCATTAGTTCAATCACAAGAAGTCTCCCATTTTTACAGCGATGCTCATGGCTCCACGGCTCATCACAATGTCAACATAACCCCTTGGCAGATCGGTCTCGAAGCTCTTCTCTTGTCAACCTTTTTGGTGCAAGAACTCAACTGATAGTAGGGGGGGCTGAGGGTTTCAATATTGCTGGTCGGGGAGTGACCCTAGTCCTTCGGGCTTCGTGGTTCAATCGCTCCTCATGAAATCGTGCGAAAGAGATGGCTGCCATAAGCGTGTACGGTGGTCGCACTTTAACTTCTCCTTGGATCTCCGGCTTCAAGCCCTCAATAAATGTTCCTAATAACTATTTTTCAGACCAATCATGAGTTTGATTAGATAACATTTCATACCTAGTTTGATACTCCTGAATGGTGGAGGTTTGTCGGATCTTCGCCAGTTGTCCGTTGATGTTCTCGTAATCGGTTGGTCCGAAGTGGATCAGTAGTCCTTCTTTGAATTGTCACCATGAGAGGACTCCATGAGTGTGTTCAAACCAATCAAACCATTGTATGGCATCCCCTTCAAGATGTATAGCCATAATTTCTACCATAGATGTATCTGCAGTTTTGTGGTACCAAAAATATCGCTCTATGTGCGAGATCCAACCAATCGAGTCTCCTTCTTCCCATCTAGGGAAGTCCACCCTCATGCATGGATAGGAAGGATCAGTCATAGAGCCTCCCCTCTCCTGGAGGTCATCGCTTCAATCAGAGCTCTCTCCTTGATATGATTTCTTTGGGCTCGGTGGTCGACCCAAACTGAGTTCGGTAAAGAGAGTCCGAATTTTCTCCTCCATTCGTGTCTCGAAGGCTTCGAATTTAGCATCAATTGCCTCCTCAGATGCCATAGCATATGTCTCCAAATCTGTAATATTAAGATCTCTTTTTTGTTGTCGAGTTAAAGGCATGTATTGGTTGAGAGAAGCGGTGATTGAAAGGGTTGGTGGATTGGTGGATGAAGGCTGCGGTTTAGGCTTGTTTTATAGCTATTTTGGGCACAGTTTGGGGCTATGGTTTGATGGAGTTTTGGGCTGTGATGGTAGTGGATGAAGGTTAGGGAAGAGAGTTTTTGATCTGTGGTAGATCGCAGCAAATATTTGACAAAAATCAATGGAAATTGCTATCGATATGCGTTGTCTCGTAAGAGCAGAATTGTCATCAAAGAAATAGCGGTTTCTCGACGAAATTTCTAGTGAAAACTCAGGGATTTTAGGAGAGGGTTTGATGGTAGAATCTTAGTTTAAATAACAGCAAGGATGACAAATTGGATCAAGAAATTTCTGCAGCATAATAGTAAAGAAATCGTTGCAAGTTGCGATAGCAGAATTCTCGTCAAAAAAATTTCAGCAGTTTGCGACGAGAGATTGCAGCAACACACGAATTTTTTTTTAAGATGAATTCCATGATAGATCAATCATGGATGGGAGCCAAGATGATCTATGAGGTGCACAAGAAATTTCGTTCAAAAAGGATAACAATTAGATTGGTTAAAGGTAGCAACATGGTTGAAATTTTCTGCAGCAATCCTTTGTTCACAAAGATGGTAACTTTTGCGACGCAAGGAATTGGCAGGCAAGGGATAGATAGAAAAACTTCTTTTTGGTATTTTAGATGAAAAATTACAGCAGCAAAGGGTATTGGTGGTAGAAAAATACCAGATCTCTGATGCAATTAGAGGTGGCGACAGTAGATTGAATTGATCTACGTCAGGAGATGATGGTGGAGACGATGATGTCAAGAGCAATTGTGGGAATTGCTTGGCTGATGGTGGGCCGCAGGGATGGCAGCAAAAGAAACAAGATCGCTACTCTGATACCAGATGATAGAACCCCAGAGGAATTCTATGGAGATTGATCTTTGAGGGGGATGAACCCTTGGAACGCTATAGGGGTTCCACCCTCCAAGTAGCCTGGTGGCTGCAATTGTAGATTGATCTTTCTTATTCCAAAGAGGTAGAGGCTATAAGCTTATATAGAGCTCTAAACCCTAGCCCTAGGGGCTGCTTCCTAAGTGAACTACCCAATTTACCCTCAACTTTAGCCGACCAGCCCAGTAACAAGGGGGGAGGCAGCTAAGAGGCCCAATAGCCCAAATAGAAACCCTAGCCTCTCTTCTTTATAGGATAGAGGTGGCTATGTGAGATTTATTACACTCACAGTGTTTTTATTAGCTGCTACTTAGTTGAGTAGGACCCAACCCTACTAGGGTCCTATCAATTATCAATCACAATCAAATCATACTTAATAATATGAGAGGGATCAGGTACATATTTTCTGAGCATTGAAACATCATGCATATATAAATCTGCAAGTCTATCAGAAAGTAAGTTATATTGATATCCTCGATCAACCCTTTCATCCCACTCAATTAATCAAAAGAAAATGAGGTAGGACCAAATATCCTCGTCACCCTAGATTCCTAGAAGACATCAAAGAAAATTTTCACCGATTGCATATAATTACTAAACCTCAAAATAGTCTGCATATCAAACTTATCAAATCTCCCAATAATCCTCAAATCATGCTCTGATACTACCTTTGTCACCCCCCCCCCCTTGAATTTTAATCTTGTTCAGGAGGTCTGACCTTGTCTTAGATCGATAACATTATGATTCAATAACAATACTATTAGGGATCGAGCGGCACTAAGAGAGGGGGGTGAATTAGTGCAGCGGTAAGGAACGATAAATTTTTCAGCGATTAAAATAAGTTCAAAAACTTCATACGAATGAATGCAACATTTCATTTGAACCCAGAAAGATTACGTTTTAACTTTAAAACATATGTAAGAAGATAAAGAGGAAGTTGAGTAAATAAGGCAGCAAATGAAGAGGGTTTGCAGCAAAGTAAATAGCAAGAACGTAAATGCAAACCAGATTTTTATAGTGGTTCGGTCATCCGACCTACGTCCACTCCCGATTCCTCTTGCTTGAGGCCACCGGCTTTCCACAAGCTATCCTCCTTTCAACGGATGAGGATGAACTCCCTCACAGCACCTCTCCTTTTTACGGGCTTAGGAGATAACCCTTACAAAGTACTCTTACCCCTCTCTTGGACTAGAACACTCTTAAGACTTAGAGGGAAGATTTGACACACTTTCAAGAGAGTTTCCCCCTTCTTTTTTTCAGTTCTAGACACCCCCTAAACTCTGAATGAGTGGGGTATTTATAGGCCTCAAAGTGATTCAAATTTGGGCTCCAAATTTGAATTTTTTTGAGTTTCCCGGTGTCAGGCGGTGCTACCGCCTGTCAGAGGCGGTTCTACCGCCTGTCAGTCTGGCAGACTGACACAGCAGGTGCTGGGTGGTGCTACCGCCTCCCTAGGTTGGTTCCACTGCCCAGGTCTCGGCCTCTGGGCGGTGCCACCACCCAGTATGGGGTGGTTTAACCGCCCAGGTCATTTTTTTCAGTATAGTGGTTTCGGCTGAAAACTCAGCCGAAACCGATCCAAACGAAGTCCGAATTGGCTCAAATTTGGTTTATAGGATTAACACATAATCCTAAACCAAATTATGTACTAACTACAAATTTTAAAGATATTTTTTATGCTATTTCAAAGTCCATAAGATAAGACTTCTTTCGGTGAGCTTTCGGTGAACTTCCGGCGGTCTTCCAATGAACCCTCGAAAACCATTCTGTGGACTCCCGGCAAGCTCCCGGACTTCACGATGATCTTGGCGAGTTCCAATGAGCTTCATTGGTAAGCTCCAATCTTTCTTGGCCAGCTCCGCAAACTTCCGACGAACCTTCCGGCGAACTTCCGAAAACCCTTCGGCAAGCTCCGTACTCGTTCTCGGTCGGTTCCGGCAACTACTCCCAACGAATCTTCGGACTTCCATCGAACTCTCGAACTCCCAATGATCCATCCCACTTGTCTTTTGGTACTTTGTTTTGCTTTATGTCTTCATCGTTATCATAGTTAATCCTGCACACAAACAAACAAACACTCTACTTTGATCTAGACAATTATTATAACACGAATTGACATTCAGTTGCCCAGCACGTCATTGATCGGTGCTTTGTCCGATCATTCGATACATCGTTCTCTTTTGCGGTCCGTTGCACAATCTGCGGATGACCTCCGTAACCCCGATATCCTTGGTGCAATATGCATCTTGGCCTGATGCCCGACGTACGAAGCCTTCAGCCGATTATCGATCGAACCCCCGGCTCGACATCCAATATCCAGACGTGATCACCCAGCGTAACGTCAATTCCTCCAGCATCAACTATCTAATCCTGATTGATAGTAGACCTACGTAACTCAAAACATAGTTAAACAATAAACCACAATCAATTAGTTTTATCATCAAAATCCGAGATTCAACAAATACAAATCTAGGATCCATACTAACGTTTGAGGACACTGAGAATCATTCAAGCATTATATTCACACCCATCAAAAACCTGTGCAGTTTATAATCATACACCACTTCACTCAATAATTCATAAGATCCAAAGATAACTCAACTAAGCATCAACCACATCATAAATCCATATGTGTGGGAATATATATAATCACAAAATCAACATTTACCACAAGTTCATATCATTATACCAATTAAACTCATCATTTCATAATCCAGAACATGAGAGGTTCTTTTAACTTTTATAACATATAAGTTTAGATTTATCCTTAACATTTCATCAGATACAAAGTGTACTTATACAATAAAAACCTATCAACCAATAAAGATCTGCCCAAAATCTTCTAGCTTTTCACTGCTTCAGCCCAAATCTAGCTTTTTAGTGAGGGACAAGCTAACCTGAAAAATTTATATAGCAATAGTATGAGCATAAGGAACTCAGCAAGTGACTAACATATCCATGACAAAAGAGGATAGTTTTCAAATAAACATGGTATCAAAATGCGAGGCATGAATATAAGAGTTCATAGATTGCATCTCGTTAGACACAAAATCACAAGGGCCATTTCATTCAAATCATACTTTATTTATAACAATTGAGGAGAGGAAATGGGAAGCATACCATTAACATATGAAGTATTTAGGCATGTATCAGATGGCATATGAAGTATTTAGGCATATATCAAAGGCGTAAGAATGTTTAAGAGCATATCAATGGTTTACGAAACTTTTCGGAGCATATCAATGACATAAAGAATGTTTTGAAGCATATCAAGACCATAAGAAACATTTCGGAGCATATTAATGACCGTATAGAAGGTTTTGAAGTATATCAAGAGCATAAGAAGCATTTCAGAGTATAACAATGATGTATGAATGTTTCGGAGCATATCAAGGGCAAATAAAATATTTTAAAACATATCAATAACATATAAAATGTTTTGTAGTAAATCAAAGATAGATAAAACATTTTGAAATATATCAAATAGTATATAAAATGTTTTCAGAACATATTTTGAAGCATAACAATGGCCTACAATGGCCACCAAACTTACTCAGATTAGGCTGTTTAGCCTTCGACCGGCCCTTTACATACTTAACAAACATGAACAAACCGAAAAGACATGGACATGCCTAAGCATTAGATTGAACACCCCGTTTACAAGTTTTGTCCATGACATTTGGTATCAGAGGCCAGAAGAGCTATGGATTCAATGAGGGAATGCCATGATACTATAGAGGCGGGTCGTCCATGCGTGCTTCAAAGGTTGCATTAAATGAAAGCCTTGGGCATCAGTTATGGGGGCTGTGCACTACCGAATGAGAAGTTCAGATGCATTATAGGCTTGTACATAAAATTTTGATTTGTAGTGGACCAATTTTATACCTTTGTTGTCCAACCATTCTAAGCTTGTGATGTCCATGGTTGAAATTTTCATTGGCTACAAAGTGTTTGCTGGCATGGTTGCTTGTGGATCCCGTGTGAAGCACTTCTCTATCCTGTCTTCTCTTTGGCAGGTCCTAAGGAATCGTAGAAGATTTTGGGGAGGCTTACCTTTACGGATGGATATGTTAGGGTGCCGCATGACTTAGGCAAAACTAGCTAAGTTCGTGATAGTTGTGGTATCAGAGCTCCTTTGCTGGATAAATAAGAGAACTGAGGTACTCGATTTCGCCCATTCTCTTGAAAGTTGAGAAGGCAAAGGTTACTTAACTTTATCCGCTTCCTCGAGGTTGTACTTCATGCATCGAGCTGGTTACTAAACTTTGCCTGCTCTTAGCTCACACTTTCAAAGCACTTAAAGTGTTTGCAATCCTTACGTTGAGTCAGCTACTGTGATTCACCTTCTCAATGCCATTGAATTTCTGGAACGCAAGTCTCCGATAGATTTGGTCACCTTTGGGATTGTATCGCGTTCTCCATCATTTCTGTTACCTACTCCTTTGAGTAGCAAAGGTACAACACCACATGCTGTCTGCTTTATTCCTTGGTTATACACTCTTGTATCAACCTGAATTCTTTCACTTATGGCTATCTTGATGAGAAATCCATTGACATAGATCTTACGAAGTTCCCTGGCCTCTGCCTTTCAGCCTTGTCATGGTACATCAAGTTTGCCACTGCATTCTCCTACTCCACGACTTATATCATGACCAAGCGCTCTCCCTCTATGAGAGCAAGGGATCGATGACTCCATAGAAATCCTGCCTCTACGATACTATGGCACTGTCATACCCATGGCACTACTATCCATTATCTCAAATCTGCATCCCTTCTTTGCGATCGGTAGATCCACCTCTGCGGCACTCCTCTTAGTCCACCTTCATTCTAATCGACACATGATTTTGGGTAGCTGAGTCCCTCTAGACTCGTCATTACTTCCTCGTCCTTTTTTGACCCCCTACTTCAACACCTTTGTGTTCTCTGAGAAGTTCCTCTTGGTCAAAAGAAGGACGAACTACAACTCCCATGTATGACTTCTGCCATCATGTTGTAGGGCTTGCACCGCTTTTGTTCTCCTTAGCTTCATTGGTTGCAATGTTCACTTACTTGGCCTTATCCTTTGACTTATTGGGCTCCCTTAAGCGAATGTAAGCTCTAAAGTAGTTCAACTCTTCAGCTGCTCCGATCATACCTTTGCATGATCCAGTCCCCTGATAGAACCCTAGAGGAATTCTATGGAGATTGATCTTTGAGGGGGATCAACCCTTAGAACACTATAGGGGTTCCACCCTCCAAGTAGCCTGGTGGCTGCAATTGTAGATTTATCTTTCTTATTCCAAAGAGGAGGAGGCTACAAGCTTATATAGAGCTCCAAACCCTAGCCCTAGGGGCTACTTCCTAAGTGAACTACCCAATTTGCCCTCAACTTTGGGGGGTGGCGGCTAAGAAGCCCAAAGACCCAAATATAAACCCTAGCCTCTCTTCTTTATAGGATAAAGGCAGCTAAGTGGGGTTTATTACATTCTCACAGGGTTTTTATTAGCTATTACATGGTTGACCTAACCCTGCTAGGGTCCTATCAAGCCCGCCCTCTTCAAATCAGCCTTGTCCTCAAGGCTAGGGTTCCATGAACTCAGGGAACCGGGACTTCAGCTCCTCATATGATTCCCATGTGGCATCTTCGAGTGGTAAATTAGTCCAATGTACTAGTACTTCAATAGAGGGATGTCGACGACGCTTCACGACTCTACGGTTGAGGATGGCTTGTGGTTGGGCTTGAATATTTCCATCATCAGTGGTGTTGGGCAGTTGGATCTGGGGTGTCTCGTGTTCTCCCAACTTTGGCTTCAAGCATGACACGTGGAAGACAGGGTGAATTTTGGCATCTTGGTGTAATTTAAGTCTATGCATACACGGCTCCAATACGCTCTATGATCTGATAGGTCCCATAAAAACGTGGAGATAGCTTCATGGAGGCTCGTGTGTTGATGGATAGTTGCTTGTATGGTTGTAGGCGAAGATAAACCCAGTCTCCTACTAAAAATTCTCTTTCACTTCTTCGTGTGTCAGCTTGCTGCTTCATTCTAGCTTGAGCGGTAGAGAGATTATCCTTTAGCAGCTGTAGGAGTTTGTCCCTGTCAATTAAATCTTGGTTGACCTGATCTACCTTAGCTAAGCCAATTACATACTTTGGAATTATAGGGGTCGGCCGACCATATAATGCTTCATATGGGGTGCATTTTGTAGATGAATGATATGTAGTATTGTACCACCATTCGGCCCAGGGGAGCCATTTCGTCCACTCCTTTGGTCGATCACTAGCGAAACACCGAAGGTATGTCTCTAAACATCTATTCACCACTTCTGTTTGGCCGTCAGTTTGTGGATGATATGCAGTGCTCATCTTGAGTTTCGTGCATTGTAACTGAAATAACTCGGTCCAAAATTTACTAGTGAAGACCCTGTCATGATCACTTATGATGGACCTTGGCATCCCATGTAGTTTAACAATATTTTCGATGAAAATCTGAGCAATACTAACAGTAGTGTAGGGATTTCGCACAGCACAAAAATGAGCATATTTCGTAAGTCGATCAACCACCGCAAGGATTGTGCTTTTACCTTTGGAAGGTGGCAGCCCTTTGATGAAGTTCATTGAGATGTCAGTCCACACCGAGTCTGGTATGGGTAGTGGTTGTAGTTTCCCTGGACTCGCCACTGTTTCAACTTTTTGTTGTTGACATACATCACATTGTGCTACGTATTCAAAAATAATTTTTTTCATCCCTTTCCAATAAAAGTTTTGCTTCACTCTTTTGTAGGTTCTTAGAAATCCAGAGTGCCCTACTGAAGGTGTGGAGTACATTTCGTGCAGAATAACTTTGATACAAGGGGAGTTTGGTATAAGCACAATACGACCTTTATAGCGTAGATCCCTCGAATCCCAAGTATAGTGAGCTATTGCGCTTGGATCCTCCTCTAATTTTTTGATGATTTTGAAGGTTTCTGGATCCTTCTTCCATTCCTCCCTAATTCCCTCGAGGAAGCCGGTGGTAGGAAGAGAGATAGCTAAAAATTCAGCTTGCTGAGGGAGCCGTGAGAGTGCATCTACAACAACGTTTTCTTTCCCCTTTTGTAAATAATTTCATAATCAAATCCTAGAAATTTGGTTACCCATTTTTGCTACTCCGAGAATGATATTTTTTATCCAAAAAGTACTTGAGGCTTCTATGGTTGGTTTTAATCTGAAATCATCGGCCAATCAGGTAGGGTCTCCACTTTGTTACTGCATGCATAATGGCGAGCATCTCCTTATCATAGATAGACATTTTTTGATGGGAGGGAGACAACGCCTTGCTAGTGTATACGAGTGGTCGACCATCTTGCATGAGAACAGCCCCAATTCCAACTCTAGATGAATCGGCCTCAATGATGAAGGGTCGGCTGAAATCTGGTAGTGCTAGAACCGGTGTTGTCATCATGGCTGTCTTAAGTCTATCGAAGGTAGCGGAGGCTTTGTTCGACCATAGGAAGGCATCTTTTTTTAGTAGAGAAGTGAGGGGGGTACTAATCTTCCCATAGTCCATCACGAATTTTCGGTAGTAGCCCTTTAGTCCAAGGAACCCACTCAGCAATTTCACATTTGTAGGTTTCGGCCAGCCTTGCATTGCTTCGATTTTTGTTGGGTCTACGGCCACTCCTTCTAATATTATATGACCAAGGTACTCTACTTTTTGCTGGAGAAAGCTGCACTTTGATAGCTTAACAAAAAGAGTATTCTCCTGAAGGATCATCAGAATAATTCACAAGTGCTAAAAGTGAGTCTCAAGAGAAGGGCTGCAAATGAGAATATCATCGAAAAATACCAGCACAAATTTGCGAAGAAAGCTCCAAAAAATATTGTTCATGAGACTTTGGAAGGTTGAAGGAGCATTAGTGAGTCCAAAGGGCATTACCAAGAATTCATAATGGTCGTTATGAGTGCGGAAAGTAATTTTTGGGATGTCGCCTTCACATACCCGAATTTGGTGGTAACCGGATCGAAGGTCCAACTTCGTGAAGACTCGAGCTCCTTTTAATTCATCAAGAAGTTCATCCACCACTGGTATGAGGTACTTATCTGATAGAACCCCAGAGGAATTCTATGGAGATTGATCTTTAAGGGAGATCAACCCTTGGAACGTTATAGGGGTTTCACCCTCCAAGTAGCCTGGTGGCTATAATTATAGATTGATCTTTCTTATCCCAAAGAGGTGGAGGCTACAAGCTTATATAGAGCTCTAAACCCTAGCCCTAGGGGCTGCTTCCTAAGTGAACTACCCAATTTACCCTCAACCTTAGCGGGCCAGCCCAGTAACAAGGGGGGCGACGGCTAAAAAGCCCAAAGATCGAAATATAAACCCTAGCCTCTCTTCTTTATAGGATAGAGGTGGCTAGGTGGGGTTTATTACATTCTCATAGGGTTTTTATTAGCTGCTACATGGTTGAGTAGGACCTAACCCTGCTAGGGTCCTATCAAGCCCGCCCTCTTCAAATCAGCCTTGTCCTCAAGGCTGGGGTTCCATGAACTCAGGGAACCGGGACTTCAACTCCTCATACGATTCCCATGTGGCATCTTCGAGTGGTGAATTAGTTTAATGTACTAGTACTTCAGTAGAGGGACGTCGACGACGCATCATGACTCTGCGGTCGAGGATGGCTTGTGGTTGGGCTTGAATATTTTCATCATCAGTGGTGTTGGGCAGTTGGATCTGGGGTGTCTCGTGTTCTCCCAACTTGGGCTTCAAGCATGACACGTGGAAGACAGGGTGAATTTTGGCATCTTCAGGTAGTTTAAGTCTATACGCCATAGCTCCAATACACTCTATGATCTGATAGGGCCCATAAAAACTTTCTCATATGATAACACATGGGTATTGGATACCAGTAGTGCTTATCACATCTGTAATTTATTGCAAGTTCTAGCAAAGGTCTAGGAGATTGGCGATAGGCAAGATGGACTCAAGATGGGTAACAAAGTGTTAGGACTCTAGCTAGGAGACTCCTAATTTAGTTTCATTGAAGGGAAAAAACATATAAATCCAAAGGATATTTATGTAAATCCTATCTAATCAATCCCTATAAAAGAGGTGACAAGGCCAGCTAGGTTAGGATTATTTTGGAGGTTGCTTCTTAAAGAAGCATTAGGAGTTGATTTGACATAGGAGTCTTGAGAAGGAGTCCTATTAGGAGTTGGGATTTAGAAGCCCTATAAATAGTCATGTATTCACCCTCTTTTCTTAATGAATAGGTTAATCCTTTTAGCAGCCTTTAAGCAGCAACTTGGAGGAAGAAACCCCTATAGAGTTTCAAGGAGGCCGATCCCCTAAAGAGATTAACCCCAAGCTTAGAATCCACAAGGGTTCTATCACTTGCTATCAGAGCAGTGTTCTTGGCATCTCACTGCCCTTCCACAGTCATCTATCAGCCCTCCATAGCTGCCCAAAGCAATTCCCACAATTGCTTAAAAGATCATCATCGAATTTCATCATCATCCCCACCACCGCGGATCATCCTTTGATTTCCCTGTGAATTGCAACAGGTTCTAGTTTCCTACCTTACTACCACTACAGTTTAGTTATCCTTATTCAAAAAATTCAAAAAAATTATTCCTATATTACTGCATAAACTTTTCGTCGTAAAGTTTTCATCTCTATGACGAAAGATGCACTGCAGAATTCCAACCGCATAGCACTGTTTGTTTGATTTTGCTGCTATATTTTTTCTTTCTAAATCACTACGAAATTTCTACGATGGCTTTGACACTTCCTAGCAGCATATTTCCCTTTGGTTTTGTCAAAAAATTCTTAATATAAACCACTGATCTTTTACGTCGAACTGCTGCACTTTAGATATAAAAATCTACTGCAGTACCTTTCTGTGATCCTTAATTTTGCCAAACCTCTTACTATCATTTTCTTCTTTCAAATTTTTAACAGCATTACCTCTCCCTTACCAGTAGATTCTCTTTGAGTTTTACTTGAATCTATGTTGAGAATTGCTAGAAAAAATTACATCTTTACTGTTGAATTTTTTTTGGAGAACAATCTGGTGCTGCACCTTTGTCCTTTTTCTACTCCGTAACCTACCAAACCCTAGCCACCTTGCTGCCATCACCAAGATATCTTTTGGGTATCCTTCTAGCCTTAAGATGCAGCTATCACAACCTATTTTCATAACCCTAAGAGCGTCAAAAACTATAGCCCAAAATAGTAAACCATTATACCCAAACCCTTCTATCACCGATCTATTATTCAAACCTTCCACCACCCCATACCATTAACCCATCAACAAAAAAAAGATAAGGATATCTCTAATCTACAAGCATATACTATGGCTTCTCAAGATCCAATTGATGCCAAATTTGAAGCATTAGAATCTCGGATTGAATCATGGCTTGAATCATGCTTGGAGGATAAATTACACGCATTGTTTACAGAATTTAGAATTGGACAACCACCGAGTCCAACCAAATTTTAGTAAGGAGAGAGTTTAGAGAGGCCTCCAGAGAAGGAGGGACATCCCTCAGACATGCTTTAGCCATGCATGAGGGTGAACTTCTTGCGATGAGAAGGAAACCCGATGGGGTGGATTTCGCGCACCGAATGTTACTTTCACTACTATCGAACGTCGGATGACGCTATGGTGGAAATTGCTGTCATCCACCTTGAAGGAGATGATATTCAATGGTACAATTGGTTAGAATACAATCATGAGGCTCTGACATGGAATCAATTTAAGAACACACTGTTGAACCATTTCGGATCTATGTAGTATGAAAATATCGACGGCCAACTCATAAAGATTCGACAAACCTCTACGATTCAAGAGTACCAAACCAAGTTTGAGAAGCTATCCTACCTTGCCCATGATTAGACTGATCATCAATTTTAGAAACATTCATCAAAGGACTAAAGCTAGAGATAAAAGGGGAGGTTAAGGCACGGTAACCCCGTATCGTGATGGTTGTGATTTCTTTCACATACAAGAAGAACGGCTCAACCAAGATGCTTGGAGGATGAGAACCTCTCCTAGGCCCATGGCATATAGACTTCCTTCTGCTCTCAGCCATCCTTCGCAGCCAAAAAATTTGACAAGAGAAGAACTACAAGACTGATCATCAAAGGGTCTATGTTGGCATTACGATGAGCCGTGGAACCACGATCATCGTTACAAAAGGGGCCACCTCCTACTGATTGTGCTAATCATATGTGCCCTGCAAGCCAATCACATGAGTGTGATAGAACCCCAGAGGAATTCTATAGAGATTGATCTTTAAGGGGGATCAACCCTTGGAACGCTATAGGGGTTCCACCCTCCAAGTAGCTTAATGGCTGCAATTGTAGATTGATCTTTCTTATTCCAAAGAGGTGGAGGCTACAAGCTTATATAGAGCTCCAAACCCTAGCTCTAGGGGCTGCTTCCTAAGTGAACTACCCAATTTGCCCTCAACTTTAGTGGGCCGGCCTAGTAACAAGGGGGGCGGCGGCTAAGAAGCCCAAAGACCCAAATATATACCCTAGCCTCTCTTCTTTATAAGATAGAGGCGGCTAGGTGGGGTTTATTACATTCTCATAGGGTTTTTATTAGCTACTACATGGTTGAATAGGACCTAACCCTGCTAGGGTCCTATCAAGCCCGCCCTCTTCAAATCAGCCTTGTCCTCATGGCTGGGGTTCCATGAACTCAGGGAACCAGGACTTCAACTCCTCATATGATTCCCATGTGGCATCTTCAAGTGGTAAATTAGTCCAATGTATTAGTACTTCAGTAGAGGGATGTCGACGACGCATCATGACTCTGCGATCGAGGATGGCTTGTGGTTGGGCTTGAATATTTCCATCATCAGTGGTGTTGGGCAGTTGGATCTGGGGTGTCTCGTGTTCTCCCAACTTGGGCTTCAAGCATGACACGTGGAAGACAGGGTGAATTTTGGCATCTTCAAGTAATTTAAGTCTGTACGCCATAGCTCCAATACGCTCTATGATCTGATAGGGCCCATAAAAATGCGGAGATAGCTTCATGGAGGCTCGTGTGTTGATGGATAGTTGCTTGTATGGTTGTAGGCGAAGATAAACCCAGTCTCCTACTAAAAATTCTCTTTCACTTCTTCGTGTGTCAGCTTGCTACTTCATTCTAGCTTGAGCAGTAGAGAGATTATCCTTTAGCAGCGGTAGGAGTTTGTCCTTGTCAATTAAATCTTGGTCGACCTGATCTACCTTCGCCGAGCCAATTACATACTTTGGAATCACAGGGGCTGGTCGACCATATAATGCTTCATATGGGGTACATTTTGTAGATGAATGATATGTAGTATTGTACCACCATTCAGCCCAGGGGAGCCATTTCGTCCACTCCTTTGGTCGATCACTAGCGAAACACTGAAGGTATATCTCTAAACATCTATTCACCACTTCTATTTGGCTGTCAGTTTGTGGATGATATGCAGTGCTCATCTTGAGTTTGGTGCCCTGTAACTGAAATAACTCGGTCCAAAATTTACTAGTGAAGACCCTGTCACGATCACTTATGATGGACCTTGGCATCCCATGTAGTTTGACAATATTTTCTATGAAAATCTGAGCAATACTAACAGCAGTGTAGGGATTTCGCACAGCACAAAAATGAGCATATTTCGTAAGTCGATCAACCACCACAAGGATTGTACTTTTACCTTTGGAAGGTGGCAGCCCTTCGATGAAGTCCATAGAGATGTCAGTCCACACCAAGTCTGGTAAGTGTAGAGGTTGTAGTTTCCCTGGACTCGCCACTATTTCACCTTTTTGCTGTTGACATACATCACATTGTGCTACGTATTCAGAAATAATTTTTTTCATCCCTTTCCAATAAAAGTTTTGCTTCACTCTTTTGTAGGTTCTTAGAAATCCGAAGTGCCCTGCTAAAGGTGTGGAGTGCATTTCATGCATAATGACTTTGATGCAAGAGGAGTTTGGTATAAGCACAATACGACCTTTATAGCGTAGATCCCTCGAATCCCAAGTATAGTGAGCTATTGCGCTTGGATCCACCTCCAATTTTTTGATGATGTTGCTGGTTTCTGGATCGTTCTTCCATTCCTCCCCCTCTGGTTGCTTCTGGAGATGCATAAGAAATCCACCATTTATCTTGTGTAAAACTTTCTCCATTCGTTGGGTTGAAATGGTGGTTACGTTGCTTCCGCGCTTCTCGCGTAGGGTGACCTGTTTACCTTTGCAATAGAATTTCATAATCAATTTGGAAAAGTTCCAAGAGACATCACCTAGTGTTGTTAGCCATTCTATGCCCAGCACAGCCTCATAATCATCAATTGGTAAGAGGAAGAAGT
Source organism: Musa troglodytarum (assembly GCA_023547065.1). Taxonomy (NCBI): domain Eukaryota; kingdom Viridiplantae; phylum Streptophyta; class Magnoliopsida; order Zingiberales; family Musaceae; genus Musa; species Musa troglodytarum. The sequence goes on from CP097510.1 coordinate 71,210,351, forward strand.
CGGCAACAATTTCTTGGTCCTGTAGTAATAGTTTCACCTACGGGCATCTTTGGTCGCATTTTAGGATTTGACCGTCGGCGACCTTTACGTCGAAATTGCTACAACCTTTGATATAGAGCGCCATCTAAGCAGCAACCTTACTATTTAGAAAATTATTAGTACTACCTGTACCGATGAGAACGGTGATTGGTTGTTGTTTGAGCAGGCCTCCAACTTTCATTGTTCGCGGATTTGAGTATCCGGCTAGTGCATATACCATAAAGTCGGTTGATTGTGGCTCTTCTTCCACATGTTCAAGACTCTCTTCTGGCTGTTCACTGATCTCTTCTTCCACTGGTTCAATCACAAGAAGTCTCCCTTTTTTACAGCGATGCTCACGGCTCCACGGCTCGTCACAATGCCAACATAACCCCTTGGTAGATTGGTCTCGAAGCTCTTCTCTTATCAACCTTTTTCGTGCAGGAGCTTGACTGATAGTAGGGGGGGCTGAGGGATTCAATATTGCTGGTTGGGGAACAAACCTAGTCCTCCGGGCTTCGTGGTTCAATCGCTCCTCCTAACGTCGTGCGAAAGAGATGGCTGCTATAAGCGTGTACGGTTGTCGTGCTTTAACTTCTCCCCGGATCTCCTGCTTCAAGCCCCCAATAAATGTCCCCAATAACTATTTTTTAGACTAATCATGAGTTTGATTAGATAACCTTTCAAACCTGGTTTGATACTCCTGGATGGTGGAGGTTTGTCGGATCTTTGCTAGTTGTCCGTTGATGTTCTCGTAATCGGTTGGTCCGAAGCGGATCAGTAGTCCTTCTTTGAATTGTCACCATGAGAGGACTCCATAAGTGTGTTTAAACCAATCAAACCATTGTATGGCATCCCCTTCAAAATGTATAGCTGCAATTTCTACCATTGATGCATCCGCGGTTTTGTGATACCGAAAATATTGCTCCACGCGCGAGATCCAACCAATCGGGTCTCCTTCTTCCCATCTAGGGAAGTCCACCCTCATGCGTGGATAGTAGGGATCGGTCATAGAGCCTCCCTTCTCTTGGGAGTCATCTCTTCGGTCAGAGCTCTCTCCTTGATGAGATTTCTTTGGGCTCGGTGTTCGACCTAAACTGAGTTTGGCAAAGAGAGCCCGAATCTTATCCTCCATTCGCGTCTCGAAGGCTTCGAATTTAGCATTTATCACCTCCTCGGATGCCATAGTATATGCCTCCAGATCTGTAATATTAAGATCTCTCTTTTGTTGCCGGGTTAAAGGCATGAATTGTTTGAGGGAAGTGGTGGCCGAAAGGGTTTGTGGATCGGTGGATGTAGGCTACGGTTTAGGCTTGTTTTGTGGCTATTTTGGGTGCTGTTTGGGGCTGTGATTTGATGGGGTTTTGGGCTGAGATGGTAGTGGATAAAGGTTAGGGAAGAGGGCTTTAGATCTGTGGTAGATCGCAGCAAAGATTTGACAAAAATTAGTGGCAATTGCTGCCTATGTGCGCTGCCTCGTAAGAGCAGAATTATCGTCGAAGAAATAGCGATTTCTCGACGAAATTTCCAGCGAAAACTCAAGGATTTGAGGAGGGGATTTGACGGTAGAATCTTAGTTTAGATAGCAACAAGGATAACAAATTGGATCAAGAAATTTTGGCAGCAAAGTAGTAAAGAAATCGGTGCAAGTTGCGATAGCAAAATTCTCGTCGAAAAATTTCAGCAGATTTCGCGAGATTGCAGCAACACACGAAATTTTTTTGATGAATTCTACAATAGATCAATCATGGATGGGAGCCAAGATGATCTATGAGGTGCACAAAAATTTCGTTCAAAAGGATAACAATTAGATCGGTTAAAGGCGGCAACACGCGGTGAAATTTTCTCTGACAATCCTTCGTTCGCAAAGATGGTAACTTTTGCGATGCAAGGAATTCGCAGGCAAGGGATTGATAGAAAAACTTCTTTTTGATATTTTAGATGAAAAATTACAGTAGCAAAAGATATTGGTGGTAGAAAAATACTAGATCTCTGATGCAATTAGAGGTGGCGACTGTAGATTGATTTGATCTATGCCAAGAGATGACGATGGAGATGACGACATCAAGAGCAATTGTGGGAATTGCTTGGCTAATAGTGGGCGGTAGGGATGGCAGCAAAAGCAGCAAGATCGCTGCTTTGATACCAGATGATAGAACCCTAGAGGAATTCTATGGAGATTGATCTTTGAGGGGGATCAACCCTTGGAATGCTATAGGGGTTCCACCCTCCAAGTAGCCTGGTGGCTGTAATTGTAGTTTGATCTTTCTTATCCCAAAGAGGTGGAGGTTACAAGCTTATATAGAGCTCCAAACCCTAGCCCTAGGGGCTACTTCCTAAGTAAACTATCCAATTTGCCCTCAACCTTAGCGGGCCAGCCCAGTAAAAAGGGGGGCGATGGCTAAGAAGCCCAAAGACCCAAATATAAACCCTAGCCTCTCTTCTTTATAGGATAGAGGCGGCTAGGTGGGGTTTATTACATTCTCACAGGATTTTTATTAGCTGCTACATAGTTGAGTAGGACCTAACCCTGCTAGGGTCCTATCATTATCCTTGACAGTGATGTCATTTAGAGCTCGGTAGTCGATGCACATCCGCCAAGTTCCGTCTTTCTTGCGCACAAGTAGTACCGGTGAGGAGTAGGGGGTGCAGCTTGGTCGAATCACCCCTGTTTCAAGCATTTCCTTCACGATTTTCTCAATTTTATCTTTCTGGAGGTGAGGATAATGGTAAGGCCGAGTGTTTGCTGGTGGTTTGCCCGGAAGGATTGGAATCCGGTGGTCATGTTGCCGAGTAGGAGGAAGACCGCGAGGTTCAGCAAAAACATCGTCAAATTCAACAAGCAGTTGGGTGATTTTTTGATTTTTAATTTCTGTTTTCTCCCCCTCTGGTTGCTGCTGGAGATGCATAAGAAAGCCACCATTTATCTTGTGTAAAACTTTCTCCATTCGTTGGGTTGAAACGGTGGTTACATTGATTCCGCGCTTCCCGCATTGGGTGACTTGTTTACCTTTGTAATAGAATTTCATAATCAATTTGGAAAAGTTTCAAGAGACATCACCTAGTGTCATCAGATATTCTATGCCCAGCACAGTCTCATAATCATCAATTGGTAGGAGGAATAAGTCAGTAACAATTTCTTGGTCCTGTAGTAATAGTTTCACCTGCGGGCATCTTTGGTCGCATTTTAAGATTCGACCGTCAGCGACCTTTATGTCAAACTTGCTGCAACCTTCGATGTGGAGTGCCATCCGAGCAGCAACCTTACTGTTTAGAAAGTTATTAGTGCTGCCTGTATCAATGAGAACGGTGATCGGTTGTTGTTTGAGTAGGCCTCCAACTTTCATCGTTTGCGGATTTGAGTAGCCGGCTAGCGCATGTACCATAAAGTTGACCGATTGTGGCTCTTCTTCCACATCTTCATCCTCATGTTCAAGACTCTCTTTTGGCTGTTCACTGATCTCTTCTTCCACTGGTTCAATCATAAGAAGTCTCCCCTTTTTATAGCGATGCTCGTGGCTTCACGGCTCATCACAATGTCAACATAACCCCTTGGCAGATCGGTCTCGAAGCTCTTCTCTTGTCAACCTTTTTGGTGCAGGAGCTCGACTGACAGTAGGGGGGGCTGAGGGCTTCAATATTGCTGGTCGGGGAGCGACCCTAGTCCTCCGGGCTTCATGGTTCAATCGCTCCTCCTGAAGTCATGCGAAAGAGATGGCTGCCATAAGCGTGTACGGTTGTTGTGCTTTAACTTCTCCCCGGATCTCCAGCTTGAAGCCCTCAATAAATGTCCCCAATAACTGATTTTTATACCAATCATGAGTTTGATTAGATAACCTTTCAAACCTGGTTTGATACTCCTGGATGGTGGAGGTTTGTCGGATCTTTGCTAGTTGTCTGTCGATGTTCTCGTAATTGGTTGGTCTGAAACGGATCAGTAGTCCTTCTTTGAATTGTCGCCATGAGAGGACTCCATGAGTATGTTAAAACCAATCAAACCATTGTATGGCATCTCCTTCAAGATGTATAGCTGCTATTTCTACCATAGACGCATCTGCGGTTTTGTGGTACCGAAAATATCGCTCCGCGTGCATGGATAATGGGGATCGGTCATAGAGCCTCCCCTCTCTTAGAGGTCATCTCTTCAATTAGAGCTCTCCCCTTGATGTGATTTCTTTGGGCTCGGTGGTCGACCCAAATTAAGTTCGTCAAAGAGAGTCCGAATCTTCTCCTTCATTCATGTCTCGAAGGCTTCGAATTTAGCATCAATTGCCTCCTCAGATGCCATAGCATATGTCTCCAAATCTATAATATTAAGATATCTTTTTTACTATTGAGTTAAAGGCATGTATTGGTTGAGAGAAGTGGTGGTTGAAAGGGTTGGTGGATTGGTGAATGTAGGCTGCGGTTTAGGCTTGTTTTGTGGCTGTTTTGGGTGCAGTTTGAGGCTGCGGTTTGATGGAGCTTTTGGGCTGTGATGGTAGTGGATCAAGGTTAGGGAAGAGGGTTTTAGATCTGTGATAGATTACAGCAAAGATATGACAAAAATCAGTGGCAATTGCTGCCTATGTGCGTTGCCTCGTAAGAGCAGAATTGTCATCGAAGAAATAGCGATTTCTTGACGAAATTTCCAGCGAAAACTCAGGGGTTTGAGGAGGGGGTTTGACGGTAGAATCTTAGTTTAGATAGCAACAAGGATAACAAATTGGATCAAGAAATTTTGTCAGCAAAGCAGTAAAGAAATCGATGCAAGTAGTTGCGATAGCAGAATTCTCGTCGAAAAATTTCAGCAGTTTGCGACGAGAGATTGCAGCAACACACGAATTTTTTTTTTATGAATTCCACAATAGATCAATCATGGATGGGAGCCAAGATGATCTATGAGGTGCACAAACAATTTTGTTCAAAAAGGATAACAATTAGATCGGTTAAAGGCAGCAACACGCGACTAAAATTTTCTACCGCGATCCTTCGTTCGCAAAGATGGTAACTTTTGTGACACAAGGAATTTGTAGGCAAGGGATTGATAGAAAAACTTCTTTTTGTTATTTTAGATGAAAAATTGCAACAGCAAAAGGTATTGGTGGTAGAAAAATACCAGATCTCTGATGTAACTAGAGGTGGCGACTGTAGATTGATTTGATCTACGTCAAGAGATGACGGTGGAGACGACGACGTCAAGAGTAATTATGGGAATTGCTTGGCTAATGGTGGGCGGCAGGGATGGCAGTAAAAGTAGCAAGATCGCTGCTCTGATACCAGATGATAGAACCCCAGAGGAATTCTATGGAGATTGATCTTTGAGGGGGATCAACCGTTCCACCCTCCAAGTAGCCTGGTGGCTGCAATTGTAGATTGATCTTTCTTATTCCAAAGAGGAGAGGCTACAAGCTTATATAGAGCTCCAAACCCTAGCCCTAGGGGCTGTTTCCTAAGTGAACTACCCAATTTGCCCTCAACCTTAGCGGGCCGGCCCAATAATAAGGGGGGCGATGGCTAAGAAGCCCAAAGACCCAAATATAAACCCTAGCCTCTCTTCTTTATAGGATAGAGGTGACTAGGTGGGGTTTATTATATTCTCATAGGGTTTTTATTAGCTGCTACATGGTTGAGTAGGACCTAACCCTGCTAGGGTCCTATCATCCCCCCATGGGACACACTAGGTAGCTGAGTTCCTCTAGACTCATCATTGCTTCTTCGCCTTTTTTCAACCACCTACTTCAACACCTTTATGTTATTTGAACAATTCCTCTTGGTCGATGGAAAGATAGACTACAACTCCCATGTATGGCCTCCACCATCATGTTGTAGGGCTTGCATCGCTTCTATTCTCCTTAGCTTCATTGGTCACAACGTTCGCTTACTCAGCCATGTCCTTTGACTTGTCGAGCTCCCTTAAGCGAATGTGAGCTCTGAAGTAGTCCAACTCTTCAGCTGCTTCGATCATACCTTTGCATGATCCAATCCCACCTATGGGACTCATTGGTACTTGCATTTAAACTTTTTCTTCGGTAGTGCACAACCCCCATAAGCTGATGCCCAAGGCTTTCAATCAATGCAACCTTCGATGCACGTACGGAAGACCCGCCTCTACGGTACCATGGCATTCCCTCATTGAATCCATTACCCTTCTTGCCATCGTATTATTCACCAAAGTAGAGCTCCCAGTAACACTTCTGATCATACCTTCATATGATCTTATCCCCCATGGGATAAGACTTGTGTATGTCATATTGCCTCGAACTATTTCACCACGATCCATTATACCATGTCGCCTCCTGGTGACATCTCCTTGCATTCTGATCCTTGTGGTATAAACTTGAACTATGATTTCTCTATGTGTGGCCTTCATCAACACATCGTAGGGCCTTTGCTACCTTCAATTCTATTCACTCCTTTGGTAATCGACCTTCGTCCACCCGCTCTTGGGTCACACCTGAATGAAGCATAACACTAGGATAGTCCGTCGCCTAGTAGCTCCTCTGAAGTCCCCTGACTTCACTGAAATTGGTACACCATTGTCTCGATCTTGGGCCTTTGCTCCAACCAGCACAATCTCCACTGTGCACCGCTTTCCTCATGGAAACTCGAATAGCAACATTATGGCATATTCTTCAAGAGTACCTACCTCTGTGTCCTCTTGCCCCATGCCAAAGTCTTTTGACACTAACCTTACCTCTGCAAACTATGTCACCTTAGTTCCTCTATCAAATACTTCACCGAGATAAAGTGTATGTGCCTCAAAGCTCCCTCCGTCTTTGGCACCATGCAAGATGATTCTGCTCCATCAGAATAAAGAACCCATAGAACGACATGATCCTGTTCCTGCCTCTACAAGAGTTCCTGTCCTTGACCTTTGTTTAAGGAAAGCTCCAAGCCTCTGCTCCATCTTCTATCTTCTATACCAACTCCCTTCAAGTGGTTTGGGTGTTTCACCAAGTTACCCCCAAGTTACTCCGCTTCTCGATTTGCATTGGATTAATGGTGGCCCTCACGCCCACTATTCCATGGGTCAGCCCTCTATTGAGTTTGATCTCCATATCGGATCCAAGTGTGCTTTGACTTTGTATTGCCTTAGGTCGCTCCCCCACTTGATCTCGCTATGCGTCCACCAATGCATTGCCTCTTGCGAGATCATGCGACGACTCCTCGTCGCTTGCTCGATCTATTGAGCTTTGTCTTGAGGTATTCCTCCTCAACATGTGTAGTCCGTTGCACATGATTCTCCCTCTCGAGAACCAGGATTTATCCCTCCTGGATATTTGTCCCATTGGAGCAACTTCTTTCTTCGTATCCTTCCCTCTGGAAGTTTTGGAGACCACCATCACCTTAGACTACTCCGCCTTGCTGAACAACTATGCACTGTTCTCCCTCCGTAAACGCACCTATTAGATTGTGACTCTTTGCCAATATAGCCCCCACTACACCCCTTTGGATCTAGCAATATGTTAAACCTACTACACACTTCAGCCTCTTACAGACATATCCTGCATATGTCGAAGAGAAAGTTTCAATACTTCATGGTGCTGACCTTTGGCCGCTTTGGGATAGCTACAGATAGTCTGTCGTCCACATATAAGCCCTTGTATGAGTATTGAATTCCTTGAGTTTGCAACTCCCCTCACCTTTGTGGGCTTTACATAACTCTTTCGATTGTTGAACAACCCACTCCACCTTACATGGTCTCATCCTTTACCAAGCACCCCACTTGCCTCGAGCACCATTAAGTTTGGTTGCCAACGTCGAGCCACTACTTAAACTTAACCATCCCAACCTTTGTGCGCTACATAATTCTTCTTAGCTTGTTTATCCTCATGGTGCCTCTAGTACGAAGGGTTGGCCCTTCCTTTGAATGCCATTCTCAGAGGCCTGCTGCTCTAAGCGACTCCTTTCCTTACAACACCATGTCTGTTTTCCCTAAATGGTCGTGCAGGCTATCCTCACACATCCCTGCTAGGTCCCCCATGTTTACATGCCAAGTGTTTCTATGTGTGCTTGTCCCGCTTTGATACCAACTATCATGAACTTAGCTGGTTTTGCCTAAGTTGTGCGGCACCCTTACATGTTTGTCCATAAAGATCAGCCTCCCTGAAACCTCTTACGATCCCTTAGGACCTGCAAAAGAGAAGATGGGATAGAGAAAGCGCTTTACACGGGATCCACAAGCAATCATGCTAGCAAACACTTTGTAGCCAATGCAAATTCAAACCATGGACATCACAAGCTTAAAACGGTTGCACAACAAAGGTATACAATTGGTCCACTACAGGTCGAACTTTTTTGTACAAGCCTAGAATGGCCACCAAACTCACTCAGATTGGGTTGTTTAGCCTTTGGCTTGCTCTTTACAGACTTGGCAAACATGAACAAACTGGAAAGACACAAACATGCCTAAGCATTACAATGAACACCCCGTTTACAAGTTTTGTCCGTGTCTTTCGGGTTTTCTTTCTCAAATTGAACCTAAATGCATTGACGAGGCCTTGAAAGATGATTCATGGGTTATTGCAATACAAGAAGAGTTGAATCAATTTGAGAGAAATGAGGTGTGGAAACTTATTCTTAGACCTAGTAACCATTTAGTGATTGGTACTCAATGGGTCTTTAGAAACAAGCAAGATGAATTTGGTATCATGGTTAGAAATAAGATTAGATTAGTGGCCAAAGGTTTTAACCAAGAAGAATGTATCGACTATGAAGAAACCTTCGCTCTTGTGGCAAGATTAGAAATCTTAAAAATGCTCATTGTCTATACTTGTTGTAATAATTTTAAGTTATTTCAAATGAAAATCAAAAGTACTTTTCTAAATGGTTTTATTTCTAAAGAAGTGTATATTGAACAACCACCAAGATTTGAGAACTCTCTTTTTTCTAATCATGTATTTAAGTTAACCAAGGCTCTCTATGGATTAAAACAAGCCCCAAGAGCTTAGTATGAGAGACTTAGCACCTTTCTTATCCAAAATAATTTCTCTAAAGGCAAGGTCGATACTACATTATTTATTAAAAATTTTAAAAATAATTTTCTTATCATTCAAATTTATGTTGATGATATTATTTTTGTTTCCACAAATGAGTCCTTATACGAATCATTTGCTAAAAGTATGAGCCAAGAGTTCGAAATGAGCTTAATGGGTGAACTAACTTTCTTTTTAAGCTTACAAATCAAACAACTTAGTGATGGTATTTTTCTTAGTCAAACCAAATATTTATTAGAGATGCTAAAATAATTTAATATGGAGGATTCAAAGGCTATTAATGCACCAATGAGTACCTCCACCAAGAAAGATATGAACGAAAGTGGAGAAGGCTTTGATTAAAAAACTTATAGGGGTATGATAGGTAGTTTACTGTACCTTCCTGCAACTAGACTAGACATTATGTTTATTGTAGGGCTTTGTCCTAGATTTCAATCTAATTCCAAGCTATCTCATTTTAAAGTTGTTAAAAGAATTCTTAGATACCTAAAAGGAACCCTTAATCAAGGACTATGACATCTAAAATCCAAAAATTTTGAATTAATTACTTATACTGATACTGATTTTGGTGGATATAGAATAGATAGAAAAAGTACATCTAGAACATATCAATTCTTAGGTCATGCATTTTTCTCTTGGTCTTCTAAGAAACAAAATTCAATTGCACTATCTATAGCTGAAATCGAATACATAGCAGCAAGTGCATATTATGCATAAGTTATATTGATGAAAAATACATTAGAAGATTACAGAATTCACTTAAAAAATATTTTCATAAAATGTGATAACACAAGTGTAATATGTTTAACAAAAAATCCTATTCAACACTCTAGAACTAAATATATTGACATTAGGCATCACTTTATACGAGATCATGTTAATAACCATGATGTAATCTTAGAATTTATTAATACAAAACATCAATTAGTCGATATTTTTAAAATACCTTTAAATAAAGAATAATTTGATTTCATTAGAAGAGAATTAGGCATGTTAAATTGTTCGAATGCATGAGTTTCTTGTACACTTTTTCGGACTTTTTTGACTTTTCATAAATGGAGCTTTTTATCGAATTTATTTCATATCATCTTCCTCTTATCTTGATATTGAGTTCATTTCATGAATTTATTTTGTATGATACCCTTGCTCCATCACTTGATGACTTTTGATGCTCTTAGAACCCTCCCCTCATTCATAAATTTTATTAACTAACATATCATTCACGGATTTCATTCTTGTGTGAATTTTTGCAATGAATGGATTTTATTTAATAAAAGTGACATTCACAAATTTTTATTTATGGATTCCATATGTCATGAAATGATATGCTTGACTCTTGTATGAATCTCTTCTTTTTATTCACATTTTTATGTCATGAGCTCTTGACAAAAAGTAGAAGTTTGATGAATTTTTGATAGCTCAAATGATTTCTTTTTCTTCTACTATTCATGGACTTTTGATTGCTTGATCCTTCTTGATGAATGGATTTTTCCTTGTACTCTCTTCTTTTTCCCATTCAAGAAGAATTCTCCTCAAGTGCTAGCATGAGTAATGCTAGTTTGTACACTTCCTCTCCACTTGGCTACAAAGTCACTATCTTGCTATCTTGCATGAAATGATTGCCCATATCCTTTTTGTTGATGACAAAGGGGGAGAAAGTGGCAAATTGATGAAAATTTGAAATGTATCATGCTTGGTATTATGAATGCTTAAAATATGCTTGGTATCATGAAATGTATCATAAATACTTGAAATATATCATAAATGCTTGAAATGTATCATAAATACTTGAAATGTATCATAAATGCTTGAAATGTATCATGAATACTTGAAATGCATTGTAAAAGTTTGAAATGTATCATGAATGCTTGAAAAAGTTTCATACTTAAAATGATAACTTTTTATGCTCACTATCATATTTGATTTGGCATCGAAATGATAAATGTCTATCATTATGAATCAAACTTGAAATGTATATCATGCTCAATATCCTAATTGAAATTGGTATCATACTTTGAAATGATGAATTATCATTTAGTATCGAACTTGAAATGTGTACCATGCTCAATATCCTAATTGAAATTGGTATCGTACTTTGAAATGATGAATTATCATTTGGTATCGAACTTAAAGTTTGTATCATACTAAATATTATATTTGAAGTTGGTATCATGCTTTGAAATGATGAATGCCTAGCATCATTTGATATTACACTTGAAATTGATTATCATGCTTTGACATCATGTTGACGAATTTTGGTATCATGATAAATGCATGATATCGTGTTTTGAAATCATGCTTAGTATCATGTTGTGCATGTTGATAAGTTGAATTGCATGTAACTTATCAGTTAGTGCTTGAATTCAAAGGTTTTGAATTCAAGTGTATCTTTTCTCAAGTATGGCGTATAGTTAGGGGGAGTTAAGGTTAACTTCATCATCAATTGGTTATCATCATCAAAAAGGGAGAGACTATTGAATCTTGGATTTTGATGATGAAATCAATTGATAAATTATTGATCTAATCAATATGTTAAGAAAAGTATATAGGATTAACTATGATAATGATCAAGGCATAAAGTAAATATAGTGCTGGAATAAAAGATCGAACGATTCATTGGGAGTCCAAGAGTTCGTCGGGAGTCCAAAAGTTTGTCAGAAATGTTGCCGAAATTTGCCGAGAGTTCATTGGGAGCTTGTCGAAATGTACATCGGAGGTCGCCAAGAAGTTCGTTGGAAGTTCGCTGGAGCTCGTCAACAAGATCGGAGCTTGCCAAAGAAGCTCGTCGAAACTCGCCAAGAAAATCGTCGAGAGTTCAAGAGCTTGTCGGGAGTCCATTGGAAGATTGTAGAGAGTTCGTCGGAAGCCCATTGGAAGATCGCCAGAAGCTCACCAGAAGAAAATTTGACCTACCGGACTTACGAGCTTTAGTATATGCCTTAAATGTCATAATTAGGGTCTAATTAGAGTTATGTTTGGGAGGTAATCCCACTAACTCTATTAGGGGCCAACTAGGCCCATAATCAGACTGGTTTAGGTCAGACTCATGGCCCAAACAGTGTTACTAAACCCTATCTACCGGTGACACCGCTAGAACTGAGTAGTAGAACTACCTAGGGCTTAGTCTCCTAGGTGTTTGAGCGGTGGTATCACCTAAACTGGGTGGCGGTACCACCGTCAGTTAATAATTGTCAGGTGGTGGTATCGCCCAGTTCCAATAGCCAAGACTACTTGGTGGTATTATCGCCAAACTAGGTGATGGTATCGCCCAGTGTTAGAGTCAACAGGCGGTGGTACCATTGGTACCCTAGAAATCTAGGATAAGACCTTTTTTGGCTCCATTTTTTAAGTCAATTGAGGCCTATAAGTGCCCCTTACTTCTCAACTTGTTGGATATAGAAAAGTAAACAAAAAAAAACTAAGACTATAGTGAAATTACTTGTAAACGTTGAGAGTTCACCTCCACCAATTCGAAGTGTTAGAAGTTTATATAAGGAAAGTGAGCAAATTTATAGTTTGTATAAGGAGGAGAGTGTTAGAAGTTCTATAAATGGGTGATTGATCTTTGCCCTTGAAGAAAAATCAATAGTGGAAGCCAATGACCTCATCGGAGGAGGTATCGAGAGTAGACGTAGGTCAAACAACCGAACCACTATAAATTGGTGTGTTCTCTTCTTACTGTGCACTTGTCATTTACTGCTTATCTTCTTTACTTAATTGTGACTACCCTACTTTTTCTCTACTCACTTATGAACATATTCAAGTTAAATGTCTTTCCGAAATGTGTTTTTGTTGAATGAATCTTTCATCATATGAAGTTTTCTAAAATTGCATAAATCAAACATTTTTAACCACTGCAATAATTCCCCCCCCCCCCCCCCTCTTAGTACTGAACTTGATCCTAATATATACAAGAAGCCAAGGACTTGCAACTTGTCTATCAAAAAACTTATCAAGTCTTTGATGACCTATGAAATGACTTTCTTGGCACAATATGAATATGAGAATAATGTTCCAAAGAACAGGAAGAATTTGGGACTTTGAACTATAGATGACCACTTGAGTGATAACTCAAGTGATGATGATGACCTTGAACTTATCACTATTAAATTTAAAAAGTTTATAAAACAAGAATCTAAAAGTAAAAGTGAACTTAAAAATGGGAGGCCACAAAAGAAGAAGAAAAGACTCAAGGCGACATGGAACAAATCATATGCATCCGAAGGCAAGGTGGCGAACTATGCTTTGACGACTTTTGACAACAAGGTAAGTGACTCAATCGAATATTTTTTACCTTTCCATGAAATAACTTAGTGCTTTTCATAATTTGATTCAAATTAGTTAGTAATTTTTTTTTAAAAAAATTAAAATTATTGATCATGATAATTGCATGTTTTATGATAACGAAACAAAATGTTGATCTAATGCTTGTACACCTAATAAGATTAATCCTATGTATGTTTTAAGAAGCTTTATGTGTATCTTGATGATTTTGAATTGCCTTTCGATTTTAAACATGATGCTTGGCCTTTATATGAAAAAAATTGAACATGCTTATATGAAATCAAATTGCATGAATTGAAACTATACAAGATGAGTTGAAGTAATGATGATTTGAAATCTTATGTTTTGGAATAATGTGTTATATATGTTTTTGGTCTTGATGATTTTTGTTTTTCGGTCTTAAATATTGATGCTTGTTTTTATTTGGCATTAAAGGCAAAGGCATACTTATAAGTGTTAGGATCAAGATCGGCACTAAGAGGGGGGGGGGGGGGGGGGTGAATTAGTGCAACGGTTAAAAACGTCGAATTCAAAAAATAATTTCGGTGAAAATTTTTTGTTTAACAAAAACACGTTTTAGAAAGATGTTGAACTCGAATAAGTTCATAAGTGAGTAGAGAAGAAGAAGTAGTGCAGTTGTAGTTAAGTAAAGAAGATAGGCACCAAATAAAAAGAGCACAGCAAGAAGAGAACACACCAATTTATAGTAGTTTGGTCGTCGACCTACATCCACTCTCGATACCTCCTCCGATGAGGTCACCGAAATTGAATATTGATCTTTTTCAAGAGCAAAGATTAATCACCCCTTTATAGAACTTTTACAAGCTGCTCACTATTAGAACCCTTATAGATTCTAAGCTTGGGGTTGATCTCTTTAGGGGATCGGCCTCTTTGGAACTCTTTAGGAGTTCCTTCCTCCACGTTGCTGCTCAAAGGCTGCTAAAAGAATTGATTTATTCATTAAGAAACGAGGGTGAATATATGGCTATTTATAGGGCTTCTAAACCCCAACTCCTAATAGGACTCTAACTCCTAATAGGACTCTTACTCAAGACTCCTACTTCTAATCAACTCCTAATGCTTCTCCAAGAAGCAACCTCAAACTGGCCTATCTAGGGGTGGTCGGTTACTTACCAATTCCTAATCCAACTCGAACTTAACCCCACCTCAACCAACCCCTCTTTAATTAGGATAAAGGGTGGCTAACTAGGATTACACTTGTCATATACTTCCCCCAAAATATCTTCCTCTAAACTAATCCTAACCTTGCTGGCCTCTTCACCTCTTTAATAGGGGTCAACTAGATAGGATTTACATGAATGCCCTTAGGATTTACATGTTTGCCCTCTTCAATAAAACTAAATTAGGACTTTCCTAACTAGAGTCCTAACAGACCTACCCTCTTCAAATTAGCCTTGTCCTCGAGGCTGACGCTCTATGAATTCTGAAAATTTGATCATCAAGTCATCATAGTTCTTCCAAGTGGCACCTTATGTTGGTAGGTTCACCCATTGTATTATCACTTCAGTAGTGGGTTGTCGTCGTCGAGTCATGATCAGTTGATTAATAATGGCACTCGGCTAAGTCTGGAGCTCTCCTTGGGTAGTCATATTTGGTAGGTGGCTTTGGGCTATCTCGTTTTGTCCCAACTTGAGCATCAAATACGACACATGGAAGATTGGATGGATTCGGGAGCTAAGCGGGTAAGTCTAATCTTTATGCTCTGCTCGATGCACTCCAAAATCTGGTAGGGTCCATAGAACCGAGGTGAAAGCTTCATGGATGCTCTGGTCTGGATTAATGTTTGCTTGTATGGCTGGAGCCGTAGGAAGACCTAATCTCCTACTAAAAATTCTCTTTCACCTTTGTATTGATCATATTATTGTTTCATCCTTGCTTAAGCTGTAGTGAGATTATCTTTTAGCAACTTTATCATTTTATCTCTGTCCTATAGTTCACAGTCTACTTGTTCTACTTTAGAGGTGCCCAACACATATTTTGGGATTACAAGGGGAGGTCAACCATACATAGCCTCATAGGGAGTACATTTTGTAGATGAATGATAAGTTGTATTATACTACCACTCGGCCTAGGGAAGCCACTTTGTCCACTCTTTTAGTCGGTCACTAGTGAAGCATCTGAGGTATGTCTCCAAGCATTTGTTCAACACTTAAGCCTAGCCGTCGATTTATGGGTGATATGCTATATTCATCTTCAATTTAGTGCCCTGCATCTAGAATAACTCTGTCCAAAATTTATTTGTAAAGACCCTATCATAATCACTTATAATAGATCTCGGCATCCTATGTAATTTTATAATATTTTTCATAAAGATTCGAGCAATACTAGTAGTAGTGTAGGGATTATGAACAATGCAAAAGTGAGAATACTTTGTAAGACGATCAACCGCGACAAGAATTGTACCTTTTCCTTGTGATGAGGGAAGCCCTTCGATAAAGTTCATTGATATATCAATCCATATTGAGTTCAGGATGGGTAGAGGTTGTAGCTTTTCGGGACTTGCCACTGTCTCACCTTTATGTCGTTGACATACATCACATTGTACTACAACTTCAGCAATAATATTTTTCATCCCTACCTAATAAAAATTTTGCTTAATTCTCTTATAGATTCTAAGGAACCCAGAGTGCCAGACTGTAGGTGTGGAATGCATCTCTTGAAGGATGGTCTTTATGCAAATAGAATTTGGCACAAGTACAATGCGTCCCTTATAGAAACGTCGAATTAGTGCAACGGTTAAAAACGTCGAATTCAAAAAATAATTTCGGTGAAAATTTTTTGTTTAACAAAAACACGTTTTAGAAAGATGTTGAACTCGAATAAGTTCATAAGTGAGTAGAGAAGAAGAAGTAGTGCAGTTGTAGTTAAGTAAAGAAGATAGGCACCAAATAAAAAGAGCACAGCAAGAAGAGAACACACCAATTTATAGTAGTTTGGTCGTCGACCTACATCCACTCTCGATACCTCCTCCGATGAGGTCACCGAAATTGAATATTGATCTTTTTCAAGAGCAAAGATTAATCACCCCTTTATAGAACTTTTTACAAGCTGCTCACTATTAGAACCCTTATAGATTCTAAGCTTGGGGTTGATCTCTTTAGGGGATCGGCCTCTTTGGAACTCTTTAGGAGTTCCTTCCTCCACGTTGCTGCTCAAAGGCTGCTAAAAGAATTGATTTATTCATTAAGAAACGAGGGTGAATATATGGCTATTTATAGGGCTTCTAAACCCCAACTCCTAATAGGACTCTAACTCCTAATAGGACTCTTACTCAAGACTCCTACTTCTAATCAACTCCTAATGCTTCTCCAAGAAGCAACCTCAAACCGCCTATCTAGGGGTGGTCGGTTACTTACCAATTCCTAATCCAACTCGAACTTAACCCCACCTCAACCAACCCTCTTTAATTAGGATAAAGGGTGGCTAACTAGGATTACACTTGTCATATACTTCCCAAAATATCTTCCTCTAAACTAATCCTAACCTTGCTGGCCTCTTCACCTCTTTAATCAACTAGATAGGATTTACATGAATGCCCTTAGGATTTACATGTTTGCCCTCTTCAATAAAACTAAATTAGGACTTTCCTAACTAGAGTCCTAACAGACCTACCCTCTTCAAATTAGCCTTGTCCTCGAGGCTGACGCTCTATGAATTCTGAAAATTTGATCATCAAGTCATCATAGTTCTTCCAAGTGGCACCTTATGTTGGTAGGTTCACCCATTGTATTATCACTTCAGTAGTGGATTGTCGTCGTCGAGTCATGATCAGTTGATTAATAATGGCACTCGGCTAGGTCTGGAGCTCTCCTTGGGTAGTCATATTTGGTAGGTGGCTTTGGGCTATCTCGTTTTGTCCCAACTTGAGCATCAAATACGACACATGGAAGATTGGATGGATTCGGGAGCTAGCGGGTAAGTCTAATCTTTATGCTACTGCTCCGATGCACTCCAAAATCTGGTAGGGTCCATAGAACCGAGGTGAAAGCTTCATGGATGCTCTGGTCTGGATTAATGTTTGCTTGTATGGCTGGAGCCGTAGGAAGACCTAATCTCCTACTAAAAATTCTCTTTCACCTTTGTATTGATCATATTATTATTTTATCCTTGCTTGAGCTGTAGTGAGATTATCTTTTAGCAACTTTAATATTTTATCTCTGTCTTGTAGTTTCCTGTCTACTTATTCTACTTTAGAGGTGCCTAACACATATTTTGGGATTACAGAGGGAGGTCAGCCATACATAGCCTCATAGGGAGTACATTTTGTAGATGAATGATAAGTTGTATTATACTATCACTCGGCCTAGGGAAGCCACTTTGTCCACTCTTTTAGTCGGTCACTGGTGAAGCATCTGAGGTATGTCTCCAAGCATTTGTTCAACACTTAAGCCTAGCCGTCGGTTTATGGGTGATATGCTATATTCATCTTCAATTTAGTGCCCTGCATCTAGAATAACTCTGTCTAAAATTTATTTGTAAAGACCCTATCATAATCACTTATAATAGATCTCGGCATCCTATGTAATTTTATAATATTTTTCATAAAGATTCGAGCAATACTAGTAGTAGTGTAGGGATTATGAACAATGCAAAAGTGAGAATACTTTGTAAGACGATCAACCGCGATAAGAATTGTACCTTTTACTTGTGATGAGGGAAGCCCTTCGATAAAGTTTATTGATATATCAATCCATATTGAGTTCAGGATGGGTAGAGGTTGTAGCTTTTCGGGACTTGCCACTGTCTCACCTTTATGTCGTTGACATACATCACATTTTACTACAACTTCAGTAATAATATTTTTCATCCCTACCTAATAAAAATTTTGCTTAATTCTCTTATAGATTCTAAGGAACCCAGAGTGCCAGACTACAGGTGTGGAATGCATCTCTTGATGGATGGTCTTTATGCAAATAGAATTTGGCACAAGTACAATGCGTCCCTTATAGCGCAAGTCTTTTGAGTCTCAAGTGTAATGAGCCACGGAGCTTGGTACTTCCTCTAATTATTTTTATGATCTTACTGGTCTCTAGATCATCTTGTCGTTCCCTCCGAATATCCTCAAGGAAGTTGTTGGTCGAAAGTGAAATAACCAAAAATTCAGCTTACTTGGGTAGCCATGAAAGCACATTTGCAATAACATTCTCTTTCCCCTTTTTGAAAGTTATTTCATAATTATATCTAAGAAGCTTTGTTACCAATTTTTACTACTCAGGGGAAGATATCTTCTACTTCAAGAAATATTTTAGGCTTTTATGGTCGGTCTTGATTTGAAAGCATCACCCGATCAAGTACGATCTCTATTTGGCCACCGCATACACAATCGTGAGCATCTCTTTGTCGTAAATAGTCATCTTGAGATACAAAAGAGATAATGTCTTACTAGTATAAGCAATGGGGTGGCCATCTTGCATTAGTATAATACTAATTCTAACTCCGGAGGTATCGGCTTCAATAACAAAAGTCTTACCGAAGTTGGGTAGCGCTAGTACGGGCGTTGTCGACATTGCAGCTTTAAGTTCATCGAAGGCGGTGGTGGCATTATCCGACCATTAGAAAGCAACTTTTTTCAGCAAGAAAGTAAGGGGTGCATTGATCTTTCCATAGTTTATCACGAACTTGTAGTAGTAGCTTGTTAAACCGAGAAAGCCACATAGTAATTTTATGTTCTTCGGGGTTAGCCAGTTCTGCATTGCTTCACTTTTGGAGGGGTCCACCACCACACCTTCCTTTGATATGATATCCCCAAGATATTTCACCTTCTATTGAAGAAAGCTACACTTCAATTTTTTGACAAAAAGAATATGTTCTCGCAAAATCGTCAAAGCAAATCGTAAGTGATGAAAATGGCTTTCAAGAGAAGGGCTGTAAATAAAGATATCGTCGAAGAAAACTAACATAAACTTACAAAGATAACTCTAGAAAATATCATTTATAAAGCTTTGAAAGATGGAGGGAGCATTGGTGAGACCAAATGGCATTACCAAAAATTTGTAGTGGCCGTTGTGCATTCGAAAGGCAATTTTCGATATGTCTTCTTCGCACACTCATATTTAATGATACCCGGATCGAAGGTCCAGCATTGTGAAGACTCATGCTCCCTTTAATTCATCAAGCAATTCATATTCTACTAGAATAGGGTACTTGTCCTTAATGGTTACGCCATTGAGAGCTTGGTAATCAAAGCACATTCACCATGTTCTATCCTTCTTTCATACGAGGAGCACCGGTGAAGAGTAGGGGCTGTAACATAGCCAAATAACTTCTGTTTCAAGCATCTCTTTTACAATCCTTTATATTTCATCCTTCTGGAGATGTGGATACTAATATGGTCAAGTATTTGCTAGAGGTTTGCTTAGAAGAATCGGTATACGCTGATCATGTCGGCAGGTAGGAGGTAGGCTGCGCTGTTCATCAAATATATCTGAAAATTCAGCAAGCATGGGAAGTAGGTTTGGTTCTTCAAATTCTATTGGCTCTCCCTTAGATTGTTGCTCAAGTTGTACTAAGAAGTTGCTGTATGCTTTGTGTAAAACTTTCTCCATTCATTGTGTGCAAATCGTCATTACTTCGCCCCCACGTTTCCCATGCGGTATCACCTATTTCCCCTTACTGTAAAATTTCATAATTAGTTTCAAAAAATTCTAGGAAATATCACCCAATGTTGTCAGCCATTCGACGCTGAGCACGAACTCATAATCATCAAGGGGGAGGAGGAAGAAATATGTAATTATCTCTTGGTCTTGTAGTAATAGTTTCACCCACGGGCCACTATTATCACACTTTAAAATTCATCCATCGGTGACCTTAACATCAAACCTGCTGTAATTCTTGATAGGTAAGGCCATCTAGATAGGAACCTTGCTATTCATAAAATTACTAGTGCTCCAGGTGTCAATAAGAATGGTGATCGGTTCTTACTTTAGAAGTCCTCCCACTTTCATCGTTTGTGGGTTTGTGTAACCAGCAAGGGCATGCATCGTAATATCAACCAGCTACTATTTATCATTTGTGACCTCTTCCTCCATATTTTTAAAAGGTTCAATCAGTAGGAGGTGGCCCCTTTTACAGTGATGATCGCGGTTCCATGACTCATCGCAATGCCAACAAAGACCCTTTGCTGATCGGTCACGTAGTTCTTCTCTTATCAAATTTTTTTGCAGTGAAGGATAGCTGGGAGCAGAAGGAGGTTTATATGCCGCAGGCCTAGGAGAGGTCTCATCCTCTAAGCATCTTGGTGGAGCTGTTCTTCTTCTATTTGGGCGAAAGAAATCGCAACCATCACGGTACGGGGCTACCACACCTTAACCTACCCTTTTATCTCTAGCTTGAGTCCTTCGATGAATATTCCTAACAATTAGTGGTTAGTCCAATCATGAGCAAGGTAGGATAGCTTCTCAAACCTGGTTTGGTACTCTTGAATTGTAGAGGTTTGTCGAATCTTTGTGAGTTGGCCGTCGATATTTTCATACTCCATAAGTCCGAAACGGTTTAACAGTATATTCTTAAATTGATTCCAAGTCAGAACCCTATGATTGTATTCCAGCCAATTATACCATTGAATAATATCTCATTTAAGGTGGATGATAGTAATTTCCACCAGAGCATCATCCGACATTCTGTGACGAACTTAGCTAGTTTTGCCTAAGTCATGCGGCACCCTTACGTGTTCATTCGCAATGGCTAGCCTCCCCAAAACCTCTTATGATCCCTTAGGACCTACAAAAGAGAAGACGGGACAAAGAAAGTACTTCAAATAGGATCCATAAGCAACCCTTTCAGCAAACACTTTATAGCCAATATAAATTCCAACTATGGACATCATAAGCTCAGAACAGTTGCACAACAAAAGTATAAAATTGATCCACTACAGACCGAATCTGTTATAAGTATTCACATGATGCATACTTTATGTACAAGCTTACACAGCCACTAAACTCACTTAAATGGGACTGTTAAGCCTTTGGCTAGCTCTTTACATACTTGGCAACTCATGAACAACCCGAAAAGACACAAACATGCATAAGCATTACATTTGACAAGCCTTCTAAAATTTTTTCATAACATTCTCCCCCACTTATTCCTTCGACATCCTCGTCGAAGCCTTTGCTGACGCTGCAACTCCTTGCCTTTGCTGGATCTTCAATCTTCTACTCCTGCTGTGATATGCTCCTCGGCTCCCAACTGCCTCCACTACTATTGTTGTTGAGACATCGAACTTTAATCTGCACACTTCAAACTAAGAGGGAAGATTTTGAACACTTTCAAGAGAGTTTCCCCCTTTTTTTTAGTTCTAGACACTCTCTAAGCTATGAATAAGTGGAGTATTTATAGGCCTCAAAAGGATTTAAATTTGGAGCATAAATTTGAAGTGCCTCGGTCCGGCAGTGCCACTGGTGCTGGTGTCAAGGTGCCACCACCAGCCTAGGGCAGTTCCACTGCCCAAGGTTCGGCCACTGGGTGGTGCCACTGCCCAAGTCATTTCAGCACATTGGTTTAGGCCGAAAACTCGACCAAAACTGATCCAAATGAAGTCCGAATTAGTCCAAATTTGGTTTATAGGATTAACACCTAATCCTAATCAAAATTATATACTAACTATGAATTTTAAAGATATTTTCTAAGCTATTACAAAGTCCATAAGATAAGACTTCTTTTGGTGAGCTTTCGACGAACTTCCGGTGGTCTTTTGACGAACCCTCGAAAACCATTCTGTAGACTCTCGGCAAGCTCTCGGACTTCACGATGATCTTGGTGAGTTCCAACAAGCTTCATTGGCAAGCTTCGATCTTTCTTGGCAAGCTCCGCGAACTTCCGACAAACCTTCTGGTGAACTTCCGAAGACCCTTCGGCAAGCTCCCTACTCGTTCTCGGTCGGTTCTGGCAATACTTCTAATGAATCTTTGGACTTCCGTCGTACTCTTGAACTCCCAACGATCCATCACACTTATCTTCTGGTACTTTGTTTTGATTTATGTCTTCATCGTCATCGTAGTTAATCCTACACACACACAAACAAATACTCTACTTCAATCTAGACAATTATTACAACATGAATTGATATTCAGTTGCCTGGCACGTCATTGGCTTATCGGTGATTCGTTCGATTCTTTGACACATCGTCCTCTCTAGCGATCCGTTGCCCAATCGGTGATTGACCTCAACAACCCCAATATCCTTAGCGCAACACGCTCTTCTTGGCCCAATGCCCGATGTACAAAGCCTTCTGTCGATTGTCGACCAAACCTCAGCTCGACATCGAATATCCTGACATGATCACCCGGTGCAATGTCAATTCCTCCAATGTCAATTGTCTAATCCTGATCGATAGTAGACCTGCGTAACTCAAAATGCAATTAGACCATAAATCACAATCAATTAGTTTCATCATCAAAATTCGAGATTCAACAGCTATCACAAGATAAGGTTCGTCTATCAACAACCTTCACTTCTAATTTGCCACAGTCTTTAATATGGTATGTCAATCGGTCAGTAACCTTGCTGTCCATGAAATTGTTAGTGCTACCAATATCAATCAGAACTGTAACAGGTTGATGTCCCTAAATTCCTTCAACTTCATGATCGGAGTCAACTTTGTCAGCTTCTGGATCCTCCCTAATTAGTTCAATCACCAGAAGTTGCCCTTGTTTACATCTGTGTTCCTTACTCCACTTTTCATCACAATGCCAACACAAGCTATTTGTTGATCTTTCCTTGAGCTCTTTTTGGGTGTTAAAATTTTAGCTAGGAATAGATGGAGCTGGTGGCTCACTAATCATTTGTTTGTTGTTGCTTCTGTTTCGATGATTTTTTCGATTGATTATTTCCTCATATAGATGTGCAAATGAAATTGCAGCTATCATAGTGCGAGGCTATCGAGCCTTAACTTCACATCTGATTTTTGGATTAAGCCCTTCAATAAAGGTGTCCACTAGCTATCGTTCAGACCAATCTATGGCTTAACTGGACCATCGTTTGAATCTGCCCTAATATTCTAACACTGTAGAAGTCTGACGTATTTTAGCGAATTGTCTATCTTGTTGAAACTTACTAAAGTTCTCCAGTAGGCTTCTTTTGAATTCATTAAGGGTCTCCTGCATTGATTCTCAATTCTGATTTCCAATGCTTCAATTTGGACTTTAACTGAGTTGTCGGTAGCCTTTCCCTATTTCTATTGTTGTGTGGGGTGAGAGCACCACAGGATGGAAGGCGATTGCATCGATGTAATCTGGTGGCTACCGGTGGGTGCGACAAGATGCGAAGCAAGAGGGAGGCAGCAATTATATGCAGCTGTAACGGTTGCTGTCAATGCCGGCAGCGAAGAGGGAAGGAAATGATCGCGACTGTGGCTGTAGCTGCGATGGTTGCTACGGACATGGCTCGACGATTGTTGTCTATGCTATCAACAAAAAGGAGATAAAATGGCGGCGGCTGTGGTTGCGAACAAAGGAAGGCAGCGAGGGGTAAGGGCGCCGGACGTCGATTGTAGCTGCAACCCAAGGGGAGGCAGCGAGGGGGAAGGGCGCCGGGGGCTAGGTGGCAGCGACGCTGTGGGGAGTCACTGTGAGGAATGGAAACAACAACGTTCTGCAGCAGAGGATGCAAAGCAAGGGCGGTTGGAAGGTAGCGCTGGGGTGCAGCTGTGACGGTTGCAGCAGACATCGATTGTGGCTACAACGATTACGGCGAACGTTGTTTGTGGCTACAACCCAAGGGGAGGTAGCGAGGGGGAAGGGCGCTGGTGCTAGATGGCAGTGACACTGTGGGGAGTCGCCACGAGGAGGGTCAACGACAGTGTGCGTGGGAAGAAGGCAGCAATGTTGTGGGCGAAAGCAATGACATCATAGGTGGTTGGAGACAGAGTTGCCGAGGGAGCGACAAGGTTTGGTGATCCACTGGCCATGGAGCAGTGACGGTAGCAGTCATGGCTGAGACGGATAGGGCTGTGGGTCTAAGAGCAGTGGTGGAAGTGTGCGGCCTAAAATAAAAGATTGTTGCTGCCGAGGCCAGTTGCTGTAATAGCGATAGTCGCGAGAGGGAAAGAGCAGGGGCAGTGGTGGTTGCCAGCCCAGAATTAGCGATTGTTGTCGTCAAGGTTGATGGCTGCGATAGTGATGGTCGTAGGAGGGAAAGAGCAGGGGCAGCGATGGTTGCCGGCCAAAGAGCAAGGGCGGCAGGGGAGTGCGTGGCCCAGGGGAGCAGCAGCAGTCCAGATGCGAGGCCACTGGTTGAAGTAGTAGTGGCAGGCGATTGAAGTAGGGGCTGAGGGCAACGCGGCCAAGGAGCAGTGGTGGTGGCGGTTGCTGGTCGAGAGGGCAGCAACACGATTGTCGCGGCCAAGAAGCAAGGGAGTAGCGGGGGGAAAGAGTAGGGGAGAGATCGTTGGGGGAAATGGAAGGGCAGCAGTGGTTGTCGACTAGAGAGTAGGGGCGACAGTCCAGATGCATGGCTACCGGTTGAAGCAATGGTGGTGGCCGGTTGAAGCAATGGCAGTGACCGATTGAAGCAACGGCGGTGGGGATGCTTGGCTGCATTCAGCGTGGCCACTAATTGTAGATCGCCGTGTTTTGTAGCCCTTTCTACCTTTCTTCCTTTTTTTCTTTTTTTTCTTTTTTTTGGATGATGATGGCTATGGCAAGGTGATGCGAAGTTGCAGCGATTACAGTGAAATCGCCAAGGATCGCTGCTCTGATACCAAATGATAAGGCCCCTTAGGGTTTTATCATGGAAAAACCAAAGAAGTGGAGAAGAAGCGGAAAAAGTGGGGGAAAATGGGATAAATGATCGCTTCAAGGGGATCGGCCTCCTTGATCACTTTGAGGGGATCGACCTCCTTGATCACTTCGAGGAGATCAGCCTTCTTGGGTTTAGTCAAAATACTGAATAATATTTCATTGCCTACCGCAAATGAACAAATACAACCCTATTTATAGAGTTCCACCTAGAGTCCACCAGGACTTGGACCCTTATAAATAAATATTAAATAAATCACTATATGACTCCCTATGAACTAAATAACTCCATAAATATTATTTAATAATTTAAAAAAATAAAGGATCATAACAGAAAGCTCCAAGCCTCCGCTCCATGTTTCAACTTCTATAATAACTCCCTTCATACAGCTTGGGTACAAAACCAAGTTACCCCCAAGGTGCTCTACATCTCGATTTGCATCGAGTTAATGGTAGCCCTCGCGCTTACCATTCCATGGGTTAGCCCTGTGCTGAGTTCGATCTCCGTATCAACTCCAAATGTGCCTTCACTTTATATTGCCTTGGGTTGCTCCCCCACTTAATCTCGTTATGCATCCACCAACACATTGCCTGTTGTTAAATCATGCGATGACTCATTGCTTACTCAGTCTATTGAGCTTTGTCTTGAGGTACTCCTCAACATGTGCGGTCCGTTGCATATGATTCTTCCTCTTGAGAATTGGGACTTATCTCTCCTGGTTATCTACCCTATTGGAGCAACTTCTCTCTTTGTATCCTTCCCTCTAAAAGTTTGAAGACCACCATCCCCTTAGACTACTTCGCCTTTACTGAACCAACTGTGCATTATTCTGCCTTCTCAAATGCACTTGCTAGATTGAGACTATTTGCTAATACAACCTCCACAGCACCCATTTGGGTCTAACAACATGCTAAACCTACTACATACTTTAGCCTCTTATGGATGTATCCTTCTCATATTGAAAGAAAGTTTCAATGCTCCATGGCGCCGACCATTGGCCACCTTGGGATGGCCACGGATAGTCCATCATCTGCATACAAGCCCTTGCATGAGTATTGAATTCCTTGAGTTTGTAATTCCTCTCACCTCTATGAGCTTTGCATAACTTTTTCGATCGTTGAACAACCCACTCCAACTTGCACAATCTTATCCTTTACCAAGTGCCCACTTGCCTCAAGCACTATCAAGTTTTGTTGCTAACGTCGAGCCACTACTCGAACTCAACCATCCCAACCTTTGTGCGCTATGCAATTCTTCTTAGATTGTTTGTCCTCATGGTGCCTCTTACAGGAAGGGTTAGCCATTCCTCTGAATGTCATTCTCAAATGCTTACTCCTTTGAGCGACTCCTTTCCCTACAACACCATGTTTGTTTCTCCCAAAAGGTCGCACATGCTTGCTGCCCTCAACACATCCCTGGTAGGTCCCCCACATTTTCATGCTAAGTGTTTCTATGTGTGCTTGTCCCACTCTGATACCAATTACCACGAACTTAGCTGGTTTTGCCTAAGTCATGTGGCACCCTTGCATGTTCGTTCATAATGGTCAGTTTCCCCGAAACCTCCTACGATCCCTTAGGACCTACAAAAGAGAAGATGGGACAAAGAAAATGCTTCAAACAGGATCCACAAGCAACCCTTTTAGCAAACACTTTATAGCCAATACAAATTCCAACCATGGACATCACAAGCTCAAAACAGTTATACAACAATGGTATAAAATTGGTCCACTACAGATTGAATCTATTACAAGTATTTACATGACACAAACTTTATGTATAAGCCTACACGGCCACTAAACTCACCCAAATGGGACTGTTAAGACTTTGGCCAGCCCTTTACATACTTGGTAACTCATGAATAACCTGAAAAGACATGAACATGCATAAGCATTACATTTAAGAAGTTTTCTAAAATTTGGCCATGAAAGTTTAGTAGTAGCGAAAGTAACGTTCGACGCGTGAAATCCACCTCGCTGGGTCTCCTTCTTCCCATCACCGGAAGTCCACCCTCATAGGTGGCTGAAGCATGTCTAAGGGCTATCCCTCCTTCTCTAGAGGCCTCTCTGAACTCTCTCTTTGTAGAAATTTGGTTGGACTCGATGGTTGTCCAATTCTGAATTCTACAAACAAAGCGCATAATTTGTCCTCCAAGCGCGATTCAATCCGTGATTCAATCAGAGATTTCAATGCTTCAAATTTGGTATCAATTAGATCTTGAGAAGTCATAGCATATGCCTATAGATCAGAGATGTCCTTGTTTTTTTTCTGTTGATGGGTTAATGGCATGGGGTGGTGGAAGGTTCGAATAATAGATCGATGATAGAAGGGTTTGGTTGTAATGGTTTACTATTTTGGTCTGTAGTTTTTGACACTGTTAGGGTTATGAAAATAGGTTATGATAGTTGTATCTTAAGGCTAGAGGGATGCCCTAAAGATGTCTTGGTTGGTGGCAGCAAGGTGGCTAGGGTTTGGTAGGTTACAGAGAAAAAAAAGGACAAAGGTGTAGCACCAGATTTTTCACTGAAAAATTCTAACAATAAAGATACAATTTTTTCAAGTAATTCTCTATAGAGATTTAAGTAAAACTTAAAGGGAATCTACTGGTAAGGGAGAGGTAATGCTATTAAAAATTTTGTAGAAGGAAATGACCACGAGAGGTTCAGCAAAATTGAGGATCACAGAAAGGTACTACAGTATATTTTTACATCTAAAGTGTAGCAATTTGGACATAAAAGATCATGGATTATATTGAGAATTTTAAAATGAAACCAAAGGAAAATCCATTGTTAGGAAGCCTCAAAGTTGAGGATAGATAGGTCCAAAGGATTGGATTCCCTTGTATCGTTTGGGGACTGCGGCGTACTGGCCTAGTACGTCCGCAGTCGGTGAGTTGAGTGAATTATTATGGAGATAATAATTCACTGAGTCAGAAGGCGTTCTGACAGGTATAATTCACAGCTAGCTCGATATTAGGCCTATAGGGTCACAGACATATGGTAGGTATCGCGACGAGTAGAGGTTCGAATATGAGATATCCAATGGAGCCCCCAACTTATTGGATATCCGTTAAGTCCCTGAATTATTGGATATTAAGATGAGATCCAATAAAAGCTAATAAGAGATTATTGGGTAGAGACCCACTAATCCAAGAGGCTTGGGTAATTGGATAGAGATCCAATACCTAATAGAGCTGGATCCATTAGGGTTGACAAGGGGCCTCTATAAATAGGAGAGAATCATAGGCCCATAGGCTGGGGCTCAATTGATAGCCACCTTCTATTCTCCTCTCCCCAAGAGAGGAATATCATTGTAGTCCCTATTGTGTAGATTATCGCTAGAGAGGAGGACATTTGAACTCCTTCATCTAGTCCTACAAATCTGTAAGGATTTAGAGATATACGATCTCCCTAGGTACTTTCTTTTTACACATGTAGTTTTCGGATTTGCAGATTTATTTTTGACGCATCGATCTTCGCATGACAATAGAACCTTTCATGGAAATCCAAGCATTTTTTGTTTTCTATTCTTTCGTTACACATGAGATGTCGCCCTTAGGATTTCCCAACAGATCCGCAATGGTAGAGATGATGACAAAATTCGACGATGATTTTTAAGCAATTGTGGGAATTGCTTTGGGTAGTTATGGAGGCCTGATGGATGGCTATAGAAGGGCAGCGAGATGCCAAGAATGATGCTCTAATACCAAGAGTTAGAACCCTTGCAAATTCTAAGCTTCAAGTTGATCTCTTTAAGGGATCGGCCTCCTTGGAATTATATAGGAGTTCCTTCCTCCAAGTTGCTGCTTAAAGGCTACTAAAAGGATTGATCTATTCATTAAGAAAAAAGGGTAAATACATGGCTACTTATAGGGCTTCTAAACCCTAACTCGTAATAGGACTCCAACTCGTAATAGGACTCCAACTCTTAATAGGACTCCTACTCAAGACTCCTACTTCTAATCAACTCCTAATGCTTCTTCAAGAAGCAACCTCCAACCAGCCTATCTAGGGGTGGTCGATTGCTTACCAATTCCTAATCCAACTCTAACTTAATGCCACCTTAACAACCCCTCTTTAATTAGGATAGGAGGTGGCTAACTAGGATTACACTTGCCATATACTTCCTCTAAAATATCTTCCTCCAAACTAATCCTAACCTAGCCGGCCTCTTCACCTCTATAATAGGGGTTGGCTAGATAGGATTTATATGTTTGCCCCCTTCAATGAAACTAAATTAGGACTCTCCTAGCTAGAGTCCTAACACTCACTCTCCTTATACAAGCTTCTAACACTGAGAATCAGTGGAAATGAACTCTCAACGTTTATAAGCAATTTCACTATAGTCTCAGTTCTTTTTATTCACTTCTCTATATTCAACAAGTTAAGAAGTATGGGGTATTTATAGGCCTCAATTGGCTTCATAAATAGAGCCAAAAAAAAGTCTTATCCTGGATTTCTAGGGTACTAGCAGTACCGCTGCTAGTTGCCCTGACACTAGGTGGTACCATCGCCTAGTCTAGCGGTACCACTGCCAGACAGAGTCCTAGCTACTAGAATTGGGTGGTACCATTGCCCAGTCTAGGCGGAACCACTGCCTAAACACCTAGGAGATTGAGCCCTGGGCGGTTACTGCTAGTTATAGGTGTCCTACAAGCCAATCACATGAGTGATGGTACTTATTGATAACATATAGGATTTCCTCAACTTCACGAGGAAATCTCAGTGGACAGTTGAGGGAAATCCTCTCCTCCTATGTATATAAATAACTCTGTATTCAACCATATGATACATACCTTTTATCATTGCTACTTAGTTTTAACATGGTATCAAAGTTGCTTGCCCAAGAGCAAGCTCTCTTCTCGCTATCTACCAACAGCAATTGATCCTCACCTCTACCACCTTCCAAGATCGGCAGCATTCCCTACCACCAGATCTCATGGAACTCCGGGGAGGCTCAATAAGCCCCTCAATGAATCTTCCCCTCCGCCCTCTGCTTCCTCTGCTTCCACGGGCAGAAACTACCATCTCCGTTGCCAGTGACCACGGTCACCGATACTCCCCTATTTCTCGGTCGCAACCCCCTCAGCCACAGCTTCAACCAGTGGCCATGCACCCCTCTTCGCTGTTGACATCAACAACAACCGTCGTAGCTAGCATGCTGTGCGATAGAAATAGGGTAGCACTACCAATCTCAGCCCAGCTCTCTCCTCTACTATCGTAACACCAAGATCTGTTTAACCAGATCCATCTCGTCGTCACTCTCAATCTTTGTTTCCCCACTTCTCTAACTTATCACAGCGATCGACTTTCCCCACGGAAGCAAATCTGCCGCCGTGAGCTCGATGCTGTCTATGTCGCACCACCCATGGATACAAATCTCCAATCCTGCTATAGATTATGGAGAGACGGGCTTCGATTCTGCATGGATAAAACCAGCTAATCCTCTCCACCATTGGATCCTCCTCACTACGGTCAATTTCTCACTTGAAGACGCCGTAGTTCATAGTGAGCTTGTAAACTCACAATATATTGATATCCCGGTGTCTTCCTCTTCCCTTCCTGAGCCGACGAGCGACCACCTACCTCAACAGTCTATTCCAGATGGCTAAGTACAGCGGGAGGTGCACTTGGTGAGTCACATATGCTTCTCATAGATCGGTGATGACTGTAGCTTCCTCTCCTTTTTTTCTTCCTAAGGTAAGACCTCCCATCTATCACCGTCATGTCTCAATCTCTATTTCCAGCTATCACTGCCCCACCCCCGCCTCAACAAGCCCCCAATCAGCATCATAGCTGGTTGTGAACCTCCTTATCAACCACGAACAAGGCTGCCGACTTCGCTGGTATCCTCGGATGCCTCCTTCGACGCAGATCCCAGATCTGTGGATCTGAGATCTCCCAAAACTAGAGCTGACTTCCTGGTGTCCCCGATCGCTGATCCCTCAGATTGATATAGAGCCGATGCCGAGAACCCCCTCTCCTCTATCGTAGAACGCCGTCGCTTCCTCTCCTCACAGCGACATTCCATGGTGTCGCTACCATCTAGCCCCCGACGCCCATCCATAGGTGGAGCCGCTAGTTCTGCAAGAACCAGAGATCTCAATTGGATCATTGCATTCTTCTCTGCCTCGTCGAGCAGTATCCGAAATTGGTTGCCACATTTGAAGATGTGTGGACCACGAGATGCTTCCTCTCCGGCCTAACATACACCGTGGCATTTGAAGCCATAGAACTAATCATATTGCTATAGCTCTCCTCAGTAGATCACTCACAGAGCTGCAGATCTCTCAAGAGTAATCTCCAAAAACTTCAACCCTTGAATCAGTATACTCATAATGACTTCATCATCAACTTCTAATGTTCTAGTTACTGTTTCTATAGGGAATCATAGTGCTTCTCCACATACAGGACTTATCTCCATTAATGTTGCCATGATAATTCCTTTCAAGTTATCAAAAGGTGGCAACTATGCATCTTGGTGAGCTCAGTTTTCTAATCTCTTATTTGGATATGACTTACTAGGCTACGTCAGTGGCTCTCTCCATAGTCTGCCTATAGTGATCTGTTAGGATCTAGAGTGGCACTAAGAGTGGGGGTGAATTAGTGCAGCGGTTGAACAACAATAAATTTCAGTGATTTAAAATGATTTTAGAAACT
Organism: Musa troglodytarum; assembly: GCA_023547065.1. Lineage (NCBI taxonomy): Eukaryota > Viridiplantae > Streptophyta > Magnoliopsida > Zingiberales > Musaceae > Musa > Musa troglodytarum. Next base: position 71,242,041 of record CP097510.1, read on the forward strand.
TCGTACGTTGAAAACTTCATTTCGACTAAAACCCAGTTTCAATTGACGCGTATTGGAAAGTGCTTAAAGTAGGAAGTGTTTAGATAGAAAGAATGGCAGTGATGAGTAAGTTGAGCAGTGAAGAAAAGATGGTTTGCTAAAAGGTAAATGCAAGAACATAAACGCAAACCGTTTTTATAGTGGTTCAGTTATCCGACCTATGTCTACTCCCGATTCCTCTTCGCTTGAGGCCATCGGCTTTCCACTAGCTATCTTCCTTCCAATGGGTGAAGATGAAACTCCCTTTTACAAACTCTATTTATAAAGCTTCCCTCAACACATATCTTAAGAACACTTCTAAACTTTCGAAGGAGGGATTTCTACTTCAAATGGCAGAGTTTTCCTTTAGTTTTCTTGTACACTTCTTGCTTCTCCAAGCAAGAACATTTTGGGTATTTATAGACCCCAAGAGGATTCAAATTTTGAGCCTAAATTTGAATCACCCTGATTTTTTGGGGTACTAGCAGTACCACCGTCTGACACTAGTGGTACCATTGCCAGTCTTACACTGACACTTTCAGTGTACTGGGCGGTGCCACCGCCCAAAACACCTAGGATTTCAGTCCCTGGGTGGTGCCACTACTTGGGTCTGGCAGTGCCACCGCCAGCACTATTCTAATACTATTCTAGTACTATTTCAGCACTATTCTAGCAAGGCTGAATGGGCCCTAACTTTGGCCCAAATCAGCTCAAATAAGGCCCAATTTGCCCTCTACTTGGGTTATAGGATTAACACCTAATCCTAACTCAAATTAATATGCTAACTATGAATTTTAAAGATATTCCTAAGCTATTATAATGTCCGAAAAGTCAAGATTTCTTCTGATAAGCTTCCGATGAACTTCCGGTGGTCTTCTAACAAACCCTCGGACACCATTCTGTGGACACCTAGCAAGCTCCTGGACTTCTCGATGGAGTCATTAGTGAGTTCTGATGAGCTTCTTTAGTAAGCTCCGATCTTTCTCGATGAGCTCTGTGAACTTCTAATAAACCTTTCGGCAAACTTTCAAAAACCTTTCGGCAAGCTCCCTACTCGTTCTCAGCCAGTTTCAGTAGTACTCCGATGAATCTTTAGACTTCCATCGAACTCTCAAACTTTTAATGATTCCATCATGCTTGACTTTGGTACTTTACTTTATATTATGTCTTCATCGTTATCATAGTTAATCCTGCACACACAAGACAAAATTCGACTTTGATCTTAATAATTATAACACGAATTGACATTTTATTGCCCAGCAAGTCATTGGCCTATCGGCGCTTCGTTTGATTCTTCCGCACACCGTCCTCTCTTGTAGTCCATTGCCCAATCGACGGTTGACCTCTGTAACCCTGATATCCTTAGCGCAACACCACTCTTCTTGGCCCTATGCCTGACATCTAAAGCCTTCTGCTAATTGTCGACCAGACCTCCCGCTCGACATCCAATATCCTAACATGATCCTTCTGGTGCAACGTCAATTCCTCCTACGTCAACTATCTAATTCTGATCGATTGTAGACCTGTGTAACTCAAAACGTAGTTAGACCATAAAATATAATCAATTAGTTTCATCATCAAAATCCGAGATTCAACAATCCCCCCCTTTTTGAACAACGATAAATTTCGACGATTTAAAATGATTTCAGAAACTTCGTACGTTGAAAACTTCATTTCGACTAAAACCCAGTTTCAATTTACACGTATCAAAAAGTGCTTAAAGTAGGGAGTGTTTAGATAGGAAGAAGGGCAGTGATGAGTAAGTTGAGCAGTGAAGAAAAGACAGTTCACAGAAAGGTAAATGCAACATAAACACAAACTGTTTTTATAGTGGTTCGGTCATCCGACCTTCATTCACTCCCGATTTCTCTTCACTTGAGGCCACCGGGTTTCCACTGGCTGTCTTCCTTCCAATGGGCGAAGACAAAACTCCCTTTTACAAACTCTGTTTACAAAGCTTCCCTCAACACCTCTCTTAATAACACTTCTAAACTTTCAGAGGAGGGATTTTTACCTCAAATGACAAAGTTTTCCCTTAGTTTTCTTGCACACTTCTTGCTTCTCTAAGCAAGAACATTTGGGGTATTTATAGACCCCAAGAGGATTCTGATAGGACCCTAGCAGGGTTGGGTCCTACTCAACCATGTAGTAGCTAATAAAAACCTTATGAGAGTGTAATAAACCCCACCTAGCCACCTCTATCCTATAAAGAAGTGAGGCTAGGGTTTACATTTGGGTCTTTGGGCTTCTTAGCCGCCACCCCCCCTTGTTACTGGGCCGGCCCACTAAGGTTGAGGGTAAATTGGGTAGTTCACTTAGGAAGTAGCTCCTAGGGCTAGGGTTTAGAGCTCTATATAAGTGTTAGCCTCCATCTCTTGTGAATTAGAAGAATCATCTACAATTGTAACCACCAAGCTACTTGGAGGGTGGAACCCCTATAGTGTTTCAAGGGTTGATCCCCCTCAAAGATCAATCTATATAGAATTCCTCTGGGGTTCTATCAGATTCAAATTTAGAGCCTAAATTTGAACCACCCTGATTTTTCAAGGAACTAGCGGTACCATCGCCTGACACTAGCGGTACTTGACACTAACACTGTCAGTGTACTAGGCGGTGCCATCGCCCAGAACACCTGGGATTTCAGTCCTTGGGCGGTGCCACCACCAACACTATTCCAACACTATTCTAGCACTATTTTAGCACTATTCTAGCAAGGCTGAATGGGCCCTAACTTCAACCCAAATCAGCCCAAATAAGGTCCAGTTGGCCCCCTACTTGGGTTATAGGATTAACACCTAATCCTAACCCAAATTAATGTGCTAACTATAAATTTTAAAGACATTCCTAAGTAATTATAAAGTCTGAAAAGTCAAGACTTCTTCCGACAAGCTTCCGGTGAACTTCCGTTGGTCTTCCGACGAACCCTCGGACACCATTCTATGGACACCCGGCAAGCTCCTGGACTTCTCGATGGAGTCATTGGCGAGTTTCGACAAGCTTCTTCAGCAAGCTCCAATCTTTCTCAGTGACCTCTGTGAACCTTCGATGAATCTTCCGGCGAACTTCCGAAAACCTTTCGGCAAGCTCCCTACTCGTTCTCGGCCAATTCCAACAGCACTCTGATGAATCTTCGGACTTTCGTCGAACTCTCAAACTCTCAATGATTCTATCGTACTTGACTCTAGCACTTTGCTTTGCTTTATGTCTTCATCATTATCGTAGTTAATCCTGCACACATAAGACAAAACTCTACTTCGATCTAGACAATTACAACATGAATTGACATTCTGTTACCTAGCACGTCATTGACCTATCGATGCTTCATCCGATTCTTTCGCACACCGTCCTCTTTTGCGATCCTTTGCCCAATCAATGGTTGACCTCCACAACCCCGATATCCTTGGCGCAACACTACTCTTCTTGGCCCGATGCCCAACGTCTGAAGCCTTCTGCCGATTGTCAATCGGACCTCTGGCTCGACATCCAATATCGTAACGTGATCACTTCCGGCACAACGTCAATTCCTCCTACGTCAACTATCTAATTCTGATCGATAGTAGACCTGCGTGACTCAAAACACAATTAGACCACAAAACACAATCAATTAATTTCATCATCAAAATCCAAGATTCAACATGATCAACATCCCAGGGGAACCCAATCAATTACCAAATCCAGCCCACAAACTATAGTCACATCAAGATCGCCTCATCCTTCAAGCCATTCAAGCCTTAGTCGCTGGGTCTGTCACCCCATTAATATCTTCATGCACAACTACAACAGAAGCATGGTCCAAATTGCAAATCACCTTGGCAAATCGCTCATGAACTCGTATGCTTGAACTTTTATTCAATCTGATGAAAGTAAAATAAGAGGAAAGTACTATTACTAATTATTTATAAAATATCAAAGTTATCATCGATGACTTGGCTTTGATAGGTCATTCCCTCAGTGAAGAAGAAGTTCTAGTCCACACCCTTAATGGCCTAGGAGATGAGTACAAAGAACTGGCAATCGTAATTCGAGCACGTGACTCGTCAATATCATTTGAAGAACTCTATGACAAGTTGATTGACTATAAGATATACTTGAAGTACAATTACAGGTTGCCTAGACCAACTATTACAGCTCAAGTCAGTCACAAATCCAAGAGGAAGGGCAACTAGTACAATAAACACATCAATAAAGGTTTGGCTAAGCTGCCTCATGACCCTATGGGTCTCACACCAAACCCCCCTCATCCACATTATCAACACCTTAATCATCACAATCAAGGTGGCAACTTCTACACTCATCAACCCTGGTGTCCTGACCTCAGTAGCCATCACAGAATCGTCTGTCAGTTGTGTGATAAAGTCGGACACTCTACGAAAGTCTGTCGATCTTGACCTCGACTCTCTGCTCCTTCACAGTGGCCTCAAGCAAACCTCATGTCTACTTTGACTATTGGCCAACCCAATTGGATTGTAGACTCTAGCGTATCACATCATATCACTTCTGATCTTCAGAACTTGTCTATCCATAATAATTATGGTGGAAATGAAGATGTCTTCATCAGTGATGGTAAAGGAATTCCTATCACCCATACTGGTTCCACAAAGCTTAATTCACTTACCACAACCTTCACACTTGATGATGCTTTGTGTGTACCTCACATTAAACGAAACCTCATTTTTGTCTCTCAATTCTGCAAACAGAATAATACCTCAATTGAATTTTTTCTTGACTCCTTTCTTGTCAACGATTTGAGCATGGGGGCATCCTTAGTCTGAGGCCAGAATAAAGACAACATTTAGGAGTGGCCATCAGCTTCGCATACAACCCAGCCCAACATTCACTCTTTAGTTGTAGCTCCAGTTGATGTATGGCATCGATGTCTTGGTTATCCCTCGTCCTCTATTCAGCAAAAATTACTTTCTCATTATTTACTTCCTACCTCTAATACTAACAGCATTTTACATTATTATAATGCTTGTCGTAGCAACAAAAGTCATAGACTATCTTTTGGAACATCCTCTATATCTTGTTCTCAACCATTTGAAATAATTTATACTGATGTTTGGGATCCAGCCCCGACTCTTTCTTTTGATAAATTTTGATTTTATGTCATTTTTGTTGACTATTTCATTAAGTACACATGGTTCTATCCTCTCCACCATAAATATGAAGTTCCCACAATCTTTACCAACTTTAAAAAGTTGGTCGAGAATTTTTTTCAGTCTTCTATTAAAACAGTTTACTCTGATGGTGGAGGCGAATATCAAGTCCTCACATCCTATCTCACAGCTTGTGATATACAACACCTCAAGTTAGCCCCTCATACTCCCCAATTAGTTGGCTCTGTTGAACGCAAGCATCGACATATAGTTGAAACTAGTCTCACACTTCTGCATTAGGCATCCATGCCACTAACTTTTTAGTCAACAGCCTTTCAAACTGTTGTCTATCTCATTAATCGCATGCTCATTCTAGTCCTACAATACAAGTCACCATTTGAGAAACTATTCCACAAGCTTCCTAACATTTATAAACTCAGAGTCTTTGGTTGTCTATGTTATCCATAGCTTCATCCTTATACCTCACATAAGCTAACACCACGATCTAAGCCTTGCATTTTTATAAGATATTCTCTTAAATATAATGTTTTTTGGTGCTATGATCCATAAACTCAAAAAGGATTTATATCACGTCATGTTACTTTTGTAGAGTCTTCTTTTCCTTCTCAAAATCATGCGTCCCCTAATGTGTAAGCTACTCTGACAAACATACATCACTGGAGTATCTCCTCGATTCTATCACACGAACCTCCCACCACACCATCCAATCCTTACCCTCATGGTCAGTACACTCCTCCTATTTAATAGCTCCTCACTCTCCCCGTTATTTCTCCAATCTCTCCTTCACCAATTTCCCCTATTAATGAAGCAGTGCCCTCAGCTATCTCGCCATGTGATATTGAAGTGCCGCAAACTGGTATGATTAATCTTGGTGACTCATCACTGCCTATACCAACAACCCAACTTCCCACTTCTGTAGCCCCTAACCATCCATTGACAACAAGCTCCAAAAGTAGTATCTTTAAACCCCATCAAGTTCTTAATCTACATGCTATAACAAACTCTTCCTTTGAGGCCAGTGAACCCACCATAATTACTTAAGCTCAAAAATCTCCTCACTGGCGTAAAGCTATATGTGAAGAATATGATGCTCTTCTCCATAACTCTACCTGGACCCTAGTGCTCTTTCATATCACACAAAACATCATCGGGTGTAAATAGGTCTTTCAAATTAAGCAAAACCCGGATGGATCTATTACTAGATATAAAGCACATCTAGTTGCTGAAGGGTTTCATCAATGACCTAGTGTTGACTTCACAAAGACATTTAGTCCAGTTGTCAAACTCATAGCAATCTGGCTTATCTTGAGCTTAGCCATCTCAAAAGGCTGGCACATACGACAAATGGATGTTAACAATGCCTTTTTTCCGGGGACTCTTACTGAAGATATCTTCATGCAATAACCTCTTGGCTTCATTCATCCATAATATCCAAGGCATATCTGCAAACTATAAAAAGCTATTTATGGACTTCGTTAGGCTCCAAGAGCTTGGTACAATAAACTTGGTGCATTTTTAACATCAATGGGTTTCATCAACTCCAAGTCTGATACTTCGTTATTCCTACAACAACAAAATAAAAACACAATATATCTTCTAGTATATGTCGATGATATTATTGTCACAGGTAATGATCCTTTGGCGATCTAGACATTCTTAAAGCAACTAGCTATTTGATTCTCTCTCAAAGATCTAGGCACCTTAAGCTACTTTCTAGGAGTGGAAGCAACATTCACATCTTCAGGTCTCCTCCTATCCCTAAGAAAGTATATTCAAGACTTATTATCAAAAATAAATATGTAGGATACAAAAGAGGTTACAACTCCTCTCTCCACTAGTGAATCACTTAGATTATGTGATGGAAGCCTTGCTACAGACTCTACTCAATATCGACAAGTAATTGGCTCCTTACAGTACTTGACTCTCACTCATCTAGATATCTCTTTTGCAGTCAATAAATTATCACAATTCATACATCGACCATCTAATACACATTGGTCTGTGGTCAAATGAATTTTGTGATATCTTAAAGGGACTCTGAATCATGGCCTTTTTCTTGGTAAACATGCACTGCTTCATCTTCATTCCTTTGCTGATGCCGATTGGGCAGGAAACTTTGATGATAGAACATCCATGTTTAGATATATTATCTTCCTTGGGGCTAATCCAATCAGTTGAAGTTCTAAGAAATAGAAGACAATTGCACGATCAAAAACTAAAGCTGAATACCGTGCCATCGCCATAGCTACTACTGAACTAAATTGGATCACAAATCTGCTCAAGGCACCAAATATCAATGCTACTTTTCCTCCTACAATATACTATGATAATATTGGCGCTACCTATCTATGTGCCAATCTAGTCTTTCACTCTCACATGAAACACATTGCCATTGACTTCTACTTCGTTCGCGATCAAGTTGTCAGACACCAACTCTGTGTTTCCATGTACATACAGTTGATCAAATAGCAGATTCACTCACGAAACCTCTCGTCCATAAATTATTTTCATTGCATCGATCCAAGATCGGTGTCCTTGACAAGAGCACTATCTTGCGGGGGCATGATAACAGATAGGATTTCCTCAACTACATGAGGAAATCTTGGTGGACAGTTGAGGAAAATCCTCTCCTCCTATATATATAAATAACTCTATATTCAGCCATATAAAACATATCTTTTATCATTGCAACTCAGTTTTAACACTTCTAACACATTGTATCAATCTTTTTACTTATGATTATTGATATTTTCTCACATTATTCATATGTATATTGTGATGTCCTTAGATCTATGCAATGAGAATCGGATCATGATGAGATCATGATAATGAGATCGATTCACCTTTAAACACAGACCATAAATAATCTCGGTCATAGATTACTCGAGAGGGACATCGAGATAACTAGATAGACTGGTGTGCTATATACCCATCCATATGATGGAGGTGGTTGGTCTCATAGCTACTCGTGTAGGGACACTAAGGGTACAGTGCAGGTGCTCATTGGAGAATGAGTTCACTGATTGATTCGCTTATGTAATACCGGATGGTTATTGATATCTTACATTAAATAGCGATTCCATAGTCCCAATAGTATATCTGATCCTCGGATGACACCAATGATGCCTTGTATGAGTACTTAATTCTTTGACGTGGACTTATAAGTTTAGAAAGTTCCAGATCTGATACAAATGGTTCTTAGGAATGGTAGCAAATCTTACGAAGGCAATTGAGTGTCATTAAGGATCATCCACTCTCGGTATCATGAGAGAAATATCTCATGTGTTCTTGCTCAAGCAAATCCTTATCCAGGATCATTCAGATTGAGAGAGAAAGAGTTCTCTAGGAAAATCTGATTAGTACGAGACTCGACTAGAAACCATATAGGTCTGACAACAGCATGCCCGATATATGGTCTCTAGGATATTAGATGGATTAGGGACTATAAGTATATGGTAATTGAGGACAGATAGGTCCAAAGGATTTGATTCCCTTGTATAGTCTGGGGACTACGGTGTAGTAGCCTAGTATGTCCGTAGTCGATGAGTCAAGTGAATTATTATAGAGATAATAATTCACTATGTCAGAAGGAGTTCTGATAGGTATGACTCATGGCCAGCTCAATATTGGGCCTAGAGGGTCACACACATATGGTAGGTGTTATGATGAGTAGAGGTTCATATATGAGATATCCGCCGGAACCCCTATGTTATTGGATATCAAATAAGCCCCTGTATTATTGGATCCTATGGATGAGATTCAATAAGAGCTAGATTATTGGGTAGAGACCCATTTATCTAAGAGGCTTGGGTAATTGGATGGAGATCTAATACCCAATAGAACAGGACCTAATAGAACAGGATCCATTAGAGTTAACAGGGGGCCTCTATAAATAAGAGGGAACCAAAGGTCCATAGGCTAGGGCTTTCTGGTGGACACCTCCTATTCTCCTCTCCCTAGAGAGGAGTATTGTTGTAGCCCCTATTGTGTTGATCACCGCTAGAGAGGAGGACACTTTACCTCCTTCATCCATCCCATGGATCTACAAGAATTCAATGATATACAATCTCCCAAGGTATTATCTTTTCATACACGTAGTTTTTGATTTCATGAATTTATTTTTGTGCACTGATCTTCGCACGATGATGAAACCTTTTTGCAGAAATCTAGGATATTTTTATTTTTTGTTCTTCCACTAGGCATGTGATGTAGCCCCTGGATTTTTCAACAGTGGTATCAGAGCTAGGTTGTTTATGTGAAGATCAGATTTTAACTGCATGTGTTGTGATTTAGAGAGACATTTGACGTCAAAATCGTTGATGCAAAAGTGGAAAAGGGCAACAACTATTGCTGCCCTCATGAATGGTAGCCTTGACTGCCATCTGCGTGCAGGTGGCCAATGGTGGCCGCTAGCCAAGTAGCATTTACAGGCTGCCTGCATAGGCAGCCTACCCACAAGGGCGGGCAGCACCTACAGGATGGTTGCACAGGCCTCAGGCTTGCAAGGGGGCAAGCGACACCCACTTGTAGGCGACCTACTTGCAAGGGGCAAGAGGCGCCAGCTTGCATGTCACCTGCTATTGGGACTCTAGCTAGGAGAGTCCTAATCTATTGGGACTCTAGCTAGGAGAGTCCTAATCTATTGGGACTTTAGTTAGGAGAGTCCTAATCTGTTGGGACTCTAGCTAGGAGATTCCTAATTTAGTTTCATTGATAAGGGCATTCAAGTAAATCCTATCTAGCCTATTAAAGAGGTGAAGAGGCCAGCTAGGTTAAGATTATATTGCTTCATAGAGAAGGAGTCCTATTAGAAGTGAGAGTCCTATTAGAATTAGGAGTCCTACTAGAGAATGAGTCCTAATTAGAAGTAGGAGTTGGTTAGAAGTAGAAATCTTGAGTAGGAGTCCTATTAGGAGTTGAGGTTTAGAAGCCCTATAAATAACCATGTATTCACCCTCTTTTTTTCATGAATAGATCATCTTTTTAGCAGCTTTTGAGCAACAACTTGGAGAAAGGAACTGCTATAGAGTTCCAAGGAGGTCGATCCCCTAAAGAGATCAACCCAAAGCTTAGAATCCGTAAGGGTTCTAACACTTGGTATTAGAGCAGCATTCTTGGCATCTCGTTGCCCTTCCACAGCTATCCAACAACCCTCCACAACCGCCCAAAGCAATTCCCATAATTAATTAGAAGATCATCGTCGAATTCTACCTCATCTCCACCACCGAAGATCATCCTTTGATCTCCTCGTGAATTGCAACAGGTTCTGGTTTTCTACCTTACTACTACTATAATTTAGTTATCCTTATTCAAAAAATCCAAAAAATTTATTCCTATATTGCTGCATAAACTTTTCATCGCAAAGTTTTCATCTCTAAAATGAAAGGTGCACTGTAGAATTTCAACCGCATAGTACTATCTATTTGATCTCACTACTATGTTTTTTCTATCCAAATCTCCGTGAAATTTTTATGACGTGTTGATACTTCCTAACAGTGGTTTTCTCTTTGGTTTTGTCAAAAAATTCTCAATATTAACCACTTATCTTTTATGTCTAAACTACTGCACTTTAGGCGTAAAAATCTGCTATAGTACCTCTCCATGATCCTCAATTTTGCCAAACCTCTTGCTATCATTTCTTTCTACAAAATTTTTAACAATATTACCTCTCCCTTACCAGTAGATTCCCATTGAGTTTTACTTGAATCCCTATTGAAAATTTCTGGAAAGAATTATATATTTACTATTGTAATTTTTTCAACGAAAAATCTAGTGCTGCACCTTTGTCCTTTTTTCTTCTCTGTAACTTACCAAACCCTAGCCACCTAATAGAACCCTGAGGAATTCTATGTAGATTTAATCTTTGAGGGGGATCAACCCTTGGAACGCTATAGGGGTTCCACCCTCCAAGTAGTCGGCTTGGTGGTTGTAACATTAGATGAATCTTCTTTTCTTATTTCAATGGAGTAGAGGCTACATGCTTATATAGGACTCCAACTCAAGACCCCTAGTATAGCTAGAGTTCTCTATTGTTAGGACTCTTACTCAAGACTCCTACTTTTAATAAACTCTCCTACTCAAGACTCCTACTTTTAATAAACTCTTAATGCTTCTCTAAGAAGCAACCTCCCAACTAATCCTAACCCTATCCGCTCTCTTCATCTCTTTAATAAGGGTCAGCTAGATAGGATTTACTTGAATACCCTTATCAGTGAAACTCATTTAGAACTCTCCTAGCTAGAGTCCCAACAGGTTAGGACTCTCCTAGCTAGAGTCCTAATAGACCTACCCTCTTCAAATCAGCCTTGTCCTCGAGGTTGATGCTCCATGAATTATGGGAATTTGATCTTCAAGTCGTCATAGTTCTCCCAAGTGGCATCTTCGAGTGGTAAATTATTCCAATGCACTAGTACTTCAGTAGAGGGACGTCGGTGACACATCATGATTCAACGGTCGAGGATAGCTTATGGTTGGACTTGAATATCTCCATCATCAGTAGTGTTAGGCAGTTGAATCTGGGGTGACTCATGTTTTCCTAACTTGGGCTTAAGGCATGACATGTGGAAGACAGGATGAATTTTGACATCCTCAAGTAATTTAAGTCTATATGCCACAGCTCCAATATGCTCTATGATCTGATAGGTCCCATAAAAATATAGAGATAGCTTCATGGAGGCTCGTGTATTGATGGATAGTTGATTGTATGGCTGTAGGCGAAGATAAACCTAATCTCTTACTAAAAATTCTCTTTCGCTTCGTCGTGTGTCAGCTTGCTGTTTCATTCTGGCTTGAGTGGTAGAGAGATTATCCTTTAGTAGCTGTAGGAGTTTATCCCTGTCAATTAAATCTTGATTGACCTAATCTACCTTGGTTGAGCCAATTACATATTTTGGAATCAAAGGGGCCGATTGACCATGCAATGCTTCATATGGGAAACACTTAGTAGAGGAATGATACGTAGTATTATACAACCATTCGGCCCATAGGACCTATTTCATCTACTCCTTTGGCCAATCATTGGCAAAACACCGAAGATACGTCTCTAAACACCTGTTCACCACCTCTATTTAGCTGTCAGTTTCAGGATTATTTGCTATGCTCATCTTCAATTTGGTGCCCTACAACTGAAATAACTCGGTCCAAAATTTACTAGTGAAGACCCTGTCTCGATCACTTACAATGGACCTTAGCATTCCATGCAGTTTAATAATATTTTCTATGAAAATCTAAGTAATACTAGCAACAGTGTAGGGATTTCGCACAGCACAAAAATGAGCATATTTTGTAAGTCGACCAACGACCACGAGGATCATGCTTTTACCTTTGGAAGGTGGCAGCCCTTCGATGAAGTCCATGGAGATGTCAGTCTACACTAAATCCGGCATGGGTAGTGGTTGTAGTTTCCCTAGACTCGCCACTGTTTCACCTTTTTGCTGTTGACATATATCACATTATGCCATGCATTATAAAATAATTTTTTTCATCCCTCTCTAATAAAAATTTTGCTTTACTCTTTTGTAGGTTCTCAGAAATCCGAAGTGCCCTGCTGAAGGTGTAGAATGTATTTCGTACAGAATGATTTTGATGCAAGGGGAGTCGGGTATAAAAATACAATACGGCCTTTATAGCATAGATCCTTCGAATCCCAAGTATAGTGAGCTATTGTTCTTAGATCCTCCAATTTTTTAATGATGTTGCTAGTCTCTGGGTCCTTCTTCTATTCCTCCCTAATGTCCTCGAGGAAGCCGATGGTGGGAAGGGAGATGGCTAAAAATTCAGTTTGCTCCGGTAGTCGTGAGAGTGCATCTGCAACAACATTTTCTTTCTCCTTTTTGTAAATAATTTCATAATCAAATCCTAGAAGTTTGGTTACCCAATTTTGCTACTCAGGGGATGATATCTTCTGCTCCATTCGTTGGTTCGAAATGATGGTTACGTTGCTTCCGTGCTTCCTGCGTAGAATGACCTGTTTGCCTTTGCAGTAAAATTTCATAATTAACTTAGAAAAGTTTCAAGAGACATCACCTAGCGTCGTTAGCCATTCTATGCCCAGAATGGCCACATAATCATCAATTGGTAGGAGGAAGAAGTCAGCAACAATTTCTTGGTCTTGCAGTAATAGTTTCACCTGCGGGCATCTTTGGTCGCACTTTAGGATTCGGCCGTCAGTGACCTTTACATCAAACTTGCTGCAACCTTCAATGTGGAGTGCCATTTGAGCAGCAACCTTACTGTTTAAGAAGTTATTAGTACTGCCCGTGTTGATGAGAATGGTGATCGGTTGTTCTTTGAGTAGGCCTCCAACTTTCATCGTTTGTGGATTTGAGTAGCCGGCTAGCTCGTGTACCATAAAGTCGATCATTTGTGGCTCTTCTTCGGCATCTTCTTCCTCATATTCAAGGCTGCCTTCTGGCTGTTCACTGACCTCTTCTTCCACTGGTTTGATCATAAGAATTTTTCCCTTTTTCACAGCGATGCTTACGGCTCCATGGCTCATGGCAATGCCAACATAGCCCCTTTGTAGATCGCTCCCGAAGCTCTTCTCTTGTCAACTTTTTTGGTGTAGGAGCTGTGCTGATAGTAGGGGGGCTGAGGGCTTCAATATTGCTAGTCGGGGAGCAACCCTAGTCCTCCAAGCTTCGTGGTTCAATCGCTCCTCTTGAAGTCGTGCGAAAGAGATGGCTGTCATAAGCGTGTACGGTTGTCGCACTTTAACTTCTCCCCGGATCTCCAACTTCAAGCCCTCAATAAATATCCCTAATAGCTATTTCTCAGAGTAATCATGAGTTTGATTAGATAACCTTTCAAACCTGGTTTGATACTCTTGAATGGTGGAGGTTTGTCGGATCTTTGCTAGTTGTCCGTCGATGTTCTCATAATCGGTTGGTCCAAAGTGGATCAGCAGTCCTTCTTTGAATTGTCACCATGAGAGGACTCTACAGGTGTGTTCAAACCAATCAAACCACTATATGGTATCCCCTTCAAGATTTATAGCTATAATTTCCACTATAGATGTATCCACGATTTTGTGGTACCAAAAGTATCGCTCTGCGTGCGAGATCCAACCAATCGGGTCTCCTTCTTCCCATCTAGGGAAGTCCACCCTTATGCATAGATAATAGGGATTGGTCATAGAACCTCCCCTCTCCTGAAAGTTATCTCTTCGATCAAAGCTCTCTCCTTGATGAGATTTCTTCGGGCTCAGTGATCGACCCAAACTGAGTTCGGCAAAGAGAGCCCAAATCTTATCCTCCATTCGTGTCTCAAAGGCTTCGAATTTAGCATTGATCGCCCCATCGGATGCCATAGTATATGCCTCCAGATCTATAATATTAAGATCTCTCTTTTGTTGCTGGGTTAAAGGCATATATTGGTTGAAAGAAGTGGTGGCCAAAAGGGTTGGTGAATTGGTGGATGTAAGCTACGGTTTAAGCTTGTCTTGTAGCTATTTTTGGTGCGGTTTGATGAAGTTTTGGGTTGTGATAGTAGTGGATGAAGGTTAGGGAAGAGGGTTTTAGATCTGTGGTAGATGTCGGCAGAGATTTGACAGAATTCAGTGGAAGTTGCTGTTGATATGCGCTATCTCGTAAGAGTAGAATTATCGTTGAAGAAACAGCGATTTCTCGATGAAATTTCCAGCAAAAACCCAAAAATTTGAGGGGATTTGATAGTAGAATCTCAGTTTAGATAACAGCAAGGATGACAAATTAGATCAAGAAAATTTTAGCAGCATAACAGTAAATAAATTGGTGCAAGTTGCAATAGCAGAATTCTCATCAAAAAATTTCAGCGGTTTGCGATGAAAACTTGCAGCAACACAAGAACGTTTCAGAGATGAATTCCATGATAAATTTATCACAGATAAAAGCCAAGATGATCTATGAAGTACTCAAGAAATTTTATTCAAAAAGGATAGAAAATAGATCAGTTTCCAAACAATAATATGTGGCTGAAATTTTCTGCAGCAATCCTTCGTTCGCAAAGATGATAACTTTTGTGACGAAAGGAATTCGCAGCAAAGGATAGATAGCAAAACTTCTTTTTGGTATTTTGGATGGAGAATTGAAGTAGCCAAAGGTATTGGTGATAGAAAAATACTAAATCTCTTATGCAATTGGAGGTGGCGGCAATAGATTATTTGATCTACAACAGAAGATGATGGTGGAGACGGCGACGTCAAGAGCAATTGTGGGAATTGCTTGTTGGTTGATAGTGGGCGACAGGGATAGCAGCAAAAGTAGCAAAATTGCTGCTCTAATACCCGATGATAGAACCCCAAAGAAATTCTATGTAGATTTGATCTTTGAGGGGGATCAACCCTTGGAATGCTATAGGGGTTCCACCCTCCAAGTAGTCGACCTGGTGGGTGCAATTGTAGATGAATCTTCTTTTCTTATTTTAGAGGGGCAGAGGCTACATGCTTATATCGGACTTTAACTCAAGACCCCTAGTATAGCTAGAGTTCTCTATTGTTAGGACTCTTACTCAAGACTCCTACTTTTAATAAACTCTTAATGCTTCTCTAAGAAGCAACCTCCCAACTAATCCTAACCCTAGCCGCCCTCTTCACCTCTTTAATAAGGGTCGGCTAGATAGGATTTACATGAATGCCCTTATCAATGAAACTCATTTAGAACTCTCCTAGCTAGAGTCCCAACAGGGTAGGACTCTCCTAGCTAAAGTCCTAACACCAACTTGATGCCACTAACCAAGACATCTTTAGGGCATCTCTCTAGCTTTAAGACACAGCTATCATAACCTATTTTCATAATCCTAACAGCGTCAAAAATCGTAGCCCAAAATAGTAAACCATTATAGCCGAACCCTTATATCACCAATCTATTATCCGAACCTTCCACCACCGCATGCCACTAACCCATCAACAAAAAAAAGACAAAGGCATCTATAATCTCTAGGCATATGCTATGGCTTCTCAAGATCCAATTGATGCCAAATTTGAAGCATGGGAATATCGAATTGAATCGCAGCTTGAATCACGCTTGGAGGATAAATTACGTGATTTGTTTACAGAATTCAAAATTGGACAACCACCAAGTCCAACCAAATCTCAGTGAGGACAAAGTTCAAAGAGGCCTCCAGAGAAGGAGGGACAACCCTCAGACATGCTTTAGCCATGCATGAGGGTGGACTTCCTGCGATGGGAAGAAGGAGACCTGGCGGGGTGGATTTCGCGTGCCGAACAAACTTTCGCTACTACCGAATGTCAGATGATGCTATGGTGGAAATTACTATCATCTACCTTGAAGGAGATGCTATTCAATGGTACAATTGGTTGGAATACAATCATGGGGCTCCAACGTGGAATCAAATTAAGAACGCACTACTGAACTATTTTGGAGCTACGGAGTATGAAAATATCGACGGCCAACTCGTAAAGATTCGACAAACCTCTACGATTCAAGAGTACCAAACCAGGTTTGAGAAGCTATCCTACCTTACTTGTGATTGGACTGATCGTCAACTGTTAGGAACATTCATCGAAGGACTCAAGCCAAAGATAAAAGGGGAGGTGAAGGCAAGCAGCCCCATACCATGACGGCTACAATTTCTTTCACCCGAATACAAGAAGAACGGCTCAACCAAGATGCTCGAAAGATGAGAACCTCTCCTAGGCCTGTGGCATAAACCTCCTTCTACTCCCAGCCATCCTTCGCTACCAACAAAATTGATAAGAGAAGAACTACGTGACCAATCAGCAAAGGATCTTTGTTGGCATTGCAACGAGCCATGGAACTGCGATCATCGTTGCAAAAGGGGCCACCTCCTACTAATTGAACCTCTTGAAGACATGAACGAGAAGGAGGTCCAAGAACATGAGGAAGAGGTTATGGATGAAGAACAATAGCTGGTTGATATTACGATGTATGCCCTTGCCAGTTACGCGAACCCGCAAACAATAAAAGTGGGAGGACTTCTAAAGCAACAATTGATCACCATTTTTATTGATACCAGGAGCACTAATAATTTTATGAACAGCAAGGTTGCTGTCCAGATGACCTTATCTATTAAGAATTGCAACAGGTTTTATGTTAAGCTCACCGACGGATGAATTTTAAAGCATGATCATAGGTGCCCACGAGTGAAACTATCGCTACAAGGCCAAGAGATAATTACAGAATTCTTCCTCCTCCCTCTTGATGATTATGAGGCTATGCTTAGCATCAAATGGCTAATGACATTAGGTGATATTTCCTAAAATTTTTTGAAATTAATTATGAAATTTTACAGTAAGGAGAAACAAGTGATATTGTACGGGAAACGTGGGGGCGACGTAATGATAATTTGCACACAACGAATGGAGAAAATTTTGCACAAAGCATGCAGCGGCTTTTTGGTACAACTTGAGCAGCAATCTAAGGGAGAGCCAATAGAATTTGAAGATCAAACCTACTTCCCTTGCTTGCTAAATTTTCAGATATATTTGACGAACCGCGCAGCCTACCTCCTACCCGCCGGCATGATCATCGTATACCGATTCTTTCGGGCAAACCTCCAACAAATACTTAGCCATATCGGTATCCACATCTCCAGAAGGATGAAATAGAAAATATTGTAAAAGAGATACTTGAAATAGGAGTTATTCGGCTAAGTTATAGCCCCTACTCTTCACCAGTGCTCCTCGTACGAAAGAAGGATGGAACATGGCGAATGCGCGTTGATTGACCGTCAAGGACAAGTATCCTATTCCAGTAGTAGATGAATTACTTGATGAATTAAAGAGAGCATGAGTCTTCACAAAGCTAGACCTTCGATCTAGGTATCATCAAATATGAGTGTACGAAGAAGACATACCGAAAACCGCCTTTCGAATGCACAACGGTCACTACGAATTTCTGGTAATGCCCTTTGATCTCACCAATGTTCCCTCCACCTTCCAGAGCCTTATGAATGATATTTTCTAGAGTTATCTTCATAAGTTTGTGCTAGTTTTCTTCAATGACATCCTTATTTACAGCCCTTCTCTGAAAAGTCATTTTTAGCACTTACAACGTGTTTTGACGATTTTGTGAGAACATGTTTTTTTTATCAAAAAATTGAAGTACAACTTTCTTCAATAGAAGGTAGAATATCTTGGGCATATCATATCAGAGGAAGGTGTGGCGATGTCCCCTCCAAAATTGAAGCAATGCAGAATTGGCCGACCTTGAGGAACATAAAATTGCTATGCGGCTTTCTCAGTTTAACAAGCTATTACCACAAGCTCGTAAAAAACTATGGAAAGATCAATGCACCACTTACTTCCTTGCTGAAAAAAAATACTTTTCAGTGGTCGGACAAAGCCACCACTGCCTTCGACAAACTTAAAGCCACAATAATGATAACGCTCATACTAGTGTTATCAGACTTCGATAAGACTTTTATTATTAAAGTTGATGCCTCCGGAATTAGAATTGGTGTTGTACTAATGCAAGATAGCTACCCCCTCGCTTATACCAGTAAGGCATTATCTTCTTCCCATCTCAAGATAACTATTTATGATAAGGAGATGCTCACGATTATGCAAGTGGTGGCCAAATGGAGATCGTACTTGATTGGGCGATGCTTTCAAATCAAGATTGACTATAAAAGCTTAAATATTTCTTGGAGCAAAAGATATCTTCCCCTAAGCAACAAAAATAGGTAACAAAGCTTCTTGGATATGATTATGAAAAGGGGAAAGAGAATGTTATTGTAGATGCGCTTTCGTGGCTACCCGAGCAAGCTGAATTTTTGGCAATTTCACTTCTGACCAATGACTTCTTTGAGGATAATAAAGGGGAATGGCAAGATGATCCAGAGACCAAAGCATCTATAAACCTTTCACCTTAGTTCTATAGACCCTATTAGATTTTGGAGCTTATCAAAGCAGTAGCATACAGATTGGACATACCCGCCAGCTCCCGAATCCATCCAGTCTTTCATGTGTCATGTTTGAAGCCCATGTTGGGACAAAACAAGACAACCCAAAGCCATCTACCAAATATGACTACCCAAGGAGAGCTCCAGGCCCAACCGAGTGCCATTATTGATCGACGGATCGTGACTCGATGATGACAACCCACTGTTAAGGTGCTAATACAGTGGGCGGACCTACCAATAGAAGATGCCACTTGGGAGAACTATGGTGACTTGAAGATCAAATTCTCAGAATTCATGAAACGTCAACCTCGAAGACAAGGCTGATTTGAAAAGGGCGGGTCTGTTAGGACTCTAGCTAAGAGAGTCCTAATCTATTGGGACTCTAGTTAGGAGAGTCCTAATCTGTTGGGACTCTAGCTAGGAGAGTCCTAATTTAGATTCATTAATAAGGGTATTCATGTAAATCCTATCTAGTCGACCCCCTATTAAAGAGGTGAAGAAGCTAGCTAAGTTAGGATTATGTTGCTTCATAGAGAAGGAGTCCTATTAGAAGTGAGAGTCATATTAGAGAAAGAGTCCTATTAGAATTAGGAGTCCTACTAGAGGAGTCCTAATTAGAAGTAGGAGTTCATTAGAAGTAGGAGTTCATTAGAAGTAGGAGTTCGTTAGAAGTAGGAGTCTTGAGTAGGAGTCCTATTAGAAGTTGGGGTTTAAAAGCCCTATAAATAGTCATGTATTCACCCTCTTTTCATCATGAATAGATCCTCTTTTTAAACAGCCTTTGAGTAGCAACTTAGAGGAAGGAACCCCTATAGAGTTCCAAGGAGGCCAATCCCCTAAAGAGATCAATCCAAAGCTTAGAATCTGCAAGGGTTCTAACACCTACCCGCAAGGACGAGCAACGCCGGCATGCATAAGCACCCATAAGGGCTCCTACGGGCGAACCATCGCAGGAGTGCGTGCCCGCAAGGGTGGCACCTGTGCAAGTAGTGGTCACCCGCGGTAGAGGAAGCACCTACGGGCATTGTGCCCGCATGTTGCGGTGGCGCTACCTGCAAGCAAGCCGCCCACGGGCATGGGTGACGCCCCCCGCATAGAGGCAACTACCGATAGGGTGGCAATTGTCGCATTGCAGCACAAGTAGGGAAGGGAGCTAGGGTTTTCAATCGAAAGACTCTTCTGCCCCTCAAAATTTTAGAAATTCTAATTTGTGTCCTTTTTGGTTAAATGACCAAAATACCCTTCATAATTTAGAAAATTCTCTTTATGTCCCTGGTTTTAGAAAAATATTAGTTAATTAAAATATTTAATTAACTATTATTTTTTATTTAGTAGTCCTACATGATGATGATTTGTACATGTGATGTATGATGTGGACGGATGATCACGGACCATATGATGTGTGTGTACATATGATTATTTTTATTATTAGGGCCTGCGAGCCTCCATTTTTTTCTTGTTTATTATTGGGCCTATGTACTTGTAATTAAGTTATAATTATATAAGGAGACACAACGAAAGTGTGGAAGCGATAGCAAGACCCACGAGGCTAAGATAAACGATCGTGAAGATAGCGATGCGCCGGGATGCCGATAGAACCAACGAAGACATGATGGACGATCACAGGGCATGGAGATGCACCACTGCACACATAGATCTTGATGTAAGTAATTGGGCCCATTGGCTCAAGCTTGATCATATTAAGATATGGTCCATGATCATCTGGTTTGATTGCTCATGTGATATGTGATTGTTTATACACCTACTAAATATATATATTTGCATGTGATGTAGATATATAATAAATATATAATGTGTGACATATTATATTAGGAGACCGAATCAAAAATCTCCTCTATCAATAATATTAAGTTAGTAAATGTGAGGCAATTAGATTGACCATGTGACTTTTCATTGTTATAGGTAGGAACCGATTCCCAGTGTATGTTGAGTTAGTCGAGTCCCTCGAGACTCACCTATATAATGATTCGCTATCTTATCTATGACATAGAGATGTCACCGGTGACCTGAGGATATGGTATACTTGGTTGAGTCCCTCAAGGGTATATCATCAAATCAAACTCATCTTATAATGATGGTGATGACTTAACCGAACATCATGGTTGGTCGAGTCCCTCGAGGCTATGGTGATTCGGAGGCCAAACAGGATGGGAATCACAAAGAGTTATGATCGGTAAGAGTTGCCTACCTTTTGGGCTTAGTGTAATTGGTCGAGTCCCTCGAGATTACACTAAGATGCTGATTGGATTTCGATCTCCACTAGAAGTCTGTCAGAGACTTCCATTTCACGTGCTGAGGGTGTCGCATGACTCGCTAAAAAAATAGTGGGATCATATCAAGATAGAAGTCCATATCTTGATTATTTATATTTTTATAAAATCTGCATATTATTTATTTCTGCTGCATCTTTATTGTTTAGAAAATGTTGCTATTAGACCCTCTATGTGGCATACTTGATACCAACCGCCTCACTGGTCAAAACTATGTGAACTAACTCCGTAACCTAAGAATAGTTCTCACAGCGAAGAAAGTCGCATATGTCATTGATATAGTGATGCCTATGCCCAAGGAAGGGACAAGCTAGGATGAGATCGCTCGCTCTGTGAAGTACGCTGATAACTCCACTCTTGCTTAGTGTTACATGTTGGGCTCCATGACTCCCAAGTTATAGAGACAATATAAAAAGATGGATGTCAGATCCATACTCTTGCATCTCTATAAATTGTTTGAGGAATATAGAAGAACTCAACGATATGAGATATCGAAGAGTCTCTTCCGTGCTAGGATGACTGAGGGAACACCGGTTGAGAACCATGTCCTTAATATGATTAAGTGGATAGAGAAACTCACAAGTCTAGGAATGGTCCTAGAGAATAACCTGTGTGTGGATCTTGTGCTTTAGTCCCTACTAGATTCGTTTTCATAGATTCTCTATGTTGGTAAGACCAGAAAGAAAAAGGAAGATAGAGAAGTCCCTTAAGAAGGGCAAAGGCAAGGGCAGACCGGGTAAAGCAAAGGTTGCTAAGAAGGACTCAGCAAAGGACAAAGGCCAGTACTTCCACTACGGTAAAGACGGGCATTGGAAGAGGAACTGTAAAATGTATAATGCAGAGAAGGCGAAACGGAAGCTTGGAGAAGCTTCGAGTACATTCATGATCAGTCTTCATTTATTAGACTCATATGATAACACATGGGTATTGGATACCAGTAGTGCTTATCACATCTGTAATTTGTTGCAAGTTCTAGCAAAGGTCTAGGAGATTGGCAATAGGCGAGATGGACTCAAGATGGGTAACAAAGTGTTAGGACTCTAGCTAGGAGAGTCCTAATTTAGTTTCATTGAAGGGGAAAAACATATAAATCCAAAGGATATTTATGTAAATCCTATCTAATCAATCCCTATTAAAGAGGTGATGAGGCCAGCTAGGTTAGGACTATTTTGGAGGTTGCTTCTTAAAGAAGCATTAGGAGTTGATTTGACATAGGAGTCTTGAGAAGGAGTCCTATTAGGAGTTGGAGTCCTATTAGGAGTTGGGATTTAGAAGCCCTATAAATAGTCATGTATTCACCCACTTTTCTTAATGAATAGGTTAATCCTTTTAGCAGCCTTTAAGCAGCAACTTGGAGGAAGAAACCCCTATAGAGTTCCAAGGAGGCCGATCCCCTAAAGAGATTAACCCCAAGCTTAGAATCCACAAAGGTTCTATCACTTGCTATCAGAGCAGTGTTCTTGGCATCTCACTGCCCTTCCACAGCCATCTATCAGCCCTCCATAGCTGCCCAAAGCAATTCCCACAATTACTTAAAAGATCATCATCGAATTTCATCATCATCCCCACCACCGTAGATCATCCTTTGATTTCCCTGTGAATTGCAACAGGTTCTAGTTTCCTACCTTACTACCACTACAGTTTAGTTATCCTTATTCAAAAAATTCAAAAAAATTATTCCTATATTACTGCATAAACTTTTCGTCATAAAGTTTTCATCTCTACGACGAAAGATGCACTGTAGAATTCCAACCGCATAGCACTGTTTGTTTGATCTTGCTGCTATATTTTTTCTTTCCAAATCACTACGAAATTTCTACGATGGCTTTGACACTTCCTAGCAGCATATTTCCCTTTAGTTTTGTCAAAAAATTCTTAATATAAACCACTGATCTTTTACGTCAAACTGCTGCACTTTAGATATAAAAATCTACTGTAGTACCTTTCTGTGATCCTTAATTTTGCCAAACCTCTTACTATCATTTTCTTCTTTCAAATTTTTAACAGCATTACCTCTCCCTTACCAGTAGATTCTCTTTGAGTTTTACTTGAATCTCTATTGAGAATTGCTGGAAAAAATTACATCTGTTGAAATTTTTTTGGAGAAAAATCTGGTGCTGCACCTTTGTCCTTTTTCTACTCCGTAACCTACCAAACCCTAGCCACCTTGCTGCCATCAACCAAGATATCTTTTGGGTATCCTTCTAGCCTTAAGATGCAGCTATCACAACCTATTTTCATAACCCTAAGAGCGTCAAAAACTGTAGCCCAAAATAGTAAACCATTATAGCTAAACCCTTCTATCACCGATCTATTGTTCAAACCTTCCACCACCCCATACCATTAACCCATCAACAAAAAAAAGATAAGGATATCTCTAATCTACAAGCATATGCTATGGCTTCTCAAGATCCAATTGATGCCAAATTTAAAGCATTAGAATCTCGGATTGAATCATGGCTTGAATCATGCTTGGAGGATAAATTGCATGCATTGTTTACAGAATTCAGAATTGGACAACCACCGAGTCCAACCAAATTTTAGTAAGGAGAGAGTTTAGAGAGGCCTCCAGAGAAGGAGGGACATCCCTCAGACATGCTTTAGCCATGCATGAGGGTGGACTTCTTGCGATGAGAAGGAAACCCGATGGGGTGGATTTCATGCACCGAATGTTACTTTCACTACTATCGAACATCGGATGACGCTATGGTGGAAATTGCTGTCATCCACCTTGAAGGAGATGATATTCAATGGTACAATTGGCCGGAATACAATCATGAGGCTCTGACATGGAATCAATTTAAGAACGCACTGTTGAACCGTTTCGGATCTATGGAGTATGAAAATATCGACGGTTAACTCATAAAGATTCGACAAACCTCTACGATTCAAGAGTACCAAACCAAGTTTGAGAAGCTATCCTACCTTGCCCATGATTAGACTGATCATCAATTTTAGAAACATTCATCAAAGGACTAAAGCTAGAGATTAAAGGGGAGGTTAAGGCATAGCAACCCCGTATCGTGATGGTTGTGATTTCTTTCACATACAAGAAGAACGGCTCAACCAAGATGCTTGGAGGATGAGAACCTCTCCTAGGCCCATGGCATATAAACTTTCTTCTGCTCTCAGCCATCCTTCGCAGCCACAAAATTTGACAAGAGAAGAACTACAAGACTGATCATCAAAGGGTCTATGTTGGCATTACGATGAGCCGTGGAACCACGATCATCATTACAAAAGGGGCCGCCTCCTACTGATTGTGCTAATCATATATGCCCTGCAAGCCAATCACATGAGTGTGATAGAACCCCAGAGGAATTCTATGGAGATTGATCTTTAAGGGAGATCAACCCTTGGAACGTTATAGGGGTTTCACCCTCCAAGTAGCCTGGTGGCTATAATTATAGATTGATCTTTCTTATCCCAAAGAGGTGGAGGCTACAAGCTTATATAGAGCTCTAAACCCTAGCCCTAGGGGCTGCTTCCTAAGTGAACTACCCAATTTACCCTCAACCTTAGCGGACTAGCCCAAGAATAAGGGGGCGACGGCTAAAAAGCCCAAAGATCGAATATAAACCCTAGCCTCTCTTCTTTATAGGATAGAGGTGGCTAGGTGGGGTTTATTACATTCTCATAGGGTTTTTATTAGCTGCTACATGGTTGAGTAGGACCTAACCCTGCTAGGGTCCTATCAAGCCCGCCCTCTTCAAATCAGCCTTATCCTCAAGGCTGGGGTTCCATGAACTCAGGGAACCGGGACTTCAACTCCTCATATGATTCCCATGTGGCATCTTCGAGTGGTAAATTAGTCCAATGTACTAGTACTTCAGTAGAGGGACGTCGACGACGCATCACGACTCTGCGATCGAGGATGGCTTGTGGTTGGGCTTGAATATTTCCATCATCAGTGGTGTTGGGCAGTTGGATCTGGGGTGTCTCGTGTTCTCCCAACTTGGGCTTCAAGCATGACACGTGGAAGACAGGGTGAATTTTGGCATCTTCAGGTAATTTAAGTCTGTACGCCATAGCTCCAATACGCTCTATGATCTGATAGGGCCCATAAAAATGTGGAGATAGCTTTATGGAGGCTCGTGTGTTGATGGATAGTTGCTTGTATGGTTGTAGGCAAAGATAAACCTAGTCTCCTACTAAAAATTTTCTTTCACTTCTTCATGTGTCAGCTTGTTGCTTCATTCTAGCTTGAGCAGTAGAGAGATTATCTTTTAGTAACTGTAGGAGTTTGTCCCTATCAATTAAATCTTGGTCGACCTGATCTACCTTAGCCAAGCCAATTACATACTTTGGAATCACAAGGGCTGGCCGACCATATAATGCTTCATATGGGGTACAATTTGTAGATGAATGATATATAGTATTATACCACCATTAGGCCCAGAGGAGCCATTTCGTCCACTCCTTTGGTCGATCACTAGCGAAACATCGAAAACATGTCTCTAAACATCTGTTCACCACTTTTGGGCCGATTTGTGGATGATATACAAGCTCATCTTGAGTTTGGTGCCCTGTAACTGAAATAACTCGGTCCAAAATTTACTAGTGAAGACTCTGTCACAATCACTTACAATGGACCTTGGCATCCCATGCAGTTTAACAATATTTTCTATGAAAATCTGAGCAATACTAACAACAGTGTAGGGATTTCTCACAGTACAAAAATGAGCATATTTCGTAAGTCGATCAA
This sequence comes from Musa troglodytarum, assembly GCA_023547065.1. Taxonomy (NCBI): domain Eukaryota; kingdom Viridiplantae; phylum Streptophyta; class Magnoliopsida; order Zingiberales; family Musaceae; genus Musa; species Musa troglodytarum. The sequence goes on from CP097510.1 coordinate 71,268,032, forward strand.
CCACCACAAGGATTGTGCTTTTACCTTTGGAAGGTGGCAGCCCTTTGATGAAGTCCATGGAGATGTCAGTCCATACCGAATGCAGTATGGGTAGTGGTTGTAGTTTCACCTGGACTCACTCGCTTTCACCTTTTTGTCGTTGACATATATCACATTGTGCTACGTATTCAGAAATAATTTTTTTCATCCCTTTCCAATAAAAGTTTTGCTTCACTCTTTTGTAGGTTCTTAGAAATCCGGAGTGCCCTGCTAAAGGTGTGGAGCGCATTTCGTGCAGAAGGACTTTGATGCAAGGGGTGTTTGGTATAAGCACAATACGACCTTTATAGCGTAGATCCCTCGAATCCCAAGTATAGTGAGCTATTGCGCTTGGATCTGTTAGGGATCGAGCGGCACTAAGAGGGGGGGGGGTGAATTAGTGCAGCGGATTAAAAGCGTACTCTTGAATCCGATTTGCGAAAACTCACGTTCGTAGGAAGATCTCGATTTGACGAAAGAGAGCTTGAAAGAAATTGCTTGCTTAAGGGAAATAAGTATGAACTAAATAACTTGCAGCAAAGTAAAGAAATGCTTCAAGAAAGTAAGCACTCACACATTCATGAACACAAGGATGTATAGTGGTTGGCCAAATGACCAACACCCACTCATGAAGCCATTTCGATGAGGATCCTCTTCCACTAGCAATCTCTTTGAGGGGGAAGGATCAAACACCCCTTTACAACCCTTTACAATATGTTCACACTTGTACAAGATCTCTCAAGAAAGGGAAGAAGGTGAACACTAGCAAAAGCAAGACTTTACAACACACTTCAAGAACTCAAGACTTAGAAATTTTGCTCAAAGGGTTGCCCTTTCAGCTGGGAAAGGGAGGGGTATTTATAGATCCAAAGTGGATTCAAAATTGGGCTCCAAATTTGAAATCAATTTGGAGTTCCAAGATCTGGCTGTCGTGCCGTCAGGCTGGTGTACGGTTCTGCTCACATCACTCATTCCAGCGGTGCGGTCGCTTAGGCTGTACACAAAGCGGTTCCACCGCCGCCACAGCATACAGAGCTTGTTACGATAATACTACATACACATGCTACAAGCATACGCACGTCGGGTTCGGTTTGGGCCAAAGTTTTAGCCCAAACTCATTCTAATCAAGGCCCAATGGGCCCCCACTTTGGGTTATCTAATCCTAACCCAAAATATGTGCTAACTACGAATTTTAAAGACGTTACCTAAGCTATTACAAAGTCCGCAAGCCAAGTCTTCTTCCGTCGAGCTTGCGGCGAACTTCCGGCGGTCTTCCGACGATCCCTCGGAAACCATCCTGCGGACTCCCGGCAAGCTCTCGGACTCCTCGATCCATCGCACTTGACTTCGGCCCTTGATTTCGCTTTACGTCTTCATCCCTTTCGTAGTTACTCCTGCACAAACAAACTCGATATCCATGGCGCAACTCCGTACTTCTTGGCCCGATGCCCGACGTACGTAAGCCTCATGCCGATAAATCGATCGAACCTCCGCTCGACACCCAATATCCTGGTCGATAGTAGACCTGCGTAACTCAACACGCAGTTAGACAACTAATCACACTCAATTAGTTTCATCATCAAAATCCGAGATTCAACAATCTCCCCCTTTTTGATGATGACAACTAATTGATGACTGACGGAGTTAACCATAACTCCTCGGAGTTTAACACAAACTCCCCCTATCAATATGCCATTGATAGAACACTTGGATTATCCCAAATCCAAGCAACATTCATCATTCATGTTAAGAGAATACATCAAACCATCATGCAAATATATAAAATATTCAATACAAAGCATGAAGTCATCAATCTACTTCTCCCCCTATGTCATCAACAAAAAGGAGAAGTAACATCATAGCTAGTTTTCAAGAATATGCAAATCTTTACAACATACTAGCTATTTTCATCGACATTCAACATTCAATCATGGCAAATTTTTCAAGGATGTCCAAGCATAGCAATCCATCACTTGCTTCTTACAATTCATCATAGCAAGTTTGCAGTTTGCTTTTGTAGCATGCTAGCAACATTTAAAATGTTCATGATAGGATGTTCCTTCATTTCAATGATCGAGCTAGGAAATTTTTCATTGAAGTTGCAAGCTAGCAATAAATCTTCTCCCCCTTTGTTTTTGTCAAAAAGAATAGTAGGATCAAATATAAAGATTTTCTTTTACATCCTCTTTTCATATCATATATCAACTTCCATCAATAAAAAATCTTCATCAATATTCAAAGCATGACATATAGGAGAAGTCATATAGGAGAAAAATTTTTGATTCATCACAATTCAAAAGTTCAAGGCAATAGATGAAAGATATCTAATAGTATTAATTCGTGAATACCAAAGATATGATTCATGGTTCATTAAAATTTGTCTTAACAAGATTAAGATAAATATTCATGAGATAAAAAGAGCAATTTCAAACATTCTCATCAAGAACACATTTTAAAATATTCCAAGTATCAAATATTGAAATATCAAAATTTAGATTGTTTTCTTCCTTTAACAACTTTTCACATCATTTAAATTTGTATCAATCAATCATTCAATCATATCATGTGATACAACATCAAATAATACCATTCAATCATAACAAGTTTCAAAGATGGGCAATGATGATAATTTTCACTTGCTTGTTGAGATGTGCAAGTTGCACTTTCTTTGCTTCCTTTGCATGTTCTAGCTAGCAAAATTTTTCTTTGCAATACATAAGCTAGCAATAATTCTTCTCCCCTTTGTTTTGTCAAAAGTGGAGTACAAATTAATGCTTTGATCATGATAAAATAAAAATTTACAATATAAATTTTTAGCATATTAAGTCATGAATTTAAGGGAGTCAAAAATCAAGATATGAGATAAAAAGATGATAAGCAAGCAATCAATAATGATAAGCAAGCTAACATACTTTCATACACGCAAGTTAGCTTCCTTTCAATTCTTCTCTTTTGTAACTAAGTTTCACCTTTGCAAGCTATCAACTTTTGTTTGCAATGAGCTAGCAATTATGTATGATCACCTTAAACATATATGCTAACTTTTCATTTAAACATACAAACATAAAGGCATTTAACATTTCAAATTTTTGAAGTTTTGCAATATTTGCATCCTTTGAAATAGCAATCCTTCTTCTTCTTGTGAAATTGCAAGGTAGCAATTTTTCTCCCCCTTTGTCTTTTTCAAAAAGAAGGGAGGACTAAATGGCTAAAAATTTCAATCATTATACAAGCCATTTTTCATATCAATTAAAAGTTTGCATCAATAAAAATATACATCAATTGTTCAATCATTACATGATGCAAATAAGACAACAATGCAAAGAAATCATGTCATGACGGATATCAATATATAAATTCATCAAGGATCAAAACCAATAGATATCATTCATGATTCATAATTTTATTTTTAGCAAGATCAAAATTCATATTTATTAATTTTTTAATTCAAAATAAATGTCATACAACCAAGAATCATGATATATAAAAGCATATCAATATCAAGGATTAAATCATGATTACAAGTGCTAACATATTTTCTTTTCATTCACTTTCAAGCCATGATAAAAGATATGCAACCTAGAATCATGATGCATAAAGTAACTTGATTCATGTATAAGATTTTCATCAAGATCACATTTCATAAGAATCAAGATATCAAGATCACAAATTCATAAAAATTCAAGTATTGAATTCCAAGAAATCAAAAGATAAGATACAAAGCGATCTTGATTTATAAAGAACTTCAAGTTATAATTTGCAAGATCATGATTTCTTTATAGCTAAATGAAGTCGTTTAAAACTTGATTCAAGCATTAAATATGTCTTAATAAGTCATAATTCCAAAAGATTCAAGAATCGTTAAAAGAAAAATCATTCAAGCTCAATTTGTCAACTCAAAACTCATAATCAAAATCATTTTAGAGATTTAAAATGCTAGCTATATGCATTAATCATGACAAGTGATATATCAAAAGTCTACATCAATATTTCAATTATCATGTCATGAAGCATATAAAGTGGTATTGAAACATGAGAGAAAAGTTCAAATTGCACATACAATGTTTCAATCATCAAAACATATTTTCTCAAATTGAGTATTAATAAGTTAATAGAAAATAATTTATATTTTTCTTTATATAACATGGGAGAAACATAAGAGAGTATAGAGATAAAAAAACTCAAGTTATCAAGATGATGATCTCATAAAAGTAATTCAAAACCATAGTTTTGTGAAACAAGAGATAAGTTATATTTCATTTGGAAAATTCTCTTTTCAAGTAATTTTTTTCATCTAAATATGCCTTTGTCTTTATATACCAAGATAAGCATGAAAGTTCAAGATGTAAAGGCAAAATCTCATAAGGCATTATCAAGACAAAAATGTAACACATTATTTCAAGACATGAGTTTCAATATATCATGATAATGTGTTTCATTTTAAGTTATTTGACGTTCATATGAGTATATTCATGTTTTTCATATAGGTCCATAGAGCATATTTCAAGAGAAATCATTAAGACCGAAAACATAAGGCACATTTTTTAAAGTATTCATCATGTTTTTATTTTTATGAGATTCACAAGACTCATAACATGAATTCATTTATCTCAATAGAATGAGAAAAAAGAAACATTTTCATTTTAAGCAATTTGATGTGAGCATATTCAAAATTTTTATGAAAACATGTATCAAAATAAAACACAAGCTTAGTCATAAAATCGTCAAGACCAAATATGTAAAAATGATAGCACATTTTTAATTTTTATGTTAAAAGGCCATGTTCAAATTTTTGCCAAAATCATGCATCTATTTATAAATTCGAAAAATATGTTTCATCATCACAATATGACATTTTATTACTTCAAAAGCTCATGCATGATATAAAATCATCAAGCATTATATTTGGAGACAATGTAAACCATCAAGATACATATGCATGGATTAATCCTAAGCATTATCACAAATCTTGCATCATTCATATGTTTACTTTTCAAGCATAGTATAATTTCGAATTTTTTTAATTTCTAAAAACACAAGAAAAGCATAAAAAAAAATCCTACAAACTAAGTTAAGCATTCATGGAAATCATCAAGTAATTTCAAAATAATTCAAGGAAGTTAAGTTACTTACCTCATTGCCGAAGCCCATTAAAGCGTAGTTTGCTTCTTCTTTTCTTGATTCTTCTTTCCAAGCCTTCTTCTTCTTCTTTGGCCTCTTTCTCCGTTCAAGTTCATTTGTGTTTTTTAATTTTTGTTCAATGAACTTGTTAACATTCATTGTTATGTGTTCAATGTCCTCATTGTCCTCATCACTTGAGTCATCACTCAAGTGGCATCCATTGTCCGATATTCAAAAACCTTCTTGTTCTTTAGAAGGTGATCCAAATGTTCATCATGTTCATGATGTTCTAAGCGTTCAAGAAACTCATTTCATAGGTCTTTAAAGACCCAATGAGTTCATCAATAGAATAATTATTTAGATCCTTTGATTCTTGAATCGTCGTTATTTTAGGATCCCACCATTTTGAAAGGGATCTTAAGATCTTGTTAGTGAGTTCAAAATTCGAAAAACTTTTACCAAGACTTTTCAAGCTATTGACGACATCCGTGAAGCGGGTGTACATGTCGTCGATAGATTCGCTTGGTGTCATTTGGAAGAGCCCAAAATCATGCAACAAGAGGTTCACTTTCGAGTCTTTAACTCTACTAGTTCCCTCATGCGTGATTTCAAGAGTTCGCCAAATGTCAAAAGCCATTTCGCACATAGAAATCCGATTGAACTCGTTCTTGTTCAAAGCGCAAAATAAGGCATTCATAGCCTTTGCGTTTAAAGAAAATAACCTTTTCTCCAAATCCGACCATTCGTTCGTCGGTTTAGAGGAAGGTTGAAAGCCATTTTCGATGATGTTCCACAAATCCAAGTTCATTGAAAGCATGAAAACTCTCATTCGAGTTTTCCAATATGTGTAGTCCGAACCGTTAAAAAACGGTGGACGAAAAAAAGCCCTCTTGAAAACTATTTAGAGCCATTTCTCACGGGTGTAAATCCGAAGAGAAAGAAACGTGGCTCGATACCAATTTAGGGATCGAGCGGCACTAAGAGGGGGGGGGGTGAATTAGTGCAGCGGATTAAAAGCGTACTCTTGAATCCGATTTGCGAAAACTCACGTTCGTAGGAAGATCTCGATTTGACGAAAGAGAGCTTGAAAGAAATTGCTTGCTTAAGGGAAATAAGTATGAACTAAATAACTTGCAGCAAAGTAAAGAAATGCTTCAAGAAAGTAAGCACTCACACATTCATGAACACAAGGATGTATAGTGGTTCGGTCAAATGACCTACATCCACTCTTGAAGCCTTTTAATGAGGCTCCTCTCTTCCACTAGCAATCTCTTTGAGGAAGGATCAAACACCCCTTTACAACCCTTTACAATATGTTCACACTTGTACAAGATCTCTCAAGAAAGGGAAGAAGGTGAACACTAGCAAAAGCAAGACTTTACAACACACTTCAAGAACTCAAGACTTAGACTTTTTGCTCAAAAGGGTTACCCTTTCAGCTGGGAAAGGGAGGGGTATTTATAGATCCAAAGTGGATTCAAAATTGGGCTCCAAATTTGAAATCAATTTGGAGTTCCAAGGTCTGCTGGTCAGAGGCGGTGCCACCGCTTTAGTGCCATATTCTTTGACGTGCAGGCGGTGCCACTTGACAGTGCCGCTGATACAACGGCGGTCACGCCCGGTCGGCGGTTCCACCTCTTTAGGGGCGGGGCGGTGCTGCCCCGCCCGTCCACAGTTTGTAAGCTACCGAAGCGTACTACGCCCGGCGGCGGTCCGGCACGCTTTTCTCTGGCTACGGTATGGCGCCCAAGGCCATTCTAATCAAGGCCCAATGGGCCCCACTTTGGGTTATCTAATCCTAACCCAAAATATGTGCTAACTATGAATTTTAAAGGCGTTTCCTAAGCTATTACAAAGTCCAAGTCAAGTCTTCTTCCATCGAGCTTCGGCGAACTTCCGTGGTCTTCGGCGATCCTCGGAAACCATCCTGCGGACTCGGCAAGCTCTCGGACTCCACGATCCATCGCACTTGACTTGACCCTTGATTTCGCTTTGCGTCTTCATCCCTTCGTAGTTACTCCTGCACAAACAAACTCGATATCCATGGCGCAACTCCGCACTTCTTGGCCCGATGCCTGACGTACGAAGCCTCATGCCGATAGTCGATCGAACCTCTGGCTCGACACCCAATATCCTGATCGATAGTAGACCTGCGTAACTCAACACGCAGTTAGACAACTAATCACACTCAATTAGTTTCATCATCAAAATCCGAGATTCAACAGGATCCTCCTCCAATTTTTTGATGATGTTGCTGGTTTCTGGATCCTTCTTCCATTCCTCCCTAATGCCCTCAAGGAAGCTGGTGGTAGGAAGAGAGATAGCTGAAAATTCAGCTTGCTGAGGGAGCCGTGAGAGTGCATCTGCAACAACGTTTTCTTTCCCCTTTTTGTAAATAATTTCATAATCAAATCCTAGAAGTTTGGTTACCCATTTTTGCTGCTCCGGGGATAATATCTTCTGCTCCAAAAAGTACTTAAGGCTTCTATGGTCGGTTTTAATCTGAAATCGTCGGCCAATCAGGTAGGGTCTCCACTTTGTTACTATGTGTATAATGGCGAGCATCTCCTTATCATAGATAGATATTTTTTGATGGGAGGGAGACAATGCCTTGCTAGTGTATGCGAGTGGTCGACCATCTTGCATGAGAACAGCTCCAATTCCAACTCCAGATGCATCGGCCTCAATGATGAAGGGTCGATTGAAATCTGGTAGTGCTAGCACCGGTGTTATCGTCATGGCTGTCTTAAGTCTATCGAAGGCAGTGGAGGCTTTGTTCGACCATAGGAAGGCATCTTTTTTCAGTAGAGAAGTGAGGGGGGCACTAATCTTCCCATAGTCCTTCACGAATTTTTGGTAGTAGCCCGTTAGTCCAAGGAACCCACGCAGCAATTTCACATTTGTAGGTTTCGGGCAGCATTGTATTGCTTCAATTTTTGTTGGGTCTACGACCACTCCTTCTTCTGATATTATATGCCCAAGGTACTCTACTTTTTGCTAGAGAAAGCTACACTTTGATAGCTTAACGAAAAGAGTATTCTCCTGAAGGATCGTCAGAATAATTCGCAAGTGCTGAAAATGAGTCTCAAGAGAAGGGTTGTAAATGAGAATATCATCGAAAAATACCAGCATAAATTTATGAAGAAAGCTCCGAAAAATATCGTTCATGAGACTTTGGAAGGTTGAAGGAGCATTAGTGAGTCCAAAGGGCATTACCAAGAATTCATAATGACCGTTATGAGTGCGAAAAGTAGTTTTTGGGATGTCGCCTTCACATACCCGAATTTGGTGGTAACCGGATCGAAGGTCCAACTTCGTAAAGACTCAAGCTCCTTTTAATTCATCAATAAGTTCATCCACCACTGGTATGGGGTACTTATCCTTGACGGTGATGTCATTTAGAGCTCGGTAGTCGATGCACATCCTCCAGGTTCTGTCTTACTTGCACACAAGTAGCACCGGTGAGGAGTAGGGGCTGCAGCTTTGTCGAATCACCCCTGTTTCGAGCATTTCCTTCACAATTTTCTCAATTTCATCTTTCTGGAGGTGAGGATAGCAGTAAGGCCGAGTGTTTGCTGGTGGTTTGCCCGGAAGGATTGGAATCCGGTGGTCATGTTGCCGAGTAGGAGGAAGACCGCGCGGTTCAATAAAAACATCATCAAATTCAACAAGCAGTTGGGTGATCTTTTGATTTATAATTTCTATTTTCTCCCCCTCTGGTTGCTGCTGGAGATGCATAAGAAAGCCACCATTTATCTTGTATAAAACTTTCTCCATTCGTTGAGTTGAAGCGTTACGTTCGTTCTCGCGTAGGGTGACTTGTTTACCTTTGCAATAGAATTTCATAATCAATTTGGAAAAGTTCCAAGAGATATCACCTAGTGTCATCAGACATTCTATGCCCAGCATAGCCTCATAATCATCAATTGGTAGGAGGAAGAAGTCAGCAACAATTTCTTGGTCCTGTAGTAATAGTTTCACCTGCGGGCATCTTTGGTCGCATTTTAGGATTCGGCCGTCGGCAACCTTTACGTCGAACTTGCTGCAACCTTCGATGTAGAGCGCCATCTGAGCAGCAACCACACTATTTAGAAGGTTATTAGTGCTGCCTGTATCGATGAGAACGGTGATCGGTTGTTGTTTGAGCAGGCCTCCAACTTTCATCGTTTGCGGATTTGAGTAGCCGGCTAGCGCATGTACCATAAAGTCGATCGATTGTGGCTCTTCTTCCATATCTTCATCCTCATGTTCAAGACACTCTTCTGGCTGTTCACTGATCTCTTCTTCTACTGGTTCAATCATAAGAAGTCTCCCCTTTTTACAGCGATGCTCGCGGCTCCACGGCTCGTCACAATGCCAACATAACCCCTTGGTAGATCGGTCTCGAAGCTCTTCTCTTGTCAACCTTTTTGGTGCAGGAGCTCGGTTGATAGTAGGGGGGGCTGAGGGCTTCAATATTGCTGGTCAGGGAGCGACCTTAGTCCTCTGAGCTTCATGGTTCAATCGCTCCTCCTGAAATCGTGCGAAAGAGATGGCTGTCATAAGCGTGTACGGTTGTCGCGCTTTAACTTCTCCCCGGATCTCCGGCTTCAAGCCCTCAATAAATGTCCCTAATAACTATTTTTCAGACCAATCATGAGTTTGATTAGATAACCTTTCAAACCTGGTTTGATACTCCTGGATGGTGGAGGTTTGTCAGATCTTTGCTAGTTGTCCGTCGATGTTCTCGTAATCGGTTGGTCCAAAACGGATCAGCAGTCCTTCTTTGAATTGTCGCCATGAGAGGACTCCATGAGTATGTTCAAACCAATCAAACCATTGTATGGCATCTCCTTCAAGATGTATAGCTGCAATTTCGACCATAGATGCATCTGCGGTTTTGTGGTACCGAAAATATCGCTCCACACGCGAGATCCAACCAATCGAGTCTTCTTCTTCCCATCTAGGGAAGTCCACCCTCATGCGTGGATAGTGGGGATCAGCCATAGAGCCTCCCTTCTCTTGGGAGTCATCTCTTTGGTCAGAGCTCTCTCCTTGATGAGATTTCTTTGGGCTCGGTGTTCGACCCAAACTGAGTTCGGCAAAGAGAGCCTGAATCTTATCCTCCATTCACGTCTCGAAGGCTTCAAATTTAGCATTTATCGCCTCCTCGGATGCCATAGTATATGCCTCCAGATCCATAATATTAACATCTCTCTTTTGTTGCCGGGTTAAATGCATGAATTGTTTGAGGGAAGTGGTGGCCGAAAGGGTTTGTGGATCGGTGGATGTAGGCTGCGGTTTAGGCTTGTTTTATGGCTGTTCTAGGTGCTGTTTGGGGCTGCGATTTGATGGAGTTTTGGGCTGAAATGGTAGTGGATAAAGGTTAGGGAAGAGGGTTTTAGATCTGTGGTAGATCGCAGTAAAGATTTGACAAAAATCAGTGGCAATTGCTGCCTATGTGTGCTGCCTCGTAAGAGCAAAATTATCGTCGAAGAAATAGTGATTTCTCGACGAAATTTCCGATGAAAACTCAGGGATTTGAGGAGGGGGTTTGACGGTAGAATCTTAGTTTAGATAGAAACAAGGATAACAAATTGGATCAAGAAATTTTGGTAGCAAAGCAGTAAAGAAATCGGTGCAAGTTGCGATAGCAGAATTCTCATCAAAAAATTTCAGTAGTTTGCGACGAGAGATTGCAGCAACACACGAATTTTTTTTTTTTGATGAATTTCACAATAGATCAATCATGGATGGGAGCCAAGATGATCTATGAGGTGCATAAGAAATTTCGTTCAAAAAGGATAACAATTAGAGTAGTTAAAGGCAGCAACACGCGGCTGCAATTTTCTACAGTAATCCTTCATTCGCAAAGATGGTAACTTTTGTAACGCAAGGAATTTGCAAGCAAGGGATAGATAGAAAAACTTCTTTTTGGTATTTTAGATGAAAATTACAGAAGCAAAGGGTATTGGTGGTAGAAAAATACCAGATCTCTTATGCAATTAGAGGTGGCGACTGTAGATTGATTTGATCTACGTCAAGAGATGACGGTGGAGACGATGACGTCAAGAGCAATTGTGGGAATTGCTTGGCTAATGGTGGGCGGTAGGGATGGCAGCAAAAGGAGCAAGATCGCTACTCTGATACCAGATGATAGAACCCTAGAGGAATTCTATAGAGATTGATCTTTGAGGGGGATCAACCCTTGGAACGCTATAGGGGTTCCACCCTCCAAGTAGCCTAGTGGCTGCAATTGTAGATTGATCTTTCTTATTCCAAAGAGGTGGAGGCTACAAGCTTATATAGAGCTCCAAACCCTAGCCCTAGGGGCTGCTTCCTAAGTGAACTACCCAATTTGCCCTCAACTTTAGTGGGCCGGCCCAGAAACAAGGGGGGCGGTGGCTAAGAAGCCCAAAGACCCAAATATAAACCCTAGCCTCTCTTCTTTATAGGATAGAGGCGGCTAGGTGGGGTTTATTACATTCTCACAGGGTTTTTATTAGCTGCTACATGATTGAATAGGACCTAACCCTGCTAGGGTCCTATCAGAGTGATGGCACTTGTGACTTAATATGCACTTTTTCTCTTTTCTTATTATTAGGCGTTTTATCACTTTATCTTACGTGTTGCATATATTGTGATGTCCTTGGATCTGTGCAATGGGAATCGGATCATGATGAGATCACAATAATGAGACCGATTCACCTTTAAACACAGACCTTGAATTATCTTGGTCATAGGTTACTCGAGAAGGATATCGAGATAACCGGATAGACTGATGTACTATATACCCATCTATATGATGGAGGTAGCTAGTCTCATAGTTACTCATGTGGGGACACTAAGAGTATAGTGCAGGTGCTCATTGGGGAATGAGTTCACTGATTGATCCGCCTAAGGAATGCTGGATGATTATTGATACCTCACATCAGATAGCGATTCCGTAGTCCTAGTAGTATATCTGGTTCTTAGACTTGAGACACTAAGGATGTCCTGTATGAGTACTCTACTCTTTGATACCGAACTTATAGGTTTGGAAAGTTCCAGATCTAGTACAGCTAGTTATTGGGAGTGGTAGCCAACCTTACGAGAGCTATTGAGTGTCAATAGAGGATCATCCGCTCTCGGTATCATGAGAGGAATATCTCATGTGTTCTTACTCGAACAAATCCTTGGCCAAGGTTATTCAGATAGAAAGAGAAAGAGTTCTTCGAGAGAATCTGATAAGAGCAAGACTCGAGGAGAAACTGTATGGGCCTGACAACACCATGCTCGGTATAGGGTCTCTGGGATATTGGATGGATGAGGGACTATAGATACATGGTAACTGAGGACAGATAGGTCTAAAGAATTGGATTCCCCTATATTGTCTGGGGGCCACGGCGTAGTGGCCTAGCACGACCACAATCGATGAGTAGGGTGAATTATTATAGAGATAATAATTCAGTAAGTCAGAAGAAGTTCTGACAAGTATGACTCACGACTAACTCGATATTGGGCCTAGAGGGTCACACACATATGGTAGGTGTTACAACGAGTAGAGGTTCGGATGTGAGATATCCGCTGAACCCCCCATCTTATTGGATATCCATTAAGCCCCTGAATTATTAGATCCTGAGATGAGATCCAATAATTGCTAATAAGATATTATTGGGTAGAGACCCACTAATCCAAGAGGCTTGGGTAATTGGATGGAGATCCAATACCCAATAGGGCAAAAGATCCATTAGGGTTTTCAGGGGGCCTCTATAAATAGGAGGGAACCAAAGCTCTATAGGCTGAGGGTTTCTTTTGGTAGCCACCTCCTGTTCTCCTCGCCCTAGAGAGAGAGGTGCATCGTTGCAATCCTTATCGTGTCGATACCGCTAGAGTGGAGGACGCTTGATCTCCTTCATCCTCTCCCACAAATCTATAGGAATTCCGGGATATAAAATCTCCCTAGGTATCTTCTTTTACACGTGCAGTTTTGTGGATTTATTTTTGATGCACCGATCTTCGCACGATGATGAAAACTTTCTACGGGAAATCTAGGGTTTTGTTTTCTATTCTTCCGTTGTGCATATGATGTCACTCCCCTTAAGGATTTCCCATCAGATTGAACCTCTTGAAGACATAGAGGAGGAGGTCTAGGAGTATAAGAAAGAGGTCACAGATGAAGAACAACAACCGATAGATATTATGATACATGCCCTTGCCGATTACGTGAAATCATCAATGATGAAAGTGGGAGGACTTCTGAAGCAACAACCGATCACCATTCTTATTGACACCAGGGGCACTAATAATTTTATGAACAGCAAGGTTGCTGTTCAGATGGCCTTACGTATCGAGAATTGCAGCAGGTTTGACGTTAAGGATGTCAATGAACGAATTTTGAAGTGTGATCGTAGGTGCCCGCGGATCAAACTATTGCTATAGGACCAAGAGATAATTGTAGATTTCTTCCTCCTCCCTCTTGATGATTATGAGACTGTGCTTGACATCGAATGGCTGATGACATTGGGTGATATTTCCTAAAATTTTTTGAAACTAATTATGAAATTTTACATTAAGGGGAAATAGGTGATACTATGCGGGAAACGTGGGGGCGACATAACGATGATTTGCACACAACGAATAGAGAAAGCTTTGCACAAAGCATGCAGTAGCTTTTTGGTATAACTTAAGTAAAAATCTAAGGGAGAGCCAACCGAATTTGAAGACCCAAACCTACTTTCTTTGCTTGCTGAATTTTCAGATATATTTGACGAACCATGCAACCTACCTCCTACCCACCAGCATGATCATTGTATATCGATTCTTTCAGGCAAACCTCTAGTAAATACTCGACCATATCAGTATCCATATCTCTAGAAGGATTAAATAGAAAGGATTATAAAAGATATGCTCAAAACAGGAGTTATTCAGCCAAGTTGCAGCCCCTACTCTTCACCGATGCCCCTCGTACGAAAGGATGAAACATGGCGAATATGCGTTGATTACTGAGCTCTCAATGGCATAACCGCCAAGGACAAGTACCCTATTCCAATAGTAGATGAATTGCTTAATGAATTAAAGGGAGCACGAGTCTTTACAAAGTTGGATCTTTGATCCGAGTATCATCAAATACGAGTGTGTGAAGAAGACATACCAAAAACTACCTTTCTAACGTACAACAGTCATTTCAAATTTCTAGTAATGCCCTTTAATCTCACCAATGCTCCCTCCTCCTTCCAGAGCCTTATGTATGATATTTTTTGGAGTAATCTTCTTAAGTTTATGCTGGTTTTCTTCGACGATATCCTTATTTACAGCCTTTCTCTTGAAAGTCATTTTCAGCACTTACGACTTGATTTAACGATTTTACGAGAACATATTCTTTTTTAAAAAAAATCGAAGTACAACTTTCTTCAACAGAAGGTGGAATATCTTGGGCATATCATATCAGAGGAAGGTATGGTGATGGACCCCTCTAAAATTGAAGTAATGCAGAACTAGCCGACCCCGAGGAATATAAAATCGTTGCGTTACTTTCTCAATTTAATAGGCTACTACTGCAAGTTCGTAAAAAACTTTGGAAAGATTAGTGCACCCCTTACTTCCTTGATGAAAAAAGATATTTTTCAATGGTCGGACAAAGCCACCACTGCCTTCGATGAACTTAAAGCCGCAATGTTGACAACGCCCGTACTAGCGCTACCCGACTTTAACAAGACTTTTATTATTGAAGCTGATGCCTCTGGAGTCAGAATTAGTGCTGTACTAATGCAAGATGGCCGCCCCCTCACTTATACTAGTAAGGCATTATCTCCTTTCCATCTCAAAATGACTATTTATGATAAAGAGATGCTCGCAATTGTACATGCGATGGCCAAATGGAGATCATACTTGATCGGGCGATGCTTTGAAATCAAGATTGACCATAAAAGCCTAAAATATTTCTTAGAGCAAAAGATATCTTCTCCCAAGCAGCAAAAATGGGTAATAAAGCTTCTTGGATATGATTATAAAATAACTTACAAAAATGGGAAAGAGAATGTTGTTGCAGATGCGCTTTTGCGGCTACTCGAGCAAATTGAATTTTTGATCGTTCCACTTCCGACCAGTGACTTCCTTAAGGATATTAGGAGGGAATGGTAAGATGATCCGGAGACCAGTATGATCATAAAAAAATTGGAGGAAGCACCAAGCTCTATGGCTCATTACAGTTGGGACTCAAAAGATTTGCGGTATAAGGGACGCATTTTGCTTATACCAAATTCTACTTGCATAAAAATTATTCTTTAAGAGATACATTCCACACCTGTGTTCGGGCACTCTGAGTTCCTTAGAACCTATAAGAGAATTAAGCAAAAAATTTATTGAGTAGAGATGAAAAATATTATTACTGAATTTGTAGCATAATGTGATGTATGTCAACGACAAAAAGGTGAGACAGTGGCAAGTCCTGGAATGCTACAATCTCTACCCATCCCAGACTCAATATAGACTGATATATCAATGGACTTCATTGAAGGGCTTCCCTCATCACAAGGAAAAGAGTTAATCTAGACCAGAGCATCTATGAAGCTTTCACCTCGGTTCTATGGACCCTATCAGATTTTGGAGTACATCGGAGCAATAGCATACAGATTAGACTTACCCACCAGCTCCCGAATCCATCCAGTCTTCCATGTATCATGTTTGAAGCTCAAGTTGGGATAAAACAAGATAGCCCAAAGCCACCTAAAATATGACTACCCAAGGAGAGCTCCAGACCCAACCGAGTGCCATTATTGATCGACAGATCGTGACTCAACAACGATAACCTACTATTGAAGTGGTAATACAATAGGCGAACCTACCTACAGAAGATGCCACTTGAGAGAACTATAACAACTTGAAGATCAAATTCTCAAAATTCATGAAGCATTAGCCTCGAGAACAAGGCTGATTTGAAGAGGGCGGGTCTATTATGACTCTAGCTAGGAGAGTCCTAGTTTGTTATGACTCTAGCAATGAGAGTCCTAATTTAGTTTCATTGAAGAGGGTAAACATGTAAATCTTAAGAGCATTCAGGTAAATCTTATCTAGTCGACCCTTATTAAAGAGGTGAAGAGGCTGGCTAGGTTAGGATTAGTTTAGAGGTTGCTTCTTAAAGAAGCATTAGGAGTTGTTGGAACTCATATATAGTAATATATGTGGTCATATGTCAACTCAGGGCATTGATGGTTATTCCTACTTCATTATTTTTACTAACGATTTCTTTAGGTGCAAACACGTGTACTTGATGAAGTACAAGTACGAAGCCTTCGAGAAATTCAGGAAAGATAAGAATAAAGTAGAAATTTAAACTGAAAAGAGTATCAAGACTCTTCGATCAGATCGAGGAGGTGAGTATTTGAGTACAAAGTTCACCTAGTTCCTCAAGGACTATGAGATTTTGTCCTAATGGACACCTCCTTATACACCCTAGCTCAATGGTGTATCCAAAAAGAGGAATCATACACTGTTAGATATGGTGCAGTCCATGATGAGTTTTACCGATCTACCCATCTCATTCTGAGGATACGCCCTAGAGTCTACAGCTTATCTTCTGAATAGAATTCTAATTAAGTTGGTAGTGTTTACACCATATGAGATATGGAAAGAGAAGAAATCTAATCTTAAAGTTGTTAAGATTTGAGGCTACCCTGCCCACGTTAATAGACATAATCCCGATAAGTTAGAATCCAAGACGGAACTGTGCAAGTTTGTGGGATACCCCAAGGAAACTTGTGAGTATTATTTCTATCATCCCAAGGACCAAAAGGGCTTTGTAGCCAAGAGAGTAGTGTTCCTTAAGAAGGAACACATTCTTAGTGGAGATCGTGGGAGCGTGATAGAGTTGAGTGAGGTTGGAGAACCTAGCTCAAGCACCATTCCACAGCCAGAGTCTGTTTTGGCACATAGCACACAAGTTCTGACTTTACATAGGTTCGGTAGAGTATTTGTTGAATCTCGGATTTTGATGATGAAGTCAATTGATGGTTATTTGATCTAATCTATTTTTGAGATAAGTGTGTAGGATTAACTATGATAGAGCTAATTACCGGAGTCAAGTTGCTGGAAGTTCAAGAGTCCACTGGAAGTCCGAAGGATCATCGGAAGTGCTGCCGGAGCCAACCGAGATGAAATCGGGGACTTACCTAAGGTTTCGGAAGTTCGCCGGAAAGATCGTCGGAGGTTCGCAGAGATCACCGAGAAGGTTCGGAAGGGTGCCAAAGAATCATTGAACTCGTCATAGAATCCGGGAGCCTGCTGGGAGTCCGTCGGAAGGAATCTAAGGGAGTGTCGGAAGTCCACCGGAAGATCGCCGGAAAGCTCTTTGGAAGATAACTTGATAGTATCGGTTTAATTTGGCTTTAAAAGTTCATAGTTAGTACTTAATTAGGGTATAGACTAGGTGTTAATCCTGTCTAGACCTGTATTGGGTCAATTGGGCCTTTATTAGGCTGTATTGGGCCAAAGGTTAGGCCCATACAGTTTCTAGCAAGGGCCGACGGTAGCACCGCCTGTTGACCATAGGCCAGGCGGTAGCACCGCCCTAGGCAAGCGGTGGTACCGCTTGATAGGTGGTTGCAACCACCTGTGTCGGCAAAGTACCGCCAGCGGTAGTATCGCCGAGGTCGTGGTAGTATCACAGGACACCGACACACACGCAAAGGTGTGTCAGGCGGTAGTACCGCCAATGCCAGGCGGTAGTATCGCCTATAGTCCGAAATTTCAGATAAGACCCCTCTTTGAGTGGGATTTTTGAATCCCAAAAAGCTCTATAAATACTCCTTTACTTCTAGTTGGTTGAGAGACCTTTTTGCAGTGTTAGAATTGAGTCTAAGCTGTAGCAAATTCCTGCTTTCAATTGCTCAAGTGTTCACCTCCTTTCTTCTCCTTGTAAAAATTCTATACGAATCTCCGGAATCAACTTTTAAAAGGTTAAGTTTTAATCTTGTACTCAATTCACCCCCGCCCCTCTTCTCACATGACATCCCATCCTCCTAAGAGATATGTGAGATATACAGGAGAGGATATTGAATCCTAAATCAGGAGCCAAGTATAGGTTCCATGAATTCAAAGAATGAATTCAAAGATTGATTCTATATGGAACTAGTTGATGGACCCAAGGGATGTATCGCATTGGTATCGTAAGAAGATGGAAAAAGTGATAAAAAGAGAGGGAATCGTCGAAGGCGAAAAAGTAAAACTAAGGTAATCAGGCTAGTTATAAAGCTGTATCAATCCAAAGCTAACTTCCTCACTAACCTTTATATTACTAAAATCCATCTGAATTAAATCCATCTGAATCCTATTGACTATTACAATAATGATCGATTGGATATGATAGCATATATAGTATAAACATAAGATTTGATGAGGGATCAGATCTTATGACTTCATTAAAATGAAGATGAGCCTTATGTGTACAAGAAGGTAAGTGGGAGCGCTATCACCTTCTTAGTGTTATATGTGGATAACATCCTGATAATTAGGAATGATGTAGGAATGCTCTCCATAGTAAAGGTTAAGCTATCTAGACACATCTCTATGAAGTACCTAGGGGAAGCAACCTACATATTAAGGATTTGAATCCATAGAGATAAATCCAAGTGGATACTTGGCTTGTCCTAATCCAGGTACATAGACACTATAATCAATAGGTTTAGCATAGAAAATTCTATGAGAAGTCTCATACTAATAAGACAGGTTATCACTTTCTAGGAGTATGTCCGAAAGGCTCCAAGAAAGGGCATATATGGATATGATACCCTATACCTCAGCAATATGGTATATTATGTATGTTATGCTATGTACCAGGCCTGATATAGTTCATGCTCTGAGTGTCATGAGCAGGTATCAGGTGGATCTAGGCTTGGAGCACTGGAAAGCAATAAAGTGTATCATTAAGTACTTGAGAAGGACTAAGAATCCTTTACTGGTATATGAAGAAAGTAGCTTCAGAGTTGAGGGTTACACGGGCTCAAGCTTTTAGTCTGATATCAATGATAGCAAGTCTAATTCAGGGTATGTATTCACCCTGAATGGAGGAGCAGTATGTTGGAAGAGTTCTAAGCAAGATACTACTACTGACTCGACCATAGAGGCAAGGTATATTATTATAGCAAAGGCAGTAGAGGAGGGAGTCTGGATGAAGAAGTTCATCATAGATTTGGGAATCATGCTAGGCAACGAAGAGCTGATTCCCTTATATTACAACAATTATGGGGCGATTACTCAAATGAGGGAATCTGGGTCTTATTAGAATTGTTCTGAGGAGGTTCTAACTTATAAGAGAGATCGTGGCACAAAGAGATGTAGAAGTGGAAAGAGTTCAACCCGAAGATAATATTACAGATCCACTAACAAAGCCTTTATCTCATATTGTCTTTAAACGTCACAGATGTCTGATGGGCATCTGACACATAAGTGATTGGCTTTAGGTCAAGTGGGAGATTGCTAGTTATAGTTGCCTTATAAGCCAATCACGTAAGTGATGGCACTTGTAACACATTACGTCAATCTCTTTGCTTATTATTATTAGCATTTTCTCACATTATTCATATGTATATTGTGATGTCCTTAAATCAATGCAATGGGAATCGATTATGATGAGATCATGATAATGAGATCGATTCACCTTTAAACATCGACCCTAAATAATCTCAGTTATAAGTTACTCAAGAGGTATATCAAAATAATCGAACATACTGATGTGCTATATACCTATCCATATGATGGAGGTGGCTAGTCTCAAAGCTACTCATGTGGGGACACTAAGGGTACAGTACAAGTGCTCATTGGAGAATGAGTTCACTGATTGATCCGCTTATGGAATGCTGGATGGTTATTGATACCTGATGTTAGACAGCGATTCCGTAGTCCTAGTAGTGTATCTGGTCCTTAGATTTGAGGCACCAAAGATGCCTTGTATGAGTACTCTGTTCTTCGACGCCTAACTTACAAGTTTGAAAAGTTCCAGATCTGGAACAACCAGTTCTCAGGAATGGTAGCCAACCTTATGAAGGCAATTGAGTATCAATAGAGGATCATCCACTCTCGGTATAATGAGAGGAATATCCCATATGTTCTTACTCAAGCAAATCCCTAGCCAAGGTCATTCAGATTGAGAGAAAAAGAGTTCTCTAGAAGAATATAATTAGAGCGAGACTCGACTAGAAACTGTATGAGCCTGAAACACCATGCCTGATATATGGTCTTTGGGATATTACATAAATGAGGAACTATAGGTACAGGATAACTGAGGGTAGATAGGTCCAAAGGATTGGATTCCCTTGTATCATTTGGGGACTACAGCGTAGTGGCCTAGTACGTTCGTAGTTGATGAGTCGAGTAAATTATTATTATAGCGATAATAATTCACTGAGTCAAAAGGAGTTGTGATAGGTATGACTCACGACCAACTCAATATTGGGCCTAAAGGGTCACACACATATGATAGGTGTTACGATAAGTATGATAAGACCCTAACAGTGTTGGGTCCTACTCAACCAAGTAACAGCTAATAAAAACCCTGTGAGTGTAATAAATCTTACCTAGCCACCTCTATCCTATAAAGAAGAGAGGCTATTATTTATATTTGGGCTATTGGGCCTCTTAGCCGCCGCCCCCCTTGTTACTAGGCCGGTCGGCTAAAGTTAAGGGTAAATTGGGTAGTTCACTTAGGAAGTAACCCTTAGGGCTAGGGTTTGGAGCTCTATATAAGCTTGTAGCCTCCACCTCTTTGAAACAAGAAATATCAATTTACAATTGCAGCCACCAAGCTACTTGGAGGGTGGAACCCCTATAGCGTTCCAAGGGTTGATCCCCCTCAAAGATCAATCTTCATAGAATTCCTCTAGGGTTCTTGTTGAATCTCGGATTTTGATGATGAAACTAATTGGGTGTGATTTGTTGTCTAACTGCGTGTTGAGTTATGCAGGTCTACTATCGAAAAGGATATTAGGTGTCGAGCCAGAGGTTCGGTCGACTATCGGTAGGAGGCTTTGTACGTCGGGCATCGGGCCAAGAAGTGCGGAGTTGCTCCATGGATATCGAGTTTGTTTGTGCAGGAGTAACTATGAAAGGGATGAAGACGTAAAGCGAAATCAAGGGCCGAAGTCAAGTGCGATGGATCGTTGGGAGTTCGTGAGTTTTGACGGAAGTCTGAAGATTCTTTGGGAGTGCTGCCGGAACTGGCCGAGAATGAGTAGGGAGCTTGCCGAAGGGTTTTCGGAAGCTCGCCGGGAGGTTCATCGGAAGTTCGCGGAGCTTGACAAGAAAGATCGAAGCTTGCCAAAGAAGCTCGGGGGAACTCGTCAAAATCATCGTGGAGTCCGAGAGCTTGCCGGGAGTCCGCAGGATGGTTTCCGAGGGATCGTCGGAAGACCGCCGGAAGTTCGCCGGAAGCTCGACGGAAGAAGACTTGACTTGCGGACTTTGTAATAGCTTAGGAAACGTCTTTAAAATTCGTAGTTAGCACGTATTTTGGGTTAGGATTAGATAACCCAAAGTGGGGGCCCATTGGGCCTTGATTAGGACGAGTTTGGGCCAAAATTTTGGCCCAAACCGAACCAGCTACGTGCATGCTACTATAGCATGTATGCATGCCATCGTAGCATGTGATCAGCAGTGCTGTAGCATGTTAGTAGAGGCGTGGAACCGCTGTGGCACCGCCTCTTACTGCAGGCGGTGGAACAGGGCGATGCACCGCCCGCCTGCAGGCGGAACGTGCACGCGGCGGTGGCATACGGCGGCACACGCTTTGTTGATCTACAGCACCGGCGGTGGCACCGCTGTGCACCAAATTGATTTCAAATTTGGAGCCCAATTTTGAATCCACTTTGGATCTATAAATACGCCTCCCAGTCACAGCTGAAAGGGTATCCATTTTGAGCAAAAAATGTCTAAGACTTGAGTTCTTGAAGTGAGTTGAAAAGTGTTGCTCTTGCTAGTGTTCACCTTCATCGCTTTCTTGAGAGATCTTGTACAAGTGTGAACATATTGTAAAGGGTTGGTGTTTGATCCTTCCCCCTCAAAGAGATTGCTAGTGGAAGAGAGGAGCCTCATCGAAAAGGCTTCAAGAGTGGATGTAGGTCATTTGACCGAACCACTATACATCCTTGTGTTCATGAATGTGTGAGTGCTTACTTTCTTGAAGCATTTCTTTACTTTGCTGCAAGTTATTTAGTTCATACTTATTTCCCTTAAGCAAGCAATTTCTTTCAAGCTCTCTTTCGTCAAATCGAGATCTTCCTACGAACGTGAGTTTTCGCAAATCGGATTCAAGAGTACGCTTTTAATCCACTGCACTAATTCACCCCCTCTTAGTGCCGATCCTAACAATTGGTATCGAGCCACGTTCTTTCTCTTCGGATTTACACCCGTGAGAAATGGCTCTAAATAGTTTTCAAGAGGGCTTTTCGGTTTTTCGTCCACCGTTTTTTAACGGTTCGGAGCACACATATTGGAAAACTCGAATGAGAGTTTTCATGCTTTCAATGAACTTGGATTTGTGGAACATCATCGAAAATGGCTTTCAACCTTCCTCTAAACCGGCGAGCGAATGGTGGTTGGAGAAAAGGTTATTTTCTTTAAGCGCAAAGGCTATGAATGCCTTATTTTGCGCTTTGAACAAGAACGAGTTCAATCGGATTTCTATGTGCGAAACGGCTTTTGACATTTGGCGAACTCTTGAAATCACGCATGAGGGAACTAGTAGAGTTAAAGACTCGAAAGTGAACCTCTTGTTGCATGATTTTGAGCTCTTCCAAATGACACCAAGCGAATCTATCGGCGACATGTACACCGCTTCACGGATGTCGTCAATAGCTTGAAAAGTCTTGGTAAAAGTTTTTGAATTTTGAACTCACTAACAAGATCTTAAGATCCCTTTCAAAATGGTGGGATCCTAAAATACGCGATTCAAGAATCAAAGGATCTAAATAATTATTCTATTGATGAACTCATTGGGTCTTTAAAGACCTATGAAATGAGTTTCTTGGAGACGTTTAGAACATCATGAACATGATGAACATTTGGATCACCTTCTAAAGAACAAGAAGGTTTTGAATATCGGACAAATGGATGCCACTTGAGTGATGACTCAAGTGATGAGGACAATGAGGACATTGAACACATAACAATGAATGTTAACAAGTTCATTAAACAAAAATTAAAAACACAAATGAACTTGAGCGGAGAAAGAGGCCAAAGAAAGAAGAAGAAGGCTTGGAAAGAAGAATCAAGAAAAGAAGCAAACTACGCTTTAATGGGCTTTGACAATGAGGTAAGTAACTTAACTTCCTTGAATTATTTTGAAATTACTTGATGATTTCCATGAATGCTTAACTTAGTTTGTAGGATTTTTTTTTATGCTTTTCTTGTGTTTTTAGAAATTAAAAAAATTCGAAATTATACTATGCTTGAAAAGTAAACATATGAATGATGCAAGATTTGTGATAATGCTTAGGATTAATCCATGCATATGTATCTTGATGGTTTACATTGTCTCCAAATATAATGCTTGATGATTTTATATCATGCATGAGCTTTTGAAGTAATAAAATGTCATATTGTGATGATGAAACATATTTTTGAATTTATAAATAGATGCATGATTTTGGCAAAAATTTGAACATGGCCTTTTAACATAAAAATTAAAAATGTGCTATCATTTTTACATATTTGGTCTTGACGATTTTATGACTAAGCTTGTGTTTTATTTTGATACATGTTTTCATAAAAATTTTGAATATGCTCACATCAAATTGCTTAAAATGAAAATGTATTTTTTTGAGATGAATGAATTCATGTTATGAGTCTTGTGAATCTCATAAAAATAAAAACATGATGAATATTTTAAAAAAATGTGCCTCATGTGTTCGGTCTTAATGATTTCTCTTGAAATATGCTCTTTGGACCTATATGAAAAACATGAATATACTCATATGAACGTCAAATCACTTGAAATGGAACACATAAAAGATGAGAAATTACACTATCATGATGCTTTACGTGTAATGCTTTTGATCTTAATGGACTACATGACAACTTGTATTTCAAAGTAATACAATGATGATCTTCATATATATAATTGGACATACCTTATGTAATTATCATTGAAATGAAAATATTAGAAGTTTGTTATCATGCTTAATGACCTTGTGATATCATATCTTGATGACAAACTCTTGATTCGTTTGTAAAACTTGAGACTCATCTTTTGAAACATGAGTACACTTACAT
Source organism: Musa troglodytarum (assembly GCA_023547065.1). Classification (NCBI taxonomy): domain Eukaryota; kingdom Viridiplantae; phylum Streptophyta; class Magnoliopsida; order Zingiberales; family Musaceae; genus Musa; species Musa troglodytarum. The sequence continues at coordinate 71,292,392 of CP097510.1, forward strand.
GAAACAAATAACTTAAAATGAAACTCATTATCATAATGTATTGAAACTCATGACTTGACATAATGACTTGAATTTTTGTCTTGATAATGCCTTATGAGATTTTGCCTTTACATCTTGAACTTTCATGCTTATCTTGGTATATAAAGACAAAGGCATATTTAGATGAAAAGAATTACTTGAAAAGAGAATTTTCCAAATGAAATATAACTTATCTCTTGTTTCACGAAACTATGGTTTTGAATTACTTTTATGAGATCATCATCTTGATAACTTGAGTTTTTATCTCTATACTCTCTTATGTTTCTCCCATGTTATATGAAGAAAAATATAAATTATTTTCTATTAACTTATTGATACTCAATTTGAGAAAATATGTTTTGATGATTGAAACATTGTATGTGCAATTTGAACTTTTCTCTCATGTTTCAATACCACTTTATATGCTTTATGACATGTAAATTGAAATATTGATGTAGACTTTTGATATATCACTTGTCATGATTAATGCATATAGCTAGCATTTTAAATCTCTAAAATGATTTTGATTATGAGTTTTGAGTTGACAAATTGAGCTTGAATGATTTTTCTTTTAACGATTCTTGAATCTTTTGGAATTATGACTTATTAAGACATATTTAATGCTTGAATCAAGTTTTAAACGACTTCATTTAGCTATAAAGAAATTTTATTGAAATCATGATCTTGCAAATTATAACTTGAAGTTCTTTATAAATCAAGATCGTTTTATATCTTATCTTTTGATTTCTTGGAATTCAATACTTGAATTTTTATGAATTTGTGATCTTGATATCTTGATTCTTATGAAATGTGATCTTGATGAAAAATCTTATACATGAATCAAGTTACTCTTTATGCATCATGATTCTAGGTTGCATATCTTTTATCATGGCTTGAAAGTGAATATGTTAGCACTTGTAATCATGATTTTATCCTTGATATTGATATGCTTTTATATATCATGATTCTTGGTTGTATGATATTTATTTTGAATTAAAAAATTGATAAATATGAATTTTGATCTTGCTAAAAATAAAATTATGAATCATGAATGATATCTATTGGTTTTGATCCTTGATGAATTTATATATTGATATCCGTCATGACATGATTTCTTTGCATTGTTGTCTTATTTGCATCATATAATGATTGAACAATTGATGTATATTTTTATTGATGCAAACTTTTAATTGATATGAAAAATGGCTTGTTTAATGATTGAAATTTTTAGCCATTTAGTCCTCCCTTCTTTTGAAAGACAAAGGGGGAGAAAAATTGCTACCTTGCAATTTCACAAGAAGAAGAAGGATTGCTATTTCAAAGGATGCAAATATTACTATCTTGACTATATCAAAAGAAGCAAAATCCAAAACTTTAAAAATTTGAAATATTACATACCTTTATGATTGTATATTTAAATGAAAAGTTAGCATATATGTTTAAAGTGATCATATATAATTGCTAGCTCATTGCAAACAAAAGTTGATAGCTTGCAAAGGTGGAACTTAGTTACAAAAGAGAAGAATTGAAAGGAAGCTAACTTGCGTGTCGTAAAGGATGTTAGCTTGCTTATCATTATTGATTGCTTGCTTATCATCTTTTTATCTCATATCTTGATCTTTGACTCCCTTGAATTCATGACTTAATATGCTAAAAATTCATATTGTAAATTTATTATTTTGTCATGATCAAAGCATTGGCTAATTGTACTCCACTTTTTGACAAAACAAAGGGGGAGAAGAATTATTGCTAGCTTATGTATTGCAAAGAAAAATTTTGCTAGCTAGAACATGCAAAGGAAGCAAAGAAAGTGCAACTTGCACATCTCAAGAAGCAAGTAAAAATTACCATCATTGCCCATCCTTGAAACTTGCTATGGTATGATTGGATGTTGTAATGTAAAGCTATGCAAAAATGTTGTATGATATGATTGATAGCTAGTATGTTGTAAAAATTTGCATATCTTTTAAACTAGCTATGATGCAACTTCTCCTTTTTGTTGATGACATAGGGGGAGAAGTAGATTGATGACTTCATGCACTGTATTGAATATTTTATATATTTGCATGATGGTTTGATGTATTCTCTTAACATAAACATTGTGATGAATGTTGCTTGGATGCAGGATAATCCAAGTGCTCTATCAATAGCATATTGATAGGGGAGTTTGTGTTAAACTCGGGAGTTATAGTTAACTCAAGTCGGTCATCAATTAGTTGTCATCATCAAAAAGGGAGATTGTTGAATCTCATTTTGATGATGAAACTAATTGAGTGTGATTTGTTGTCTAACTGCGTGTTGAGTTACGCAGTCTACTATCGATCGGATATTGGGTGTCGAGCGGAGGTTGATCGACTATCGGTAGGAGGCTTCGTCGGGCATCGGGCCAAGAAGTGCGGAGTTGCTCCATGGATATCGAGTTTGTTTGTGCAGGAGTAACTATGAAAGGGATGAAGGCGTAAAGCGAAATCAAGGGCGAAGTCAAGTGCGATGGATCGTTGGGAGTTCGTGAGTTTTGTGAAAGTCTGAAGATTCTTTGGGAGAGCTCGGCCGAGAACGAGTAGGGAGCTTGCCGAAGGGTTTTCGGAAGCTCGCCGGGAGGTTCATCGGAAGTTCGCGGAGCTTGACAAGAAAGATCGAAGCTTGCCAAAGAAGCTCGGGGGAACTCGTCAAAATCATCGTGGAGTCCGAGAGCTTGCCGGGAGTCCGCAGGATGGTTTCCAAGGGATCGTCGGAAGACCGCCGGAAGTTCGCCGGAAGCTCGACGGAAGAAGACTTGACTTGCAAACTTTGTAATAGCTTAGGAAACGTCTTTAAAATTCGTAGTTAGCACGTATTTTGGGTTAGGATTAGATAACCCAAAGTGGGGGCCCATTGGGCCTTGATTAGGATGAGTTTGGGCCAAAATTTTGGCCCAAACCGAACCAGCTACGTGCATGCTACTGTAGCATGTGTACTGTAGCATGCGTACTGTAGCACGTGCACTGTAGCATGCTACTGTAGAGGAGGTGGAACCGCCTGGCTGGGGCGGTGGCACCGCCCATACTCTGAGGCGGTGGAACCGCTGGTAAGCGGTAGCACCGCTTCGATCTACTCTGAGGCGGTGGAACCGCTGGGCGATGGCACCGCCTTCGATCCTGGGCGCAGCGGTGCGCACTGTACATGCGGCGTATGCGCCGCATTCGGGCCAAAAAGATAAGATGCCAAATTGATTTCAAATTTGGAGCCCAATTTGAATCCACTTTGGATCTATAAATACCCCTCCCTTTCCCGGTGAAAGGGTAACCCTTTGAGCAAAAAGTCTAAGTCTTGAGTTCTTGAAGTGTGTTGTAAAGTCTTGCTTTTGCTAGTGTTCACCTTCTTCCCTTTCTTGAGAGATCTTGTACAAGTGTGAACATATTGTAAAGGGTTGTAAAGGGGTGTTTGATCCTTCCCCTCAAAGAGATTGCTAGTGGAAGAGAGGAGCCTCATCGAAAGGCTTCAAGAGTGGATGTAGGTCATTTGGCCGAACCACTATACATCCTTGTGTTCATGAATGTGAGTGCTTACTTTCTTGAAGCATTTCTTTACTTTGCTGCAAGTTATTTAGTTCATACTTATTTCCCTTAAGCAAGCAATTTCTTTCAAGCTCTCTTTCGTCAAATCGAGATCTTCCTACGAACGTGAGTTTTCACAAATCGGATTCAAGAGTACGCTTTTAATCCGCTGTAGTAATTCACCCCCCCTCTTAGTGCCGCTCGATCCCTAACAGTTCTATCATCTGGTATCAGAGTAGCGATCTTGCTACTTTTGTTGCCTACCATCAGCCAAGCAACTCCCACAATTGCTCTTGACATCGTCTTCTCCATGGTCATCTCCTAACGTAGATCAATTCAATCTACAATCGCCACCTCCAATTGCATCAAAGATCTGACATTTTTCTACCACCAATACCCTTTGCTGCTACAATTTTTCATCTAAAATACCAAAAAGAAGTTTTTCTATCTATCCCTTGCTTATAAATTCCTTACATCAGAAAAGTTACATCTTTGTGAATGAAGGATCGCGGTAGAAAATTTCAACCGCGTGTTACTATTTTTAACCGATCTAATTGCTATCCTTTTTGAACAAAATTTCTTATGCACCACATAGATTATCTTGGCTCCCATCCATGATTGATCTATCATAGAAATCATCAAAAAAAAATTTCATGTGTTGCTACAATCTCTCGTCGCAGACTACTAAAATTTTTCGACGAGAATTCTGCTATCACAACTTGCATCGATTTCTTTACTATTTTGATGCCGAAATTTCTTGATACAATTTGTTATCCTTGCTGTTATCTAAACTAAGATTCTACCGTCAAACCCCCTCCTCAAATTCCTAAGTTTTCACTAGAAATTTTGTCGAGAAATTGCTATTTCTTCGACGATAATTCTGCTCTTATGAGACAAAGCATATAGGCAGTAATTTCCACTGATTTTTGTCAAATATTTGCTGTGATCTACCACAGATCTAAAACCCTCTTCCCTAACCTTCATCCACTACCATCACAGCCCAAAAACTCCATCAAACTGCAACCCCAAACTGCACCCAAAACAGCCACAAAATGAGCCTAAACTACAGCCTACATCCACCAACCCTTTCAGCCTCCACTTCTCTCAACCAATACATACATTTAATCCAATAACAAAAAAGAGATCTTAATATTATAGATTTGGAGACATATGCTATGGCATCCGAGGAGGCAATTGATGCTAAAGTCGAAGCCTTCGAGACACGAATGGAGGAGAAGATTCGGACTCTCTTTGCTGAACTCAGTTTGGGTCGACCACCGAGCCCAAAGAAATCACATCAAGGAGAGAGCTCTGATCGAACAGATGATCTCCAAGAGAGGGGAGGCTCTATGATCGATCCCCACTATCCACGCATGAGGGTGGACTTCCCTAGATGGGAAGAAGGAGACCCGATTGGTTAGATCTCGCATACGGAGAGATATTTTCGGTACCACAAAACCGCAGATGCATCTATGGTAGAAATTACGGCTATACATCTTGAAGGGGATGCCATACAATGGTTTGATTGGTTTGAACACACTCATGGAGTCCTCTCATGGTGACAATTCAAAGGACTACTGATCCGCATCAGACCAACCGATTACGAGAATATCGACGGACAACTAGCAAAGATCCGACAAACCTCCACCATCCAGGAGTATCAAACTGATAGAACCCCAGAGAAATTCTATGGAGATTGATATTTGAGAGGGATCAACCCTTGGAACGCTATAGGGGTTCCACCCTCTAAGTAGCCTAGTGGCTGCAATTATAGATTGATCTTTCTTATTCCAAAGAGGTGGAGGCTACAAGCTTATATAGAGCTCCAAACCCTAGCCCTAGGGGCTGCTTCCTAAGTGAACTACCCAATTTGCCCTCAACCTTAGCGGGCCGGCCCAGTAACAAGGGGGGCGACGGCTAAGAAGCCTAAAGACCCAAATATAAACCCTAGCCTCTCTTCTTTATAAGATAGAGGCGGCTAGGTGGGGTTTATTACACTCTCACAGGGTTTTTATTAGATGCTACATGGTTGAGTAGGACCCAACCCTGCTAGGATCCTATCAAGCCTGCCATCTTCGAATCAACCTTGTCCTCAAGGCTGGGGCTCCATGAACTTAGGGAACTGGGTCTTTAACTCCTCATATGATTCCCATGTGGCATCTTTCAAGTGGTAAATTAGTCCAATGTACTAGTACTTCAGTAGAGGGACGTCAACGATGCATCATGACTCAGCGGTCGAGGATGGCTTGTGGTTGGGCTTGAAAATTTTCATCATCAGTAGTGTTGGGCAGTTGGATCTGGGGTGTCTCATGTTCTCCCAACTTGGGCTTCAAGCATGACACATGGAAGACAGGATAAATTTTGGCATCTTCAGGTAATTTAAGTCTGTACGCCACAGCTCCAATACGCTCTATGATCTGATAGAGCCCATAAAAATGTGGAGATAGCTTCATAGAGGCTCGTGTGCTGATGGATAGTTGTTTGTATGGCTGTAGGTGAAGATAAACCCAATCTCCTACAAAAAATTTTCTTTCGCTTCTTCGTGTGTCAGTTTGTTGCTTCATTCTAGCTTGAGCGGTAGATAGATTATCCTTTAGCAGCTATAGGAGTTTGTCTTTGTCAATTAAATCTTAGTCAACCTGATCTACTTTAGCTGAGCCAATTACATACTTTGGAATCACAAGAGCCGGCCACCCATATAATGCTTCATATGGGGTACATTTTGTAGATGAATGATATGTAGTATTGTACCACCATTCGGCCTAGGGGAGCCATTTCGTCCACTCCTTTGCCCGATCACTGGCAAAACACCAAAGGTATGTCTCTAAACACCTATTCACCACTTCTGTTTGGCTATCAGTTTGTGGGTGATATGCAGTACTCATCTTAAGTTTGGTGCCCTACAACTAAAATAACTCGGTCCAAAATTTACTAGTGAAGACCCTGTCACGATCACTTACAATGGACCTTGGCATCCAATACAATTTAATAATATTTTCTATGAAAATCTGAGTAATACTAATAGCAGTGTAGGGATTTCGCACAGCACAAAAATAAGCATATTTCGTAAGATGATCAACCACCACAAGGATTGTACTTTTACCTTTGGAAGGTGGCAGCCCTTCGATGAAGTCCATGGAGATGTTAGTCCACACCGAGTCAGGTATGGGTAGTGGTTGTAGTTTCCCTGGACTCACCACTGTTTCACCTTTTTACTATTGACATATATCACATTGTGCTACGTATTCAGAAATAATTTTTTTCATCCCTTTCCAATAAAAGTTTTGCTTCACTCTTTTGTTGGTTCTTAGAAATCCAGAGTGCCCTGTTGAAGGTGTGGAGTGCATTTCGTGCAGAATGACTTTGATGCAACGGGAGTTTGGTATAAGCATAATACGACCTTTATAGCGTAGATCCCTCGAATCCCAAGTATAGTGAGCTATTGCGCTTGGATCCTCCTCTAATTTTTTTATGATGTTTCTGGTTTCTGGATCCTTCTTCCATTCCTCCCTATTGCCCTCGAGGAAGCCGGTGGTAGGAAGAGAGATGGTCGAAAATTAAGCTTATTGAGGGAGCCGTGAGAGTGCATCTGCAACAATATTTTCTTTCCCCTTTTTATAAATAATTTCATAATCAAATCCGAGAAGTTTGGTTACCCATTTTTACTGCTCCGGGGATGATATCTTCTACTCCAAAAAGTACTTAAGGCTTCTATGATCGGTTTTAATCTGAAATCATCAGCCAATCAGGTAGGGTCTCCACTTTGTTACTGCGTGCACAATGGCGAGCATCTCCTTCTCATAGATAGATATTTTTTGATGGGAGGGAAACAACACCTTGCTAGTGTATGCAAGTGGTCGACCATCTTGCATGAGAACGACTACAATTCTAACTCCCGATGCATCAGCCTCAATGATGAAGGGTCGGCTGAAATTTGGTAGCGCTAGCATCGGTGTCATCGTCATAGCTGCCTTAAGTCTGTCGAAGGCAACGGAGGCTTTGTTAGACCATAGGAAGGCATCTTTTTTTAGTAGAGAAGTGAGGGGGGCACTAATGTTCTCATAGTCCTTCACGAATTTTCGGTAGTAGCCCGTTAGTCCAAGAAACCAACGCAGCAATTTCACATTTGTAGGTTTCGGCCAGCCTTGCATTGCTTTGATTTTTGTTGGGTCTACGGCCACTCCTTCTTCTGATATTATATGCCCAAGGTACATTACTTTTTGTTGGAGAAAGCCACACTTTCATAGCTTAACAAAAAGAGTATTCTCCCGAAGGATCGTCAAAACAATTCGCAAGTGCTGAAAGTGAGTCTCAAGAGAAGGGCTGTAAATGAGAATATTATCAAAAAATACCAGCACAAATTTATGAAGAAAGCTCCAAAAAATATTGTTCATGAGACTTTGGAAGGTTGAAGGAGCATTAGTGAGTCCAAAGGGCATTACCAAGAATTCATAATGGTCGTTATGAGTGCGGAAAGTAGTTTTTGGGATGTCGCCTTCACGTACTCGAATTTGGTGGTAACCGGATCGAAGGTCCAACTTCGTGAAGACTCGAGCTCCTTTTAATTCATCAAGAAGTTCATCCACCACTAGTGTTGGGTACTTATCCTTGACAGTGATGTCATTTAGAGCTCGAAAGTCGATGCACATCCACCAAGTTCCGTCTTTCTTGCGCACAAGCAGGACTGGTGAGGAGTAGGGGCTTCAGCTTGGCCGAATCACCCCTGTTTCAAGTATTTCCTTCACGATCTTCTCAATTTCATCTTTCTAGAGGTGAGGATAGCGATAAGGCCGAGTGTTTGCTGGTGGTTTGCCCTGAAGGATTAGAATTCGGTGGTCATGTTGTCGAGTAGGAGGAAGACCGCGCAGTTCAGCAAAAACATCGTTAAATTCAACAAGTAGTTGGGTGATATTTTGATCTTTAATTTTTGTTTTCTCCCCCTCTGGTTGCTGCTGGAGATGCATAAGAAAGCTACCACTTATCTTGTGTAAAACTTTCTCCATTCATTGGGTTGAAACGGTGGTTACATTGCTTCCGCGCTTCCTGCGTAGGGTAACCTATTTGCCTTTACAATAGAATTTCATAATCAATTTAGAAAAGTTCCAAGAGACATCACCTAGTGTCATCAGCCATTCTATGCCCAGCACAGCCTCATAATCATCAATTGGTAGGAGGAAGAAGTCGACAAAAATTTCTTGGTCCTGCAATAATAGTTTCACCTGCGGGCATCTTTGGTCGTATTTTAGGATTCGGCCATCGGCGACCTTTACATCGAACTTACTACAACCTTCGATGTGGAGTGCCATCCGAGCAGCAAACTTACTATTTAGAAAGTTATTAGTGCTGCCTGTATCGATGAGAACAGTGATCGGTTGTTGTTTGAGCAAGCCTCCAACTTTCATCGTTTGCAGATTTGAGTAGCCGGCTAGTGCATGTACCATAAAGTCGGTCGATTGTGGCTCTTCTTCCACATCTTTATGCTCATGTTCAAGACTCTCTTCTGGCTGTTCACTGATCTCTTCTTCCACTGGTTCAATCACAAGAAGTCTCCCCTTTTTGCAGCGATGATCGCAGCTCCACGGCTCGTCACAATGCCAACATAACCCCTTGGCAGATCAGTCTCGAAGCTCTTCTCTTGTCAACCTTTTTGGTGCAGGAGCTCGGCTGATAGTAGGGGGGGTTGAGGGCTTTGATATTGCTGGTCGGGGAGTGACCCTAGTCCTCCGGGCTTCATGGTTCAATCGCTCCTCCTGAAGTCTTGCGAAAGAGATGGCTGCCATAAGCGTGTAAGGTTGTCGCACTTTAACTTCTCCCTGGATCTCCAGCTTCAAGCCCTCAATAAATGTCCCCAATAACTATTTTTTTGACCAATCATGAGTTTGATTAGATAACCTTTCAAACCAGGTTTGATACTCTTGGATGGTGGAGGTTTGTCGCATCGTTGCTAGTTGTCCATCGATGTTCTCGTAATCGGTTGGTCCGAAACGGATCAGTAGTCCTTCTTTGAATCATCACCATGAGAGGACTCCATGAGCATGTTCAAACCAATCAAACTATTGTATGACATCCCTTCAAGATGTATAGTTGTAATTTCTACCATAGATGCATCTGTGGTTTTGTGGTACCGAAAATATCGCTCCCCGCGCGAGATCCAACCAATCGGGACTCCTTCTTCCCATCTAGAGAAGTCCACCCTCATGCATGGATAGTGGGGATCAGTCATAAAGCCTCCCCTCTCCTGGAGGTCATCTCTTCGATCAGAGCTCTCTCCTTGATGTGATTTCTTTGGGCTCGGTGGTCGACCCAAACTAAGTTCGGCAAAGAGAGTTCGAATCTTCTCCTCCATTTGTGTCTCGAAGGTTTCGTATTTAGCATCAATTGTCTCCTCGGATGCCATAGCATATGTCTCCAAATCTGTAATATTAAGATCTCTTTTTTGCTATCGGGTTAAAGGTATGTATTGGTTGAGAGAAGTGGTGGTTGAAAGGGTTGGTGGATTGGTGAATGTAGGCTGCGGTTTAGGCTTATTTTGTGGCTATTTTGGGTGCAGTTTGGGGCTACGGTTTGATAGAGTTTTTGGGCTGTGATGGTAGTGGATGAAGGTTAGGGAAGAGAGTTTTAGATCTATGGTAGATTACAGCAAAGATTTGACAAAAATCAATGGCAATTACTGCCGATATGTGCTGTCTCGTAAGAGCAGAATTGTCGTCGAAGAAATAACAGTTTCTCAACAAAATTTCCAGCGAAAACTCATGGGTTTGAGGAGGGGGTTTGATGGTAGAATCTTAGTTCAGATAGCAACAAGGATAACAAATTGTATCAAGAAATTTCGGCAGCAAAGTAGTAAAGAAATCGGTGCAAGTTGCGATAGCAGAATTCTCGTCGAAAAATTTCAGCAGCTTGCGATGAGAGATTGTAGCAACACACGAATTTGTTTTTTGATGAATTCCACAATAGATCAATCATGGATGGGAGCCAAGATGATCTATGAGGTGCACAAAAAATTTCGTTCAAAAAGGATAACAATTAGATCGGTTAAAGGCAGCAACACACGGCTGAAATTTTCTACAGCGATCCTTCGTTCGCAAAGATGGTAACTTTTACGACGCAAGGAATTCGTAGGCAAGGGATTGATAGAAAAACTTCTTTTTGATATTTTAGATGAAAAATTACAGCAGCAAAAGGTATTGGTGGTAGAAAAATACCAGATCTCTGATGCAATTGGAGGTGGCGACTGTAGATTGAATTGATCTACATCAAGAGATGACGGTGGAGATGATGATATCAAGAGCAATTATGGGAATTGCTTGGCTGATGGTGGGCAGCAGGGATGGCAGCAAAAGCAGCAAGATCGCTGCTCTGATACCAGATGATAGAACCCCAGAGGAATTCTATGGAGATTGATCTTTGAGGGGGATCAACCCTTGGAACGTTATAGGGGTTCCACCCTCCAAGTAGCCTAGTGGCTGCAATTCTAGATTGATCTTTCTTATTCCAAAGAGGTGGAGGCTACAAGCTTATATAGAGCTCCAAACCCTAGCCCTAGGGGCTGCTTCTTAAGTGAACTACCCAATTTACCCTCAACCTTAGCGGACCAGCCCAGTAACAAGGGGGGCGGCGGCTAAGAAGCCCAAAGACCCAAATATAAACCCTAGCCTCTCTTCTTTATAGGATAGAGAAGGCTAAGTGGGGTTTATTACACTCTCATAGGGTTTTTATTAGATGCTACATGGTTGAGTAGGACCCAACCCTGCTAGGGTCCTATCACAAACTAAGTTTGAAAGGTTATCTAATCAAACTCATGATTGGTCTGAAAAATAGTTATTGGGGACATTTATTGAGGGCTTGAAACCAGAGATCTGGGGAGAAGTTAAAGGTGACAACCGTACACGCTTATGGGAGCTATCTCTTTCGCATGACTTCAGGAGGAGCGATTGAACCACAAAGCCCGGAGGACTAGGGCTGCTCCCCAACCAGCAATATCAAAGCCCTTAGCCCTCTCTACTATCAGCCGAGCTCCTACACCAAAAAGGTTGACAAGAGAAGAGCTTCGAGACCGATCTGCCAAGGGGTTATGTTGGCATTGTGACGAGCCGTGGAGCCGCGAGCATCACTGTAAAAAAGGGAGACTTCTTATAATTGAACCAGTGGAAGAAGAGATCAGTGAATAGCCAGAAGAGAGTCTTAAACATGAGGACAAAGATGTAGAAGAAGAGCCACAATCGACCAACTTTATGGTACATGCGCTAGCTGGCTACTCAAATTCGCAAACGATGAAAGTTGGAGGCCTGCTCAAACAACAACCAATCACCGTTCTCATCGATACAAGCAACACTAATAACTTTCTAAACAGTAAGGTTGCTGCTCGGATGGCGCTCCACATCGAAGGTTGCAGCAAGTTCGACGTAAAGGTCGCCGATGGTCGAATCCTAAAATGTGACCAAAGATGCCCGCAGGTGAAACTATTACTGCAGGGCCAATAAATTGTTGCCAACTTCTTCCTCCTACCAATTAATGATTATGAGGTTGTGTTGGGAATAGAATAGCTAACGATGCTAGGTGACATCTCTTGAAATTTTTCTAAATTGATTATGAAATTCTATTGCAAAGGCAAACAGGTCACCCTATGCGGGAAGCGCGGAAGCAACATAACCACCGTTTCAACCCAACGAATGGAGAAAGTTTTACACAAGATAAATGGTGGCTTTCTTATGTATCTCCAGCAGCAACCAGAGAGAAGAAAACATAAATTAAAGATCAAAATCTCACCCAACTGCTTGTTGAATTTGATGATGTTTTTGCTGAACTGCACGGTCTTCCTCCTACTCAGCAACAGGACCATCAAATTCCAATCCTTCCAGGCAAACCACCAGCAAAGACTCAGCCTTACCACTATTCTCACCTCCAAAAGGATGAAATTAAGAAGATCATGAAGGAGATGCTCGAAACAGGGGTGATTCAGCCAAGCTGCAGCCCCTACTCCGCACCGGTGCTAGTGCTACCAGATTTCAGTCGATCCTTCATCATTGAGGCTGATGCATCTGGAGTTAGAATTGGAGCCGTTCTCATGCAAGATGGTCGACCACTTGCATACACCAGCAAGGCGTTGTCTCCCTCCCATCAAAAAATGTCTACCTATGATAAGGAGATACTCGCTATTGTACACGCAATAACAAAGTGGAGACCCTACCTAATTGGCCGACGATTTCAAATTAAAACCGACCATAGAAGCCTTAAGTACTTTTTGGAGCAGAAGATATCATCCCCGGAGTAGCAAAAATAGGTAACCAAACTTTTAGGATTTGATTATGAAATTATTTACAAAAAGGGAAAAGAAAACGTTGTTGCAGATGCACTCTCACGGCTCCCTCAGCAAGCTGAAATTTCAGCCATCTCTCTTCCTACCACGAGCTTCCTTGAGGGCCTTAGGGAGGAATGAAAGAAGGATCCAGAAACCAGCAACATCATCAAAAAATTGGAGGATCCAAGCACAATAGCTCACTATACTTGGGATTCGAGAGACCTACGCTACAATGGTCGTATTGTGCTTATACCAAACTCCCCTTGCATCAAAGTCATTCTGCACAAAATGCACTCCACACCTTCAGCAGGGCACTCTAGATTTCTAAGAACCTACAAAAAAGTGAAGCAAAACTTTTATTGGAGAGGGATGAAAAAAATTATTTCTGAATACATAGCATAATGTGATGTATGTCAACAGCAAAAAAGTGAAACAATGGTGAGTCCAGGAAAACTACAACCAGTACCCATACCAGACTTGGTGTGGACTAACATCTCCATGGACTTTATCGAAGGGCTGCCACCTTCCAAAGGTAAAAGCACAATCCTTGTAGTGGTTGATCATCTTACGAAATATGTTCATTTTTGTGCTGTGCGAAATCCCAACATTGCTGTTAGTATTGCTTAAATTTTCACAGAAAATATTGTTAAACTGCATGGGATGCCAAGGTCCATTATAAGTGATCATGATAGGGTCTTCACTAGTAAATTTTGGACCAAGTTATTTCAATTGTAGGGCACCAAACTCAAGATGAGCATTGCATATCATCCACAAATTGACGGCCAAACAGAAGTGGTGAACAGGTGTTTAGAGACGTAACTTCGGTGTTTCGCCAGTGATCAGCCAAAGGAGTGGATGAAATGGCTCCCCTGGGCCGAATGGTGGTATAATACTACATATCATTCATCTACAAAATGTATCCAATATGAAGCATTATATGGTCAGTTGGCTCTTGTGATTCCAAAGTATGTAATTGGCTCGGCTAAGGTAGATCAGGTCGACCAAGATTGAATTGACAGAGATAAACTCCTACAGTTGTCAAAGGATAATCTCTCTACCACTCAAGCTAGAATGAAGCAGCAAGCTGACACACGAAGAAGCAAAAGAGAATATTTAGTAGAAGATTGGGTTTATCTTCGCCTACAGCCATACAAATAACTATCCATCAACACACGAGCCTCTATAAAGCTATCTCCATGTTTTTATGGGCCCTATCAGATCACAGAGTGTTAGGGATCGAGCGGCACTAAGAGGGGGGGGGGGTGAATTAGTGCAGCGGATAAAAATCATACTCTTGAAATCGATTTTGCAAAAACACAAGTTCGTAGGAAGATTTCGATTTGGCGAAAGAGAACTTGAAAGTAATTACTTGCATAAAGGAAATAACAACTTGCAGCAAAGTAATGAAATGATTCAAGAATGTAAACACTCACACATTCATGGACACAATGATGTATAGTGATTCGGTCAAATGACCTACATCCACTCTTGAAGCCTTTGCGATGAGGCTCCGCTCTTCCACTAGCAATTCCTTTGAAGGGGAAGGATCAAACACCCTTTTTACAACCCTTTACAAAAGTTCACACTTGTACAAGATCTCTCAAGAAAAGAAGAAGGTGAACTCTTAGCAAACACAAAACTTTTCAAGACTCTTCACAAGCTCAAGACTTAGAATTTTTTTGCTCAAAAGGGTTCTCTTTCAGTTGAGAAAGGGGGGGTATTTATAAATCCAAAGTGGATTCAAAATTGGGCTCCAAATTTCAAATTAATTTGGAGTTCCAATGTTTCTGGTGGTTAGAGGCGGTGCCACCATGTACATCTGGATCGACGATGTGCCATGATAGAAGGCGGTGCTACTGCGCAAAGCGGTTCCACCACTCTGATGGAGTAGCATGCATGCATGCACGTTGGTTTGGGGCAAAACTTTGCCCCTAACCCATCCTAAACAAGGCTCAATGGGCCCCCACTTTGGGTTATCTAATCCTAGCCCAAAATACGTGCTAACTTACGAATTTTAAAGATGTATCCTAAACTATTACAAAGTCCAAGTCAAGTCTTCTTCCGCCGAGCTTAGCGAACTTCCGGCGGTCTTCCGACGATCCCTCGGAAACCATCCTGCAGACTCCTGGCAAGCTCTCGGACTCCACGATGATTTTGGTGAGTTCCCCCGAGCTTCTTTGGCAAGCTCCGCAAACTTCTAACGAACCTCCCGGCGAGCTTCCGAAAACCCTTCGGCAAGCTCCCTACTCATTTTCGGCCACAGCACTCCCAATGAATCTTCAGCTCACAAACTCTCGAACTCCCAACGATCCATCGCACTTGACTTCGCCCTTGATTTTGCTTTACGTCTTCATCCCTTTCGTAGTTACTCCCGCACAAACAAACACCAAACACTCTACTTGATCTAGATAGTTATTACAACGCGAATTGACATTCGGTTGCCGTTCACATCATTGGTCGGTGCTTCGTCCGATCCTTCGGCACATCGCCCTCTCTAGCGGCTTGTTGCCCAATCGATGGTTGACCTTCGCAACCTCGATATCCATGGCGCAACTCCGCACTTCTTGGCCCGATGCCCGACGTACGAAGCCTCCTGCCGATAGTCGACCGAACCTCCGGCTTGACATCCAATATACTGACGTGATCACCTCCAGCGCAACGTCAATTCCTCCAGCGTCAACTGTCTAATCCTGATCAAAAGTAGACTTGCGTAACTCAAAACGCAGTTAAACAATAAACCACAATCAATTAGTTTCATCATCAAAATTCGAGATTCAACACAGAGCATATTGGAGCTATGGCGTACAGACTTAAATTGCCTGAGGATGCTAAAATTCACCCTGTCTTCCATGTGTCATGCTTGAAGCCCAAGTTGGAGAACACGAGTCATCGCAGATTCAACTACCCAATACCACTAATGATGGATATATCCAAGCCTAGCCGCAAGCCATTCTCGATCGCAGAATCATCATACGTTGTCGACGTTCCTCTACTAAAGTACTAGTGCATTGGAATAATTTACCACCCGAAGACGCCACATGGGAATCATATGAGGAGCTAAAGACTCAGTTCCCTGAATTCATGGAACCTCAGCCTTGAGGACAAGACTGATTGGAAGAGGGAGGGCTTGATAGGACCCTTGCAGGGTTGGGTCCTACTCAACCAAGTAGCAGCTAATAAAAAACCTATGAGTGTAATGCCACCTCTATCCTATAAAGAAGAGAGGCTATGGTTTATATTTGGGCTATTGGGCCTCTTAGCCGTCGCCCCCCTTGTTACTGGGCCAGTCGACTAAAGTTGAGGGTAAATTGGATAGTTCACTTAGGAAGCAGCCCCTAGGACTAGGGTTTGGAGTTCTATATAAGCTTTTAGCCTCCACCTCTTTGAAACAAGAAACATCAATCTACAATTGTAGCCACCAGGCTACTTGGAGGGTAGAACCCCTATAGCATTCCAAGGGTTGATCCCCCTCAAATATCAATCTTCATAGAATTCCTCTAGGGTTCTATCAGAGTAGAGGTTTAGATATAAGATATCCGTTAGAGCCCCTATCTTATTGGATATCTAATAAGCCTCTATATTATTGGATCCCATGGATGAGATCCAATAAGTGCTAGATTATTGAGTAGAGACCCATTAATCAAGAAGCTTGGATAATTGGATGGAGATCCAATACCCAATAGGGTAGGATCCATTAGAGTTAACAAGGGGTCTCTGTAAATAGGAGGGAACCAAAGGTCCATAGGCTAGGGCTTTCTGGTGGCCACCTCCTATTCTCCTCTCCCTAGAGAGTAGCATTGTTGCAGCTCCTACTGTATGGATCATCACTAGAGAGGAGGACGCTTGACCTCCTTCATCCACCCCACAGATCTATAGGAATTCAGGGATATACGATCTCCTTAGGTATTATCTTTTCATACATATAGTTTTTGATTTCACAGATTTATTTTATATACCGATCTTCACACGATGATGAAACCATTTTATAGAAATCTAAGATTTTGTTTTGTTTTTTTTTTCTTTCACTATGCATGAGATGTCACCCCTGGATTTCCCAACAGTTCCACCACCTAGTTCTAGTGGTGCCATTGCTAGACAATGTTCAGAAAATTGTTTGGGCCATGAGTTTAGCCCAAACCAGTGCGATTACAGGCCTAGTTGGCCCCTAATAGAGTTAGTGGGATTACCACTTAAACCTAACTCTAATTAGACCCTAACTATGACATTTAAGGCATATACTAAAGCACATAAGTCTGGTAGGTCAAAATTCCTTCCTGCGATCTTCTGGCAGACTTCTGATGAAGTCTCGACAATCTTCTAACGGACTCCCGGTAAGCTTCTTGAACTCTCGACGATTTTCTTAGCAAGTTTTGATGAGCTTCTTTGGCAAGCTCCGATCTTCTCGGCAAGCTCGGACGAACTTCTGATGACCATCTTGGTGAAATTCTGATATACATTTTGGCAAGCTCCTGATGAACTCTCAACAAATTTTGGCAACACTCCCGATGAACTTTCGGACTCCCGACGAACTCTCAGACTCCCAACAAATCATTCGATCTTTGACTCCAACACTATATTTGCTTTATGTCTTGATCACTATCATAGTTAATCCTGCATATTTTTCTTAACATATAGATTAGAATAATAATTTATCAATAGATTTCTGTTGAATCTCAGATTTTGATGATAAAGTCAATTGATAGGTTATTTGATTTAATCCATATAATTCAGATAAGTGTGCAGGATTAACTACGATAGCAATGAAGACATAAAGCAAATTGTCGGAGTCAAGTACGTTGGGAGTTCAAGAGTCCACTGAAAGTCCGAAGGATCGTCGGAAGTACTGTTGGAACCAGCCAAGAATGAATCGGGAACTTGCCGAAGGCATCGGAAGTTCACCAAAAAGATCGTTGAAGGTTTGCGGAGCTCACCAAGAAGGTTCGAAAGCTTGCCAAAGATTTAAGGAACTTTTCATAAAGTCCGGGAGCTTGCTAGGAGTCTGTCGGAAGAAATCTAAGGGTGTGTCGGAAGTTCGCTAGAAGTTCACCGGAAGCTCACCGGAAGAAAACTCAACATGCCAATTTAGTTTTTGTTTATAATATGTTTTCAATTTTATAGTTAGCATGTAATTAGGGTTAAGATTAGGTGATAATCTTGATTAACCCTAGTAGGGGCCAACTAGGCCTTAATTGAGCTGAATTGGGTCGGATTCAGGGCCCATTCAATAGTACTATGATGGGAAGAAAACATAAAGTGATAAGTGTGCAGGAACAACTACGATGGGAAGAAAACATAAAGTGATTTACTGAGGTCAAGTCCGTCGGGGGTTCAAGAGTTCATCGGAAGTCTGAGAGATTTTCGGAAGTGTTGCCGGAACCATCAAAGATCGAATCAGGGACTTGCCGAAGTTTTCGGAAGTTCTTCTCAAAGATCGTCGAAGGTTCGCAGAACTCACCGAGATGATTCGGAAGCTAGCCGAAGACTCGTTGAGCTCGCCATATAATCCGGAGTATGCTGGGAGTCCACTGGAAGCAATCCGAGGGAAGCATCGGAAGCTTGCCGAAATCTCGCCGTAAAGCTCACCATAAGTTGACTTGAAGCATGTCGGATAAAATCACATTTAGTTGTGTTTTATGTTCGTAGTTTCCACATGAGTAAGGCAAGGATTTGAGGAAAATCCTGCCTAAATTCAGTAGGGGCCAACCAGGTCTCTACTGAGCCAAGTTAAGACTCAAACAGGGCTCATTCAGCCATGAGGCGAACCGCCAAGCTCGGGCGGAAGCTGGCTGCCGGGCGCGTACGCTCTGCTCACGCAAGCGGTGGCACAGCTGCGGGCTAGCACCGCCTCACAGACAGCGGTGGAACCGCTGGCGGGCACCGCCTGGCCACGCCTGACGCACCGCACCGCGGGCGGCGCAGACACCGCACCGCACACGTCAACCAAGCGGGCCACCCCAGACGCGCACACAGTGGCACCGCACCCCAAATTGATTTCAAATTTGGAGCCCAATTTTGAATCCTCTTTGGATCTATAAATACCCCTCCCTTTCCCAGCTGAAAGGGTACCCTTTTGAGCAAAAAAATTCTAAGTCTTGAGTTCTTGAAGTGTGTTGTAAAGTCTTATTTTTGCTAGTGTTCACCTGCTTGCTTTTCTTGAGAGATCTTGTACAAGTGTGAACATCTTGTAAAGGGTTGTAAAGGGTGTTTGATCCTTCCCTTCAAAGAGATTGCTAGTGGAAGAGCGGAGCCTCATCGTAAAGGCTTCAAGAGTGGATGTAGGTCATTTGACCGAACCACTATACATTCTTGTGTCCATGAATGTGTGAGTGTTTACATTCTTGAAGCATTCCTTTACTTTGCTGTAAGTTATTTAGTTCATAATTATTTCCTTTACGCAAGCAATTACTTTCAAGTTCTCTTTCGTCAAATCGAGATCTTCCTACAAACATGAGTTTTCGCAAATCGGATTCAAGAATACGATTTTAATCCGCTGCACTAATTCACCCCCCCTCTTAGTGCCTTTTAGATCCTTTCAATTGGTATCAGAGCAAGGTTTGCTCTCATATTGGTTTAAAACCCAAGAGAGATGGCCTACTCCGGTATGCAAGAAGGTCTCTCCATTACTCGTCCACCTATGTTTAATGAGTCAGATTATACGTATTGGAAGACTCGTATGAGGATTTTTCTCATTTCCATGGACTTCGAACTATGGAACATTGTTGAAAATGGCTTTATAAAATCTTCTCTTCCGATGAGTGAATAGAATGAGTCGGAGAAGAAGATTTTTGCTCTCAATGCAAAGGCTATGAATGTCTTATTTTGTGCGCTTGACAAGAATGAGTTTAATCGGGTTTCTATTTGTGAATCGGCATTTGATATTTGGCGCACTCTTGAAATCACTCATGAAGGCACTAGCCGAGTGAAAGAGTCCAAAATCAACATTCTTGTGCATTCTTATGAACTTTTCTGATGAAACCAAGTGAGTCCATTGAGACATGTACACCCGCTTACTTAATGTCATCAATGGACTAAAAGCTCTGGTAAAGGTTTTTCAAATTTTGAATTGGTAACTAAAATGTTAAGATCCCTTCCAAAAAGTTGGGATCCAAAGGTGACGCCATTCAAGAGGCCAAGGATCTTAAAGTATTTCCGAAGAACTTATCGGATCTCTAATGACTTATGAGATGACGTGCCATGCTCATTAAGAGCTTGAGAACCCTTCCAAAGAACAGGAAGGATATGGCACTTAGAACAAGAAGACCACTTGAAAGGAACATCAATGATGAGGACAGGACAAAGACATTGCACTTCTAACTCGAAAGTTTAAGAAATTTATAGGAAAGAACAAATTCAAAAATGACACAAAAGTAAATTTGAACACAAAGGACCAAGTCCTTTGCTATGAATGCAAGAAGCGACACTTCAAGAATGAATGCCCTCAAGCCAAGAAGAAGCAATTCAAGAAGAAAAGAGCTTTGAAGGCCACGTGGGATGATTCAAGTGACTCCGAGGTTGAAGAGGCTAGCAACAAAGAGGAGGCAAACTTCGCACTAATGGCATTTAGAGAAGAAGTTAGTGAGTTACTTTATGAAGAGTTATCTTTTGATGAACTTTCTATGGCTTTTCATGAGTTATTTGATGAATGTAAAACTATTAGTAAGAAGTTTAATTTGCTTAAAAAAGAGCATGCTTTGTTACAAAGTAAGTTAAATAGTCTTCAAAACCCTTCTCTACCCCCATGCTCTAAGTGTGAAGACTTAGATGCAACAAAGAGGGATATGTCACCTTCGGAGACAACAACAAGGGTAAAATCATTGGCAAAGGAACCATAGGTAACAAATCAAATTTTTCAATTGATGATGTGTTACTAGTTGATGGTTTAAAACATAATCTTTTAAGTATTAGTCAACTATGTGATAAAGGTTATGTTGTTAGATTTGAATCTAATGTTTGCATTATTGAAAAACCCAACAACAACATATCCATGATTGCTTTAAAACAAAACAATGTCTACACCATAAATATTGATAAACTAAGTAATGAAATGTGCTTTTCGGTTTGAATGATGATGCATGGCTTTGGCATAGGAGATTAGGCCATGCAAGCATGAATCTAATCTCTAAGATTTCATCTAGAGATTTAGTAAGAGGTATCCCAAACACAAGATTTTATAAGGATAAGGTATGTGATGCATGTCAACTAGGGAAACAAATAAAGACTAGTTTCAAATCAAAAAATTAAATTAGCACCACTAGACCATTGCAATTGATCCACTTGGACTTATTTGGACCAATTGACATAACAAGTCTAGGGGTAGCAAATATGCCTTTGTAATTGTGGATGACTATAGTAGATACACTTGGACCTATTTCTTAGCTCATAAAAGTGATTGTTTCAAATGTTTCTCTAAATTTTGTAAACTCACTCAAAATGAAAAAGGCCTTATGATTTCATCAATTCATAGTGATCATGGAGGTGAATTTCAAAATCATGACTTCCAAAATTTTTGTGAAATAAACGGATACAATCACAACTTCTCTACTCCAAGAAATCCACAACAAAATGGAGTAGTGGAAAAAAAAAAATAGAAGTTTGCAAGAAATGGCTAGAACCATGTTAAATGAATATAATTTACCTAAATATTTTAAGCCGTAGAATACGGCTTGCTATGTTATGAATAGAGTTCTAGTGAGACCATCCCTATCTAAAACTCCATATGAATTATGGAATGATAAAAAACCCAATGTTTCTTATTTTAAAGTTTTTGGTTGTAAATGCTTTATTTTAAATGAAAAGGATGCCTTAGGAAAATTCGATGCAAAATCCAATGAAGGCATATTTCTTGGTTATTCTTTGGTTTCTAAGGCTTTTCGTGTTTTCAATAAAGAACCTTACTTATTGAAGAATCGATTCATGTCGCTTTCAATGAAATTTCAAATTCAAGAAGAAAGATTTTGATGATGATTTTGGTCTTGATAATTTGAATTTGAATGAACCCTCTCCTCAAAATGACAACTTGATGCATCTCCTTCCCAAACTTCCTTACCCAAGGAATGGAAGTATGTAGATGCTCATCCCAAGGAGTTAATTATAGGAGATACATCGAAAGGGGTTCAAACTCGCTCTTCTTTCAAAAATTTTGTGCCCATGCCGCTTTTCTTTCTCAAGTTGAACCAAAATGCATTGTTGATGCTCTGAAAGATGATTCTTGGGTTATCGCAATGCAAGAAGAATTGAATCAATTTGAGAGGAATGAGGTGTGGAAGCTTGTTCCTAGACCTAATGACCATTTAGTTATTGGTACTAAGTGGGTCTTTAGAAACAAGCAAGATGAATATGGTATCGTGGTACGAAACAAGGCTAGACTAGTGACCAAAGGTTTCAACCAAGAAGAAGGTATCGATTATGAAGAGACCTTCGCTCCGGTGGCAAGATTGGAAGCCATTAGGATGCTCCTTGCCTATGCTAGTAGTAAAGATTTTAAATTATTTCAAATGGATGTCAAAAGTGCATTCTTAAATGGTTTTATTTTCGAAGAAGTGTATGTCGAACAACCACCCGGATTTGAAAACTCTCTATTTCCTAATCACGTGTTTAAGCTAACTAAGGCTCTATATGGTCTAAAACAAGCCCCTAGGGCTTGGTACGAAAGGCTTAATTATTTTTTGATTTCAAATGATTTCACTAAAGGCAAGGTTGATACTACATTGTTTATTAAACATTTTGAAAATGATTTTCTTATTGTTCAAATTTATGTTGATGATATTATTTTTGGGTCTTGTAATGAATCACTATGTGAATTATTTGCTAAGGATATGAGTGATGAATTTGAGATGAGCCTAATGGGAGAACTAAATTTCTTTTTAGGACTACAAATCAAGCAACTAAGTGATGGTATATTTCTAAATCAATCAAAATATACATTAGAATTATTAAAACGATTTAACATGGATGGCTCAAAAGATGTTAGCACTCCTATGAGCACCTCTGTTAAATTAGATATGGATGAAAATGGAGAAAGTTTTGATCAAAAAACTTATAGGGGCATGATAGGTAGCTCGCTTTATCTCACTGTAACGGACGACATCATGTTGGTGTAGGGTTATGTGCAAGATTCCAAGCTAATCCTAAGTTATCTCACTTGAAAGTCAGTCAAGAGGATTCTTAGATATCTTAAAGGTACCCCTAATCTTGGATTATGGTATCCAAAATCTGATAATTTTGACTTGAAAGCTTATACAGAGGATTTTGGTGGATGTAAAATAGATAGAAAAAGCACTTCCGAACATGCCAATTTCTAGGACATGCACTGCTTTCTTGGACTTCCAAGAAACAAAATTTGATTGCACTATCTACTGGTTGAATATATAGCTGTAAGTGCATGCTGTACAGTTATCTGGATGAAAAATACACTAGAAGACTATGGAATCTACTTAAAAAACATCCCTATAAAATGTGATAACACAAGTGCTATTTGTCTAACTAAAAATCCAATTCAACACTCTCGAACTAAGCACATTGACATTAGGCATCATTTTATACGTGATCATGTAAGTAGTAGAGATGTCACCCTTGAATTTGTTGATACAAATTATCAATTAGCGGACATTTTTACGAAACCTTTAAATGAGGAACAATTTGATTTTATTAGAAGGGAATTAGGCATGTTAAACTATCCAAATAAGTAAGTTCTATTTGATAACATCTTTCCTTGAAATTATGGTTTTCATTTATTTGAGTTTGATTTTTTTTTTTTCATCGATTCATCGATTTGATTTGTTTTTCTGGTCTTATATTCATCAAATTCTTTTTGACTTCATTCCTTCTCTAAGACCATTTCTTTTTAAAGTAAAAAAAAAGGGAGATAAACTACGGATTTTGTGCTACTGGCGGTAGCATCACCGCAAGTGTGGCACCACCACGTAGTCACCTGTGGTGGAATCACAAGTAAGATGCCCGAACACTCCTTTAATAAGGAGTGAGTTAGGGCCGACAGTAGAACCGCCCCAAACATCTCACAACACCTTCTAAACTCCCTTGAACTCTCCCAAGCCTCATTTTGGTATCAATTCTTCCCTCTAGAAGCCTAAGAAGGAGAGCTTACCTTGATTCAAGCTTCCTACATCTCAAGGGAATAATCTAAGGTAAAAACAGAATTATTTCTCTTATTGTCTAGTTTCATTCCTTTCTTCAATTGGTTAATTGTTCAATCTTTTCAATTGATTAATTTTTCAATCCTTTAAATAGAAATGGCTCCTAAAAGAACATCAAGAGACAAAGGAAAAAGGATGGAGGTAGATTCATTTGACCACTCCTTGTTTAAATCACAAGAAGCTTCCCTTAGATTTTCTGAATTTGGTTCTAGACCCATTCATAAAGGAAAATATGTTGATTTGAATCAATTAGGGAACTTAGAACCTATCATGTGGTTTACAGACTTAGAGGCCTTACCCATTTTGTAAATTACTAAACCTCTTCATCCACGCTTAGTTAAACTATTCTATGCTAATCTAACTGTGAATGATGATGGCTTGTCAACTTATCTTCTAGGTAATGAGATTCAAATATGTGATAATACTATATGCTCATTGATTGGAATTGTTGAAAAAGAGCTATGGTGCTACTTTAGAGGAAAATGGGATATGGACACAGTTGGTGACATCCACTCTGAAGCTTTAGAAACTGTGTTTGCAAACCCAAATTTGGGTATAATTCCCAAGAGTTGTGAACATTTACTACCTTTTAACTCTAAAATTTTGCATCACATTCTAATTAGCATTATCATTCCTAAACAGTTTCATCATGATGAGACTGGGCCACCGAGTTAGGTACCTTATCGGATCATGACCCGATAACATTTTTGTTTTGGTTACCTAATCAGCAAAGCACATGATAGAGGTCCTTTCTAAAGGATCAATGTTACCATATGGAGGTTTAATAACTAGACTACTGCATGCCCATAATATTAGCATTCCTCCGGATGAAGCAAAGAATACAAGTGATGATTTAATATCATTGTTGTTAAATTACTTAGGCGACTTAGGTGTACATTCGAACATGGAATATGGGTTAGATAACCTAGGAGATGTGATATTCTTCCCCCACCCGTAGATCATCCTGAAACACTAGTCCTTAGGGGAAATGAATCTACTCCTCCTGATCCTTTTGTTGCAGCTACATCAGTGACACTTCCTGCTCCATCTTCTGACGATCCGATCATGAGAGAGTTAAATGAAGTAAAACTACAGCAACTTGAAATTTTGAAGGAAATGCGAAAGATGAACCTAAAGATCGATCATATGTATAGGCATCTTGGCATTCCTCCTGAGGAGTAGCTTGCTGTATTTCTTTTTGAACGATGTAAACTTATGTTGTATGTTGACATATATGTTGTATTATCTTCTTGGCCACTATGAAATGATTTTCTGCTTTCTGATTGATTTCCTTTTTTACACTTATGATATTTTTCGGCCATCCTTTATTGTTACATATGAATCCCTTGTTTCCTTTTTGTTGATGACAAAGGGGGAGAAATAATATGTGATGACAGTTATATGCATGCTTGTTAAAATGCCTATTTAGGTTCTTGATATCATGTTTTTAATTATGTATACTTCATTGATATCTTTGATACCTATTTGACATCTTCCATGCTTTACAAGCTATTGCAAGTTCAAATGCTTATTTAGGATCTTGATATCATGTTTTTAACTATGTATACTTCTTTGATATCTTTGATACCTATTTGACAACATCAACTTTGTTATCATGAAGATTAATTTTATTGTGTTTAATTCAAAAATTGAATTCAAGCAATTTTTTCTTTATGGCATATAGATAGGGGGAGTTAAGAGTAACTCCATCACCATTTGATTATCATCATCAAAAAGGGGGAGATTGTTGAATCTCGGATTTTGATGATGAAGTCAATTGGTGAAATATTTGTGCTAATCCACTTTATCGAGATAAGTGTGCAGGAACAACTACGATGGGAAGAAAACATAAAGTGATTTATCGAGGTCAAGTCCGTCGGGGGTTCAAGAGTTCATCGAAAGTCTGAGAGATTTTCGGAAGTGTTGCCGGAACCATCAAAGATCGAATCAGGGACTTGCCAAGTTTTGAAAGTTCTTCTCAAAGATCGACGAAGGTTCGCGTAACTTATCGGGATGATTCGGAAGCTAGCCGAAGACTCGTTGAGCTCGCCATATAATCCGGAGTATGCTGGGAGTCCACTGGAAGCAATCCGAGGGAAGCATCGGAAGCTTGTCGAAATCTCGCCGTAAAGCTCACCATATGTTGACTTGAAGCGTGTCGGATAAAATCACGTTTAGTTGTGTTTTATGTTCGTAGTTTGCATATGAGCAAGGCAAGGATTTGAGGAAAATCCTGCCTAAATATTCAGAGGGGCCAAAAGGTCTACCGAGCCAAAAGTAAAGGCTCAACAGGCTCATTCGGCCTTGGCCGAATGGAACCGCCAAGCTCGGGCGGTGGTACCGCCACCGGGCGGTGGAACCGCTGGCCAGGCGGCGATCGCCGCTGTTCACTGACAAGCGGTGGCACCACCGCCCGGGCGAGCACCGCTGCCGCAGACGGTGGTGGAACCGCCGGGCGGGCGGCACCGCCCGATCCACTAGAGGCGGTAGCACCGCCTACCTGGGGCGGTGGCACCGCCCCTGTACGTCAGTCAAAGGGATTGTGACAGGCGGTGGCACCGCCTCTGAGCACCAGATCTTGGAACTCCAAATTGATTTCAAATTTGGAGCCCAATTTTGAATCCTCTTTGGATCTATAAATACCCCTCCCTTTCCCAGCTGAAAGGGTACCCTTTTGAGCAAAAAATTCTAAGTCTTGAGTTCTTGAAGTGTGTTGTAAAGTCTTATTTCTGCTAGTGTTCACCTTCTTCCTTTTCTTGAGAGATCTTGTACAAGTGTGAACATCTTGTAAAGGGTTGTAAAAGGGGTGTTTGATCCTTCCCCTTCAAAGAGATTGCTAGTGGAAGAGCAGAGCCTCATCGTAAAGGCTTCAAGAGTGGATGTAGGTCATTTGACCGAACCACTATACATCCTTGTGTCCATGAATGTGTGAGTGTTTACATTCTTGAAGCATTCCTTTACTTTGCTGCAAGTTATTTAGTTCATAGTTATTTCCTTTACGCAAGCAATTACTTTCAAGTTCTCTTTCGTCAAATCGAGATCTTCCTATGAACGTGAGTTTTTGCAAATCAGTTTCAAGAATACGATTTTAATCCGCTGCACTAATTCACCCCCCCCCCCCCTCTTAGTGCCTTTTAGATCCTTTCACCTAGCACATTGACAGAACAAGGTCAACTAGCGGTGGTACCGCCAATACCCGAAAATCTGAGATATGACTCATTTTTGCTCCATTTTTAAAGCTAATTGAGTCTATAAATACTCCTCTCTTCTCAACTGGCTAAGCACCTTTGAGAAGTGATATAAACTAAGTCTAAGCTATAACAAAATCGAGTTTGATAGCTTGAGTGTTCACCTCCCACTTTTTTACTTTGCCAAAATTCTATAAGAGTATGAACCACTTGTAAAACATTTGTAAGAGGGGTGCTTGGTCTTTCCCCTTTAAGAAGATTTGATAGTGAAAGTTGGGAACCTCATCGGAGGAGGTTTCGAAAGTAGACGTAAGTCATTTGACTGAACCACTATACATTGCTGCATACTACTCTGAATGTGTGAGTTTTAATTGCTACATCTTGTTCTTTACTTAGCTACAAATCTGTCGAACTTTTTTTCTCTACTCTCAATCACATTCTCTCGAATCACTTTGCTTAAATCTCATTCGTCGGATCAAAATTTCTGTTCAAGAAACTATTTTCGAAATCATATTTAAATTTATGAGTTTTATCCACTGCAATAATTCCCCCCCCCCCCTCTTAGTGCCACTCAAATCTTAATAATTTCATTATCAAAATCTGAGATTCAAAAATCTCCCCTTTTTTATGATGACAATTAGTTGATGATGGAGTTAACCTTAACTCCCCATATCTATATGCCATACTTGGGAAAAGATACACTTGAATTTAAAACCTTTGAATTCAAGCTCTAATCGATAAGTTACTTGCATTTCAACTTATCGACATGCACAACATGATACAAAGCATGATTCTTCATTTCAAACACAATACCAATTATTTATCATGTACTGAGATTTGTCAACATGATAACCATTTTCAAGTCCGATATCAAGTGATGATAGACATTCATCATTTCAAAGTATGATATCAACTTCAAATACGATATTTAGCATGATACAAACTTCAAGTTTGATACCAAATGATAATTCATCATTTCAAAGTACGATACTAATTTCAATTAGGATATTGAGCATGAGAATTTCTATCTCAAAGGATATAAATATTGCTATCTTGCTTATCTCAAGAAGAGAAAATGCAAAACTTAGAAAATTTGCATTTCTACACTTGCTATACTTGTATGTTGTAATGAAAATTAGATATGCATGTTTAAAGTGATTATACAAAATTGCTAGTTCATTGCAAACAAGAAGTTGATAGCTTATAAAGGCAAAACATAGAAAGGCGCTAGCATGAAGTATTGCAAAAAGAAGCAAAGTGCTATCATGCCTATCATGAGAAAATTGCTATGATTGAATGTTGATGAAAATCTAGCTAGTATGATTGTAAAACTTGCATATCTTTTAAACTAGCTATTATGTTACTTCTCCTTTTTGTTGATGATAAAGGGGGAGAAGTAGATTGATGAGTTAATGCAACATAATGTTGATTGAATATTTTATATGTTTGCAAGATGGTTTAATATTTTTCATAGCATGTTGCTTAGATTTGGCATAATCTAAGTGTTCTATCAATATGGTATATTGATAGGGGGAGTTTGATTAAACTCTGAGTTAAGATTAACTACGTCAGTCATCAATTAGTTTTCATCATCAAAAAGGGGGAGATTGTTGAATCTCGGATTTTGATGGTGAAACTAATTGATCATATTTTGTTTATCTAACTATGTTTTAAGTCACACAGGTCTACTCTCGATCAGGCTTAGATAATTAATGCAAGAAGAATCGATGTTGCATTGGACGAAAACATGTCATGAGATTGGACATCGAGCCGGAGGTCCGATCGACGATCGGCAGAAGGCTTCGGACAAAGAAATCGGGCATCAGGCCAAGAAGAGCGAAGTTGCACCAAGAAGATCAGAGTTGCAGGCGTCAACTACTAATTAGACAACAGGCCGTAAGAAAGGACGATGCACCGAAGAAACAGACGAAGCGCCGATGTGCCAATGATGTGCCGGGCGACATTTCGATTAAAGCTTTATAATAATTGTCTAGATCGAAATAGGATTAAGGACTAATCGGGTTATAATTGGGCTAACCTAGTTAGGGACCAGTTGGGCCCGTACCTGAACAAGTTTGGACCAAACTCAAGGCTCAAACAGGGTTGTTGAACCCTGTCTGGCAGTGGCACCACCAGATTGAGGTTGTGGAAACACTTGGGTTCTATCTCCCAAGTGATCTGTGCGGTGGTACCGCAGTGCCTAGGTAGTGGCACCACTAGCTGGGTGATGGTACCACCCAGTACATTAACCATGTTAGTGTGTCAGGTGGTGGTACCGTCAGATTGGGTGATGGTATCGCCTAGTACACTGACAGAACCATAGTGCACTGGTGATGGTACCGCTAGGGTCAAGCGGTGGTACCACCAGCACTTGGAAATCTGAGATGATTCAAATTTGGGCTCCAAATGTGAATTACATTGAGGCAGATAAATACCCCTCTCATCCATGGTTGAAACACACTAAACCTGAGAAAGAAAAAGGGAAAACTCTATTGTAATAGTATCAAAATCTTTCCTCTAAGTCTTAAGTGTGATCTAGTCCAAGAGAGGGGTGAGAGGCTTTGTAAGAGTTACCTCCTAAGCCCGTCAAAAAGAGAGAGCTGTAAGGGAGTCAATCATCACCTATTGGAAGGAGGACAACTAGTGGAAAGCTGATGACCTTAAGAGAAGAGGAATCGGGAGTGGATGTAGGTCGTATGATTGACCACTATAAAATCGGGTTTGTATTTACTTATTGTCATTTACATAGCTGCAAGCCTTTACTTTACTTGCTCCACCTCCTCTTCTTATTCTTACGAATGGCTTCAAGCTTTACATCTTTCAATACATGCAATCGAGATCGATTTTCATCGAAATGTATTTTTATCACACAAAGTTTCTGAAAGCATTTTTAATCACCAAATTTATCATCTTTAACTGCTGCACTAATTCACTCCCCCCTCTTAGTGCCACTCAGATCCATAGTTTTCATGAACTCATCTTGATATTATCTTTTCAGATTTCGGATGACATCTTTTCGATATCGTATTTTGAACGGAGCTCTCATTTTTATCCTTCTCTGATATTGCATTGATACTCCTTCTTCGATTAATGATTTTTAGCATCATGTATATGATTCTCCGTTGATTATCTTTAATTAATATCATACCCCTCTTTATGACTTGGGAAAATCAATTCTATCAATTTTGTACTCCCTCTACTTCTATTGGCATGAATAAATGGATTTTATGATTTTTTACACTTTCGTATCATTTGAAGTTTGTTGATTTTATCTTCATGACACATGTAACTATACATATCTTTATGTAATGAACTTTGCATAAAGAAGAAGCTCTCAAGTTTTTATTACTTGAATACTCTCTTCGGATTTCATTCATGCGAATTCGATGAATTTTAAACTCTTGTACAAAATTCAACATCTTGAGCTTTATTAACTTGATTAGTTATTTTCAACTTGATGAATGATAATGCCAAGTTAGCCTTCATGAATTCTTCCTTATGAGAAATCTAAGTTAGCCCTTTATAAAATTTTTGGATGAGTTTTTTAAGTATGAAAACATCATCATGACTCTTTTCATGAGTTTTGAGCTTAAATGATCTCTATTTTTTTTCCTCACATATTTTTTTTTAAATGAATGCCATAAGGTCTTGATGAAATGTTTGATGAACATCTTGGCTTCAATGATCTATCTTTTCACTTAACGATTTTATGGCTTGAATTTTCAATCAAATTGCCTCTTGAACTTTTCATCTCAATCCTTCTTGAATGTTTATAATTCTTATCATGAGTTTTATGAACTTTATGTTCAAATGATCTCTTTTCTACCTCACTAATTTCATTTGGTAGAAACGATTCTTGTAAGCTTTTGATGACTTGAATGATTCACTTTCATGCTTCAAGAATCATTACGCAGAATTAACTCTTAATTTTACATGTATGAATCTTTCATGAGCTCTTAGAAATTCTTATGAATTTTGACCTCGATGATCTATCTTATGATTTTATAGACATGAATTTTCAATAAGAATGAACAAATTACTTTTCGTTATGGATTTATCCTTCTCTTTTTTGCTATTTTTCAAAAACTCCAATCATAATATTTGGCATCAAGGCCCATTTCCTTTTTTGTTGATGACAAAGGGGGAGAAAAATATGGTAAATTGAATTGATAACTTGATGGAATGATAAATGCTTTGTATGTATCATATTCCAATGTATCGTAATGCCATGCTTTGTATTATAAAATACTTGCTATCATTAAAAGAATCGCAATGTATCATAATTATATATAGTGTATTGCAAATGACTATAGTGTATCGTAATTATATAGAATGTATCGCATGCATCGCAAATGGCTCATACATGCTTAAAATGTTAATTTTTATAAGATCGTTATCATATCATGTTTAAATTTGGTATCTTTCAATGATATGATAAGTTATCATTTCATTTGATGATGTACCATAAAATGATATCATGCCTTGGATTTGTGAATTTTATTTTGATATCATTTGATCCTTGTTATATTTCAAAATTATAGTTGGTATCATGTGTCAAAATGATGATTGTCCATCATCATTCGACATTGAACTTAAAAATGGGTGTCATGCCTTGACATTATTTTCGGATTATGAAACATACGAAGTTTCATATTTATTTATAAAAGATCATGCTTGTTGAGCATGACGATAAGTTCAACTTATCAGTTTCGGCTTGAATTAAGGGATTTGAATTCAAGTGTTTCCCTTCTCAAGATATGGTATATAGATAGGGAGAGTTAAAGTTAACTCCGTCATCAATTAATTATCATCATCAAAAAGGGAGAGATTATTGAATCTCGGATTTTGATGATGAAGTCAATTGATAGATTATTTGATCTAATCCATATTATTAGGATAAGTGTGTTGGATTAACTACAATAACAATGAAGACATAAAGTAAATTGTCGAAGTCAAGTATGTTGGGAGTTCGAGAGTTCGTCGGAAGTCTAAAGGATCATCGAAAGTGCTACCAGAACTAGTTAAGAATGAATCGAGAACTTGCCAAAGGTATCAAAAGTTCACCAGAAGGTTCATTAGAGGTTCGCAAAGCTCATTGAGAAAGTTTGAAAGTTTACCAAAAGATTCATCGAAACTCGCCATAAAGTTCGGGAGCCAGTTGGGAGTCCACCGGAAGATATCCAAGGGTATGTCGGAAGTCCGCCGGAAGTTCACCGAAAGGTCGTCGAAAAAAGACTCAACGTTACCATATTATAATTTGCTTAGAAATATATTTCAATTACATAGTTAGCATGTTATTCGGGTTAAGATTAGGTGATAATTCTAATCAACCCTTGTAGGGGATAATTGGGCCTTAATTGGACTGAACTAGGCCAGATTTAAGGCCCATTCAGCAGTGCTGGACATGTCTGGTGGTGGCACTACTAGACTAGGGTAGTGGGACCACCCTAGGAACAGGTTCACAGGTGGTCTGGGCGATAGTACCACTGACAGTTATTACTTGTCAATGGTAGTACTGCTTGATAGGAGGTGGTACCGCCCCTCCACAGAGTCTAAGGACCCTGTCAGGCTATGGTACCATCAGACTAGGCGATGATACCGCTCAGTACACTAATAAAGCAGGGTCAATTGGCGGTGGTATCGCTAGTGCCAAGCGATGATACCGCCAATACCCGAAAATACTCTTTTTTGCTCCAATTCTGAAGCCAATTGAGCTTATAAATATCCCTTACTTCTCAGCTAGCTAAGCACATTGAGAAGTGATAAGAATTGAGTCAAAACTCTAGCAAAATTACCTTCAAAATTTTGAGTGTTCACCTCCCAAGTCTCATTTATAAAAGTTCTATAAGAGAGTGTGAACCACTTGTAAAAGTCTGTAAGAGAGGTGCTTGGTCCTTTCCCTTCAAGAAGAATTAATAGTGGAAGTTGGAAACCTCATCGGAGGAGGTTTCGGAAGTGGACGTAGGTCATTTGACCAAACCACTATAAATCGCTGCATACTTCTCTTGGTGTGAGTTTTTAAATTGCTGCATTTTAATTTTTACTTGGCTGTAATCTCTCAATCTCCTTCTCTTTAACTCTCTTTCATATTCAATTGAAACATTCGCTTTGCCAAAATCTTTTTCGTTAGACCAAAACTTCTTAATGCACAACTCTTTTCTAAATCACTTTGAATTTATGGTTTTTATCCGCTGTACTAATTCATCCCCCTAGTGCCGCTCTAGATCCTAACACAGGTCATTTGAGAAAAGTGAAGAAAAAGTATTTTAGGTTAAAGGGGAGTCTTCTACTTCAAAAGAAGATAAAAAATCAATAGGAAGAGGATGTGGCAGAGGAGGATTTCGTGGTAGAGGAAATGGAAGAGGAAGAGGACACTTTGATGGCCATGATAAACTAAAGCAATCAAATTATAAAAAAAACTACAAGAGTGGAATTCAATGTCATTATTTTAAAAAGTTTGGTCACATGAAAGCAAATTGCTAGAAAAGAGAAAAGCAAGCAAGCTACGTGAGGAAAATGAAGAAAATAGTAAGTTGTTTATAACTCATTCACAAGTTAATGATATCTTAAATAATATTTAATTTTTAGATAGTGGATATTCTAATCATATGTCAAGCATAAGATCAATATTTAGAGATATTAATAAAACTCATAAGTTGAAGATTAGACTTGGAGATAAAAAGCAAATCCAAGTGAAAGGAAAAGGAACAATTGAAATGAAAACAAGTCAAGGAAAGGTAAAACTCCTTGATAATATTTTCTTTGTTCCTAATTTATCACATAACTTGTTGAGTATTGGATAATTTATAGATGATTGGATATTCAGTTATATTTGATGATAGTTCATGCACTATTAAAGATAAAAAATTTAGTTTAATTACAGTAAATGTTTGTATGACGTAAAATAAGATGTTTCCAAATATTGAAAAGCATGTTCTTGTTGCAACTCAAAAGAATGAGTCTAATTTGTGGCATTTAAGATATGGACACCTTAATATTAAGGGTTTAAAGTTGTTAAAGCAAAAAGAAATGATTTTTGAATTATCCAAAATTAATACACTTGATATATGTGAATGATGCATTTATGGCAAACAAAGTAAAAAATCATTTCCTGTTGAAAAAGCATAGAAAGCATCTAATTATTTTGAATTAATTTATACTAACTTATGTGGACCTATGAATACAAAATCATTTGGTGGAAGTTGATATTTTCTATTATTTATGATTATAGCTGCATCAGTTGGGTATATCTTCTGGAACTAAAATCTAAAATATTTAATAATTTTTAAAAATTCAAGACACTTGTAGAAAGGTAAATTGGTAGATGTATAAAGATACTTCGAACAGATAGAGGCAATAGATTTTTATCTAATGAGTTTAATTCGTTTTGTGAAGAAAATGGTATTCTAGACAATTAACAACACCATATACACCAGAATAAAATGGTGTAACTGAACATAAAAAATCGAACTATCGTTGAAATGATAAGAAGTTTGCTTAAAAGAAATTATCTTCCAAATCAGTTTTGGGCAGAAGCAGTTGCAACAATAGTTTATTTGTTGAATATTTTACCTACAAAAGTTGTTATGAATCAAATTCCTTTTGAAGCTTGGTATGGTATAAAGCTAAGTATAAGCCATCTAAGAATTTTTTGTTGTATTACTTATGCTTTGGTAAATTTATAAAACTATCATAAGCTTGATGAAAAATCTAAAAAATACATCTTAATTGGTTATTCCTTATAATCCAAAGCATATCGATTGTATAATCCTATTAGTGGCAAAGTTATTATTAATAGAAATGTTGTGTTTGATGAAAGGGTAAGTTAGAATTAGGAGAATAATGAAGGTGAAACATAAACTCAGATTCCAATAGAACTAAATACTCCACAGACTCAAGTAACAGATCCTGCTCCAACAAGTTTACCGTCAACCTCACCCAGTAGCAGTTCAAATTCTGATTCCTCATATGAAACCCCTCCAAGAAAATTCAGATCACTAATAGAAATTTATGACTCAACATTTACTTTATTTATTTTAGATCCTATAACTTTTGAAGAAGTAGTTGAAAAAGAGGAATGGTGAAAAG
The DNA here is from genome assembly GCA_023547065.1 of Musa troglodytarum. Classification (NCBI taxonomy): domain Eukaryota; kingdom Viridiplantae; phylum Streptophyta; class Magnoliopsida; order Zingiberales; family Musaceae; genus Musa; species Musa troglodytarum. The sequence goes on from CP097510.1 coordinate 71,327,676, forward strand.
CAATGAAGGAGAAAATCAAGTTAATTGAGAAGAATGAAACCTAGGAACTAATGGATCTACTGAAAGAAAAGAAAGCTATTGGATTGAAATATGTGTTCAGAATAAAATATAATATAAATGAAAGCATCCAAAAGCATAAGGCTCAGCTTGTAGCAAAAGGATATTCATAGCAATAAGGTATTAATTTTGATAATATTTTTTCTCGAATTGTTAGATTCGAAACCACGAAAATTTTTTTGGCTTTAGCTGCTCACTTAAGTTGACATGTTTATCAATTTGATGCGATATCTATGTTTTTAAATGGAGATTTACATAAAGAGATTTTTGTTACTCAACCTGAATATTTTTTTGTTAGAGAACAAGAAGAAAAGGTGTATAAGTTAAAGAAAGCTCTTTATGGGTTTAAACAAGCTCCAAGGGCATGATACAATAAAATTGATTATTATTTTCATCAAAATAGATTTAAGAGGAGCAATAATAAACCTACTATTTATCTAAAGAAGAAAGGTGAATATAATATTCTAATGGTTTATCTTTATGTTAATGATATTATATATATGGGTTCATCTAACTCTTTTGTGACAGAATTTAAAAAATACATAATGAATACATTTAAAATGTCAAATCTAGATCTACTACACTATTTTCTTGGGTTAAAAGTGAAGCAAGGATTAGATAAAGTTTTTATTTCACAAAAAAAGTATGTAATAGATCTACTCAAAAAATCTAACATGATTAATTGCAAAGTTGCAACAACGCCTATGAATGTAAATGAGAAATTGAAACTTGAAGATGGTACATGTTTGACAAATCAAAATACTACAGATTGGTTGGAGGTTTGATTTATTTAACTTATACTCGACCAGATATTACCTTTTCTATTGATATAGTATCTAGGTTTATGCATAGCCCCAACAAACATCATCTTGGAGCTATTAAAAGAATTCTGCGTTATATTGCTGGAACTATAGTTTATGGTATTTGGTATTCTCATAATTTTAAATATAAATTATTTGGTTTCATTTATAGTGATTGGGCAGAAGCTTTGGATAATAGAAAAAGTACTTCATGCAATATTTTTAGCCTCGGATCATAAACTATATCTTGGAGTAAGTGAAACCATAGCAATAAAGTATTGTAGAATAGGTGAACAAGTTATGGATATTCTCACCAAGTGGCTTTCAATTCAAAAATATATTTATTTTATATCTCAAATCGGTGTATGTAACTATGAATCATAAGAGAGTGTTGAGAATTGATTTATAGTAGTTATCTAGGTAGTTTCCATGTTCTAGGTAGTTATATGCATATTCTAAGATATGGCTTATGATCTAGAAGTTATAGGATAGTTCCTATACCTAACTCAATCATGAGTGACATAATGGGGTAAGATAGTTATCATAAGTCATATAAATAGGATTATAATTCATGAAGCAAGATAGGTGTGCATTTGAAAAAATCTTATTAGTGTTCTATGTCTTTCTTTTATTTTTAAATACTATATTGATTTTCTTAATCGAAAGTTTTTTCTCTTATTTGCATCATAATATTTTTTTTTATTTTCTTGCTTCTCCATCCCAACATAATGCTCCACCAAACATAGCTTTTTACATGAGCATTACGCTCAGCTTCTTGCCATAGGCCGTCTGAATGCCATGAGAAACTTATTGACGCATGCATCTGAAATTTCTGGCAACAGGAAAAGTTTTACTGGAGCATGTATGCTGCAAGTGGTCCAGTCAAAAAGATTGTCAACTCCCATTTTTATGTTCAGATTCATGTCCGTCCATTTTTGGACTTCCACAGAAAGCCCTTCTGAAACAATCCTGTGTTCATGTTGTCATCATACATGTGGCTCCACAAGTGAACTTGACCTGTTGTGTGGATGGCTAATGTGCGATCTGAATGCAACCAGCAGATGCTCACGATGCATCCCTTCTTCAGCACTTTGTAATCTTCACGTGCATGCCTTCGTCCACCGACACTGTTCTTGTCCCGGTATCCTCAGACAAATTCCGTGCTTTAGCCTTCTTATGTGTTCCTTTCCTCCCAAAATCAACTTGAGATTAAAAACTTCACCGATGAATACTGGCTTCATTCCTTCTCACACTGAGCACCACATTAAAGTAAGGCATTGTAATGATCACGCCAGAGCATTCGGTACTCATTATGCATGTTGTTACATACTAAAGTGCGCTGTCCTGGGATTCTGCTGAGCTCTTCCCCCCTCCCCCCTCCCCCCTAAGGATTGTGAGGGTGAACATGGATTACCTGTGATTGGTGAGCAATAATATTAAGAAAGGTTGTAAGTTGAGATGGTGGCTTCTGGTGAGGATCAATCCGGCAACGGAGTGCATGCAATCCTGAGCCAGGAGCCATAGTGGTTGTCCTTTCGTGATGATGTGTAATTCCATCATTTAGGCATCAAGGAAAAGTCCACCACAAAATCTTGCTTTTTAAGTTGAATGGAGGAAAGGTATCAGGTGAGTTCCGGAAGACCAATCTTTTTATATTCTTCCGGTCCACCATTCCTTTTCTTCTTCCCATGTGGCTTGTGTCGTATGTGTGGTTCCAAGGGATGCTTTTGCTCCAAACAGAGTAAGAGTTCCATTTATTGTAATGGTTAGTACTGTTCTCCAACTTAGGCAAGATCAAGTGCAAGACAGAGGGGCTGAGCTAAAAAGAATAAAAGTTTCATTGTTTTGATCGGCATCTACAACTACATATCTTCAAGCAACATGCATGTTGCATGTTATTTTGTATGCGACGTGTTTCCACTGTGTCAAGTAATTCCCCACAAATCCTGCATTAAGAGAAGGCTTGTGTTGTTACCGGATTGAAAATTCGTCAATCTCTCACCACTCTTATCGTGTGGTAAACTGTTGAGGCATCCTTTGCCTTTCGAAATGTAATGAAATAAATTAATCTATACGATAAAAAATCTTATTTACATATAAATCATCATCTTATTTGGTCGACAAACTATCCGTTCTACGTATAAAAATGCTTAGGCAAGAAGAAAAAGGAGGGTGTCGCCAGAGAGATGATTAGCATTATTTTAGACCTCCACAATTCAATGTTTAGAGCATCAAGTATCAGTTACTCGAATCATTCTTGGCAAACGTACCCAAGTACCTGTAGGTCCCTCTGTCATAATAAAGTTAAATGAAGAATTTGTATACTAATCCAATAGTTATGTGGCAATAATCAGTGATTTAGTAAACGAATCTCTCTGCGATTAGTGACTTCTTAACTGTAACTTCAATCATGAGAACAACAAAGTGTGGTTAACTTTCATCTACTCAGGTCCACATCTACGAAGCATAGAGACAAACGATAGGGGGAATTTCCGCACAATCCCTTTTATTTAAATCCGAATCCAACAAACATTTTACTATTCCCCAAAAACGATGTTTTGAAAAAATATTTTTGAAAAATTCTAAAACAACATTTAATCTAGAGCTTACTATTTTGGAACCCTGTTTACTATCGACAACTCCCTTACTATTCATAACCTTCTAAGAAATTATTAAAAGAATATTTTACTATTTACAACCCCTCCAATTTTGATTTAACCTTTTTTGTTCCCTTCTCCACATTCTTGCTATCAATTGTGGCCCTCTAGCCTGTGCTCTCCCAGCTCATGATCTAATACGCTTGTTGTCCCCTCACATTGTTCTCCTAGAGAAGAAAAAAGAAAAGAAAAGGATGAGGAAGAAGAAGAAGAAGGAGAGAGAAGAAAAAGATGAGAGGAGAGGGAAGAAGAAAGGATAAAAAGGAGAGGGTATTTATGTTCATTTACGAAAGGATAATTTTGAGATATTAAAAAATTTTAAAACAAGGTTGTATATACTAAAGAGATGATTGTAAATTGTAATCTCCTTCAGTATTATTACAATATGCAATGTTCTTAAAAAGCTCTAAAATTTATACTATGCTATCCCATGATAATTTCTCATGTGCTTAGTTTATCTTGTCAACCTTAATTGATTGATATTTAAAATATATGTTATCAAATTTATTAAATCAATCTCCAAATACAAAATCAATCTACTCAAAATAATTGTTTATAGAATCTGTAATTTCCTTTTCATTAAAAATTCTCATATCTTCTCAATCTTCAACTCTATACTAACAATTTGTTTGTCTCTACATATTTCTTTCTTTTTTTGTGGAGGTAAAAGTACTAATATACTTCAAGCAAACATAACAATCGTCTACTTCAATAAAATCCATGATGTGTTTTCAAAATTTTCTTTTTACTAAATGTGCTTTTTGGATGGAAATAACTTCTTCAATATCAATCCTATCACAATTTAAGTTTTTTCATGCATGATCTCATCATCTTTAATCCAAACAAAAACAGCAATGAGGCAATTATTTTCCCTGATAAATTTTTTTAATCTTTATTTTTCTTATCTTCTTATGGTGGTGTGGGAGGATATACCCCCTTTGATAAATATCGTCCAAATCAATAAAGTTTCTCTTCTTGTGTTGCTCTACAAATTCATGAAAGAAAATATTTATCTCCTATTAATTTATAGATAAACTAAAATGTTGAAATGCTCTCTGATCGTTTTCTCTGATAAGACACAATCTTCTTTTTCTTAACTCTTTTTTGTATTCCTATGATAGTGCCTTGAATTGCAAAGCATCTCTAACATCTTTAAAACCATCCACAAATTTTAAGCATTCTAATCTAATAAAAGCTTTTGTCATAATTTTTTTACTAATAATATGTTTCATCAAGTCTAATTTAAAGATAGATATCCAATTGTCATTGTTGTAATCTAATCTAATAATTACCTTTTTAGTTTTAGTACTTTCTTCCTTGATGATTATCATTAAAATTTGATCTTCAACGCTCTTCATAGTCAAACTCACTCTAGTACCATATTAGAAAATATTTTGATCTTTATGTAAAGTCTCCACTTTGATCCTTTATTAAAATATGTCATTCTTCATGGCTCGATCATCATGAATGACATATTGTAATTAATAGTTTTCATGGCTCAATCTTTGAAATTTGATCTTCAATGGTCAAACTTGCCCTGACACTATGTTTGGACAAATAATATTGGAAGTAGGGTGAGTTTCTTTGAATCAGAAAAAAGATGACAAAGAAGAATGAAATAGTTATTATTATCATAGAGTTTTATTCATCATATCACTTAAAATCTCTCTTAAATCCTTAACTTCTCTTAACCACTCTTTTTTCTCATTATCCTTTTATCCCTCGATACATTACATAACTCTTTATTTATAGGTGAGTTAAATCAAGAGTCCAATCTTAACAAAAGATACAAATTAAGACTTTGGCCTTAACTATAGACTTATGCAATATATTAAAGCAACTTCTTGTCCAACAAAAGTTTGGCTTAATTTCCAACGCTAGGTTATAGAGATCAGAATAATCCTATATATATATATATATATATATATATAAGAATAGCAGAATTTATATTGGATCAGACTCTTTGTTAGGGGATGTTATAGGAACTTACTAACCCTAAGGAGTGAGCTTTTAAGATCGAGAAAGTGGGATAATTATTTTAAGTCTATCACATCTTTAACTTGTAAAGTTTAAAAATTAAAAAAAAATCTATTAAATATATACATGATGTTTATATATGGATTTAAACTTAAGATTTATCGCTTGTATAATAATATATATTAATGAACATATTAAATATCTCAAAGGAGACTTTTTGTTTTTTATTTGTAAAGTTGAATGCTATAATTAAGTTGTTCCCTAATTCATGGGGAATGAGTGATGGTGGAAAAGCTACAAGTTCTCCGAGGAAAAAAGCCCAGAAGATGCTTTCGAGGTTGCTTGTTCTCCTATCCTTTGGTGGCCATCGAGCCTACCACATGATGTGAGCGTGCATGGAAAGAGAGAGTCATCAGCGAGAAGAAAATTGATTTGTGTCTCCACTAAGAAATCAAAGAATACATTCGGATCGATGAATGTGAGAGTTGGACTCAGAGTAAGTGGGCTCGATCACGTTACCTCCATAACGTGATTGTGGTGACTTTTGCATATTTTATATTTTATACTATGAAAATTTTCTATATATTAGTAATCTCTTAAGAAAAACAGCATCTAGTTTGCGTGCAAATTTAACTGTTGGGTCATCTACCGACAAAATATCGAGCCATTACTTGTGCTAAATTAAATTTACTCATTTTGTCAAACAAATGCAAATGTTCTAGGATCAAGAATTTATACTTATTCCACAATTAATCATTAAAAAATGATGTCTAGTTTTGTCTTTAAAGATTTAGTTGTAGAATGAAGATTAAAAATATTAGGCATGATACATGTTCGAAATAATAATTATTTAAGTTTTGTGGACTTGCGATGATTATATTTCCTACTTTTTATGTAGTTTTAGATCTAAATTAATTTTCTTTACTTCAATATTTTCAGAGGGAGTGAGAAATGATCGATTAATAATTGCCAAGCCTGAAATTTTGAGTAATTTTATGTTTAGTCTTTATCAATAAATTCAGTATTCTTCTTACAACTCAAAGAAGAAAATTATGCTAAAACCATGAAACTCACCTCTTAAATGGATTTTATTAAACTTGAAAATCTTTTTTTCCCTCAAACCCCAGACCAAAATAAATTATAATTCGTAGATTTTACCTGCAACTACATATAAAACAACTGACAAACGAGACTTGTAATCTAAGGTTTGTGCCAATTAATATGGTATCCTTTATAAGAGAATTAATTATTATGTACAAATTCTAGATATATAAATGTTGTGTTAAGAAATGATATATATATATATATGTATATATATCTATATATATCGATCACGTAGATATATAATTTTCAGCTAATATATATATGTATATATGTATACATGTATGTATATTTAGAGAATTTCAATTTCATGCATGTGACTAGAAATTAAAAAATAAAGAGATTTTTTTAATGATCCAAAGGAGGAGGAAGCTGCTTTCTTGCACCGTAGCAACCAACACCTCGTGAAGTCAAGAAATTGATATGATAACAATTAGGAAGCTTCAGTAACTTCCAACAAGAACTACTCAATGATACGTATTACTTTATAGAATTATTTGAGGTTGTGAGCTGTCACTGGGAGGCATTGACCTTCCCCTCACCTATCCCAATATATCCCCACGCTTCCTCTTCAATGTCCTCCACCCTTGTGCTTGTTCTACTCTCTCTCTCTCTCTCTCTCTCTCTCTCTCTCTCCCCAAGTGTTTTCCCAGCCTTGACCACCATCACCATCAAAGCACCCTGAATGCAGCTTCTCCCTAATGATCTTGGTTTTCTTCTGAGTCCTTCAGCTTGTGGATCTTGGTTAATTTCCTGATGTCCACCGAATAGCCTTCTTCCTGATCATCGAACTTTTAGACTTCCATCTGATCTTCCTCACAAAGCCCCGTAACGAATCAGCTGTGAACCAATCTCTTCTTCAGTTCTAGTTTGTGTTAAGCTGGCTTGCTTACTTTTCCTTCTTCCTTAGAGAAGCATTTATAAAAGCCTTCAGATCACGTAATATTTGTCTGTGTCTTTTCATAACACAATCCAAAAAAAATCACAAAAAAGAAAGGTTAGTAGTATTTCTTATCTATGATCTCTGAGTAAAATTCCATCTGTTGTATCAAAACCTGGCTGCGGTTCTACCATTCCTATAGCAAAAGCTTCATAAAAACCATCAAATCATGTAACTTTTTCCCTTCTTAATCATCACTCCCATCCCCAACAAAAAAAAAGAACATCCCCCTCAAAAAAAAGCCAAAAAAATTACAGGTAGTTGCCAGTAGACAATGCCGGAGCCGGAAACGCCGACCGCGTCGGCCCCTGCGACGCCGGGCACGCCGGGCGCGCCGCTCTTCAACTCGCTCCGGGTTGACTCGCTCTCCTACGAACGGAAGTCGTTGCCGAGGTGCAACAAATGCCTCCCGGTGGACGCTTGGGCCTCCCCCCACACATGCTTCACGGAGTTCCCCAAGCCCGATGTCTCCCTCACCCGCAAGGTACGCACGTGCGAACTCTGCAACAGCACTCCCGTTACTTTTGGTTTGCGCATGTCTTTATTCATCAGCATCTCTTCGTATAAATTAACCTTATAATGTCTTCGAAGTATTTATTTAGTTCCTTGTTGCTTTTATTATTTTTCCGGTTATATTTAGAGTTATTGTTAGATTTTGTGACCTGTTATAATCGGATAAGATATATGATATAACTAATTGGATTCTGATATCAGTATCGGTCAATAGAAAAGAAGTCCATATTTTGAAGAATACCTTAGGGGATGCCCTTGATGGAAGGAACTCCTCTAATAACTTATCCTAGACCCTCTGCTCTCACCTATAAATAGACAGGACCTCAGGAGAGTTAAGGTGTGAGAAGCAACACAGAAACATCTAAGAGTTGCGTTAAGATTAGCAACACAGATGCGTCTAAGAGTTGCGTAAAAGAAATATTTCATAGACATCGATTGAGAGAGATTACAGTTTTCCTCTCAATCCCCCTGAGCCATCAATTACAAAGGTCCTGTGAAAGGATAGAAAGAGAGGAGAAGGAGCCTAGTTCTCCTTGCAGATTGACGGAGGCATTGGATTAAAGGAAGATATTCAGATCGAGATCTTTCCTCTTCCGCGCGGATGGCATCAAAAGGTACGCATCGTAAAAATACAGATCTATCCATATTTTTTTATTTCGATCCTAGGATTAAAGTTTTTAGCAATTACATAAGCATGATTAAAGATATTTTTATGCTTACAATTGGTATCAGAGCCTAGGTTCTTGAAATCAAAATTTTAGATCTGCTATTGTTCTGATTTACGATGTTTGATCTAAATTTTGTCAAATCGGTATTCCTATCAATTTTGGTTTATTGTCGTATCGCCTGCTTGCCGACGATGTTAGGGAAACAATGACGATCGTTGTGCAGCATCGCTGCCAACCTTGCTACGTACGGCTATAAGGGTCGTCGGCGACCGCACCGCAACAACCGGTAGATTGGCGCGCGAGTGCGGCAACCCCGTCTTGGGGCGCGATCGCCTGGCGATTGCGCGAGCATAGCGCGACAGCGATAATCGCGAGCACCAATCCGCGAGCACGAGCGCACACGCGCATGCACCGCATACGCGACGCCGCGCGTAATCGCGGCGGCGTTTCGGGCGCCGCACCATGGCGGCCATTTTCGGCACGCCGCGCACCGCGACGTCGTTTCAGCGCACGCACCACGGCCGCATGCAGCGGCGCGAGGCGTTGGAAGGTTTTCGGCAAAATTACAGTTTTGCCATTAGGGTTTCTAAAAAATAAAATTACAGTTTTGCTATTAAGCAGAAATTATAGTTTTGCCATTAAGTAAAAAAGAAACTATAAATTATTATTCATTTTATAGTTTTTCTCATATGACTTATTGATTACATGTGATAAATTAAAATCCAATTATTGTTCTTGGTTATTCACATGTATATAATTGAAATTGTGAAATAATGTTTATCTTTCACATAAAGGCATGATTTATACGTCATCATGATTATCATATGAGTTTTTCATTTTGCTAATTAATATTTAATAATTATTATGGTTATTATTTTATTATTAAACTATTTAGCATGAAATGAATTAGATTGATGAATATTATTTGTAATTTATCTCCTTAAGTTTTATCTGACCAGTAGCTGCCAAAGTGGCCTGGGATGGTAGACTTTTGGAATGTGAATTACAATAAAAAGTTTTATCATTTATAGGACATTTAAGCTGTATTTTATATTATTGTATTGGTCTTGTAGCCACCAAAGTGACCTAGACCAATAACTTATAAAATGACATTAAAGAATTAGTCCTAAATGATATTAAGAAAATAATATTCCAAAAATGGCACGCATAATTAGGAGATTTAGATAATCCCAAAGGAGTATCTACTTAAAATAATTATGTGATAGGGCAGGATGACACTGTTTAGATATTCTTGTAGTTTAGGGTTATATATCCAAAGGTAACAATACTATTCCACAAAGATGGTGTCAGTCCTCCATAGATGTTTTGAGTGAATACTAGATATGTCAATATTTCACCCAAAGGTGAAATGTAGATGATATCAATAGTTCATCATATTTTGGAACTTAAAGCATTAATGTTATTTTATATTTTACAGTGGTACTTTCGTCCATGCATTCTTATGCTTCTAGTGTCCCTGTACTCTCTGGATCAAATTATTCAGAATGGTTAGAGCAAGTACAATTCACACTAGGCATATTAGATCTTGATTTGGCATTGCTTGTTGAAAAGCCTACAGACTTGACTGATAATAGTACTGTGGAACAAGTCAATGAAATGAAAGCTTGGCAAAGATCTGATGAGCTCAGTTTAATGTTCATAAGAATGACGATTGCAAATAACATAAAGACTTCATTACCGATTGCAAATAGCGCACAGGAATATTTAAAGATTATTGAGGACAGATTTAAATTTGCTGATAAGTCATTAGTCGGCACATTAATGAAAAAACTGACTATAGCTCAGTACGATGGCACTCGAGGAATTCAGGATCATATCCTCAATATGGTAAAAGCAAAAGCTGAAAGCATTAGGCATGAATATTAATGAGTCTTTTCTCGTAGTTTATTCTTAATTCTCTTCCTTCATTTGGCCCATTCAAGATCCACTATAACACAAATAAGGATAAGTGGGATTTGAATGAGTTAACTAGTATGTGTGTTCAGGAAGAATTGAGATTAAGGCAGGAAAGTTCATTCAATATCATGACTACTACTCAAGGAGTTGGTAGCAAGAAAAGGAAGCGTCATCCATCCAAGAAATTTGCCGAGTCTGGAAATACTACACAGACTAATCAAAGAAAAGCTTTTACAGTAAAGTGCTTCTTTTGTGGCAAGAAAGGACATATGAAGAAGGATTGCATTAAACGCAAAACTTGGTTCGAAAAGAAAGGTATAAATATGACCTTTGTATGTTTTGAATCAAACATTACAGAAGTTCCTTTTAACACTTGGTGGATTGATTTTGGTGCTTCAACTCATGTTACCAATAATATGCAGGGATTTCTTTCAATCCGGAAACCAAAGGAATATGAAAGATTCATCATCATGGGAAATTATCTCAAAGCAAAAGTGGTATCAGTGGGAACTTATCGCTTACGCCTAGAGACGGGTCATTTGATGGATCTTATTGACACATGTTATGTCCCTACTATTTCTAGAAATTTGGTTTCTTTATCTAGAATTGATGAGTTAGGATATTGTCTTTCTTTTGGTAATGGTAAACTCAGTATATTTTATGATTCAATAAAAGTTGGTTCTGGAATTCTGTGTGATGGTTTGTACAAAATTAATTTGAATCCTGAGTTTGCAAAGACATTATTGACCCTGCAATCAACTATTGGATTGAAACGTAGTTTTAATAATGAAAGATCTTCTACTCTGTGACATAGACGATTTGGGCATATCTCCAAGGAAAGAATTGAAAGATTAGTGAAAAATAATATTTTGGAAGATTTAGACTTCACTGATTTTGATGTTTGTATAGATTGTATTAAGGGAAAGCAAACTAAACATACAAAGAAATATGCCACAAGAAGCAAAGAACTCCTTGAGATTATTCATATTGATATCTGTGGACCACTCCATATTCCTTGTTTTAGTGAAGAAAGGTATTTCATCACATTTATAGATGATCTGTCCAGATATGGCTATGTTTATCTAATACATGAAAAGTCTAAGGTCGTTGATACTCTTGAAGTATACATAAATAAGGTCGAGAGACAATTAGATAGAAAAGTTAAAATTGTCAGATCTGACAGGGGTGGTGAATTTTATGGCAGATATGATGAATCCGATCAAAATATTGGTCCTTTTGCTAGATTCCTAGAACAACGAGGTATTTGTGCTCAATATGTCTTACCAGGTGTGCCATAACAGAATGGTGTTGCTGAAAGGCGAAATCATACTCTTATGGATATGGTTAGGAGCATGATGAGTTATTCATCTATACCTGATTCAATGTGGGGTGAAGCTCTTAGGACAGCTATGTACATCTTGAACAGGGTTCCTAGTAAGTCAGTTTCATCAACTCTATTTGAGTTATGGACCGATAGGAAGCCCAGTCTGAGACATTTACATATTTGGGGATGTTCTGCAGAGATAAGAGTGTTCAATCCACATGAAAAGAAATTGGATCCAAGAACTATTTCTGGATATTTTATTGGTTATCCAAAAAAATCCAAGGGATACAAATTTTATTGCCCTAATCATAGTATGAGGATAGTAGAATCTGGTAATGCAAGATTCCTAGAGAATGGCGAAATCAATGGGAGTAAAAAATCTCGAAGGATCAATTTTGATATTGAAGAGATTCAGGTTAATTCTCCCGTATCATCTCCTATTCGAGAAATTGTTGTTCCTCAAATCAATGAAAGAATTGATGAGGGTGAACAACAAAATAACATTGATGAACTCTCACATGCTGTTGATGTCGCCGCTGATGGTCTTGTAGAACAATCACAATTGGCAGCTTTGAGAAAGTCTCAAAGGAAGAGGAAACATGCCATTTCTGATGATTATGTGGTATATCTACAAGAATCAGATTATGATATAGGAATAAAAGGAGACCTCTTATCATTTTCACAGGCCATAGAAGGTAATGATTCTGAAAAATGGTATGATGCAATGAAAGAAGAGATAAAATCAATGGACCAGAATGGTGTTTGGGAACTCGTTAAATTGCCTGATAATTGTAAAAGAGTCGATTGTAAATGGGTCTTTAAGACAAAACGTGACTCAACAGGCAATATTGAATGATATAAAGCTAGACTTGTAGCCAAAGGTTTTTCTCAAAAAGAAGGCATCGACTATAACAAGACTTTTTCTCTGGTTTCCAGAAAGGACTCGTTAAGAATCGTTATGGCTTTAGTAGCTTATTATGATCTTGAGTTACATCAGATGGATGTGAAAACTGCATTTCTGAATGGGGATCTGGATGAGAAAATCTATATGGAACAACCTGAAGGATTCATAGAAAAGGGAAAAGAAAGTTGGGCTTGTAAACTTAAGAAATCCATTTATGGCCTTAGACAAGCTTCCAAACAATGGTATATAAAGTTTCATGATACCATTACATCCTTCGGATTTAAGGAGAACGCTGTTGATCAGTGCATATATCTGAAGATAAGTGGGAGCAAGTTTATTATATTGGTCTTATATGTGGATGATATTTTACTTGCCAAAAGTGATCGTGGTTTATTGTATGAAACCAAGATATTTCTCAACAAGAACTTTAAGATGGTTGATATGAATGAGGCAGCTTATGTTATTGGCATTGAGATATTCAGGGATAGATCTCAAGGATTATTGGGACTGTCTCAGAAAGGATATATTAATCGTATTTTGGAGAGATTTAATATACAGCTTTGCTCAGCCAATGATACACCTATTACTAGAGGTGAAAAGTTTAGCCAAAACTAGTCCCCGAAAAATGACATAGAAAGGAATCAAATGAAAGATATTCCTTACGGATGCGCAATAGGAAGTCTATTATATGCTCAAACCTGTACAAGACCAGATATCAGTTTTGCAGTTGCAATGCTGGGTAGATATCAGAGTAACCCAGGAATGGAACATTGGAAAGCTGCAAAGAAAGTAATGAGATATCTGCAGGGGACAAAAGATTATATGCTCACATATAAGAGATCAGATCAGCTTGAAGTAACAGGATATTCAGATGCTAATTTTGTAAATTGCCTCGACAGTAGGAAGTCTACTTCAGGATCTATATTTATGTTAGCTGGTGGGGTAATTTCTTGAAAAAGTACAAAGCAATCGCTTATTGCATCATCTACAATGGAAGCTGAATTTGTAGCATGCTTTGAGGCCACAAATCAAGCATTATGGCTACGAAATTTCATCTCAGGACTTGGTGTAGTCGACTCAATTACCAAGCCGCTAAAGATATTTTGTGATAATACCGCAGTAGTTTTCTTCTCTAAGAATGGCAATACTCTAGTGGTTCCAAGCACATTGAGATAAAGTAGTTAGAGAAAGAGTCCAGAAACAACAAGTGTCAATTGAAAATCTGAGCACCACTATGATGATTGCTAATCCATTTACTAAAGCCTTACAGTGTAAAACATTTAAAGAACATGTTCTTAGAATGGGACTTGTGAGCAAGCCATAAAAGATATAGTGATGCATGTTTTAGTGGGTTCTATAATTGACATTTTTCCTTGCATAATTAAAGTTATTTGTTTCTGTTATCCTGTTTACATTTATGTTTATGCATATTATGGTTGAATATAATAACAAGATTGTCTTGACAAGACAAATTACAGGGGTCATTATGAACTATATTAGGAAAGACTAACGATGTTATAGTACATAGAAGGGAGTATGACATTGTTGATATACAACCGCTATGACTCGCATTAATGGTTGGACTTAATATAGTATTATTGTATTTATTGGACTTATTGGCTTGTTTTTTAAAATTCATGGTCATGTATAAAATTTTTGTTTCAAAAAAATTTTAGAATCTAATTAGGTAAAAATTATTTTTTTAAACAAACTTTTGTTTTGTTTATTTTTGATTTTGAATGCCTTTTATATCTTATCAATTAATGGGTCAAGTGGAAGAATGTTAGATTTTGTGGCCCGTTATAATCGGATAAGATATATGATATAACTAATTGGATTCTGATATCAGTATCGGTCAATAGAAAAGAAGTCTATATTTTAGAGGATACCTTAGGGGATGCCCTTGATGGAAGGAACTCTCCTAATAACTTATCCTAGACCCTCTACTCTCGCTTATAAATAGACAGGACCTCAGGGGAGTTAAGGTGTGAGAAGCAACACAGAAGCATCTAAGAGTTGTGTTAAGATTAGCAACACAGATGCGTCTAAGAGTTGTGTAAAAAAAATATTTCATAGACACCGATTGAGAGAGATTACAGTTTTCCTCTCAATCCCCCTGAGCCTCAATTACAGAGGTCCTGTGAAAGGATAGGAAGAGAGGAGAAGGAGCCTAGTTCTCCTTGCAGATTGACGGATGCATTGGATCAAAGGAAGATATTCAGATCGAGATCTTTCCTCTTTCGTGCGGATGACATCAAAAGGTACGCATCGTAAAAAATACAGATCTATCCATATTTTATTGATTTCGATCCTAGAATTAAAGTTTTTCTTAATTACAAGTATGATTAAAAATATTTTTGTGCTTATAGTTAACTCATGAAACATATTCTTTGTACCACATCATCCGTTAAAGGTTAAAATGGTGGCAAGTTTTGTTAAAGCTAAAAAGGTTAAAGGTTGTACCAGTAGCCCAACTTTGCAACATTGTTCACAATATCGATTTTGATAATATATTAATTTCTGACAGCAGTACCTTTACCCTTTTTCACGTCTTATCAGTGGTCAATATGTGAGCGTTTAGTATACTCAGGGTTAGTATAGTCTTGAGATGCGAGCAAGATACCAACCAATCCAATATTTGGCATCAATTAAATAATCAAATATGTCACTAGTTTGTCTTGGCGAAGCATTTCTAAGACAACTATCTATTTCCACAGTGAGCTCGGTTCATTCAAGGTAGGATTTGGCAAATTATTGCCATTGGTGCAAAAGTGATGAAAAAGAAAAGGACGGTTTAAAATATCCAGTTTAAGATCCTAACAAAAAAACATTCAAAATGGTTTTTATCCCCTTTATAATTTAAGTCCATCAATTAATGAAAGGTTAAGGAGCGATGAAACTCAAACGATCATCTCCAGTAAGTACGAGAAAAGTTGTGTGCTTTACCTTACCTTACCTAAGGTGAAACATGTGAGCAATATCTCAATAATATACATCTTCTGGGGGTTAGCAGCATTTGGCATGAGGGTGTGCATGATGACTAAGCGTTTGGCACAAGTCCATCACCTGCTTTGTCTCTTCTTCTCTGTCATCTCCAATCTATCACCTTTGCTAAGGAATGAATCCAAGGTCATATTCTTGCTTTGCGTCACAACCACAGCCAAACTAATTTCCAGTGTCCTTTATCCTGGTTTTCGTACCCAAAGTATCAGACTGATACAACAGGTATGACATTGCTGAGGTGTGGCTTGGATAGAGTATGAGGCTTTTATTGCTACTTCCTTCCTGCCTGGCTTTCCTAATCATGGTACTCTTAGTAGCTGCATATTTTAAAAAAAAACTCTTGATAACTGTGGATGAGTATGTCATGATCTTGGACTGAGGAATAAGAAGGGAAAGGGGAATGGTTCTCAACCTAACATATTAATTTGTATTATTTAAAAGATTTGTCTGGCTTCGCCGCCCCTATGGAGGCGTATCAACTCTAGATAATAAGATTTAGATAAAATTATTTATCCTCCTAAAGTCAATGATTCTTGTTTTTATCTCTTAAAAAATAAATTTAACATATATATTTTCTCTAAGACAGAAACTTGAGTGTATGTCCTTCAACAATAAATTATCATTTGAAATTTATATCTTCTAGAAATTTGTTTTGATTGTGAAAGTATTGGGGGTACTTTAGATATTTTATATTTTTAAGTCAAACAAGTTAACATTAGCCACAGCTAGAAGTGATTAACTTATGGATGTTAATGACATATGTTTATGTGAAGGATCTTAATATTCAGAGTTAAAAATATATAATATCTATGTGGATGTTTATGTGAAGGACCTTAGTATCCTGAAGAACATATGTATGCTATATGAAACTAAGGGTAATTGCTTCAGATTTTGCAAGGACAAATATATATATATATATGTATATATATGTATGTATATATATGTATGTATATATATGTATCTATATATATATACACATATATATACATATAATATATATATGTGTATATTTATATATGTATATTTATAGGAGAGAGAGAGAGAGAGAGAGAGAGAGAGAGAGAGAGAGAGGAGTTTATCATATCACTTTGTTCCAATCGATCTATGGGGCCTACATCCTTTTATTTTAGTTTGGTTTGTATTTATTTGTTTATCATAATAATAGACGCTTGGCCCCTCATGATTTGTCAGCATTAGTCAATACCTAATTGTGTTGAGATTGTGGCAGCCTGAATTATAATATATGATGTTTTAAGTCATATCCAGAGAGCTCACTTATGGTTAATGCCATTGCTTTCACTATTCCATTCTATTCATGAGAGTCATGCAGTAAAAGATGGATCGAACATCTTGGGCAGCAAGTAGAATAGAAAGAAAACTATTTAGGCCCTATCATTCACACAAGTTATTTCATCACGGGTTATTTTAATTTTATTATCATACACTAAAAACCATATATAATTAAATTTTTAGCAAATATTGGATGTTGTTTACAAACATTTGTTGATGTTATTGACCTTCAGGTTGATCTCAGTCGAAGAACATTTTTTTTAGTATGACTCGTTCTAAATTTTTAAATTTAGATGTAGCATATATTAATTATATATTTTAGCGTTTAAAGATTTACTAAGAAGACCCACTATATATTATTGTGATGCTTTACTAAACGATCTCTTGTTATGATTCATGAAAATTGTAGAAAATAGTTCTTTTATCTTGTTCATAAGGATTCATCGCTGTGTGCTGTTTAAAGTTATTAACTGTTCGAACAAGTTAATGTGGAGAATGATCTTAACAGTTGTACGTTGGTGCTTTGAAGTAAAAGATGTTTAGTTGTAGTGTGTGTGTTATTTTCATATAAGCCTGAATCAAAATTGGCAAC
The DNA here is from genome assembly GCA_023547065.1 of Musa troglodytarum. Classification (NCBI taxonomy): domain Eukaryota; kingdom Viridiplantae; phylum Streptophyta; class Magnoliopsida; order Zingiberales; family Musaceae; genus Musa; species Musa troglodytarum. The sequence goes on from CP097510.1 coordinate 71,345,419, forward strand.
ATCATTTTAAGGGAAAGAAAAATGCTGTTGAAGTTACCAACATTGCATTGATAATACGAGTGACAATTATTACGGTCTTTGTTGCTGGTATCAGAAGTATAGCAGTTTGACGGAATGGAGGATGTGACACGAGAAAGGACAGAAATCCTCAAACCAGACATCAGTACGATTTCATTGTGCTATCTGTAATCAACAATATCGAGTTGGAGGAACGCTTTTTTTTTTCCTGCTTCCAAGCCTGCTTTACTATAGTGGCACCATTTGGACCGTTCACTGACTCTTGGAGTTCTTCTTCTTCTTCTTACTGATAGCTAATGATGCTTTAGCTAATCCGTTTGTTTCTTGATGACAATAATTGATGGCAGATAGGAGCTGAATTCGTGGGCACCTTCATCCTAATCTTCGGCGCCACTGCAGCTCCCATAGTGAATCAGAAGTACAACGGGGCCGAGACTCTCATCGGCAACGCTGCATGCGCCGGTCTCGCCGTCATGATCGTCATCCTCTCCACCGGCCACATCTCCGGCGCCCATCTCAACCCCTCACTCACCATCGCCTTCGCGGTTCTCCGCCACTTCCCTTGGTCCCACGTCCCCGCCTACGTGGTGGCCCAAGTCTCCGCATCCATCTGCGCCTCCTTTGCGCTCAAGGGTGTCTTCCATCCTTTCCTTTCCGGTGGTGTCACTGTGCCTTCTGTCAGCACTGCTCAGGCCTTCTTCATCGAGTTCATCATCACTTTCAATCTCCTTTTCGTCGTGACCGCCGTCGCGACAGATACTCGCGCGGTAAACCGTGGCTACCCTACATATCTTCTCCACCTTACCCATTTTCATTCATCCTCCTTCCTTACTACTCGTGCAATCTAAACGTAGGTGGGAGAACTTGCCGGAATCGCGGTCGGGGCCACGGTTATGCTCAACATTCTTATAGCAGGGTTAGTGCGCATGCAACAAACATGACAGAATTACCAATGCATAAAGTTGTTCTCGTCATTATACTTGTAACACGGTTTCATCATTTTTCACGTTCGACTCAGGCCATCCAGTGGGGGATCAATGAATCCGGTCCGAACTCTCGGACCGGCGGTCGCAGCAGGCAACTACAAACAGATATGGATATATCTGGTGGCGCCGACTGCCGGTGCTGTCGCCGGAGCTGCGGTTTACACAGCTGTGAAGCTGAAGGGAGACGATGGCGAGATGCCGCGACGGAGCTTCCGCCGTTAAATGGTGGCTTTACTGCAGCTTGCTTTCAAGTAATAATAATAAACTCGGGTACGAGAAGGGTTGGTCTTTGTTTTCGATATATTACAGACTTATGCCGAAGCGGACGTGACATTAAGTTCGCTCTCTGCAAGTCTATCTCGTAGTGACTGAAGGAAGTGATATGATGTGGAGTAAAGACTATTATGTGTTGTGGATGTTAGTGCGATGTTGTCTTTTGAATCGTGTGAGATGGGGCGAACCGGATCACACGGTGATGTTTGGTTTGTCCTGATGCTTTGTGTGGTTGTCAGGAGTCTTGGAATACAGGGGGCGGGTGGTGCATCTATCTATCTGCCCTGTAGTACTTGTCCTGTCTAAAACATTATATATATATATATATATATATGCACCGTGTGTGTGTGCCTAGTATCTTAGTTGTGTCAATCTTGTTGTCCGGTGCTTTCTCGGAGTTTTGCTTGTCATTTATGGCAATTCACAACAATGTAGGTTATATACTATAGCACTTTAGATCCTCGAAACCTCTTCATCTACTCTAACCTGCGTCTTCTCCATCGATCTTATGAAACTATGACTCCCCAACTCCACTCTAATGTTGTGGTGCACTCACATCCGTCCCTGAAGCTAGCAAAACCCAAGTTCCTGGGCAAATCTCTTATAAAATAAAATAAAAATAAAAAAGGAAAGCTCAAGGTTTCGGAAACTGAAAGCGTTGTGCTAACTGATTTTGAAGCCAGTCAATCTTCGCCAAAACGATTGAGGATTGTAGATTAAGTTCTAATTAAATTGAATCTGATTCAAATCAATTGAATTGGTTCAACTAGTGTTCAGGTGAATTAAAGGTTAATTAGTATATGATTACTTGTGTTATTCATGTTCAAAGAATATTTGTCAGTTTTATGAGTTTAAGTGAAACCACTATTCCTCACGTAGATATTAAGAATTAAGTGGTTTCATTATTCCTCAAAAAGTACAAATAATGTTTGTCAGCATACTATTAGCGATACTATCACCTAAGCCTAGAGGTCATTAGTTGAACCTTTTAACGGGTCTAATTTGACTTGATTTTAAGCACAATAACTTTTTTGACAAGTGTACTTTATTTCGATTCAATACTGGCTTAACTTTACCTAATAATATCGATTAAGATCTTGATAAATCAACCATATATCTGATATATTTATGATGTTTTCAGCATGTTGTATATGTTGGGTCTCAGATTTTGATGATAAAATTAATTGATTATATTTTATTATCTAACTGCGTTTTGAGTAACATAGGTCTACTATTGATCAGGATTAGACAGTTAACGTAGAATGAATCAATGTTGCATCGGAGAAAATCACATTAGGAGATTGTACGCTAAGCCGGAGGTCCGATCGACAATTGGCAGAAGGCTTCGAACAAAGATATCGGGCATCGGGCCAAGAAGAGTGGTGCTACGCCAAGGATATCGGGGTTGCGAAGGTCAACCGCCAATTGGACAAAAGGCTGCAAGAGAGGATGATGCGCCAAAAAACCGGACGAAGCGCCGACCAATAATGTGCTAGGCAACAGGAGATTGATTCGTGTAACTGACTAGATCGTAGTAGAGTTAAAGTTTATGTGTCCAGGATTAAGTACGACAACGATGAAGACATAAAGCAAAACAAAGCACCGGAGTTAACTATGATGGAATCATTGGGAGTTTGAGAGTTCGACAGAAGTCCGAAGATTCATCATAGTGCTGTTGGAACTGGTCGAGAATGAGTTGGGAGCTCACCGAAGGGTTTTCAGAAGTTCACCAAAAGGTTCGTCGGAAGTTCATGGAGCTCGTCGAGAAAGATCAGAGCTTGCTGAAAAAGCTTGCCAAGATTGTCATAAAGTCTAAGAGCTTACCAGGAGTCCATAGAATGGTGTTCGAGGGTTCGTCGGAAGACCGTCGGAAGTTTACCGGAAGCTCACCGGAAGAAGTCTTAACTTATCGGACATTGTTTAGCTTAGAAAATATCTTTAATTTTATAGTTAGTACCTAATTAGGGTTAGGATTAGGAGTTAATCCTATAACCCTGGTAGGGGCCAACTGGGCCCATTAATGGATTGGTTTGGGTTGGATTCAAGGCCCAACTAGAAGTACTGGACCTTGTTTGACGATGGCACCATTAGACTAGAGCAATGGAACTGCTTGGGTTCAGCATCCTAGGTTGTACTGGGTGGTGGTACCGTCCAGTACACTGATAATGTTAGTATGCCCAAGTGATGGTACCACCAGACTAGTGGTGGTACCGCCCAGTGTCAGGGTCAAACTGATAGTGGTACAGCCAGTACCTAGTAAACCTAGGATAGAAAGGTTTTTGGCTCCAAGTTTAAATCCAATTGGAGTCTATAAATACCCCTCCCATCCTTGGGTTAAAAATATAAGTACTGAGAATTTAAAAGAAAAAAAAATGTCATAAAAACCCCTTCAAAATTTTCCTCCTCTAGCTTAGATAGATTTCAGCCGAAAGAGAGGAGTGTGCTTGCAAGGGTTACCTCCTAAGCCCATAAAAAAGAGAGAGCACTTGTAAGGGAGTTGGTCTTCGCTCGTTGAAAGGAAGACAACTAATGGAAAAACCGGTGGCCTCAATATTAGGACTCTAGTTATGAGAATCCTAATTTAGTTTTATTAATAAGGGCATTCATGTAAATCCTATCTAGCCGACCCCTATTAAAGAGGTGAAGAGGCCGGCTAGGTTAGGGTTAGGTTGCTTCTTAGAAAAGGAATCCTATTAGAGAGAGACTTTTATTAGAAGTAGGAGTCCTATTAGGGAAATAGTCCTATTAGAATTAGGAGTCATACTAGAGGAGTCCTAATTAGAAGTAGGAGTTGGTTAGAAGTAGGAGTCTTGAGTAAGAGTCCTATTAGGAGTTAGGGTTTAGAAGCCCTATAAATAGTCATGTATTCACCCTCTTTTCATCATGAATAGATCAATCTTTTAGTAGCCTTTGAGCAGCAACTTGGAGGAAGGAACCCCTATAGAGTTCCAATGAGGTCGATCCCCTATAAAGGTCAACCCCAAGCTTAGAATCTGTAAGGGTTCTATCACTTGGTATCAGAGCAGCATTTTTGGTGTCTCACTGCCCTTCTACAGCCATCCATCAGCCCTCCACAACCGCCCAAAGCAATTCCCACAATTGCTTAGAAGATCATCGTCGAATTCCGTCGTCATTTCCACCACCATAGATCATCCTTTGATCTTCCCGTGAATTGCAACAGGTTCTAATTATCTACTTTACTGCTGCTACAATTTAGTTATACTTATTCAAAAAATCTAAAAAATTCATTCCTATATTGCTGCATAAACTTTTTATGGCAAAGTTTTCATCTCTACAACGAAAGTTGCACTATAGAATTTCAGCCGCATAGCACTGCCTTTTTGATCTTGCTATTGTGTTTTTTCTATCCAAATCTCTATGAAATTTTTACGATGGCTTTGACACTTCCTAATAGTGGTTTTCCCTTTGGTTTTCCATTTGGTTTTGTCGAAAAATTCTCAATATAAATCACTTATCTTTTACATCAAAACTACTGCACTTTAGACGTAAAAATCTACTATAGTACATCTCTGTGATCCTCAATTTTGCTAAACCTCTTGTTGTCATTTCTTTCTATGAAATTTTTAACAGTATTACCTCTCCCTTTCAGTAGATTCTCTTTAAGTTTTACTTGAATCTCTTTTGAAAATTTCTGGAAAAAATTACATCTTTACTGTTGGAATTTTTTTGGCGAAAAATCTGGTGTTGCACCTTTGTCCTTTTTTCTTCTCCGTAACCTATCAAACCCTAGCCACCTTGCTGCCACAAACCAAGACGTCTTTAGGGCATTCCTCTAGCCTTAAGATGCAGCCATCATAATCTAGTTTTGTAACCCTAGCAACATCAAAAATCATAGCCTAAAATAGTAAACCATTACAGCCAAACCCTTCTATCACCGATCTATTGTCCGAACCTTGCACCACTCCATGCCATTAACCCGTTAACAGAAAAAAGACAAGGGCATCTCTGATCTACAGGTATATGCTATGGCTTCTCAAGATCCAATTGATGCCAAATTTGAAATATGGGAATCTCGGATTGAATCACGGCTTGAATCACGTTTGGAAGACAAATTGCGCGCTTTGTTTGCAGAATTCAGAATTGGACAACCACCGAGTCCAACCAAATTGCAGCAAAGAGAAAATTCAGAAAGGACCCCAGAAAAGGAGGGATAGCCCTCGGACATGCTTCAGCCATGCATGAGGGTGGACTTCCCACGATGGGAAGAAGGAGACCCGGCGGGGTGAATTTCGTGCGCCGAACGTTACTTTCGCTACTACTAAACGTCGGATAATGCTATGGTGGAGATTGCTATCATCCACCTTGAAGGAGATTCTATTCAATGGTACAATTGGCTAGAATATAATCATGGAGCTCCGATGTGGAATCAATTTAAGAACGCACTGCTGAACCATTTAGGACCTACAGAGAATGAAAATATCGACGGCCAACTCACAAAGATTCGATAAACCTCTACGATTCAAGAGTACCAAACTAGATTTGCAAAGCTATCCTACTTTGCTCATGATTAGACTGACTGTCAATTGTTAGGAATATTCATCGAAGGACTCAAGCTAGAGATAAAAGGGGAAGTTAAGGCGTAATAGCCCCGTACCGTGATGGTTGCGATTTCTTTTATCCAAATACAAGAAGAATGGCTCAGCCAAGATACTTAGAGGATGAGAACCACTCTTAGAACCTCAGCATATAAACCCCCTTCTACTCCCAGCCATCCTTCGCTACCAAAAAAATTGACAAGAGAAGAACTACGTGACCGATCAGCAAAGGGTCTTTATTGGCATTGCGACGAGCCGTGGAACCGCGATCATCGCTGCAAAAGGGGCCACCTCCTATTGATTGAACCTCTTGAAGACATGGAGGAGGAGGTCCAGGAGCATGAGAAAGAGGTCACGGATGAAGAATAGTAGCCAATTGATATTATGATGCATGCCCTTGCCGGTTACGCAAACTCGCAAACAATGAAAGTGGGAGGATTTCTAAAGCAACAACCGATCACCGTTCTTATTGACACCGGGAGCACTATTAATTTTATGAATAGCAAGGTTGCTATCTAGATGGCTTTATCTATTGAGAATTGCAACAGGTTCGATGTTAAGGTCGTAGATGGATAAATTTTGAAGTGTGATCGTAGGTGCCCACGGGTGAAACTATTGCTGCAGGACCAAGAGATAATTGCAGATTTTTTCCTCCTCCCTCTCAATGATTATGAGGCTGTGCTTGGCATCGAATGGTTGATGACATTAGGTGATATTTTTTAGAATTTTTTGAAATTAATTATGAAATTTTACAGTAAGGGGAAACAGGTGATACTGTACGGGAAACGTGGGGGTGACGTAATGACGATTTGCACACAACGAATGGAGAAAGTTTAACACAAAGCATGCAGTGGCTTTTTGGTACAACTTGAGCAGCAATCTAAGGAAGAGCCAACTAAATTTGAAGATCCAAACCTATTTCCCTTGCTTGTTGAATTTTCAGATATATTTGATGAACTTAAAGTCACAATGATAACAACACCAGTACTAGCATTACCCGACTTCGGCAAGACTTTTATTATTGAAGCCAATGCCTCCAGAGTAGGAATTGGTGTTGTACTAATGTAAGATGGCCACACCCTCGCTTATACTAATAAGGCGTTATCTTCTTCCCATCTCAAGATGACTATTTACGACAAGGAGATGCTTATGATTGTGCATGCGGTGTCCAAATGGAGACCATACTTGATTAGGCGATACTTTCAAATCAAAACAGATCATAAAAGCCTAAAATATTTCTTGGAGCAGAAGATATCTTCCCCTGAGCAACAAAAATGGGTAACAAAGCTTCTTGGATATGATTATGAAATAACTTATAAAAAGGGAAAAGATAATGTTGTTGTAGATGCGCTTTCGTGGCTACTTGAGCAAGCTGAATTTTTGACTATTTCACTTCCGACCAGCGACTTCCTTGAGGATATTAAGAGGGAATGGAAAGATAATCCAGAAACGAGTAAAATTATAAAAAATGGAGAAAGCACCAAGCTCCATGGCTCATTACAGTTGGGACTCAAAGGACTTGCGATATAAAGAACGTATTGTGCTTGTGCCAAATTCTACTTGCATAAAGACCATCCTTCAAGAGATGCATCCCACACCTATGGCCGGGCACTCCGGGTTCCTTAGAACCTATAAAAGAATTAAGAAATTTTTTTATTGGATTGGGATAAAAAATATTATTGCTAAATTTGTAGCACAATGTGATGTTTGTCAACGACACAAAGGTGAGATAGTGGCAAGTCCTGGAAAGTTGCAACCTCTACTCATCCCAGAATCAATATGGACTGATATATCAATGGATTTCATCGAAGGGCTTCCCTCATCACAAGGAAAAAGTATAATTTTTGTCGTGGTTGATCGCCTTACAAAGTATACTCACTTTTGTGCCATCCGTAATCCCTACACTGCTTCTAGTATTGCTCGAATCTTTATGGAGAATATTGTAAAATTATATAGGATGCTGAGATCTATTGTAAGTGATCGTGATAGGGTCTTCACGAGCAAATTTTGGACAGAGTTATTCCAGATGCAGGGTACTAAATTAAAGATGAGTACGACATATCACCCACAAACCGACGGCCAAACTGAAGTGGTGAACAGGTGTTTAGAGACATACCTTAGATGCTTCACCAGTGATCGACCAAAAGAATGGACAAAGTGGCTTCCCTTGGCCAAGTGATGGTATAATACAACTTATCATTCCTCCACAAAATGTACTCCCTATAAGGCCATGTATGGTCGACCCCCCCTGTAATTCCAAAATATATATTGGGCACCTCTAAAGTAGAATAAGTAGACAGGAAACTACAAGACAGAGACAAAATGCTAAAGTTGCTAAAAGATAATCTCACTGCAGCACAAGCAAGGATGAAATAGCAATATGATCAACACAAAGGCGAAAGAGAATTTTCAGTAGGAGATTGGGTCTTCCTACGGCTCCAGTTATACAAGCAAACATCAATCCAAACCAGAGTATCTATGAAGCTTTTATCATGGTTCTATGGATCCTACCAAATTTTGGAGCACATCGGAGCAGTAGCATACAGATTGGACTTACCCGCTAACTCCTGAATTCATCTAGTCTTCCATGTATCATGTTTGAAGCTCAAGTTAGGACAACATGAGACAGCCTAAAGCCATCTACTAAATATAACTACCCAAGGAGAGCTCCAGACCCAACCAAGTGCCATTATTGATCGATGGATCGTGACTCGATGACGACGACCTGCTACTGAAGTGTTAATACAATGGGCAAACATACCAGTAGAAGATGCCACTTGAGAGAATTATGACGACTTGTAGATCAAATTCCCATAATTTATGGAATGTCAGCCTCGAGGGCAAGGCTGATTTGAAGAGGACAGGTCTGTTAGGACTCTAGCTATGAGAGTCCTAATTTAGTTTCATTGATAAGAGCATTCATGTAAATCCTATCTAGCCAACCCCTATTAAAGAGGTGAAGAGGCCGGCTAGGTTAGGGTTAGGTTGCTTCTTAGAAAAGGAGTCCTATTAGAGAGAGACTCCTATTAGAAGTAGGAGTCTTATTAGAGAAAGAGTCATATTAGAAGTAGGAGTCCTATTAGGGAAAGAGTCCTATTAGAATTAGGTGTCCTACTAGAGAAGGAGTCCTAATTAGAAGTAGGAGTTGGTTAGAAGTAAGAGTCGTGAGTAAGAGTCCTATTAGGAGTTGGGGTTTAGAAGTCCTATAAATAGCCATGTATTCACCCTCTTTTCATCATGAATAGATCAATCTTTTAGTAGCCTTTGAGCAGTAACTTGGAGGAAGGAACCCCTATAGAGTTCTAAGGAGGCCGATCCCCTATAGAGATCAATCCCAAGCTTAGAATCCACAAGGGTTCTATCACTCAAGTGAAGAGGAATCGGGAGTAGACATAGGTCAGATGACTGAACTACTATAAAAATCAATTTGCATTTATTTCTTGCAAATTACTTTACTACAAACCATCTTCACTTTGCTGCTCTACTTGCTTACTACTTTTCTTCATCTCTAAATGCTCTCAAGTTAATTACGTTTTCAATATGCTTTAATGGAAATCGGTTTTAGTCGAAACATGATTTTTATCGTATGAAGTTTCTAAAATCATTTTAAATCGTCAAAATTTATCGTTCTTAACCGCTGCACTAATTCACCCCCCCCTCTTAGTGCCGCTCTAGATCCTAATAGTATACTCTTTTGACATGTTGTCTGATCTTTTGGTACTTCATTTGAAACTCTGATACATTGCTCTTTCCTTTAGCATATCGTCCATTCTACTGACATGTCAAATTTTCTATTACATTCAATCTTTTGACATAATATTCAATCCTTCTAATATGATATACAAACCTTTAGTATGAAGTCTGGGTTTTAGCATGTCGACCAATCCTTCGGCTCAATATGTTGAATCTTAGATTTGATGATGAAATTAATTAATAAATTTATGGACTAATACGCTTTTGAGATAAGTGATATAGGAAATACTTCGATCACAGAAATAAACTATCAAAGGATAAATTATCAAAGTAGGAGAATCAAACATTGTATTAGGAAAAGTATCATATTGGAAATTAGATGTCGAGTTGGAGGATTAGTTGACATGTCGAACATTAGACTTTGTGCTATAAGTTTAAGTATTAGAATCATAAAGGCACTAGGGGGAGGGGGGTAAATTAGTGTAATCAAAATAAAGTTCTAATTTAAAATTTTTGATTGATAAGGCCCGTATCGAAAATGTGTTTAACTAAAAATATGAGTAAGGGTAATGAGTAAGTAAATCAGTAAGCAACGACAAGGGAAAGCAAGAAAAGGATGCAAATCGATTTATAGTGGTTCGATCGTCTCGACCTACGTCTACTCCCAATTCCTCTTCTTACGAGGCCATTGGCTTTTGTTGGAAAATCCTATAGGGCAACATCTCATGTGCAGCGGAAGAACAAAAAATAAAACCATAGATTTTTTGTAAAAAGGTTTCATCGTTGTGCGAAGATCAGTGTGCCAAAAACAAATCTACAAAAACTACATGTGTAAAAGAAAATACCTAGGGAGATCGTATATCCCTAAATCCCTACAGATCTATAGGAGAGGATAAAGAAGGTCAAGCATCCTCCTCTCTAGCGGTATCCACATAGTAGGGACTACGACGATGCACCTCTTGTTAAATCTCGGGTTTTGATGATGAAGTAAATTGATGGGTTATTTAATCTAATCTATATTATTGAGATAAGTGTATAGGATTAACTATGATTTCTTGAAGACTTAAAGCAAATTACTGGAGTCAAGTAGTTGGGAGTTCGAGAGTTCACCAGAAGTTCGAAGAATCATCAAAGATGCTGCCAGAACCAACCGAGAAAGAATCGAAAACTTGCTGAAGGTCTCGGAAGTTCGCTAGAAAGATCATCGAAGGTTTGCGGAGCTCACCGAGAAGGTTCAGAAGCTTGCCAAAGACTCGCCGAACTTGCCATAGAGTACGGTAGCCTGTTGGGAGTCCGTCGGAAGAAATCCGAGGGTGCATCGGAAGTCGACCGGAAGTTTGCTGGAAAGCTCGTCGGAAGAAGACTCGACATTGTCGGTTGTTAATTTGCTTAGAATTATGTTTCAATTTCGTAGTTAACATGTAATTAGGGTAAGGATTAGGTAATAATCCTGTTTAACCCTTGTAGAGGCCAATTGGGACTTAGTTGGGCTGATTTGGGCTGAAGTTAGGGCCCATTCAGTCATGCTGAGAAGTCTGACGGTGGCACCACCAGACCAAGGCGATGTCATCGTCCAGGGACCAAAATCCCAGATGTGCTAGGCGTTGGCACCACCCAGGTCAACGGTGGTACCGTCGACTTTAATACTTGGTAGGCAATGGTACTGCTAGTGTCAGGCAATGGTACCGCCAGACCACAGAGTCTGAGGACTCTATCAGGCGATGGTACCACCAGTGTTAGACGGTGGTACTGCTAGTAGCCTAGAAAACCGAGAAGATTCAAATTTGGGCTCCAAATTTAAATCCTCTTGGAGCCTATAAAAACCCCTCCTATCCTTGGGTTGAGGTATGCAAGCACATACACCTTGAAAGCTAGAAAATCTGTTCAAATCTCTCTAAAAGTCTCTCCTTTAGTTTTTTCTCTTGTGTTCGATTCAAAAGAAAGGAGTGAGTGCTTGTAAGGATTTGTCTTCTAAGTCCATCAAAAGGAGAAAGTGCTGTAAAAGGGAATTGGTCTTCACCCTTCGAAGGAAGACACCTAGTGAAAAACCGGTGGCCTCAAGAGAAGAGGAATCGGGAGTGGACGTAGGTCATATGACTAAACCACTATAAAAGCTCTAGTTTGCATTTTAATATTGTCACTTACATTTCTGCAAACTTATTTGATTTACTTACTCTACTTCCTCCTCACTTCCTTATGAATCATTTTAAGTTTATACGCAATCGAAACTAAATTTCATCGAAACGTAATTTTGTCGCACAAAGTTTTTGAAGTTATTTTAAATCGTCAAAAAGTTATCATTATTAACTGCTGTACTAATTCACCTCCCCTTTTAGTGCCGCTCGATCCCTAACAATTGGTATTAGAGCCTGATCACTCTCATCTAGTTTAAAATCCAAGAGAGATAACTTATTCCGACATACAAGAGAGTCATTCAATTATACGTCCACCCATGTACAATGGGTCGGATTACATATATTGGAAGACTCGTATGAGGATCTTTCTTATTTCTATGGACTTTGAGCTTTGGAATATCATTGAAAATAGATTTCAAAAATCCTTTCTTCTGATAAGCGAATGGAATGAATCGGAAAAGAAGGTTTTTGCTTTAAATACAAAGGCTATGAATGCCTTATTTTGTGCACTTGATAAAAATGAGTTTAATTGTGTTTCGATTTGTGAATCAGCTTTTGATATTTGACGTAATCTAGAAATCACTCATGAAGGCACTAGCCGAGTAAAAAGTCCATAATCAATATTCTTGTACATTCTTTTGAACTTTTTCGGATGAAACTAAGTGAGTCTATTGGAGACATGTACACCTATTTCACGGATGTCGTCAATGGACTCAAAGCACTTGGTAAAGGTTTTTTTGATTTTGAACTTGTAACTAAAATTTTAAGATCCCTTCCAAAGAGTTAGGATCCAAAGGTTACGGCCATTCAAGAGGCCAAAGACATTAAAATTTTTCCTCTTGAAGAATTTATTGGATCTCTAATGACCTACGAAATGATATGCCATGCTCATGAAGAGCTTGAGAATCCCCTTCCAAAGAATAGGAAGGATATGACATTAAGAACATAAGAAGACCACTTGAAAGAAACATCAAGTGATGAGGACAATGACGATGACATTGCACTCTTAACTCAAAAATTTAAAAAATTTATAAGAAGGAATAAATTTAAAAATGACACTAAAAATAAACTTGAACAAAAAAGGGACCAAGTCATATGTTATGAATGCAAGAAGTCATGGCATTTCAAAAATGAATGCCCCCAAGTCAAGAAGAAGCAATTGAAGAAGAATAAAACTTTAAAGATGACGTGGGATGACTCAAGTGACTCCGAGAATGAAGAAACAAGCAACAAAGAGGAGGCCAACTTCGCGCTAATGGCTTTAGGAGAAGAGGTATGTGATTTAATTAATGAAGATTTATCTTTCGACGAACTTTCAATAGCTTTTCATGAATTATTCGATGAGTGTAGAACTATTAGTAAAAAGTTCAATTTATTAAAGAAGGAGTACACTTTATTACTAGATAAACTTGATAGTCTTCAATCTTCCTTTTCACCTCCATGCTCTAAGTGTGAACACTTAGAAGTAATAAAAAATGAGAACTTGCTACCTAAAGAGACCCTAAACAAGTTTAAGGTTTATAGCAAGGGCTTGGACATGATCCTTGCAAACAAGGGTCACGTCGCAAATAGAAGTGGAATTGGATTTATAAGTGGATCTCACCAAAATCCTACCACCTTCATTAAAGGACCCACACTACATGTATCACCTCGTTTGAAATGTAATTTTTATTGTAAATCTGGATATGTTGTTTATAAATGTCCATTTAGGAAAATTAGTCTACGCAAATTGATATGGATTCCTAAAGGAACCATAAATAATTCAATGCTAAATGACAAAATTAGTAGATCAATATTTGAGGCACCCAAAATCAAATGGGTATCTAAAAACTATCCTCTTTTGTAGACACATTCACAAGCTAGGAGCAAGAGATGATATCTTGATAGTGGATGCTCAAGGCACATGACCAGAGATCTATCTCAATTCTCTATGCTCGCTAGCAAGGAAGAAGGGTATGTCACCTTCGGAGACAACAACAAGGGTAAAATCATTGGCAAGTGAACCATAGGTAACAAATCAAGTTTTTCAATTGATAATGTGTTACTAATTGATGGATTAAAACATAATCTCTTGAGCATTAGGCAATTATGCGATAAAGGTTATATTGTTAGATTTGAATCTAATGCTTGCATCATTGAAAAACCAAACAACAACATATTTATGATTGCATTAAAACAAAATAATGTTTATACCATTAACATTGAAGAACTTAGTAATGAAATGTGCTTTTCTATTTTAAATGATGATGCTTGGTTTTAGCATAGGAGATTAGACTATGCAAGCATGAAACTAATATCTAAAATTTCATCTAAAGAACTAGTACGAGGAATTCCTAATATCAAGTTTGTCAAGGATAAAGTATGTGATGCATGTCAATTAGGAAAACAAATAAAAACTAGCTTCAAATCAAAGAATCAAATAAGCACCTCTAGACCATTACAATTGATCCATATGGATTTATTTGGACTAATCGACACAACAAGTCTAGGAGATAGCAAATACGCGTTTGTCACTGTAGATGACTATAGTAGATATATTTGGACCTATTTTTTTGCTCACAAAAGTGATTGCTTTAAATATTTTTCTAAATTTTGTAAACTTACTCAAAACAAAAAGGGTTTCATGATTTCATCGATTCAGAGTGATCATGGTGGAGAATTCCAAAATCATGACTTCTAAAATTTTTGTGAATCTAATGGGTATAACCATAACTTCTCTACTCTAAAGAATCCTCAACAAAATAGAGTAGTAGAAAGAAAGAATAGAAATTTACAAGAAATGACACGAACCATGTTAAATGAACATAGTTTACCCAAATATTTTTGGGCCGAAGCCGTTAATATGGCTTGCTATGTCATGAATAGGGTTCTAGTAAGACCATCTCTATCCAAAACCTCTTATGAATTATGAAATAATAAAAAACCAAATATTTCTTATTTTAAAATTTTCGATTGCAAATGCTTTATCTTGAATGAAAAGGATGCCTTAGGAAAATTCGATGCTAAATCCGATGAAGGCATCTTTCTTAGTTACTCTTCTATTTTTAAAGTTTTTCATATTTTTAACAAAAGAACGTTAGTTATAGAAGAGTCTATTCATGTAGTTTTTTATGAAGTTTCCGAACTTAAGAAAAATAATTTTGATGATGATCTTGGTTTTGATAGTTTGAATTTAAATGAACCATCTCCTCAAAATAATAACTTGGATGCATCTTCTTCCTAAATTTCCTTACCCAAGGAATGAAAGTATGTAGATACCCTTCCAAAGGAGCTAATTGTAGGAGACACATCGAAAGGGGTTCAAACTCGTTCTTCCTTTAAAAATTTATGTGCCCATGCTGCTTTTCTTTCTCAAATTGAACCTAAGAGCATTGACGATGCCTTGAAAGATGATTCTTGGGTTATCACAATACAAGAAGAATTGAATCAATTTGAGAGAAATGAGGTATGGAAGCCTGTTCCTAGACCTAGTGACTGTTGGGAAATCCGTCATGGGGGGAGCGACATCACATGCGTAGCGAAAGAACAGAAAACAAAACACTCTAGATTTCCCATAGAAAGTTTTCGTTATCATGCGAAGATCGGTGCGTCAAAAGCAAATCCGCAAAAACTGCACATGTAAAAGAAGATACCTAGGGAGATCGTATATCCCTGAATTCCTGCAGATCTGTGGGAGAGGATGAAGGAAGTCAAGTGTCCTTCTCTCTAGCGGTATCCACACAGCAGGGATTACGACGATGCTCCTCTCTCTCTTGGGGGAGGAGAACAGGAGGTGGCTACCAAAAGAAACCCTTAGCCTATAGAGCTTTGGTCCCCTCCTATTTATAGAGGCCCCCGCTGAAAAATCTTAATGGATCTTTTGCCCTATTGGGTATTGGATCTCCATCCAATTACCCAAGCCTCTTGGATTAGTGGGCCTCTACCCAATAATCTCTTATTAGCAATTATTGGATCTAATCTCAAGATCCAATAATTTAGGGGCTTAATGGATATCCAATAAGATAGGGGGTTCAACGGATATCTCATATCTGAACCTCTACTCATCGCAACACCTACCATATGTGTGTGACCCTCTAGGCCCAATATCGAGCTGGTCGTGAGTTATACTTGTTAGAACTCCTTCTGACATAGTGAATTATTATCTCTATAATAATTCACCCAACTCATCGACCGCGATCGTACCAGGCCACTACGCCGCGGCCCCTAGACGATACAAGGGAATCCAATCCTTTGGACCTATTTGTCCTCAGTTACCATGTATCTATAGTCTCTCATCCATCTAATATCTCAGAGACGCTATACCAGGCATGGTGCTGTCAGGCCCATACGGTCTCTCCTCGAGTCTTGCTCTTGTCAGATTCTCCCGAAGAACTCTTTCTCTCTCAATCCGAATAACCTTGGCCAAGGATTTGTTTGAGCAAGAACACATGGGATATTCTTCTTATGATACCGAGAGCGAATGATCCTCTATTGACACTCAATAGCCCTCGTAAGGTTGGCTACCACTCCCAATGACCGACTATAGTAGATATGGAGCTTTCCAAACCTATAAGTTCGGTATCAAAGAGTGGCGTACTCATACAGGACATCCTTGGTGTCTCATGTCTAAGGACCAGATACACTACTGGGACTACGAAATCGCTGTCTAATGTGAGGTATCAATAACCATCCAACATTCCGTAGGCGGATCAATCAGTGAACTCATTCTCCAATGAGCACCTACACTATACCCTTAGTGTCCCCACACGAGTAGCAATGAGACCAGCTATCTCCATCATATGAACGGGTATACAGCACACCAGTCTATCCGGTTATCTCGATGTCCTTCTCGAGTAACCTATGATCAGGATAATTTAGGGTCTGTGTTTAAAGGTGAATTGATCTCAGTATCATGATCTCATCACGATCCGATTCCCATTGCACAAATCCTGGGGCATCACAATATACATCTAGATAATGTGAGATAATGCCAATAATCATAAGTAAAGAGATTGACACAGCATGTTACAGGTGCTATCACTCATGTGATTGGCTTGTAGGACACCTATAACTAGCAATCTCCCACTTGACCTAAAGCCAATCACCAATATGTCTGATCCCCATCAGACTTCTGTAACGCTCAAAGACATTCTGAGTTAATAGCTTTGTCAGTGGATCTGGAATGTTATCTTCGGATGGAACTCTTTCCATTACTACATCTCTTCGGGCCACGATCTCTCTGATAAGTTGGAACCTCCTCAGGACACTTCTGATGAGACCCGGGTTCCCTTATTTGAGTAATCGTCTCGTATTTGTCGTAATATAAAGGAATCAGCTCCTCGCTGCTTGGGATGACTCCTAGATCTGTGATGAACTACTTCATCCGACTTCTCCTTTGCCGCTCGCAGCAATGTATTCCGCCTCGTGGTCGAGTCAGAGTAGTGTCCGGCTTGGAACTCTTCCAAAGATACTACTTCTCCATTCAAGGTGAAGATATACCCTGAATTCGACTTGCTATCATTGACATGGGACTGCAAGCTTAAGTCCGCATAGCCCTCAACTATAAGGCTACTACCTCCATATACCAGTAAAAGATCCTTAGTCTTTCTCAAGTACTTAAGGATACATTTTATTGCTTTCAGGTCTAAGCTTGATTTGCTCGATATCCGCCGTGACACTCACAAAGATACGCTATATCAGGCCTGGTACATAGCATAGCATACATGATAGATCCTATCGCTGATGTATATGACATCATATCCATGTGTGCCCTTTCTTCAGGAGTCTTTGGGGACATACTCCTAGAAATTGATATTCTATGTCTCATTGGTATGAGACCTCTTTTGAAATTTTTCATGCCAGACCTTTTGACAATGGTGTCTATGTACCTGGATTGGGACAAGCCAAGCATCCTCTTGGATATATCTCTATAGATCCGTATCCCCAATATGTAGGATGCTTCCCCTTAGTCCTTTATGGAGA
This sequence comes from Musa troglodytarum, assembly GCA_023547065.1. NCBI lineage: Eukaryota > Viridiplantae > Streptophyta > Magnoliopsida > Zingiberales > Musaceae > Musa > Musa troglodytarum. The sequence goes on from CP097510.1 coordinate 71,363,041, forward strand.
AGTGCCTAGATAACCAAGTCTTTACTGTGGAGAGCATTCCTACATCATTCCCAATGATTAGGATATCATCCACATATAATACCAAAAAGGTGATAGTGCTCCCACTTAATTTCCTATACTCACATGGTTCATCTTCTTTCTGAACGAAGTCATAAGATCTGATTACCTCATCAAATCTTATGTTCCAACTTCAGGAAGCTTGCTTCAATCCATAAATGGACCTAAGCAACTTGCACACCTTATCTGGGTTATCCTTGGACACAAATCCCTCAGGCTATATCGTATACACCTCCTCATCAAGGTTACCATTAAGGAATATGGTTTTAACGTCCATCTGCCAGATCTCATAATCATAATGTGCTACAATAGCCAATAGAATTCGAATGGATTTTAGCATGTCTACAGGTGAGAAAGTTTCGTCATAGTCAACACCTTGCCTTTGATGATACTCCTTAGCAACTAGCCTTGCTTTATAGGTCTTTACCTTTCCATCTACTCCAATCTTCTTTTTAAAGATCTACTTGTAACCAATGGGTATAATACCCTCGGGTGCATCAACTAGGTTCTAAACCTTGTTGGAGTACATGGAATCCATTTCTGAATTCATGGCTTCTTGTCATTTCCCAGAGTCTATGCTCATAATAGCCTCCTCGCAGGTCTGAGGATCAATATCTTCAACATCCTCTCTTCTGATATGTCCCACATATCTCTCAGGAGGATGGGATACTCTATCGGACCTACATAAAGTTGGAACTTGTGTGTTAGGTATCTGAACAGACTCTCGCTGTGGAATGATGCTTAAGCTAGATTCTCCAACCTCGCTCAACTCTATCATGCTCCCACTGTCTCTACCAAGAATGTGTTCCTTCTCAAGGAACACTGCTCTCTTGGCTACAAAGACCTTTCGGTCCTTAAGGTGATAGAAATAATATCCACAAGTTTCTTTGGGGTATCCCACGAACTTGCACCGTTCCGTCCTAGATTCCAACTTGTCAGGGTTGTGTCTCTCAACGTGGGCAGGGCAGCCCCAAATCTTAACAATCTTAAGATCGGGCTTCTTCCCATTCCATATCTCATATAGAGTAGACATCACTGATTTAGTTGGAATTCTGTTCAGAAGGTAAGTTGTGGTCTTTAGGGCATATCCCCAGAATGAGATAGGTAGGTCGGCGAAACATATCATGGAATGCATCATGTCTAACAGTGTGCGATTCCTCCTTTCTGATACACTATTAAGTTGTGGTATATAAGGAGGTGTCTATTGGGATAAAATCCCATGGTCTTTGAGGAACTGGGTGAACTCTATACTCGAGTACTCACCTCCTCGATCTGATTGAAGGGTTTTAATACTCTTTCCTATCTAGTTCTCCTCTTCTTATTTCCTCTTAGACTCACTTACACTCATGATATGTGGAGTTGTATCTAGCATATATAAACCATTATGCAATGTTCCTTTCGTGATGATCTGATCATCTTATTATTATTGAACAACCATTGTTCTCAAAAATTAATTTATATCCAATAACTGTCAAACATGAAATGGAAATAATATTTTTGATAATAGAAGGAACATAATAGCATGCATCTAATGCAATAATAGCTCCACCAGGCAGATGTAAGGTGACCTTGCCAATAGCTAGTGCAGCAACCTTTGGTCCATTGCCTATCTTAAGGTCCATCTCACCTCTGTTCAATCTCCTAGGTCCTGCCAAAACCTGCAACGAAATGCAAATATGATAAGCACTCCCGGTATCTAATACCCATGTGTTATCATAAGATTCTGACAAATGGAGACTGATCATGAATATACCTGAAGCTTCTGCAAGCTTCTGTTTCGCCCTCTTTGCAAGGTACTCTTTGCAGTTCCTCTTCCAGTGCCCATCTTTGCTGCGGTGGAAGCACTGACCTTTGTCCTTTGTTGGGTCTTTCTTGGCAACCTTTGCCTTACCCATTTTGCTCTTACCCTTGCCCTTCTTAAGGGTCTTCTTAGCCTTTCTTTTCTTTCTGGTCTCACCAATGTAGAGAACCGGCTTCTCTTTCTTGATGGTGCTCTCTACTTCTCTTAACATATTGAGGAGCTCTGGGAGGGTCACCTCAGGTTTGTTCATATTAAAATTTATTATGAACTGAGAAAAGGAATCTGGTAGGGACTGAAGTACAAGATCCACACACAAAGTTATCCTCTAGGACCATTCCTAGACTATGAGTTTCTCGATCCACTCAATCATCTTAAGGATATGGTTCTGAACTGGTGTCCCTCACTCATCCTAGCACTAAAAGACTCTTTGATATCTCATATCGTGGTTCTTCCTATTCCTCAAATAGTTTTGGAGATGTAGAAGTATGGAATTTCTTATCTCATATCTTTCATGCTCATGAATCATAGTCATATGCCAACATGAGCAGTGGAATTATCTAAGTGCTTCATGGCGATCTCATCCTATACCGTTAGGTGTAGGGATCAACGTATCAAGGACAGTGATATTTTTATTGAGCGATTCTCTCTGAAGCCAATAATCGTATAATTGGACGATGATGGGTTGGCATCAAGTATAGTAAAGATTTAGCGATATTTTAATAAAAAATAAGCAAATAAATAATATGCAGACTTTGTTGAAATTAAATAATTAAGATAAGGACTTCTATCTTAATGTATTCTCACTAATTTTTTGCAAGACACACATCACCCTCCGGTATATGAATCGGAGACCCCCGGCGGATCTCTAGTGGGGATCAGGATCCAATCGGCGTCTTAACATAACCTCGAGGGACTCGACCAATCACGTTAACCCCGTAAAGGTATGCAACTATTGCCAATCACAACTCTTTGTGATTCCTATCCTGTTCGGCCTCCGAACCACCATGGCCTCGAGGGACTCGACCAACCATGATGTTCAGTTAAGTCATTAACATCGTTACCAGATGAGTCTGATTAGGTGATATACTCTCGAGGGACTCAACCAACTCAACCTACATCGGGAATCGGCTCCTAGCTATAACGATGGAAGGCCACGTGGGTCAATCTAATTACCTCACGTTTACCGACTTAATATTATTAATGGAGAGGATTTTTTGATTTGGTCTCCTAACATAATGTATCACACACATACGTATTTAATATATATATCTACATCACATGCAAATATATATATACATATCTAGTAGGTGTATAACTAATCACACATCACATGAGCAATCATACCAGATGATCATGGACCATATCCTAATGTGATCAGGCCTGAGCCAGTGGACCCAATCACTCACATTAAGATCTATGTGTACTTCGGTGTATCTCTATGCCCTGTGATCATCCATCTCGCTTCGTCGGATCCGTCGACATCTCAACGCATCTCCATGCGTCAGATCGTCCGTCTCGGCCTCACGAGTCACGCTACCACTGCGCCTCCTCTGATAATTACAACATAATTACAGGCACATAGGCCCAACAATAAATGAGAAAAATAGAGGCTCGCAGACCCCAATAATAATAATCACATATACACAGACCACATCACAAGTCCATGATCATCTGTTCACATCATATATCACATGTATATGTTATTTTATAGGACTACTAGATAAATAATAATAGTTAATTAAACTATTTAATTAACTAATATTTATGAAAATAGAGATAGAGGAAATTTTCTGAATTCCCAAGGGTATTTTGGTCAATCGACCAAAAGGACAAACATTGGAATTTCTCAAATGCTGAGGGTATTTTGGTAATTCTGTCAAAGGGGATAGAATTTGAAAATTTTGAATTTCCATGGGGCAAAATCATCTTTTGTCCAAAAACCCTAATCCCTCTGCCCTGTTGTGTTTGCGGTTGCGGTGCGCTCGCTGCCACCTAACCGGCGACGGCGCCGTGGGTGGTATGGCCACAGCAAGTGGGCGCAGCGCCTGCAGGCGCTGCCCCAGCCACGGGTGGGCGTCGCTCACACAAGCACCACCCACGGGGCAGCACCCGCAGGCGCTGCCTCGCGGGCAACCCACGGCGCCCGCCGAGCGCCAGCGCGGCGCCTCTGTAGGCGCAGCGCCCGCGGCACTATTCCGCGGGCGCGCATCGCTGCCCGCAGCATGCGCTGGCGCCTCTGCCGCAGCGCCAGCATGCGCCAGCGCGCGCTGCCCGCGCATGCGCTGCGCGCGCCAGGCTTGCAGCGCTGCTGCCACGCGGCTTACTGCTTGCAACAGCCGGCGGCTGGCAGCGGCGCACATGTGGACGCGATCACTGCAAGGCTGCAAGCAACGCATGCAACAGATCCGCCATCCGCAGCGGCAGCAACAGTTGCTTTCCTTTTCTTTGGCGCTCTACAATGATTTTTTGGCTTAATCACATGCATAGCGGAAGAACAGAAAACAAAACACCCTAGATTTCCCGTAGAATGTTTCCGTCGTCGTGCGAAGATCGGTGCGTCAAAAGCAAATCCGCGAAAATTGCACATGTAAAAGAAGATACCTAGGGAGATCGTATATCCCTGAATTCTTATAGATCTATGGGAGAGGATGAAGGAAGTCAAGTGTCCTCCTCTCTAGCGGTATCCACACAGCAGGGATTGCGATGATGCTCCTCTCTCTTTAGGGGGAGGAGAACAGGAGGTGGCTACCAAAAGAAACTCTCAGCCTATAGAGCTTTGGTCCCCTCCTATTTATAGAGGCCCCCTCTGAAAAACCCTAATGGATCTTTTGCCCTATTGGGTATTGGATCTCCATCCAATTATCCAAGCCTCTTGGATTAGTGGGCCTCTACCCAATAATCTCTTATTAGCAATTATTGGATCTCATCTCAGGATCCAATAATTCAGAGGCTTAATGGATATCTAATAAGATAGGGGGTTCAGCAGATATCTCATATCTGAACCTCTACTCGTCGCAACACCTACCATATGTGTGTGACCCTCTAGGCCCAATATCGAGCTGGCCGTGAGTTATACCGGTCAGAACTCCTTCTGACATAGTGAATTATTATCTCTATAATAATTCACCCAACTCATCGATCGTGGTCGTACCAGGCCACTACGCCGCGGCCCCTAGATGATACAGGGGAATCCAATCCTTTGGACCTATTTGTCTCCAATTACCATGTATCTATAGTCTCTCATCCATCTAATATCCCAGAGACCCTATACCAGGCATGGTGCTGTCAGGCCCATATGGTCTCTCCTCGAGTCTTGCTTTTGTCGGATTCTCCCGGAGAACTCTTTCTCTCTCAATCTGAATAATCTTGGCCAAGGATTTGTTCGAGCAAGAACACATGAGATATTCCTCTCATGATACCGAGAGCGAATGATCCTCTATTGACACTCAATAGCCCTCGTAAGGTTGGCTACCTGATAGGACCCTAGCAGGGTAAGGTCCTACTCAACCATGTAGCAGCTAATAAAAATCTTGTGAGAATGTAATAAACCCCACCTAGCCACCTCTATTCTATAAAGAAGAGAGGCTAGTGTTTATATTTGGGTCTTTGGGCTTCTTAGCCGTCGCCCCCTTGTTACTAGGCCGACCCGCTAAGGTTGAGGACAAATTGGGTAGTTCACTTATGAAGCAACCCCTAGGGCTAGGGTTTGAAGCTCTATATAAGCTTGTAGCCTCCACCTCTTTGGAATAAGAAAGATCAATCTACAATTGCAGCCACCAGGCTACTTGGAGGGTGGAACCCCTATAGCGTTCCAAGGGTTGATCCCCCTCAAAGATCAATCTCTATAGAATTCCTCCGGGTTCTATCATCTGGTATCGAGCAGCGATCTTGCTACTTTTGCTGCCATCCCTGCCGCCCACCATTAGCCAAGCAATTCCCATAATTGCTCTTGACGTCGTCGTCTCCACCATCATCTCTTGACGTAGATCAAATCAATCTACAGTCTCCACCTCTAATTGCATCAGAGATTTGGTATTTTTCTACTACCAATACCTTTCGCTGCTGCAATTTTTCATCTAAAATATCAAAAAGAAGTTTTTCTATCGATCCCTTGCTGCGAATTCCTTGCGTCGCAAAAGTTACCATCTTTGCGAACGAAGGATTGCTGCAGAAAATTTCAGCCGTGTGTTGCTGCCTTTAACCGATCTAATTGTTATCCTTTTTGAACGAAATTTTTTGTGCACCTCATAGATCATCTTGGCTCCCATCCATGATTGATCTATTGTGGAATTCATCACAAAAACAAATTCGTGTGTTGCTGCAATCTCTCGTCGCAAACTACTGAAATTTTTCGACGAGAATTCTGCTATCGCAACTTGCACCGATTTCTTTACTGCTTTGCTGCCAAAATTTCTTGATCCAATTTGTTATCCTTGTTGCTATCTAAACTAAGATTCTACTGTCAAACCCCCTCCTCAAATCCCTGAGTTTTTGCTGGAAATTTCGTCGAGAAATTGCTATTTCTTCGACGATAATTCTGCTCTTACGAGGCAGCGCACATAGGCAGCAATTGCCACTGATTTTTGTCAAATCTTTGCTGTGATCTACCACAGATCTAAAACCCTCTTCCCTAACCTTTATCCACTACCATCTCAGCCCAAAACTCCATCAAATCGTAGCCCCAAACAGCACCCAAAATAGCCACAAAATAAGCCTAAACCGCAGCCTACATCCACCGATCCACAAACCCTTTCGGCCACCACTTCCCTCAAACAATTCATGCCTTTAACCCGGCAACAAAAGAGAGAACTTAATATTACAGATCTGGAGGCATATACTATGGCATCCAAGGAGGCGATAAATGCTAAATTCGAAGCCTTCGAGACGCGAATGGAGGATAAGATTCGGGCTCTCTTTGCCGAACTCAGTTTGGGTCGAACACCGAGCCCAAAGAAATCTCATCAAGGAGAGCTCTGACTGAAGAGATGACTCCCAAGAGAAGGGAGGCTCTATGACCGATCCCTACTATTCACGCATGAGGTGGACTTCCTAGATGGGAAGAAGGAGGCCCGATTGGTTGGATCTCGTGCACGGAGCGATATTTTCAGTATCACAAAACCGTGGACACATCTATGGTAGAAATTGCAGCTATACATCTTGAAGGGGATGCCATACAATGGTTTGATTGGTTTGAACACACTCATGGAGTCCTCTCATGGCGACAATTCAAAGAAGGACTGCTGATCCACTTCGGACCAACCGATTACAAGAACATCGACGGACAACTAGCAAAGATCCGACAAACCTCCACCATCCAGGAGTATCAAACTAGGTTTGAAAGGTTATCTAATCAAACTCATGATTGGTCTGAAAAATAGTTATTAGGGACATTTATTGAGGGCTTGAAGCCGGAGATCTGAGGAGAAGTTAAAGCACGACAACCGTACACGCTTATGGCAGCCATCTCTTTCGCACGACTTCAGGAGGAGCGATTGAACCACGAAGCCCGGAGGACTAGGGTCATTCCCCAACCAGCAATATTGAATCCCTTAGCCCCCCCTACTATCAGTCGAGCTCCTGCACCAAAAAGGTTGACAAGAGAAGAGCTTCGAGACCAATCTGCCAAGGGGTTATGTTGGCATTGTGATGAGCCGTGGAGCCGCGAGCATCGCTGTAAAAAAGGGAGACTTCTTGTGATTGAACCAGTGGAAGAAGAGATCAGTGAACAGCCAGAAGAGAGTCTTGAACATGAGGATGAAGATGTGGAAGAAGAGCCACAATCAACCGACTTTATGGTACATGCGCTAGCCGGCTACTCAAATCCACAAACGATGAAAGTTGGAGGCCTACTCAAACAACAACCAATCACCGTTCTCATCGATACAGGCAGTACTAATAATTTTCTAAATAGTAAGGTTGTTGCTCAGATGGCACTCCATATCGAAGGTTGCAGCAAGTTCACGTAAGGTTGCCGATGGTCGAATCATAAAATGCGACCAAAGATGCCCACAGGTGAAACTATTACTGCAGGGCCAAGAAATTGTTGCCAACTTCTTCCTCCTACCAATTGATGATTATGAGGATATGCTGGGCATAGAATGGCTAACGACATTAGGTGATGTCTCTTGGAACTTTTCTAAATTGATTATGAAATTCTATTGCAAAGGTAAACAGGTCACCCTACGCGGGAAGCACGGAAGCAACGTAACCACCATTTCAACCCAACGAATGGAGAAAGTTTTACACAAGATAAATGGTGGCTTTCTTATGCATCTCCAGCAGCAACCAGAGGGGGAGGAATGGAAGAAGGATCCAGAAACCAACATCATCAAAAAATTGGAGGAGGATCCAAGCGCAATAGCTCACTATACTTGGGATTCGAGGGATCTACGCTATAAAGGTCATATTGTGCTTATACCAAACTCCCCTTGCATCAAAGTCATTCTGCACGAAATGCACTCCACACCTTTAGCAAGGCACTCCAGATTTCTAAGAACCTACAAAAGAGTGAAGCAAAACTTTTATTGGAAAGGGATGAAAACATTTATTTCTGAATACGTAGCACAATGTGATGTATGTCAACAGCAAAAAGGTGAAACAGTGGCGAGTCCTGGGAAACTATAACCACTATCCATACCAGACTCAGTGTGGACTAACATCTCCATGGACTTCATCGAAGGGCTGCCACCTTCCAAAGGTAAAAGCACAATCCTTGTGGTGGTTGATCGACTTACGAAATATGCTCATTTTTGTGCTATGCGAAATCCCTACACTACTGTTAGTATTGCTCAGATTTTCATAGAAAATATTGTCAAACTACATGGGATGCCAAGGTCCATCGTAAGTGATCATGATAGGGTCTTCACTAGTAAATTTTGGACCAAGTTATTTCAGTTACAGGGCACCAAACTCAAGATGAGCACTGCATATCATCCACAAACTGACGGCCAAACAGAAGTGGTGAACAGACATTTAGAGACATACATTCGGTGTTTCGCTAGTGATCGACCAAAGGAGTGGACGAAATGGCTCCCCTGGGCTGAATGGTGGTACAATACTACATATCATTCATCTACAAAATGTACCCTATATGAAGCATTATATGGTCGGCCGGCCCCTGTGATTCCAAAGTATGTAATTGGCTCGGCTAAGGTAGATCAGGTCAACCAAGATTTAATTGACAGGGACAAACTCCTACAACTGCTAAAGGATAATCTCTCTACCGCTCAAGCTAGAATAAAGCAGCAAGCTGACACACGAAGAAGTGAAAGAGAATTTTTAGTAGGAGACTGGGCTTATCTTCGCATACAACCATACAAGCAACTATCCATCAACACACGAGCCTCCATGAAGCTATCTCCATGTTTTTATGGGCCCTATCAGATCATAGAGCGTATTGGAGCTGTGGCGTACAGACTTAAATTACCTGAAGATGCCAAAATTCACCCTGTCTTCCACGTGTCATGCTTGAAGCCCAAGTTGGGAGAACACGAGACACCCCAGATCCAACTGCCCAACACCACTGATGATGGAAATATTCAAGCCCAACCACAAGCCATCCTCGACCGCAGAGTCGTGATGCGTCGTCGATGTCCCTCTGTTTAAGTACTAGTACATTGGACTAATTTACCACTCGAAGATACCACATGGGAATCATATGAGGAGCTGAAGTCCCGGTTCCCTGAGTTCATGGAACCCCAGCCTTGAGGACAAGGCTGATTTGAAGAGGGCGGGCTTGATAGGACCCTAGCAGGGTTAGGTCCTACTCAACCATGTAGCAGCTAATAAAAACCCTATGAGAATGTAATAAACCCCACCTAGCCACCTCTATCCTACAAAGAAGAGAGGCTAGGGTTTATATTTGAGTCTTTGGGCTTCTTAGCCATCGCCCCCTTGTTACTAGGTCGGCCCGCTAAGGTTGAGGGCAAATTGGGTAGTTCACTTATGAAGCAACCCCTAGGGCTAGGGTTTGAAGCTCTATATAAGCTTGTAGCCTCCACCTCTTTGGAATAAGAAAGATCAATCTACAATTGCAGCCATCAGGCGACTTGGAGGGTGGAACCCCTATAGCGTTCCAAGGGTTGATCCCCCTCAAAGATCAATCTCTATAGAATTCCTCTGGGGTTCTATCACTACCACTCTCAATGACCGGCTGTACTAGATATGGAGCTTTCCAAACCTATAAGTCCGGTATCAAAGAGTGGAGTACTCATACAGAACATCCTTGGTGTCTCAAGTTTAAGGACCAGATACACTACTGGGACTACGGAATCACTATCTGACGTGAGGTATCAATAACCATCCAGCATTCCGTAGGCGGATCAATCACTGAACTCATTCTCCAATGAGCACCTGCACTGTACCCTTAGTGTCCCCACACGAGTAGCTATAAGACCAGCTACCTCCATCATATGAACGGGTATACAGCACACCAGTCTATCTAGTTATCTCGATGTCCTTCTCGAGTAACTTATGACGAGGATAATTTAGGGTCTATGTTTAAAGGTGAATTGATCTCATTATCGTGATCTCATCATGATCCGATTCCCATTGCACAGATCTAGGGACATCACAATATACATCTAGATAATGTGAGATAATGTCAATAATCATAAGTAAAGAGATTGACGCAGCATGTTACAGGTGCTATCACTCATGTGATTGGCTTGTAGGGCACCTATAACTAGCATTGACCATTTAATTATTGGTACTAAATGGGTCTTTAGAAACAAGCAAGATGAATGTAGTATTATAGTTAGAAACAAGGCTAGATTAGTGGCCAAAGGTTTCAACCAAAAAGAAGGTATTGATTACGAAGAATCCTTCACTCCTTTAGCAAGATTAGAAGCCATTAGGATGCTCCTTGCCTATGCTAGTAGTAATAACTTTAAGCTTTTTTTAATGGATGTCAAAAGTGCTTTCTTAAATGGCTTTATTTTTGAAGAAGTGTATGTTGAACAACCACTTGGATTTGAAAACTCTCTTCTTCCCAATCATGTGTTTAAACTAACTAAGGCTCTCTATGGGTTAAAACAAGCTCCAAGAGCTTAGCATTAGAGACTTAGCTCATTTTTAATTTTAAATAATTTTACCAAAGGCAAGATTGATACTACATTGTTTGTTAAATATTTTGAAAATAAATTTCTTGTTGTTTAAATTTATGTTGATGACATTATTTTTGGTTCTACCAATGAATCATTATATGAATCATTTGCCAAGTGTATGAGTCATGAATTTGAAATAAGTCTAATGGGTGAACTAACCTTATTTTTAGGATTGCAAATTAAACAACTTAGTAATGGTATATTTCTTAATCAATCTAAATATACATTAGAATTGTTAAAACGATTTAACATGGATGGTTTAAAAGCTATAAACACTCATATGAATACTTCCACTAAGTTAGACATGGACGAAAGTGGAGAAAGTTTTGATCAAAAAACATATAGGGGGATGATAGGTAGCTTACTTTACCTCACCGCAACTAGATCGGATATCATGTTTAGTGTAGGTTTATGTGTAAGATTTTAAGCTAATCCTAAGTTATGTCACCTTAAAGCCATTAAAAGAATACTTAGATATCTTAAAGGAACTTCTAACCTAGGATTATGGTATCCTAAATCCAATGATTTTGATTTAAAAGCCTATGCGGATGCGGATTTTAGCGGGTGTAGAATAGATAGAAAAAGCATATCCGGAACATGCCAATTTTTAGGACATGCACTTGTTTCTTGATCTTCCAAGAAATAAAACTTGGTCGCACTATCTACGGCCGAAGCTGAATACATAGTCGCAAGTGCATGTTGTGCACAAGTTATTTAGATAAAAAATATATTAGAATACTATGGAATTCATTTAAAAAATATTTTCATAAAATACGATAATACAAGTGCTATTTGTTTAACCAAAAATCCTATTCAACACTCTAGAACTAAGCATATTAACATTATGCATCACTTTATACGAGATCACATCAATAATAATGATGTTATTATAGAATTTATTGATACAAAGCATCAATTAGTGGACATTTTTATAAAACACTTAAATGAAGAACAATTTGACTTTATTAGAAGGGAATTAGGTATATTGAATTATCCTCGTGAATGAGTTTTATTGTATGCCTTTTCCAAAATTTTTCATCATCTTTTTTGTTTTTATGGATTTGACTTCATTTTTTTTTGACTTTGTAATTATCTTATGACATCTTAAAGAGTGATACAAGACACCATTTTATTTTAATCAAACATATTAAACTTCTAAGAAAAATAAAATAAAAAAATAATTATATTTTTAAGTGTGCTAGTGGTGGCACCGCTAAAACTGGCTGTAGCACCGCTTGGGCGCTCGGTCCCCAGGTGGTGGCACCGCTCGGTTGGCAGTGGCACCGCTCGAGAGCCCCCTTATATAAAGGGGGGGTTAGGGCCAGCGGTGGAATCACTCCCAACCCATGAGAGAATTCCGTAGCTCTCTTTCCATCCTCTCTAAACCTCATTCAAACCCTTTAGAAGATTAAGAGAGGGTTCCATCTTGGATCAAGACCTCCCAAGAAATCTCATATAAGGTAACATCTGAATTTTTTTTTTCTTTTCAATACATGGCTTATTCCTTAAAGTTCTTTCTTGATCTATTATCATGATTAGATATGGCTCCTAAGAGATCATTAAGGGACAAAGGAAAGAGATTGGAAGGAGGTTCATATGACCCATCCCTCTTTAGATCTAATGAAGTAGCCCTTAAGTACCCTAATTTCGATGCAAGAACCATGTATAAGGGAAAACATGTTGATCTAGATGAACTAGAAAGCCTAGAACCCATTAGGTGGTTCGTCGATTTAGATATCTTGCCTATCTTATAAATCGATGAACCAATTTACCCTAGGTTGGTTAAGTTGTTTTACGTAAATTTAAATGTGGATGATGATAACTTGACTACCTACCTTTTAGGAATCCAAATTCAAATTCAATATGTGAGCTAATTGGAATCTCAGAAAAGGATAGGGGTTGTTATTTCAAAGGCCAATGGAATATGGATGCAATCGGAGCAACCTACTTCGAGGCTTTAGAAACTATTTTTGCAAATTCTAACCTAGGCATAGTTCCCAAAAGCTGTGAGCACTTGTTACCCTTTAATTCTAAAATTTTTTATCACATCATCATAAGCATTCTTATTCCTAAATAATATCACCATGATGAGATTAGTGTAATAGAGTTAAGTACCATATATTGGATTATAACTGGATAAGATAACTATTTTGGATACTTGATCCGGCAACATATGATAGACATAATATCTAAAGACTTGATATTACCATATGGAGATTTAATCACTAGATTGTTACTTGCACACAATATTTGTATATCACCAGATGAAGAAGTAATACAAGTCGACAAATATAATACTGTTAACAAAAATCTACTCAAGAGACTTAGGTGCACATTTAGAAATGGTATATGAACTAGGCAGTCTAGAAGGGCTGATCCAGCTCCCCCACCAGTAGAACAACCCAAAACACCAGTTTTTAGGGGAAATAAATCTCCTCCTCCTAGTCCCTTTGGTGCAGCACTATCTGAACCAGCTCCTACTCCATCTTCTGAAAATCCAATCATGATAGAAATAAATCAAATCAAATCACAGCAAGTGCAAATCAAATTACAGCAAGCTGAAATTTTGAGGGAAATACGACAGATGCACTGGAAGATAGATCACATGTATAGGCACTTTGGAATTTCTTCTGAGGAATAGTTATTGTATTAAACCTTTTTGACTATTGTAAACCTCTATTATCTTGATATACTTTTGAAATTGTCCTACTATATAATGTTGTATGTTTCCTTCTGAAATTTTATCAACTTTGGGTATCATCAATGACATCTTTTGAATGTTTGTTTATCCTTCGATCATAATATTTTGATGACGCTTTCATGATATTTTAGATGATTTGATGTTTTCCCTGAATGATCGATCTTAATGACATAGTAAAATTGATTTCATTTCATAAATGCCAAGTTGAAGTTTTGTGAATTTTGACATCTCCTTCTCATGATTTTTAAATTCATATGAGATGTTTTGATGAATGGCTTTAATGTTCTATACTTCCGTTGTGTAATCTTATTCTTGGATTTTAAATTTGCTATCTTAAACCTTTCATTCTCCTTCATAAATGAATCTTTCATAGCTTGATGAATGACTGATCATTTTTTGAATTTCATACACTTGACTTAAAATGATGATCAAAACATTTTTGGATTTATCGGGTGATATATTTCATTTTCTAAGCCTCATGAATCAAATTTTTTTGATATACTTGATAAATCACCAATCTTACATTTTTTTTATACTTACCTTCTTTTTGTTGATGACAAAGGGGGAGAAGAATATGCAAACAAATTGATGACATATGCAAATGATTTGATAAAAAGTCTTGCATGCATCATATTGAGAAGAATATGACAAATAAATTAGCAAATATCTTATATGTGTTATATTGCAATTCAATTGATTTTGCCATGCTTTATAATTGAAAATTGGTTGAGATCTTTAAAAGCAATCGCAATAAAATTTATATCGTATTGCAATGTATGACATGTATCGCAAATGCTTAACATGTAGACTTTTGAAAAATTCGCTATCATATCATGTATAATAAATTGGTATCCTTCATTGGAATGATAAGTTATCATCTCATGATGTATTGCTCAATTGATATCATACCTTGTATTTGTATCAATATCATTTGATCCATGTTTTATTTCAAATTAAAATTGGTATTTCTTGTTGAAATGATAAATGTCTATAATTCGACTTGAAAGATACAAAGTTTCATATTTGTGGATAAAAAAAAATCATGCTTGTTGAGCATAATGATAAGTTCATCGGATGGAACTTATCGATTTCAGGTTGAATTCAAAGAGATTGAATTCAAGCATCTTCTTTCTCATTATATGGCATGTAGATAGGAGAGTTCAGATAAACTCCGTTATCAATTGATTATCATCATCAAAAAGAGGGAGATTGTTGAATCTTGAATTTTGATGATGAAGTCAATTGATGGGTTATTTGATCTAATCATATTATTGAGATAAGTGTGAAGGATTAACTACGATAGCTTGAAGATTTAAAGTAAATTACTAGAGTCAAGTAGTTGGGAGTTCGAGAGTTCACCGAAAGTCTGAAGGATCATCAGAGGTGCTGCCGGAACCAACCGAGAAAGAATCTGGAACTTGCCGAAGGTCTCGAAAGTTCACGGAAAGATCGTCGGAGGATCGCAAAGCTCACCGAGAAGGTTCGGAAGCTTGACAAAGAGTCATCGAACTCACCACAGAGTACAGTAACCTACTGGGAGTCTGTCGGAAGAAATCCGAGAGTGCATCGGAAGTCAATCGGAAGTTCACCGGAAAGCTCACCGGAAGAAGACTCGACATTATCGGTTGTTAATTTGCTTAGAATTATGTTTCAATTCCATAGTTAGCATGTAATTAGGGTAAGGATTAGGTAATAATCTTGTTTAACCCTTGTAGGGAACAATTGGGCCTTAGTTGGGCTGATTTGGGCCAAAGTCAGGGCCCATTCAGCCATGCTGAGAAGTCTGGCGATGGCACCGCCTGACCCAAGCAGTGGCACCGCCTAGGGACCAAAATCCTAGATGTGCTAAGCGATGGCACCGCCCAGGTCAACGGTGGTACCGCCGACTTGAATGCTTGGCAGGCGGTGTTATCGCCAGACCACAGAGCCCAAGGACTCTATCAGGTGGTGGTACCGCTAGTGTCAGATGGTGGTAGTGCTAGTAGCTTGGAAAACCGAGAAGATTTAAATTTGGCCTCTAAATTTGAATTCTCTTGGAGCCTATAAAAACCCCTCCCATCCCTGGGTTGAGGTATGCAAGCACATACACCTTAAAAGCTAGAAACTCTATTCAAATCTCTCTAGAAGTCCCTCCTTTAATTTTTTCTCTTGTGTTCGATTCAAAAGAAAGGAGTGAGTGCTTGTAAGGGTTTGTCTCTTAAGCTCGTCAAAAGGAGAAAGCACTGTAAAAAGGAATTGGTCTTTGCCCTTCGAAGGAAGATACATAGTGAAAAGTCGGTGGCCTCAAGAGAAGAGGAATCGGGAGTGGACGTAGGTCATATGATCGAACCACTATAAAAGCTCTAGTTTGCATTTCAATATTGTCACTTACATTTCTGCAAACTTGTTCATTTACTTACTTCGCTTCCTCCTCACTTCCTTACGAATCATTTTAAGTTTATACGCAATCAAAACTAAATTTTATTGAAACGTAATTTTGTCACATAAAGTTTTCAAAGTTGTTTTAAATCATCGAAAAGTTATCATTATTAATCACTGCACTAATTCACCCCCCCTCTTAGTACCGTTCGATCCTTAATACCTCTCTGAGGAAAGGAGAACAGAAGGTGGCTACCAAAAGAACCCCCCAGCCTATAGAGCTTTGGTTCCCTCCTATTTATAAAGGCCCTTTGTAACCCTAATGGATCTTGCCCTGTTGGGTATTAGATCTCCATCCAATTACCCAAGCCTCTTGGATTAGTGGGTCTCTACCTAATAATCTCTATTATTGGATCTCATCTTAGGATCCAATAATTCAAGGGCTTAATGGATATCCAATAAGATAGGGGCTCCAGCGGATATCTCATATCTGAACCTCTACTCATCGCAACACCTATCATATGTGTGTGACCATCTAGGCCCAAAATCGAGCTAGCCATGAGTCATACTTGTCAGAACTCCTTCTGACTCAGTGAATTATTATCTCTATAATAATTCACCTGGCTCATTGACTGCGGACGTACTAGGCCACTACGCCGTAACCCCCAGACGATACAAGGGAATCCAATCCTTTGGATCTATCTGTCCTCAGTTACCATATATCTATAGTCCCTTATCTAACTAATATCCCAGAGACCCTATATCGGGCATGGTGCTGTTAGGCCCATATGGTCTCTCCTCGACTCTTGCTTTTGTCGGATTCTCCCGGAGAACTCTTTCTCTCTCAATCTAAATAACTTTGGCCAAGGATTTATTCGAGTAAGAATACATAGGATATTCCTCTCATGATACCAAGAGCGAATGATCCTTTATTGACACTCAATAGCCCTTGTAAGATTGGCCACCACTCCCAATAACCGACTGTACTAGATTTGGAACTTTCTAAACCTATAAGTCCGGTATCAAAGAGTGGAGTACTCATACAGGACATCCTTGGTGTCTCAAGTCTAAGGACCAGATACATTACTAGGACTACAGAATCACTATCTGACGTGAGGTATCAATAACCATCCAACATTCCGTAAGTGGATCAATCAGTGAACTCATTCCCCAATGAGCACCTGCACTGTACCCTTAGTGTCTCCACACGAGTAGCTATGAGACCAGCCACCTCCATCATATGGATGGGTATACTGCACACCCGTATATCCGGTTGTCTTGATGTCCCTCTCGAGTAACCTATGACCAGGATAATTTAGGGTCTGTGTTTAAAGGTGAATCGGTCTCATTATCGTGATCTCATTACGATCTGATTCCCATTGCACAGATACAAGGACATCACAATATATGCAACACGCAAGATAAAGTGATAAAATGCCTAATAATAAGTAAAGAGAAAGAGTGTATATCAAGTCACAAGTGCCATCACTCATGTGATTGGCTTGTAGGGCACATATGACTAGTAATCTCCCACTTGACTTAAAGCCAATCACCAACATGTCTGATCCCCATCAGATCTCTGTGACGCTCAAAGATAATTTGAGTCAATGGCTTTGTTAGTGGATCTGCAATGTTATCTTCGGATGAAACTCTTTCCACTACTACATCTCTTCGGGCCACGATCTCTCTAATAAGCTAGAACCTCCTCAGAACACTTCTGATGAAACCCAGGTCCCCTTATTTGAGTAACCGCCCTATAGTTGTTGCAATATAAGGGAATCAGATCCTCACTGCTTGACATGAATCCCAAATCTATGATGAACTTCTTCATCCAAACTCCCTCCTTTGTTGCCTCTGCCGTAACAATGTATTCCGCCTCTATGATCGAGTAAGCAGTAGTGTCTTGCTTGGAACTCTTCCAGCATACTGCTCCTCCATTCAGGGTGAACACATACCCTAAATTAGACTTGCTATCATCGACATCGGATTGGAAGCTCAAGTCCATGTAGCCCTCAACCCTGAGGCTACTACCTCCATATACCAGTAAAAGATCCATAGTCCTTCTCAAGATACATTTTACTATTTTCTAATACTCCAAGCCTGGATCTACTAGATACTTGCTCGTGACACTCAAAGCATGCGCTATATCAGGCTTAGTACATAGCATAGCATACATGATAGATCCTATCGTTGAGGCTTATGGTATCATATCCATGTGTGCCCTTTCTTTAGGAGTCTTTGGGGACATACTCCTAGAAAGTGATATTCCATGTCTCATTGGTATGAGACCTCTCTTGGAATTTTTTATGTCAAACCTTTTGAAAATGGTGTCTATGTACCTGGACTGGGACAAGCCAAACATCCTTTTGGATCTATCTTTATAGATCTGTATCCCCAATACGTAGGATGCTTCCTCTAAGTCCTTCATGGAGAAGTGCCTAGATAGTCAAGCCTTTACTGTGGAGAGCATTTCTACATCATTCCCAATGATTAGGATGTCATCCACATATAATACCAAAAAGGGGATAGTGCTCCCACTTACCTTCCTGTACACACAAGGCTTATCTGCGTTCTTAACGAAGTCATAAGATCTGATCGCCTCATCAAATCTTATGTTCTAACTTTGGGAAGCTTACTTTAGTCCATAGATAGACCTAAGCAACCTACACACCTTATCTGGGTGATCCCTAGACATGAATCCCTCAGGCTGTATCATATATACCTCCTCCTTGAGGTTACCATTGAGGAATACGGTTTTGACATCCATCTGTCAGATCTCATAATCACAGTGTGCTGCAATAGCCAATAGAATTCGAATAGATTTTAGCATGGCTATAGGTGAGAAAGTTTATCATAGTCAATACCTTACCTTTGATGATACCTCTTAGCCACTAGCCTTGCTTTATAGGTCTCTACCTTTCCATCTACTCCAATCTTCTTTTTGAAGATCCACTTGCAGCCAATGGGTACAATACCCTCGGGTGCATCAACTAGGTTTCAATCCTTGTTGGAGTACATAGAATTCATTTCTGAATTTATGACTTCTTGTCATTTCCCGGAGTCTATGCTCATAATAGTCTCCTCGTAGGTCTGAGGATCAATATCCTCAATATCCTCTCCTCTAATATGTCTCACATATCTCTCAGGAGGATGTGATACTCTACCGGACCTACATAAAGTTGAAACTTATGTGCTAGGTATCTGAACAGATTCTGGCTGTGGAATGATGCTTAAGCTAGGTTCTCCAACCTCGCTCAACTCTATTATGCTCCCACTATCTCCACCAAGAATGTGTTCCTTCTCAAGGAACACTACTCTCGACTACAAAGACCTTTTGGTCCTCAGGGTGATAGAAATAATACCCACAAGTTTCCTTGGGGTATCTCACGAACTTGCACCATTCCATCCTGGATTCCAACTTGTCGGGGTTGTGTCTCTTGACGTGGGCAGGGCAGCTCCAAATCTTAACAATCTTAAGATCAGGCTTCTTACCATTCCATATCTTATATGGAGTAGATATTACTGACTTAGTTAGAATTCTGTTTAGAAGGTAAGCTGTGGTCTCTAGGGCATATTCCCAGAATGAGATGGATAGGTCGACGAAACTCATCATAGAATGCACCATGTCTAATAGTATGCAATTCCTCCTTTCTGATACATTATTAAGCTACAGTGTATAAGGAGGTGTCCATTGGGATAAAATCCCATGGTCTTTGAGGAACTGGGTGAACTCTGTACTCAAGTACTCACCTCCTCGATCCGATCGAAGGGTTTTAATACTCTTTCCTGTCTGGTTCTCTACTTCATTCTTATATTCCCTGAATTTCTCAAAAGTCTTAGACTTATACTTCGTCAAGTACACATATTTGTATCTTGAGAAATCATTGCTAGTTATAGGTGCCCTACAAGCCAATCACATGAGTGATTGCACCTGTAACACGCTGCGTCAATCTCTTTGCTTATGATTATTGGCATTATCTCACATTATCTAGATGTATATTGTGATGTCCCTGGATCTGTGCAATGGGAATTGGATCGTGATGAGATCACGATAATGAGATCGACCACCTTTAAACACAGACCCTAAATTATCCTGGTCATAGGTTACTCGAGAAGGACATCGAGATAACCAGATAGACTGGTGTGCTGTATACCCATTCATATGATGGAGGTAGCTGGTCTCATAGCTACTCATGTGGGGACACTAAGGGTACAGTACAGGTGCTCATTGGAGAATGAGTTCACTGATTGATCCACCTACGGAATGCTAGATGGTTATTGATACCTCACGTTAGACAGTGATTCTGTAGTCCCAGTAGTGTATCTGGTCTTTAGACTTGAGACACCAAGGATGTCCTGTATGAATACTCCACTCTTTGATACCAGACTTATAGGTTTGGAAAGCTCCATATCTAGTACAACCGGTCATTGGGAGTGGTAGCCAACCTTACGAGGGCTATTGAGTGTCAATAGAGGATCATCCGCTCTTGGTATCATGAGAGGAATATCCCATGTGTTCTTGCTCGAATAAATCCTTGGCCAAGGTCATTCGGATTGAGAGAGAAAGAGTTCTCCGGGAGAATCCGACAAGAGCAAGACTCGAGGAAAGATCGTATGGGCCTGACAGCACCATGCCCGTTATAGGGTCTCTAGGATATTAGATAGATGAGAGATTATAGATACATGGTAACTGAGGACATATAGGTCCAAAGGATTGGATTCCCCTATATCGTCTAGGGGCCGCGGCATAGTGGCCTAGTACGTCCGCGGTCGATGAGTTGGGTGAATTATTATAGAGATAATAATTCACTAAGTCAAAAAAAGTTCTGATAAGTATGACTCACGGCCAGCTTGATATTGGGCCTAGAGGGTCACACACATATGGTAGGTATTACGACGAGTAGAGGTTCGGATATGAGATATCCGCTGAACCCCCTATCTTATTGGATATCTATTAAGCCCCTGAATTATTAGATCCTGAGATGAGATCCAATAATTACTAATAAGAGATTATTGGGTAGAGGCCCACTAATCCAAGAGGCTTGGGTAATTGGATGGAGATCCAATACCCAATAGGGCAAAATATCCATTAGGGTTTTTCAAGGGGCCTCTATAAATAGGAGGGGACCAAAGCTCTATAGGCAGTGGGTTTCTTTTAGTAGCCATCTCATGTTCTCCTCCCCCCAGAGAGAGAGGAGCATCATCGCAATCCCTGCTATGTGGATACCGCTAGAGAGGAGGACACTTGACTTCCTTCATCCTCTCCCACAGATCTGTAGGAACTCAGGAATATACGATCTCCCTAGGTATCTACTTTTACATGTGCAGTTTTCGTGGATTTGCTTTTGACGCATCGATCTTCGCACGACGATGGAAATTTTCTATTAAAAATCTAGGGTATTTTATTTTCTGTTCTTGTGCTACGTATGTGATGTCGCTCCCCCCTTGAAGGATTTCCCAACAATCATTAGTGAAAGTAATGAAGTAGGAGTAACCATCTATGGTATGAGTCGACATGGGACCACATACATCACTATGTATGAGTTCTAGTAACTCAGTGGCTCTCTCTCTAGTTCCACTAAATGGAGAGTTGGTCATCTTTCCTCGAAGGCAAGGGTCACAAGTTGCATATGACTCATAGTCAAATGGATCTAGATATCCATTCTTCAGCAACTTTTGAATCCTTCCCTCATGGATGTGACCTAGCCTACAATGCCATAGATATGCATTGTAGCTGTATCTAGCATAAATAAACCATTATGTAATGTTTCTCTCGTGATGATCTCATCATCTAATATTATTGAACAACCATTGTTCTCAAAAACTAATTTATATCTACTAACTGTTAAATATAAAATAACAATAATATTTTTGATAATAGAAGGAACATAATAACATGCAACTAATATAATAATAGCTCCACCAAGTAGATGTAAGGTGACATTGCCAATAGCCATTGCAGCAACCTTTACTCCATTGCCCATCTTAATGTCCATCTCGCCTCTATTCAATCTCCTAGGTCCTACTAGAACCTGCAACGAATTACAGATATGATAAACACTCCCAGTATCCAATACCCATGTTTTATCATAAGATTCTGGCAAATGGAGACTGATCATGAATGTACCTGAAGCTTCTCCAAGCTTCTGTTTTGCCCTCTTTACAAGGTACTCTTTGCACTTCCTCTTCTAGTGCCCATCTTTGCCGTAGTGGAAGCACTAGCTTTTGTTCTTTGTTGGGTCTTTCTTGCAATCTTTGCCTTACCCATTTTGCCCTTGCCCTTCTTAAGGGACTTCTCAGCCTTCCTTTTTGTTTCTGGTCTCACCAGCATAGAAAATTGGCTTCTCTTTCTTGATGGTGCTCTTTGCTTCTCTCAACATATTGAGGAACTCTAGGAGGGTCACCTCAAGTTTATTCATATTAAAATTTATTATGAACTGAGAAAAGGAATCTGGTAGGGACTGAAGTATAAGATCCACACACAGGTTATCCTCTAGGACCATTCCTAGACTTGTGAGTTTCTCGATCCACTCAATCATCTTAAGGACATGGTTTTGAATTGGTGTCCCCTTAGTCATCCTAGCATGGAAAAGACTCTTTGATATCTCATATCACTGAGTTCTTCCCTATTCCTCAAATAGTTTGCGGAGATGCTGGAGTATAGAATTAGCATCCATATTTTCATGCTGTCTTTGTAACTCAGTAGTCATAAAGGCCAACATATAACATTGAGCAAGAGCGGAATTATCTATGTACTTCATATAACAAGCGATCTCATCCTCACTTGCCCCTTCGTCGGGCGTTGGGATCACTGTATCAAGGACATACGTGATTTTCTCCATCGTGAGAATGATTCTTAGATTGCAAAGCCAATCCATATAATTTGGACCAGTGAGGCGGTTGGCATCAAGTATGCTATGTAAAGGATTTGAAAGCGATATTTTCTGAAATTAAAGATGTAGCAGAAATAAATAACATGCAGACTTTTTAAAAATTAAATAATTAAGATAATGACTTCTATCTTAATGTACTCTCACTAATTTTTCGTGAGACACACAACACCCTTCGGTATGTGAATCGGAGACCCCTGACGGATCTCTAATGGGGATCACGATCCAATCGGCATCTTAACGGAATCTCGAGGGACTCGACCAATCATGTTAAGCCCATAAAGGTAGGCAACTCTTGTCAATTACAACTCCTTGTGATTCCTGTCCTGTTCGGCCTCCGAACCACCATGGCCTCGAGGGACTCGACCAACCATGATATTCGGTTAAGTCATCACCATCGTTACAAGATGAGTCTGATTCGATGATATACTCTCGAGGGACTCGACCAAGCATACCATGTCCTCAGGTCACCAGTGACATCTCTATGTCGTAGATAAGATAGCGAAACATGATATAGGTGAGTCTCGAGGGACTCAACCTACTCTAGGAATCGGTTCCTACCTATAACGATGGAAGGCCATGTGGGTCAATCTAATTGCCTCACGTTTACCGACTTAATATTATTAATAGAGAGGATTTTTGATTTGGGTTCCTAACATAATATGTCACACACATACATATTTAATATATATATCTATATCGCATGCAAATATACATACATATCTAGTAGGTGGATAACCAATCACACATCACATGAGCAATCACACCAGATGATAATGTACCACATCCCAATGTGATCAGGCCCGAGCCAGTGGGCCCAATCACTCACATCAAGGTCTATGTATGCTTCGACGTATTTCTATGCCCTATGATCGTCCTTCTCGCTTCGTCAGTTCTGTCGGCATCTCAACGCATCTCTATGCGTCAGATCGTCCATCTCGACCTTGTGGGTCTCGCTACCACTACGCCTCCTCATGTAATTACAACATAATTATAGACATGCAGGCCTGATAATAAATGAGAAAAATAGAGGCTCGTAGGCCCCAATAATAATAATCACATATACACACATCACATCACAGGTCCATGATCATCTGTCCATATCATACATCATATGTATATATTATTTTATAGGACTACTAGATAAATAATAATAGTTAATTAAACTATTTAATTAACTAATATTTTTCTGAAATCAAGAACATAGAGAGAATTTCGAGGGGTATTTTGGTCATTCTATCAAAAGGGACAAAAATCAAAATTTTTAAAATTCCGAGGGGCAAAACTATCTTTTACCAGAAAATCCTAATCTCTCTGCTGTGTTGTGGCATTGTGGCTGTCACCACCCTATCGGCGGCGGCCACAACTCGCGGGCGCGCCGCCCTTGCCCGCGGTGGGCGCTTATGCTCACGGGCGAGCGTCGCTGCCTCGCTGCCCTTGCCCGCGGTGGGCGCTTCTGCTCACGGGCGAGCGCCACTACCCCGTTGTCCCACAGGCAGCATTGCCACCGCTCACAGGGACCTTGCGGACGTCGCTGCCTTGCGAGCGAGCGCCGTTGCCCCGCAAGCAGCACTACCGCAGCGGGTGCCGCCCGTAGGGACCTTGCGAGTGCCGTTGCCCCGCAAGTAGCATTTCCCCTGCGGGCGCCACCTGTTGCTTGCCTGTGTGCTCCTTGCACACAATCGCCGCCGCTGCCATTGCAGGCAACAAGGCTGCAAGCAACCGCTTGTAGCCTTGTGGCCGTTGTGTGACCGCAACAAGGGTAGCAACACTTACTGCCCTTCCTCAACTTTTACGTCAATAATTTTGATGATAAAAACTATTCTAAATCACAACACACATAGTTTAAGATCTAATCTTCGCATGAACAACTTGGCTCTGATACCACTATTGGGAAATCCTATGGGGCAACATCTCATACGCAACGGAAGAACAAAAAACAAAACCATAGATTTTTCATAGAAAGGTTCCATCGTCGTGTGAAGATTGGTGCGTCAAAAATAATTCCGTGAAAACTGCATGTGTAAAAGAAAATACCTCGGGAGATCGTATATCCCTGAATCTCTACAGATCTGTAGGAGAGAATGAAGAAGGTCAAGCGTCCTCCTCTCTAGCGGTATCCACATAGTAGGGACTGCGACGATGCACCTCTCTAGGGAGAGAAGAACAGAAGGTGGCTACCAAAAGAACCCCCCTAGCCTATAGAGTTTTGGTTCCCTCCTATTTATAGAGACTCCCTGTAAACCCTAATAGATCTTGCCCTGTTGGGTATTAGATCTCCATCCAATTACCCAAGCTTCTTGGATTAGTGAGTCTCTACCAAATAATCTCTCATTAGCAATTATTGATCTCATCTTAAGATCCAATAATTCATGGGCTTAATGGATATCCAATAAGATAGAGACTTTAGCAGATATCTCATATCTGAACCTCTACTCGTCGCAACACCTACCATATGTGTGTGACCCTCTAGGCCCAATATCGAGCTGGTCGTGAGTCATACTTGTCAGAACTCCTTCTAACTCAGTAAATTATTATCTCTTAAATAATTCACTCGACTCATCGATTGCGGACGTACTAGGCCACTACGCCGCAGCCTCCAAATGATACAAGGAAATCCAATCCTTTGGACCTATCTATCCTCAGTTACCATGTATCTATAGTCCTTCATCCAACTAATATCTTAGAAACCCTATATCGGGTATGGTGTTGTCAGGCCCATACGGTCTATCTTCGAGTCTTGCTTTTGTTGGATTCTCCCAGAGAACTCTTTCTCTCTCAATCCGAATAATTTTGGCTAAGGATTTGTTCAAGCAAGAATACATGGGATATTCCTCTCATGATACCAAGAGCGGATGATCCTCTATTGACACTCAATAGCCCTCGTAAGGTTGGCTACCACTCCCAATAATCGACTATACTAGATTTGGAACTTTCTAAACCTATAAGTCCGGTATCAAAGAGTGGAGTACTCATACAGGACATCCTTGGTATTGTTGAATCTTGGATTTTGATGATGAAGTCAATTGGTGAAATATTTGTTCTAATCTACTTTGTCGAGATAAGTGCGTAGGAACAACTACGATGGGAAGAAAACATAAAGTGATTGACCGAGGTCAAGTCCGTCGGGGGTTTAAGAGTTCATCGGAAGTCCGAGAGATCTTCGGAAGTGTTGTCGAAACCATCCAAGATTGAATCAGGGACTTGCCGAAGTTTTTGAAAGTTCATCGCAAAGATCGTCGAAGGTTCGCGGAACTTACCGGGAAGATTCGGAAGCTAGTCGAAGACTCGTTGAGCTCACCATACAATCCGGGAGTATGTTGGGAGTCCACTGGAAGCAATCCAAGGGAAGCATCGGAAGCCTACTGGAATCTCGCCGTAAAGCTGGCCAGAAGTTGACATGAAGAGTGTCGGGTCAAATCACCTTGAGTTATGTTTTTAAGTTCGTAGTTTGCACATGAGTAGAGCAAGGGTTTAGAAAAAATCCTGAAAAGATTCTATTGGGCGAATGGCTCGATACTTCAACCGCCCAGACTACCTCTTGCAGGTCGCTGGGCTGGTGGTGGCACCGCTGGCGGGCGGTGGCACCGCCGCTATTATAGCCCGGTCTATAGCATTACGGCGGTAGCACCGCTCGGTGTGTATCGCCGTGTGTCGGGCCAAGATTGACACAAGCGGTGGCACCGCCTCTGACACCGCCAGAACCGGGAACTCCAAATTTGATTTCAAATTTGGAGCCCAAATTTGAATCCACTTTGGATCTATAAATACCTCCCCTTTCTCAACTGAAAGGTAACCCTTTTGAGAGTTAAAAATCTTGAGTTAAAGTCTTTGATTAGTCTTGAAAAGTCTTGTCTCTTGCTATCACCTCCTCCTTGTTCTTGAGAAATCTTGTAAGAGTGTGAACCTCTTGTAAAGGGTTGTAAAAGGGGTATTTGGTCCTTCCCCTTCAAAGGATTTGCTAGTGGAAGAGCGGAGCCTCATCGTGAAGGCTTCAAGAGTGGATGTAGGCCGTTTGACCAAACCACTATACATCATTGTGTTCATGAATGTGTGAGTGTTTACATTTTTGAATCATTTCATTACTTAACTGTAAGTTGTTTAGTTCCTTGTTATTTCCTTTACTCAAGCAATTACTTTCAAGTTCTCTTTCGTCAACACAATGATGACGAATTCAAAAGTACGATTTTAATCTGCTGCACTAATTCACCCCCCCCCCTCTTAGTGCCTTTTAGATCCTAACAATTAGTATCAGAGCAAGGTTTGCTCTCATATTGGTTTAAAACCCAAGAGAGATGGCCTACTCCGGTATGCAAGAAGGTCACTCCATTACTCGTCCGCCTATGTTTAATGGGTCGGATTATACGTATTGGAAGACTCGTATGAGGATTTTTCTCATTTCTATGGACTTCAAACTTTGGAACATTGTTGAAAATGGCTTTGCAAAATCTTCTCTTCCGATGAGTGAGTGGAATGAGTCGGAAAGGAAAATTTTTGCTCTCAATGCAAAGGCTATGAATGCCTTATTTTGTGCGCTTGATAAGAATGAGTTTAATCGGGTTTCTATTTGTGAATCGGCATTTAATATTTGGTGCACTCTTAAAATCACTCATGAAGGCACTAGCCGAGTGAAAGAGTCCAAAATCAACATTCTTGTGCATTCCTATGAACTTTTTCGGATGAAACCAAATGAGTCCATTGGAGACATGTACACCCGCTTTACGGATGTCATCAATGGACTTAAAGCTCTTGGTAAAGGTTTTTCTAATTTTGAATTGGTAACTAAAATTTTAAGATCCCTTCCAAAGAGTTGGGATCCAAAGGTTACGGCCATTCAAGAGGCCAAGGATCTTAAAGTATTTCCACTTGAAGAACTTATTGGGTCTCTAATGACCTACGAGATGATGTGCCATGCTCATGAAGAGCTTGAGAATCCCCTTCCAAAGAACAGGAAGGATATGACACTTAGAACACAAGAAGACCACTTGAAAGGAACATCAAGTGATGAGGATAGTGACAATGACATTGCACTTTTAACTCGAAAGTTTAAGAAATTTATAAGAAAGAATAAATTTAAAAATGACACAAAAAATAAATTTGAACACAAAAAGGACCAAGTTATTTGCTATGAATGTAAGAAGCCGGAACACTTCAAGAATGAATGCCCTCAAGCCAAGAAGAAGCAATTCAAGAAGAAAAAAGCTTTGAAGGCCACGTGGGATGATTCAAGTGACTCCGAGGTTGAAGAAGCAAGCAACAAAGAGGAAGCCAACTTCGTGCTAATGGCATTAGGAGAAGAGGTTAGTGAGTTATTTAATGAAGAGTTATCTTTCGATGAACTTTCTAGTGCTTTTCATGAGTTATTTGATGAATGTAGAACTATTAGTAAGAAGTTCAATTTGCTTAAGAAAGAACATGCTTTATTACAAAGTAAGTTCAATAGTCTTCAAACCCCTTCTCTACCCCCATGCTCTAAGTGTGAACACTTAGATGCAACAAAAAGGGAGAACTTGCTACTCAAAGAGACCCTAAACAAGTTTAAGGTCGGTAGCAAGGGCTTGGACATGATCCTTGCTAACAAGGGTCACGTCGGAAATAGAAGTGGAATCGGATTTATGAGTGGTTCTCACCAAAATCCCACCACCTTCATTAAAGGTCCTACATTGCATGTATCACCCCATTTGAAATGTAATTTTTGTGGTAAAATGGGACATGTTGCTTATAAATGTCCATTCAAGAAAATTAGTCCATAAAAATTGATATGGGTTCCTAAAGGAACCATAAACAATTCAATGTTAAATTACAAACTAAGTAGATCAATTTGTAAGGAACCCAAAATCAAATGGATACCTAAAAACCATCCTCTTTTGTAGACAAACTCACAAGCTAAGAGCAAGAAATGGTATCTTGATAGTGGATGCTCAAGGCACATGACCGAGATCCATCTCATTTTTCTATGCTCACTAGCAAAGAAGAAGGGTATGTCACCTTCGGAGACAACAACAAGGGTAAAATCATTGGCAAGGGAACCATAGGTAACAAATCAAGTTTTTCAATTGATGATGTGTTGCTAGTTGATGGTTTGAAACATAATCTTTTAAGCATTAGTCAATTATGCGATAAAGGTTATGTTGTTAGATTTGAATCTAATGTTTGCATCATTGAAAACCAAACAATGACATATCCATGATTGCTTTAAAACAAAACAATGTCTACACCATAAATATTGATGAATTAAGTAATGAAATGTGTTTTTCGATTTTGAATGATGATGCTTGGCTTTGGCATAGGAGATTAGGCCATGCAAGCATGAAACTAATTTCTAAGATTTCATCTAGAGAGTTAGTAAGAGGAATCCCAAACATGAAATTCGTTAAGGACAAGGCTTGTGATGCATGTCAACTAGGAAAATAAATAAAAACTAGTTTCAAATCAAAAAATCAAATTAGCACCACTAGACCATTGCAATTGATCCATTTGGACTTATTTGGACCAATTGACATAACAAGCCTAGGAGGTAGCAAATATGCCTTTGTAATTGTGGATGACTATAGTAGATACACTTGGACCTATTTCTTGGCTCACAAAAGTGATTGTTTCAAATGTTTCTCTAAATTTTGTAAACTCACTCAAAATGAAAAAGGTTTTATGATTTCATCAATTCGAAGTGATCATGGAGGTGAATTTCAAAATCATAACTTCCAAAATTTTTATGAAATAAACGGATAAAATCATACCTTCTTTACTCCAGGAAATCCACAACAAAATGGAGTAGTGGGAAGGAAAAATAGAAGTTTGCAAGAAATGGCTAGAACCATGTTAAATGAATATAATTTACCAAAATATTTTTGGGCCGAAGCCGTAAATACGACTTGCTATGTTATGAATAGAGTTCTAGTGAGACCATCCCTATCTAAAACTCCATATGAATTATGGAATGATAAAAAACCCAATGTTTCTTATTTTAAAGTTTTTGGTTGTAAATGCTTTATTTTAAATGAAAAGGATACCTTAGGAAAATTCGATGCAAAATCCAATGAAGGTATATTTCTTGGTTATTCTTCCGTTTCTAAGGCTTTTCGTGTTTTCAACAAAAGAACCTTAGTTATAGAAGAATCTATTCATGTGGTTTTTAATGAAATTTCTGAATTTAAGAAGAAAGATTTTGATGATGATTTTGGTCTTGATAATTTGAATTTGAATGAACCCTCTTCTCAAAATGACAACTTGGATGCATTTTCTTCCCAAACTTCCTTACCCAAGGAATGGAAGTATGTAGATGCTCATCCCAAGGAGTTAATTATAGGAGATGCATCGAAAGAAGTTCAAACTCACTCTTCATTCAAAGATTTTTGTGCCCATGCCGCTTTTCTTTCTCAAGTTGAACCAAAATGCATTGTTGATGCCTTGAAAGATGATTCTTGGGTTATCGCAATGCAAGAAGAATTGAATCAATTTGAGAGGAATGAGGTATGGAAGCTTGTTCCTAGACCTAATGACCACTTAGTTATTGGTACTAAGTGGGTCTTTAGAAACAAGCAAGATGAATACGGTATCGTGGTTAGAAACAAGGCTAGACTAGTGGCCAAAGGTTTCAACCAAGAAGAAGGTATCGATTACGAAGAGACCTTCGCTCCGCTGGCAAGATTAGAAGCCATTAGGATGCTCCTTGCCTATGCTAGTAGTAATGATTTCAAATTATTTCAAATGGATGTCAAAAGTGCATTCTTAAATGATTTTATTTCTGAAGAAGTGTATGTCGAACAACCACCTGGATTTAAAAAGTCAATTTTTCTTAATCATGTGTTTAAGCTAATTAAGGCTCTATATGGTCTAAAACAAGCCCCTAGGACTTGGTATGAGAGGCTTAGTTCTTTTTTAATTTCAAATGATTTCACTAAAGGTAAGGTTGATACTACATTGTTTATTAAACATTTTAAAAATAATTTTCTTATTGTTCAAATTTATGTTGATGATATTATTTTTGGTTCTTGTAATAAATCACTATGTGAATCATTTGCTAAGAATATGAGTGATGAATTTGAGATGAGCCTAATGGGAGAACTAAATTTCTTTTTAGGATTACAAATTAAGCAACTAAGTGATGGTATATTTCTAAATCAATCAAAATACACATTGGAATTGTTAAAACGATTTAACATGGATGGATCAAAAGACATTAGCACTCCTATGAGCACCTCTACTAACTTAGATATGGATGAAAATGGAGAAAGTTCTGATCAAAAAACTTATAGGGGCATGATAGGTAGCTTGCTTTATCTCACTGCAACCAGACCTGACATTATGTTAAGTATAGAGCTATGTGCAAGATTCCAAGCTAATCATAAGCTAACTTACTACAAAGCTGTTAAGAGAATCCTTAGATATCTTAAAGGGACTCCTAATCTTGGATTATGGTATCCGAAATCCGATAACTTTGATTTGAGAGCTTATGCAGATACGAATTTTGGTGGATGTAAAATAGATAGAAAAAGCACATCCAGAACATGCCAATTTCTAGGACATGCACTTGTTTCTTGGACATCCAAGAAACAAAATTCGGTTGCACTATCTACGGCAGAAGCCGAATATATAGCTGTAAGTGCATGCTATGCACAAAGTTATCCGGATGAAAATACACTAGAAGACTATGGAATTTACTTAAAAAACATTCCTATAAAATGTGATAACATGAGTGCTATCTGTCTAACTAAAAATCCGATTCAACACTCTCGAAACTAAGCACATTGACATTAGGCATCATTTTATACGTGATCATGTAAGTAGTAAAGATGTCACCCTTGAATTTGTTGATACAAATCATCAATTAGCAGACATTTTTACAAAACCTTTAAATGAGGAACAATTTGATTTTATTAGAAGGGAATTAGGCATGTTGAATTGTCCTAATAAGTGAGCTTTATTATATGATATCTTTCCTTGAAATTTTGGTTTTCATCGATTTGTTTCCAAATCTTTTTGGTTTTTATCCTTCCTCTTGGATTTCTTTTCATCGAATTCCTTTTGACTTCATCCCATCTCTAAAAACAAATTCAAAAAAAAATATTAAAAAAAAGGGTGCGGATTTTTGTGCTACCGGCGGTAGCACCGCCAGATCCGACGGTGGCACCGCTTGGGTAGTCAGCCCCAGGCAGTAGAACCGCTTGCTGGGGCGGTAGTATCACCCAAACACCCCTTATATAAGGGGTTAGTTAGGGCCGACGGTAGAACCGCCCCCTAACCCGAGAGCTCTCTTCCTCACCTCTCTACACCCCTCTAAAAACTTCCCAAGCATCATTCCTTCCCTCTAGAAGCCTAAGGAGGGGATCTTTTCTTGATTCAAGCTCCCTACCTCTCAAAGGAATAATCTAAGGTAAAAACTAAATTTTTCTCCTCTTTTTCTTGTCTAGTTTAATTCCTTCCTTTCAATTGATTATTGATCTATCCTCAATAGAAATGGCTCCTAAAAGATCATCAAGAGACAAAGGAAAAAGAGTAGAGGTAGATTCATTTGACCAATCTTTGTTCAAATCAAAAGAAGCTTCCCTTAAATTTTCTGAACTTAGTTGTAAAACCATTCATAAAGGAAAATATGTTGATTTGAATCAATTAGGGAACCTAGAACCCATCATGTGGTTTCATGGACTTAGAGGCCTTACCCATTTTGCAAGTTGTTGAACCTATTTATCCACGCTTGATTAAATTATTTTATGCTAATTTAAGCATAAATGATGATGGCTTATCAACTTATCTTCTAGGAAATGAGATCCAAATATTTGATAGTACTATATGCTCATTAATTGGAATTGTTGAGAAAGAGTTAGGATGTTATTTTAGAGGGAAATGGGACATGGACACAATCGGAGCCACCCACTCTGAAGCCTTAGAAACCATGTTTGTAAATCCAAATTTAGGCATAATTCCCAAGAGTTGTGAACATTTGTTATCTTTTAACTCTAAAATTTTACATCACATTCTTGTAAGCATTATCATTCCTAAATAGTTTCATCATGATGAGATCATCGAATTAGGTACCATATATTGGATCATGACTGCAGAATTTTTGTTTTGGATACCTAATCCGGCAGCACATGATAGAAGTCCTTTCTAAAGGATCAATGTTACCATATGGAGGGTTAATAACTAAACTATTGCATGCCCATAATATTTGCATTCCACCTGATGAAGAAGTAATACAAGTGGACAGATTTAACATCATTGACGTGAAACTACTTAGGCAACTTAGGTGTACATTCGAGCATAGAATAGGGGTTAGACAACCTAGGAGAAGTGATATACCTCCCCCACCAGTAGACCATCTCGAAACACCAGTCTTTAGAGGAAGTGAATCTCCTCCTCCTGATCCTTTTGATGCAGCTCCATCGCGACTTCACTCCACCTTCCGATGATCCGATCATGAGAGAGTTAAATGAAGTAAAATTACAGCAAATTAAAATTTTGAAGGAAATACGAAAGATGAACCAAAAGATAGATCACATGTATAGGCACTTTGGCATTCCTCCTGAGGAGTAGTTTATTGTATTTTCCTTTTGAACATTGTAAACTTGTGTGCAACTTTGACATCTATGTAGCTTTGACATATATGTTGTATTATCTTCACTACATCTTCTAGGGCACTGAGGAATGATATTCGGATTTTTGAATGATTTTTTTTCCACATTTGTGATATTTTTCGGATATCCTTTATTGTTATATATATTTGGATACGCACTCATAATATGAATCTCTCTTTTCCTTTTTGTTGATGATAAAGGGGGAGAAAGAATATGTGAATGCAATTGCCATACGTTGAATGTTGTATACATTTCCCATACTTTACAAGTTATTGCAAGTTATATGCTTAAAATGCTTATTTAGGTTCTTGATATCATGTTTTTATTGTGTATACTTCATTGATATCATTTTGATACCTATTTGACATCTTAATGATGAATGTCCGACATCGACTTTGTTATCATTAAGTAAATCATGAAGTTTTTCTTTCATATGTTAAACTTATTGTGTTGAATTCAAAATTTGAATTCAAGCAATTTTTATTATCTATGGCATATAGATAGGGGGAGTTAAGAGTAACTCCATTATCAATTGATTGTCATCATCAAAAAGGGGGAGATTGTTGAATCTCGGATTTTGATGATGAAGTCAATTGGTGAAATATTTGTTCTAATCTACTTTGTCGAGATAAGTGTGTAGGAACAACTACGATGGGAAGAAAACATAAAGCGATTGACCGAGGTCAAGTCCGTCGGAGGTTCAAGAGTTCATCGGAAGTCCGAGAGATCTTCGGAAGTGTTGTCGGAACCATCCAAGATCAAATTAGGGACTTGCCGAAGTTTTCGGAAGTTCATTGCAAAGATCGTCGAAGGTTCGCAGAACTTACCAGGAAGATTCGGAAGCTAGCCGAAGACTCGTTGAGCTCACCATATAATCCGGGAGTATGCTGGGAGTCCGCTGGAAGCAATCTGAGGGAAGCATCGAAAGCCTACCGGAATCTCACCGTAAAGCTGGCCAGAAGTTGACTTGAAGAGTGTCGGGTCAAATCACCTTGAGTTATATTTTTAAGTTCGTAGTTTGCACATGAGTAGAGCAAGGGTCGAGAAAAAATCCTGCCTAAATTCAGTGGGGGCCAACCGGGCCTCTACTGGGCCGAGTTGGGCCTTAAACAGGGCCCATTCAGCCTTGGCTGAATGGGCCAGGCGGTTGAACCGCCCAGCCTGGGGCGGTGGCACCGCCTGGCTGGGGCGGTAGCACCGCCCGGCTACTATAGCCCAGCTACTGTAGCTCGGCTACTATAGCCAGCGGTAGCACCGCCTGGCTGGGGCGGTGGTACCGCCCCTGTCGGGCCAGATCGACCGGTGATGCACGCGGCGAGCGCCTCGTGAGCGGTGGCACCGCCTCTGACACCGCCAGAACCGGGAACTCCAAATTTGATTTCAAATTTGGAGCCCAAATTTGAATCCACTTTGGATCTATAAATACCCCCCCTTTCTCAGCTGAAAGGTAACCCTTTTGAGAGTTAAAAATCTTGAGTTAAAGTCTTTGATTAGTCTTAAAAAGTCTTGTCTCTTGCTAAGTGTTCACCTCCTCCTTATTCTTGAGAAATCTTATAAGAGTGTGAACCTCTTGTAAAGGGTTGTAAAAGGGGTATTTGGTCCTTCCCCTTCAAAGGATTTGCTAGTGGAAGAGCGGAGCCTCATCGTGAAGGCTTCAAGAGTGGATGTAGGTCATTTGACCGAACCACTATACATCATTGTGTTCATGAATGTATGAGTGTTTACATTGTTGAATCATTTCATTACTTAGCTGCAAGTTGTTTAGTTCCTTGTTATTTCCTTTACTCAAGCAATTACTTTCAAGTTCTCTTTCGTCAAATCGAAATCTTCCTACGAACTTGTGTTTGTGTAAAATCGGTTTCAAAAGTACGATTTTAATTCGCTGCACTAATTCACCCCTCCCCCTCTTAGTGCCTTTTAGATCCTAACAGGTATCTCAAGTCTAAGGACCAGATACACTTTTGGGACTACGGAATCGCTGTCTGATGTGAGATATCAATAACCATCCAGCATTCTGTAAGTGGATCAATCAGTTAACTCATTCTCCAATGAGCACCTACATTGTACCCTTAGTGTCCCCACACAAGTAGCTATGAGACCAGCCACCTCCATCATATGGACGGGTATACAGCACACCAGTCTATCTGATTGTCTCGATGTCCCTCTCGAGTAACCTATGACCAAGATTATTTAGGGTCTGTGTTTAAAGGTAAATCGGTCTCATTATCATGATTTCATTACAATCCGATTCCCATTGCACAGATCCAAGGACATTACAATATATGCAACACGTAAGATAAAGTGATAAATTCTTAATAATAAGTAAAGAGAAAGAGTGCATATCAAGTCACAAGTGCCATCACTCATGTGATTGGCTTGCAGGGCACATATGACTAACAGCTTTCACTACTGATTTTCTTTTTAATGAGCGGAGTTCAATTATCTTTGTTACAACCCTTTCTCTTTTTTATAGGCTTAGGAGAGAACCTTTACACCTCTCTTTTGCTAAAGACCTCACACCTCCTTAGTATAACCTCTAAACTCAAGGAGGAAGAGACTCAACTCTTTTCAAGAGAGTTTACACACTTTAAATCATAAGTTTTCGTTCTTGCACCAAGCAAGCATAAGTGAGGTATTTATAGATCATAAATGGCTTCAAAAGTGGAGTTAGAAATTCAAATCCCTGAGTTTTCAAGGTACAAGCAATACTACCACTGGTGTCAAGCTATACTACTGCCGAACAGAGCTTAGGAATCTAGGCACTGGTGGTGCTATTATCGAAACTCTTGGAAAAGCACAACCCATGATTTCCAGCTTTTACGCAATACCACCACCTGGGCTTGGTGTTATGATTGAAATCGACACTAAGAGGGGGAGTGAATTAGTATTGACATAAAGATATGATTTTGAAAACTCATTCGATGAAAACTGATATCGAAAATGCTTTTAACTTAAAGTGTGAGTAAGAGCATTGAGCAAGTAAATCAATGAGTAATAAGAATGAAAAGCATGAAAGAAACGATATATCAGATTTATAGTAGTTCGATTATCGTGACCTACATCCACTCCTGATTCTTCCTCCATTGAGGCCACCGACTTTTACTATCAATCTTCTTTCAACGAGCGAAGATTAACTACCCTCTTACTATTAAATCTTGACTTTTAATGATGAAACTAATTGATTATGTTTTGGTGATCTAACTTGATTTTGAGTCACGTAGGTCTACTCTCGATCAGGATTAGACAATTGAAGCAGGAAGAATCGAAGTTGCATTGAAGGAAAACACATTAGGAGATTAGACCTCAAACCAGAGGTCTGGTTGATGATCGACAGAAGGCTTCAGACAAAGAAATTGAGCATTGGGCCAAGAAGAGTGAAGTTTTGTTAAGGAGATCGGAGTTACAGAGTTCAACTACCGATTGGGCAATAGACCGCAAGAGAGGACGATGTGCCGAAGAAACGAATGAAGCACCGATGGACCCATGACATGCCGGGCAACTAATTATGATTTGCTTTATAATAATTGTCTAGATCGAAGTAGGATTAAATTAATTGGGTTATAATTAGGTCAACCTAGTTAGGGGCCAATTGAGCTAGTACCCGGATGGGTTTGGGCATGACTCAAGGTCCAAATAGGGTTGCTGAATCTTATCTAGTGGTGGCACCGCTAGACTAGGGTGGTGGTACCACCCAAGGTTCAGTCTCCCAGGTGATCTAGATAGTGGTACCACATAGTGTCAATGTACCTGAGCAATGGTATTGCCTAGTATACTGATAGTGGCAGAAAGCCTGAGCGATGGTATTGAAAGGATCTAAAAGGCACTAAGAGGGGGGGGGGGGGTGAATTAGTGCAGCGGAAAAAATCGTATTCTTGAAACTGATTTTGCAAAAACACACGTTCGTAGGAAGATCTTGATTCGGTGAAAGAGAACTTGAAAGTAGTTGCTTGCGTAAAGGAAATAACTATGAACTAAATAACTTGCAGCAAAGTAAAGAAATGCTTCAAGAATGTAAACACTCACACATTCATGGACACAAGGATGTATAGTGGTTCGGTCAAATGACCTACATCCACTCTTGAAGCCTTTACGATGAGGCTCCGCTCTTCCACTAGCAATTTCTTTGAAGGGGAAGGATCAAACACCCCTTTACAAGATGTTCACACTTGTACAAGATCTCTCAAGAAAAGGAAGAAGGTGAACACTAGCAAAAACAAGACTTTTCAACACACTTCAAAAGCTCAAGACTTAGAATTTTTTGCTCAAAAGGGTACCCTTTCAGCTGAGAAAGGGAGGGGTATTTATAGATCCAAAGTGGATTCAAAATTGGGCTCCAAATTTGAAATCAATTTGGAGTTCCAAGATCTGGTGGTCAGAGGCGGTGCCACCGCCTGTCTCAATCTGGTTGACCGAAGTACAGGGGCGGTGCCACCGCCCTAGGCAGGCGGTGCTACCGCTCCACCGTGATCGGGTGGTGCCACCGCTACCAAAGTGTTCCACCGCTTGTTCATGAACAAGGGCGGATTATCCGCCGCCTCATTCGCCAAGGCCGAATGAGCCCCGCTTGAGCTCTCAACTTGGCTCGAGAGACCGGTTGGCCCCTACTGAATTTAGGCAGGATTTTTTCCTCAAATCCTTGCCTTACTCATGTGCAAACTACAAACATAAAACATAACTCAACGTGATTTGATCCGACACACTTCAAGTCAACTTTCGACGAGCTTTACGGCGAGATTCCGGCAAGCTTCCGATGCTTCCCTCGGATTGCTTCCAGTGGACTCCCAGCATACTCCGGATTGTATGGCGAGCTCAACGAGTCTTCGGCTAGCTTCCGAATCATCCCGGTGAGTTCCGTGAACCTTCGACGATCTTTGAGAAGAACTTCCGAAAACTTCGGCAAGTCCCTGATTTGATCTTTGATGGTTCCGGCAACACTTCCGAAAATCTCTCGGACTTGCGATGACCTCTTGAACCCCAACGGACTTGACCTTGGTAAATCACTTTATGTTTTCTTCCCATCGTAGTTATTCCTGCACACTTATCTCGACAAAGTGGATTAGCATAAATATTTCACCAATTGACTTCATCATCAAAATCCGAGATTCAATAATCTCCCCCTTTTTGATGATGAGAATCAATTGGTGATGGAGTTACTCTTAACTCCCCCTATCTATATGCCTTAAATAAAAATTTGCTTGAATTCAATTTTTGAATTCAACACAATAAAATTAATCTTCATGATGACAAAGTTGATGTTGGACAATAAGATGTCAAATAGGTATCAAAGATATCAATGATGTATACATAGTTGAGAACATAATATCAAGAACCTAAATAAGCATTTGAACTTGCAATAGCTTGTAAAGCATGGAAGATGTCAAATAGGTATCAAGGATATCAATGAAGTATACATAATTAAAAACGTGATATCAAGAACCTAAATAAGCATTTGAACTTGCAATAGCTTGTAAAGCATGGAAGATGTCAAATATGTATCAAGGATATCAATGAAGTATACATAATTAAAAACATGATATCAAGAACCTAAATAGGCATTTTAAATATAACTGTCATCACATATTATTTCTCCCCCTTTGTCATCAACAAAAAGGAAACAAGGGATTCATATGTAACAATAAAGGATTGCCGAAAAATATCATAAATGTAGAAAAAAAAATCAATCAGAAAGCCGAAAATCATTTCACAGTGGCCAAGAAGATGTAATGAAGATGATGCAACTTATATGTCAAGATGTAATGAAGATAATACAACATATATGTCAACATACAACATAAGTTTACATCGTTCAAAAAGAAATACAACAAGCTACTCCTCAGGAGGAATGCCAAGATGCCTATACATATGATCGATTTTTAGGTTCATCTTCCGCATTTCCTTCAAAATTTCAATTTGCTGTAGTTTTACTTCATTTAACTCTCTCATGATCGGATCGTCAGATGGAGCAGAAATGTCACGATGTAGCCGCAATAAAAGGATCGGAGGAGTAGATTCATTTCCCTAAGGATCGGTGTTTCGTGATGGTCTACGGTGGGGGAAGTATATCACATCTCCTAGGTTGTCTAACCCTATTCCATGTTCGAATGTACACCTAAGTCGCCTAAGTAGTTTAACATCAATGATATGTTAAATCTATCCACTTGTATTGCTTCTTCATCCTGTGGAATGCAAATATTATGGGCATGCAGTAGTCTAGTTATTAAACCTCCATATGGTAAC
This sequence comes from Musa troglodytarum, assembly GCA_023547065.1. NCBI lineage: Eukaryota > Viridiplantae > Streptophyta > Magnoliopsida > Zingiberales > Musaceae > Musa > Musa troglodytarum. The sequence goes on from CP097510.1 coordinate 71,402,763, forward strand.
ATTGATCTTTTAGAAAGGACCTCTATCATGTGCTGCCGGATTAGGTAACCAAAATAAAAATGTTGTCGGGTCATGATCCAAAGATAAGGTACCTAACTCGTTGAAACCGATCTCATCATGATGAAACTTTAGGAATGACAATGCTTACTAGAATGTGATGCAAAATTTTAGAGTTAAAAGGTAGTAAATGTTCACAACTCTTGGGAATTATACCTAAATTTGGGTTTGCAAACACAGCTTTCTAAAGCTTCAGAGTGGGTGGCACCAACTGTGTCCATATCCCATTTTCCTCTAAAATAGCACCCTAGCTCTTTTTCAACAATTCCAATCAATGAGCATATAGTATTATCACATATTTGAATCTCATTACCTAGAAGATAAGTTGACAAGCCATCATCGTTCACAGTTAGATTTGCATAGAATAGTTTAACTAAGCATGGATAAAGAGGTTTTGTAATTTGCAAAATGGGTAAGGCGTCTAAGTCTGCAAACCACATGATAGGTTCTAGATTTCCTAATTGATTCAAATCAACATATTTTTCTTTATGAATGGGTCTAGAACCAAATTCAGAAAATCTAAGGGAAGCTTCTTGTGATTTAAACAAGGAGTGGTCAAATGAATCTACCTCCATCCTTTTTCCTTTGTCTCTTGATGTTCTTTTAGGAGCCATTTCTATTTAAAGAATTGAAAAATTAATCAATTGAAAGGATTGAACAATTAACCAATTGAAGAAAGGAATGAAACTAGACAATAAGAGAAATAATTCTGTTTTTACCTTAGATTATTCCCTTGAGATGTAGGAAGCTTGAATCAAGGTAAGCTCTCCTTCTTAGGCTTCTAGAGGGAAGAATTGAGGCTTGGGAGAGCTCAAAGGTGTTTAGAGAGGTAAAGAAGGTGTTGGGGCGGTTCTACCGAAAGTGGCAGAGAGTTTGGGCGGTTCTACCACCGGCCCTAACTCACCCCTTATAAAAGGGGTGTTCGGGCGGTTCTACTATCAGGCAGCGGTTCCACCGCACTGACCTGTGGTGCCACCATCATTCATGTGCTACCGCCAGTATCACAAAATCCGCAGTCCACCATTTTTTTTTTTTTGAATTGGTCTTAGAGAAGGGATGAAGTCAAAAAGAATTTGATGAATATAAGACCAGAAAAAATCAGAATGTGTGGAATCGATGAAAAAATCAAAATCAAATCAATGAAAACCATAATTTCAAGGAAAGATATCATCAAATAGAACTTACTTATTTGGACAGTTTAACATGCCTAATTCCCTTCTAATAAAATCAAATTGTTCCTCATTTAAAGGTTTAGTAAAAATGTCCGCTAATTGATGATTTGTATCAACAAATTCAAGGGTGACATCTCTACTACTTACATGATCACATATAAAATGATGCCTAATGTTAATGTGCTTAGTTCGAGAGTGTTGAATTGGATTTTTAGTTAGACAAATAGCACTCGTGTTATCACATTTTATAGGGATGTTTTTTAAGTAGATTCCATAGTCTTCTAGTGTATTTTTCATCCAGATAACCTGTACAAAGATGCACTTGCAGCTATATATTCAAACTGCGTAGATAGTGCAACCGAATTTTGTTTCTTGAAGTCCAAGAAACAAGTGCATGTCCTAGAAATTGGCATGTTCCGGAAGTGCTTTTTCTATCTATTTTACATCCACCAAAATCCGCATATGTATAAGCTTTCAAATCAAAATTATCAGATTTTGGATACCATAATCCAAGATTAGGGGTACCTTTAAGATATCTAAGAATCCTCTTGACAGCTTTCAAGTGAGATAGTTTAGGATTAGCTTGGAATCTTGCACATAGCCCTACACTGAACATGATGTCAGGTCTGGTTGCAGTGAGATAAAGCAGGCTACCTATCATGCCCCTATAAGTTTTTTGATCAAAACTTTCTCCATTTTCATCCATATCTAATTTAACGGAGGTGCTCATAGGAGTGCTAACATCTTTTGAACCATCCATGTTAAATCGTTTTAATAATTCCAATGTGTATTTTGATTGATTTAGAAATATACCATCACTTAGTTGCTTGATTTGTAGTCCTAAAAAGAAATTTAGTTCTCCCATTAGGCTCATCTCAAATTCATCACTCATATTCTTAGCAAATAATTCACATAGTGATTCATTACAAGACCCAAAAATAATATCATCAACATAAATTTGAACAATAAGAAAATCATTTTCAAAATGTTTAATAAACAATGTAGTATCAACCTTGCCTTTAGTGAAATCATTTGAAATTAAAAAAGAACTAAGCCTCTCATACCAAGCCCTAGGGGCTTGTTTTAGACTATATAGAGCCTTAGTTAGCTTAAACACGTGATTAGGAAATAGAGAGTTTTCAAATCCGGGTGGTTGTTCGACATACACTTCTTCGGAAATAAAACCATTTAAGAATGCACTTTTGACATCCATTTGAAATAATTTGAAATCTTTACTACTAGCATAGGCAAGGAGCATCCTAATGGCTTCCAATCTTGCCACCGGAGCGAAGGTTTCTTCATAATCGATACCTTCTTCTTGGTTGAAACCTTTGGCCACTAGTCTAGCCTTGTTTCGAACCACGATACCGTATTCATCTTGCTTGTTTCTAAAGACCCACTTAGTACCAATAACTAAGTGGTCATTAGGTCTAGGAACAAGCTTCCACACCTCATTCCTCTCAAATTGATTCAATTCTTCTTGCATTGCGATAACCCAAGAATCATCTTTCAGGGCATCAACAATGTATATTGGTTCAACTTGAGAAAGAAAAGCGGCATGGGCACAAAAATTTTTGAAAAAAGAGCGAGTTTGAACCCCTTTCGATGTATCTCCTATAATTAACTCCTTGGGATGAGCATCTACATACTTCCATTCCTTGGGTAAGGAAGTTTGGGAAGAAGATGCATCCAAGTTGTCATTTTGAGGAGAGGGTTCATTCAAATTCAAATTATCAAGACCAAAATCATCATCAAAATCTTTCTTCTTAAATTCAGAAATTTCATTGAAAACGACATGAATCGATTCTTCTATAAGTAAGGTTCTTTTGTTGAAAACACGAAAAGCCTTAGAAACCGAAGAATAACCAAGAAATATGCCTTCATTGGATTTTGCATCGAATTTTCCTAAGGCATCCTTTTCATTTAAAATAAAGCATTTACAACCAAAAACTTTAAAATAAGAAACATTGGGTTTTTTATCATTCCATAATTCATATGGAGTTTTAGATAGGGATGGTCTCACTAGAACTCTATTCATAACATAGCAAGCCGTATTCATGGCTTCGGCCCAAAAATATTTTGGTAAATTATATTCATTTAACATGGTTCTAGCCATTTCTTGTAAACTTCTATTTTTCCTTTCCACTACTCCATTTTGTTGTGGATTTCTTGGAGTAGAGAAGTTGTGATTGTATCCGTTTATTTCACAAAAATTTTGGAAGTCATGATTTTGAAATTCACCTCCATGATCACTACGAATTGATGAAATCATAAGGCCTTTTCATTTTGAGTGAGTTTACAAAATTTAGAGAAACATTTGAAACAATCACTTTTATGAGCCAAGAAATAGGTCCAAGTGTATCTACTATAGTCATCCACAATTACAAAGGCATATTTGCTACCCCGGGCTTGTTATGTCAATTGGTCCAAATAAGTCTAAGTGGATCAATTGCAATGGTCTAGTGGTACTAATTTGATTTTCTGATTTGAAACTAGTCTTTATTTGTTTCCCTAGTTGACATGCATCACATACCTTATCCTTAAAAAATTTTATGTTTGGGATACCTCTTACTAAATCTCTAGATGAAATCTTAGAGATTAGTTTCATGCTTGCATGGCCTAATCTCCTATGCCAAAGCCATGCATCATCATTCAAAATCGAAAAGCACATTTCATTACTTAATTTATCAATATTTATGGTGTAGACATTGTTTTGTTTTAAAGCAATCATGGATATGTTGTTGTTGGGTTTTTCAATAATGCAAACATTAGATTCAAATCTAACAACATAACCTTTATCACATAGTTGACTAATACTTAAAAGATTATGTTTTAAACCATCAACTAGTAACACATCATCAATTGAAAATTTTGATTTGTTACCTATGGTTCCTTTGCCAATGATTTTACCCTTGTTGTTGTCTCTGAAGGTGACATATCCTTCTTCTTTGCTAGAGAGCATAGAGAAATGAGATGGATCTTCGGTCATGTGCCTTGAGCATCCACTATCAAGATACCATTTCTTGCTCCTAGCTTGTGAGTTTGTCTACAAAAGAGGATGGTTTTTAGGTACCCATTTGATTTTGGGTGCCTTACAAAATGATCTACTTACTTTGTAATTTATCATTGAATTGTTTATGGTTCCTTTAGGAACCCATATCAATTTTTGTGGATTAATTTTCTTGAATGGACATTTGTAGGCAACATGTCCCGTTTTGCCACAAAAGTTACATTTCAAATGAGGTGATACATGCAATGTAGGCCCTTTAATGAAGGTGGTGGGATTTTGGTGAGAACCTCTCACAAATCCGATACCACTTCTATTTCCGACATGACCTTTATTAGCAAGAATCATGTCTAAGCCCTTGCTACCGACCTTAAACTTGTTTAGGGTCTCTTTGAGGAGGAAGTTCTCCTCTTGTTGCATCTAAGTCTTCACACTTAGAGCATGGGGGTAGAGAAGGGTTTTGAAGACTATTGAACTTACTTTGTAACAAAGCATGCTCTTTCTAAAGCAAATTGAACTTCTTACAAATAGTTTTGCATTCATCAAATAAATCATGAAAAGCCATAGAAAGTTCATCGAAAGATAACTCTTCATAAAGTAACTCACTAACCTCTTCTCCAAATGCCATTAGTGCGAAGTTTGCCTCCTCTTTGTTGCTAGCCTCTTCAACCTCGGAGTCACTTGAATCATCCCACGTGGCCTTCAAGGCTTTTTTCTTCTTGAATTGCTTCTTCTTGGCTTGAGGGCATTCATTCTTGAAGTGTCCCGGCTTCTTGCATTCGTAGCAAAGGACTTGGTCCTTTTTGTGTTCAAATTTGCTTTTTGTGTCATTTTTGAATTTGTTCTTTCTTATAAATTTCTTAAACTTTCGAGTTAGAAGTGCAATGTCTTTGTCACTGTCCTCATCACTTGATGTTCCTTTCAAGTGGTCTTCTTGTGTTCTAAGTGCCATATCCTTCCTGTTCTTTGAAGGGGGTTCTCAAGCTCTTCATGAGCATGGCACGTCATCTCATAGGTCATTAGAGATCCAATAAGTTCTTCAAGCGAAAATACTTTAAGATCCTTGGCCTCTTGAATGGCCGTGACCTTTGGATCCCAACTCTTTGGAAGGGATCTTAAAATTTTGGTTACCAATTCAAAATTTAAAAAACCTTTACCAAGAGCTTTTAGTCCATTGATGACATCCGTAAAGCGGGTGTACATGTCTCCAATGGACTCATTTGGTTTCATCCAAAAAAGTTCATAAGAATGCACAAGAATGTTGATTTTGGACTCTTTCACTCGGCTAGTGCCTTCATGAGTGATTTCAAGAGTGCGCCAAATATCAAATGCCGATTCACAAATAGAAACCCGATTAAACTCATTCTTGTCAAGCGCACAAAATAAGGCATTCATAACCTTTGCATTGAGAGCAAAATTCTTCTTCTCCGACTCATTCCATTCACTCATCGGAAGAGAAGATTTTGCAAAGCCATTTTCAACAATGTTCCAAAGTTCGAAGTCCATGGAAATAAGAAAAATCCTCATACGAGTCTTCCAATACGTATAATCCGACTCATTAAACATAGGTGGACGAGTAATGGAGAGACCTTCTTGCATACCGGAGTAGGCCATCTCTCTTGGGTTTTAAACCAATATGAGAGCAAACCTTGCTCTGATACCAATTGAAAGGATCTAAAAGGCACTAAGAGGGGGGGGGGGGGGGGGAATTAGTGCAGCGGAAAAAATCGGATTCTTGAAACCGATTTTGCAAAAACACACGTCAGAGGAAGATCTCGATTCGCGAAAGAGAACTTAAAAGTAATTACTTGCATAAATGAAATAACTATGAACTAAATAACTTGCAGCAAAGTAAAGAAATGCTTCAAGAATGTAAACACTCACACATTCATGGACACAAGGATGTATAGTGGTTCGGTCAAATGACCTACATCCACTCTTGAAGCCTTTACGATGAGGCTCCGCTCTTCCACTAGCAATTTCTTTGAAGGGGAAGGATCAAACACCCCTTTACAAGATGTTCACACTTGTACAAGATCTCTCAAGAAAAGGAAGAAGGTGAACACTAGCAAAAACAAGACTTTTCAACACACTTCAAAAGCTCAAGACTTAGAATTTTTTGCTCAAAAGGGTACTCTTTCACTGGGAAAGGAGGGTATTTATAGATCCAAAGTGGATTCAAAATTGGGCTCCAAATTTGAAATCAATTTGGAGTTCCAAGATCTGGTGGTCAGAGGCGGTGCCACCGCCTGTCTCAATCTGGTTGACTAAAGTACAGGGGCGGTGCCACCACCCCAGGCAGGCGGTGCTACCGCTCCAGTCTGGTGACTGGGGCGGTGCCACCGCCCCAGCCAGGCGGTTCCACCGCCTGTCTGCGAACAGGGGCGGTATTGCCGCCCCAGCCAAGCGGTTCCACCACCCCAGGCTGGGCGGTTCAACTGCCTGCCTCATTCGGCCAAGGCCGAATGAGCCCTGTTTGAGCCTCAACTTGGCTCAGTAGAGACCCGGTTGGCCCCTACTGAATTTAGGCAAGATTTTTTCCTCAAATCCTTTTCTTACTCATGTGCAAACTACGAACATAAAACATAACTCAACGTGATTTGATCCGACACGCCTAAGTCAACTTCCGCCAGCTTTACGGTGAGATTTCGCAAGCTTCGATGCTTCCTGATTGCTTCCAGTGGACTCCAAGCATACTCCGGATTGTATGGCGAGCTCAACGAGTCTTCGGCTAGCTTCCGAATCATCTCGGTGAGTTCCGCGAACCTTCGATTTATCTTTGAGAAGAACTTCCAAAACTTCGCAAGTCCTCGATTTGATCTTCGATGGTTCGCAACACTTCCTAAAAATCTCTCGACTTCCGATGAACTCTGAACTCTCGCACTTGACCTTGGTAAATCACTTTATGTTTTCTTCCCATCGTAGTTATTCCTGCACACTTATCTCGACAAAGTGGATTAGCACAAATATTTCACCAATTGACTTCATCATCAAAATCCGAGATTCAACAGGTATCACCTAACATTGGCGGTACTACCGCCAATACCCGAAAAACCTAGGATGGGATAGATTTTGGCTCTGAGTTTGAATCTATTTGGTGCCTATAAATACCCCTCTCATCCCTTGGTAAAATACACAAGCACATTAACTTTAAAGTGAGAAAATGCTGTAAAAATCTCTTTAGAAATCCCTTATCTAGCCTTCATTTGTTTTCAGCCTAAAGAGAGGAGTAAGTGCTTGTAAGGGTTATCTCCTGAGCCTGACAAAAGGAGAAGGTGTTGTAAGGGAGTTAGTCTTCGTCCGTTGGAAGGGAGACTACTAGTGGAAGCCAATGGCCTTAAGTGAAGAGGAATCAGGAGTGGACGTAGGTCAGATGACCGAACCACTATAAAAATCGGGTTTGCGTTTACTTCTTACAATTTATCTTTGAGAAAACCCTTTACCTTACTATAATCACTCGGATCCTTCTCTTTTACTTATGAATCCTTTCAAGTTTAATACATTTCCAATACAGCTTTCATCGATACGATTTTTATCGTATGGGGTTTTTCGAAATCACATGAACTTGTCGTATTTTACCACTGCACTAATTCACCCCCCTCTTAATGCCAAATTGATCCTAATAGTTGGTATCAGAGCTTGGTATTTTTCATTTCGATTTACACCTAAGAGAAATGGCTCTTTTTAGATTTCAAGAGGGTTTTGTTGAATCTTGAATTTTGATGATGAAGTCAATTGGTGAACTATTTGTTCTAATCTATATTGTTGAGATAAATGTGCAGGATTAACTACGATAGGATGAAAACATAAAGCAATTTACCGAGGTCAAGTTCGTCGGGAGTTTAAGAATTCATCAGAAGTTCGAAGGATCATCAGAAGTGTTGTCAAAACCAACCGAGATAGAATCAGAGACTTGCTGAAGGTTTCGGAAGTTCATCGGAAAGATTGTTGAAGGTTTGCGGAGATCACCGAAAAGGTTCGGAAGCTTGCAAAAGACTCGTTGAACTCGCCATAAGAATCTGGGAGCCTGCTGGGGGTCCGTCGAAAGAAATCCAAAGGAGTGTTGGAAGTCCACTGGAAGTTCGCCGGAAAGCTCGCCAGAAGAAGACTTGAAGAATGTTGGTTGAAATTACTTAGAATTATGATTCAATTTCATAGTTAGCATATAATTAGGGTAAGGATTAGGAAATAATCATGTTTAAACCTAGTAGGGGCCAACCGGGCCCTTATTGGGCTGAAAATTTGGGGTCATTTAGCCTTGCTGAAAGGCCCAGGCGGTGGCACTGCCTAGCACCTGAGAGCCCAGGTTGGGCAATGGCACCACTCAGGCTGGGGCGGTGGCACCACCCAGTGCTCTATCAGTCTAACACTGACAAGCGGTGGCACTGCCAACACTGAGAAACCCAAAAGTAATTCAAATTTGGAGCCCAAATTTGAATCCTCTTGGGGTCTATAAATACCCCTCTTTTCTCAGTTGAGAGGGCAACCTTTTGAGAGTTAGAAATTGAGCAAAAGCTTTGGCAAAGCCTTGTTTTCGATAGCTAGTGTTCAGCTCCCTCTTTCTCATTACAAAAATCTGTAAGAGTGTGAACCACTTGTAAAAAGGTTATAAGAGGGGTATTTGGTCCTTCCCCTTCAACGTGACTTGCTAGTGGAAGTTGGGAGCCTCATCGAAGAAGGCTTCGAAAGTGGATGTAGGTCATTTGACCGAACCACTATACATCGTGGTGTTCTTTGAATGTGTGAGTGTTTAAATTTCTGAATCATTTCTCTACTTAGCTGCAAATCGTTTGGTCTTCATCTCCTTTACTCAAGCTACTTTAACGAAGTCATCTTTCATCGAATCGAAATCTTCATCCGAACTAGCTATTTATGAAATTGATTTTAAACTTATGAGTTTTAAACCGCTGCACTAATTCACCCCCCCCCCTCTTAGTACCTCTTCGATCCTAACAATTAGTATCAGAGCAAGGTTCACTCTCATATTTGGTTTAAAACCCAAGAGAGATGGCTTATTCTGGCATACAAGAGGGTCACTCCATTATACGTCCGCCTATGTTTAATGGGTCGGATTATACATATTGGAAGACTCGTATGAGGATCTTTCTTATTTCCATGGATTTTGAGCTTTAGAGTATCAATGAAAATGGATTTCAAAAATCTTCTCTTCCGACGAGCGAATGGAATAAATTGGAGAAGACTTTTGCTTTAAATGCAAAGGCTATGAAACTCAACAAAAATGAATTTAATCGCGTTTCGATTTGTGAATCGGCTTTTAATATTTGGCATAATCTTGAGATCACTCATGAAGGCACTAGCCGAGTGAAAAAGTCCAAAATTAACATTCTTGTGCATTCCTATGAACTTTTTCGAATAAAACTAAGTAAGTCCATCGGAGACATGTACACCCGCTTCACGGATGTCATCAATGGAATCAAAGCACTTGGTAAAGGTTTTTATAATTTTGAAGTTGTAGCTAAAATCTTAAGATCCTTTCCAAAGAGTTGGGATCTAAAATTTATGACCATTCAAGAGACGAAGGATCTTAAAACTTTTCCTCTTGAAGAACTTATTGGATCTCTAATGACCTACAAAATTATATGCCATGCTCATGAAAAGCTTGAGAACCCCCTTGCAAAGAACAGGAAGGATACAGCATTAAGAACACAAGAAGGCCACTTGAAAGGAACATCAAGTGATGAGGACAGTAATAATGACATTGCACTTTAACTCGAAAGTTTAAAAAATTTATAAGAAGGAATAAATTTAAAAACGATACTAAAAACAAACTTGAAGTAAAAAAGGACCAAGTCATATGTTACGAGTGCAAGAAGCTAGGGCACTTCAAAAATGAATGCCCCCAAGCCAAGAAGAAGCAACTGAAGAAGAAGAAAGCGTTAAAGGCAACATGGGATGACTCTAGTGACTCTGAGAATGAAGAGGCAAACAACAAAGAGGAGGCAAACTTTGCGCTAATGGCTTTAGAAGAAGAGATATATGATTTACTTAATGAAGATTTATCTTTCGATGAACTCTCTATCGCTTTTCATGATTTATTTGATGAGTGTAGAACTATTAGTAAGAAGATTAATCTATTAAAGAAAGAGCATGCCTCATTACAAAATAAGTTTGATAGTCTTCAAACTCCTTCTTTACCCCCATGCTATAAGTGTGAACACTTAGAGGAAATTAAAAATAAAAACTTGCTGCTTAAAGAGACCTTATATAAGTTTAAAGTCGGTAGCAAGGGCCTTGACATGATCCTTGCAAACAAGGGTCACGTCGGAAATAGAAGTGGAATTGGATTTGTGAGTAAATCTCACCAAAATCCTACCACCTTCATTAAAGTATTGGGAAATCCGTTTGGGGAGTGACATCACATGCGTAGCGGAAGAATAGAAAACAAAACCCCAGATTTCCCATAGAAAGTTTCCATCATCGTGCGAAGATCGGTGTGTCAAAACAAATCCGCGAAAAACTGTGTAAAAGAAAATACCTAGGGAGATCGTATATCCCTAAATCTCTGCAGATCTGTAGGAGAGGATGAAGGAGGTCAAGCGTCCTCCTCTCTAGCGGTATCCACACGGTAGGGACTACGACGATACACCTCTCTAGGGAGAGGAGAACAAAAGGTAGCTACCAAAAGAAACCCTTAGCCTATAGAGCTTTGGTTCCCTCCTATTTATATAGGCCCCCTGTCAACCCTAATGGATCTTACCCTATTGGGTATTGGATCTCCATCCAATTATCCAAACCTCTTAGATTAGTGGGTCTCTACCCAATAATCTCTTATTAGCAATTATTGGATCTCATCTTAGGATCTAATAATTCAGGGGCTTAATGGATATCCAATAAGATAAGGGATTCATCAGATATCTCATATTTGAATCTTTACTCGTCGCAACACCTACCATATGTGTGTGACCCTCTAGGCCCAATATCGAGCTGGCCGTGAGTCATACTTGTCAGAACTCCTTCTGACTTGGTGAATTATTATCTCTATAATAATTCACCCAACTCATCGACTACGGACATACTAGGCCATTACGTTGCAGCCCCTAGACGATACAGGGGAATCTAATCCTTTGAACCTATCTGTCCTCAGTTACCATGTATCTATAGTCCCTCATCCATCTAATATCCCAGAGACCCTATATCGGGCATGGTACTATCAGGTCTATACGGTCTCTCATCGAGTCTTGCTCTTGTCGGATTCTCCCGGAGAACTCTTTCTCTCTCAATCCGAATAACCTTGGCCAAGGATTTATTCAAGCAAGAATACATGTGATATTTCTCTCATGATACTAAGAGCGGATGATCCTCTATTGACACTCAATAGCCCTCGTAAGGTTGGCTACCACACCTAATAACCGATTGTACTAGATTTGGAACTTTGTAAACCTATAAGTTCGGTATCAAAGAGTGGAGTACTCATGCAGGACATCCTTGGTATCTCACGTCTAAGGACCAGATACACTACTGGGACTTCGGAATCGCTGTTTGACGTGAGGTATCAATAACCATCCAGTATTCCGTAGGTGGATCAATTTGTGAACTCATTCCCCAATGAGCACCTGCACTATACCCTTAGTGTCCCCACATGAGTAGCTATGAGACCAGCCACCTCCATCATATGGACGGGTATACAGTACACCAGTCTATCCGGTTATCTCAATGTCCTTCTCGAGTAACCTATGACCAGGATAATTTAGGGTCTGTGTTTAAAAGTGAATCGGTCTCATTATCGTGATCTCATCAAGATCCAATTCCCATTGCACAGATCCAAAGACATCACAATATATGCAACACGCAAGATAAAGTGATAAAATGCCTAATAATACACAAAGAGAAAAAAATGCATATCAAGTCACAAGTGCCATCACTCATGTGATTGGCTTGCAAGGCACATATGACTAGCATAAAGGACCCACACTATATGTATCATCTCACTTGAGATGTAATTTTTGTTATAAATCTGCACATATTGTTTACAAATATCCATTTAAGAAAGTCCACATAAATTGATATGGGTTCCTAAAGGAACCATAAATAATTCAATGTTAAATTATAAAATTAGTAAATCAATTTGTGGGGCATCCAAAATCAAATGGGTACCTAAAGACCATCCTCTTTGGTAGACAAACTCATAAGCTAGGAGCAAGAGATAGTATCTTGATAGTAGATGCTCAAGGCACATTACCGGAGATCCATCTCATTTCTCTATGCTCACAAGCAAAGAAGAAGGGTATGTCACCTTCGGAGACAACAACAAGGGTAAAATCATTAGCAAGAGAACCACAGGTAACAAATCAAGTTTTTCAATTGATGATGTGTTGCTAGTTGATGGACTAAAACATAATCTTTTAAGCATTAGTCAATTATACGATAAAGGTTATATTGTTAGATTTAAATCTAAAGTTGGCATCATTAAAAAACCAAACAATAACATATCCATGATTGCTTTAAAACAAAATAATGTCTACACCATTAATATTGATGAACTAAGTAATGAAATGTGTTTTATGGTTTTGAATGATGATGCTTGATTTTGGCATAGGAGATTAGGCCATGCAAGTATGAAACTAATATCTAAGATTTCATCTAGAGAGTTAGTACGAGAGATTCCCAATATAAAGTTTGTCAATGACAACATGTGTGATTCTTGTCAACTAGGAAAACAAATAAAAACTAGTTTCAAACCAAAAAATCAAATTAGCACTACTAGACCATTGCAATTGATCCATTTGGACTTATTTGGAGTTATTGACATAACAAGCTTAGGAGGTATTAAATATGCCTTCGTAATTATGGATGACTATAGTAGATACACTTGGACTTATTCTTGGCTCACAAAAGTGATTGTTTCAAATATTTTTTTAAATTTTGTAAACTTACTCAAAATGAAAAAGGTTTCATGATTTCATCAATTCGGAGTGATCATGGTGGTGAATTTCAAAACTGTGACTTCCAAAATTTTTGTGAAACAAATGGATATAACCATAACTTCCTTACTCTGAGGAATCATTAAGAAAATGGAGTAGTGGAAAGAAAAAATAAAAATTTGCAAGAAATGGCAAGAACCATATTAAATGAAAATAATTTACCCAAATATTTTTGAGTCGAAGCCGTGAACACGGCTTTCTATGTCATGAATAGAGTTCTAGTAAGACCATCTCTATCTAAGACTCCGTATGAATTAAGAAATAATAAAAAACCTAATGTTTCTTGCTTTAAAGTTTTTGGTTGCAAATGCTTCATTTTAAATGAAAAGGATGCTTTAGAAAAATTTGATGCTAAATTCGATAAAGGCATCCTTCTTGGTTACTCTTCTATTTCTAAAGCTTTTCGGGTTTTCAACAAAAGAACTTTAGTTATAGAAGAGTCTATTCATGTAGTTTTTAATGAATTTTTTAAATTTAAGAAAAATAGTTTTAATGATGATCTTGGTTTCGATGATTTAAATTTGAATGAACCTTCTCCTTAAAATGGCAACTTGGATGTATATTCTTCTCAAATTTCCTTACCTAAGGAATGGAAGTATGTAGATGCCCATCCCAAGGAGTTAATTATAGGAGATACATTGAAAGGGGTTCAAACTCATTCTTCTTTTAAAAATTTTTGTGCCCATGCCGCTTTTCTTTCTCAAATTGAACCTAAGTGCATTGATGATGCCTTGAAAGATGATTCTTGGGTTATCGCAATATAAGAAGAATTGAATCAATTTGAAAGGAATGAGGTATGGAAGCTTATTTCTAGACCTAATAATGACCATTTAGTTGTTAGTACTAAATGAGTTTTTAGAAACAAGCAAGATGAATGCGGTATCATAGTTAGAAACAAGGCTAGACTAGTGGCCAAAAGTTTCAACCAAGAAGAACGTATCGATTACGAAGAGACCTTCACTCATGTGGCAAGATTAGAAGCCATTAGGATGCTCCTTGCCTATGCTAGTAGTAATGATTTTAAATTATTTCAAATGGATGTCAAAAGTGCTTTCTTAAATGGCTTTATTTCCGAAGAAGTGTATGTTGAACAACCTCCTGGGTTTGAAAACTCTCTTCTTCTTAACCATGTGTTTAAATTAATTAAGGCTCTATGGATTAAAACAAGCTCCTAGAGCTTGGTATGAAAGGCTTAGTTCCTTTCTTATTTCAAATAATTTTACAAAAGGTAAGATTGATACTACATTGTTTATCAAATATTTTAAAAATAATTTTCTTATTATTCAAATTTATGTTGATGATATTATTTTTGGTTCTTCGGATGAATCACTATGTGAATCATTTGTCAAGTGTATGAGTCATGAATTTGAAATGAGCCTAATGGGAGAATTAACCTTCTTTTTATGATTGCAAATTAAATAACTTAGTAATGACATATTTCTTAATCAATCTAAATATATATTAGAATTGTAAAAAAGATTTAACATGGATGGTTCAAAAGCTATAAATACTCCTATCAGTACTTCCACTAAGTTAGATTTGGATGAAAATAAAGAAAATTTTGATCAAAAGACATATAGGGGAATGATAGGTAGCTTACTTTATCTTATCGCAACTAGACCGGATATCATATTTAGTGTAGGACTTTGTACGAGATTTCAAGCTGATCCTAAGCTGTCCCATCTTAAAGCTATTAAAAGAATTCTTAGATATCTTAAAGGTACTCCTAATCTAGGATTATGGTATCCAAAATCTAATAACCTTGATTTAATAGCTTATGCAGATGTCGATTTTGATGGATGTAGAATAGATAGAAAAAGCACATCCAGAACATGTCAATTATTAGGACATGCACTCGTTTCTTTGTCTTCTAAGAAATAAAACTCAGTTACACTATCTACGACTGCAGCTGAATACATAGCTGCAAGTGCATGTTGTGCACAGGTTATTTGGATGAAAAATACATTAGAAGATTATGGAATTCATTTAAAAAAATATTTTCATAAAATATAATAATACAAGCATTATTTGTTTAACCAAAAATCCTATTTAACACTCTAGAACTAAGAATATTGACATTTGGCATCACTTTATACGAGATCATGTAAATAGTAATGATGTCATTCTGGAATTTATTGATACAAAACATCAATTAGCAGACATTTTCACAAAACCCTTAAATGAAGAATAATTTAACTTTATTAGAAGGGAATTAGGCATGTTGAATTGTCCTCATGAATGAGCTTCATTGTAAGTCTTTTTCGAAATTCTTATTATCCTCTTTTCGATTTTCGTGGACTTGACTTCCTTCTTTTCGTTTTATATTTTAAAGAGTGATCCAAGACACCATCATATCTTAAATTAATACATTAAAACTTCTGAAAATAAAATAAAATATATAAATTTTTTTTTGGTGCCAGCGGTGGCACCGCCCGGTTGGCGATGGCATCGCCCGAACACCCCTATATTTAAGGGGTGGGTTAGGGTCGGCGGTGAAACCGCCCCCAACCCAAAAAATTTCTCTTCCTCCTCCTTCAAAGCCCTCTAATCCTCTCCACACCCCATCTTCTTCCTTTAAAAGCCTAAGAAAGAGTTTCTTCTTGAATCAAGATCTTCACCTCCCAAGGAAACTCAAACAAGGTAAAATCTGAAATTTTCTCTTCTCTTCTCATTACTTGATCTATTCCTTAATGTTTCTTCTTGATCCATCATCATGACTAGATATGGCTTCTAAGAGATCATCAAGAGGCAAAGGGAAAAAGGTTGGAAGGAGATTCCTATGACCCAACCCTCTTTAGATCTAAGGAAGTAGCTCTAAGGTACCCCAATTTCGAATCAAAAGCCATACATAAGGGAAAACATGTTGATCTAGGTGAACTAGGAAACCTAGAACCCATTAGATGGTTTACCAATTTAGATGTCTTGCCTATCTTATAAATTGATGGACCGATTTACCCTAGGTTGGTTAAGTTATTCTACGTAAACTTGAGTGTGGAAAATGATAACTTGACTACCTACCTTTTGGAAATCGAAATTTGAATTTTTGATCATACAATATATGAGCTAATTGGAATTGAAGAAAAGGATAGGGGTTGTTATTTCAGAGGCCAATGGGATATAGATGCAATCGGAGCAACCCACTCCGAGGCTTTAGAGATGATTTTTGCAAATCCTAACCTAGGCATTGTTCCTAAAAGCAGTGAGCACTTATTACCCTTTAATTCAAAAATTCTTCATCACATCATCATAAGCATCCTTCTTCCTAAACAATATCACCATGATAAGATTAGTATGCTAGAATTAAGCACCATGTATTGGATTATGATCAAATAAAATAACTACTTTAGATACTTGATCCGGCAATATATGATGGAAATTATCTCTAGAAACTTAATATTATCGTATGGTGGGTTGATCACTAGATTAATACTTACATATGATATTTATGTGTCACCTGATGAGGAAATAATATAAGTTGACAGATATAACACTATCAACAGAAACCTTCTCAAGAGACTTAGATGTACATTTAGAAATGGTATATGGATTAGGCAACCTAGAAGGATTGATCTAGCTCCCCCACTAGTAAAGAGGCCTGAAACATCAGTTATTAGGGGAAGTGAATCTCCTCCGCCTAGTCCCTTTGGTCTAGCACTATCCGAGCCAGCTCCCGCTTCATCCACTGAAGATCCAATCATGTTAGCATTAAATCAAATCAAATCACAACAAGATCAAATAAACTTACAGCAAGCTGAAATTTTGAAGGAAGTATGACAGATGAACCAGAAGATAGACCACCTGTATAGGCATTTAGACCACCTGTATAGGCATTTTGGAATTCCTCCTGAGGAATAGTTGTTGCCTTTAACTCTTATTTTATAAACCTTATGACTACTATGGACATATTTTTGAAATACTTCTAAGTTTGATGTTGTATGTTTCTTTCATATCATCTACTTGGATTTTGAATGACATCTCTTGAATTTTTCCTTCGATCGTAACTTTTGGATGACACCTTCATATTGTTGTAGTGTTTTATAATTTGATGTCTTCCTTGAATAATTGATCTTTATTGATTTCATTCTCCCTCTACCTACTTTAAGCATGTTTCATTTCTTAAAGTTATAAATGCCAAGTTCATATTTGATAAAATTTGATAAGTGAAGACTGATTTTTTTTTTCCAGATTTCATAACCATATATGAATTTTTCATCTCCTTTTTGTTGATGACAAAGGGGGAGAAAAATGTGAAATTGATGACAAATGACTTATATATAGCAATATGTTGGAATGAAAAATGACATATGTATCGCATCTCATCGCAATAACTTATATGGTTCATATTGCAAATTACTTTTGCTATGCTTTGAAATCAATAATTAATTACTATAAAGCATCGTAATGTATCGCAATATATCTCAAATGCTTAAGATATTTTTTTAACCTATTAATTAATTTGATATCATGCCTTGATCTTGTGCACCTCATTGATATAATTTGATCCTTGTGTCATTTCAATTTGTGATTAATTTCTCTTGTCGAAATGATAAATGTCTATCATTCGACTAGAAAATGCATATCATGTCATTGTTGAATCTCGGATTTTGATGATGAAGTCAATTGGTGAAATATTTGTGCTAATCCACTTGGTCGAGATAAGTGTGCAGGAACAACTACGATGGGAAGAAAACATAAAGTGATTTACCGAGGTCAAGTCCGTCGGGGGTTCAAGAGTTCATCGGAAGTCCAAGAGATTTTCGGAAGTGTTGCCGGAACCATCAAAGATCGAATCAGGGACTTGCCGAAGTTTTCGAAAGTTCTTCTCAAAGATCGTCGAAGGTTCGCGGAACTCACTGGGATGCTGGGAGTCCACTGGAAGCAATCTGAGGGAAGCATCGGAAGCTTGCCGAAATCTCACCGTAAAGCTCATTGGAAGTTGACTTGAAGCGTGTCGGATAAAATCACGTTTAGTTGTGTTTTATGTTCGTAGTTTGCACATGAGTAAGGCAAGGATTTGAGGAAAATCCTACCTAAATTCAATAGGGGCCAACCAGATCTCTACTGAGCCAAGTTAAGGCTCAAATAGGGCTCATTCGGCCTTGGCCGACGAGGCAACCGCCAAGCAACCGCGGCGTGGTACCGCCAGCCTAGGCGGTGGAACCGCTGGTTGGGCAGCAGCACGCCCTTGTTCAGACAGCGGTGGCACCGCCTGCTTAGCGAGTAGCACCGCTCGCAGACAAAGCGGTGGAACTGCTTGGTCAAGGCACCACCTGGGCCACTGGACTGCAGGCGGTAGCACCGCCTGTCTGGGGCGGTGGCACCGCCCCTGTACGTCGGTCAAAGAGATTGTGACAGGCGGTGGCACCGCCTCTGACCACCAGATCTTGGAACTCCAAATTGATTTCAAATTTGGAGCCCAATTTTGAATCCACTTTGGATCTATAAATACCCCTCCCTTTCCCAGCTGAAAGGGTACCCTTTTGAGCAAAAAATTCTAAGTCTTGAGTTCTTGAAGTGTGTTGTAAAGTCTTGTTTTTGCTAGTGTTCACCTTCTTCCTTTTCTTGAGAGATCTTGTACAAGTGTGAACATCTTGTAAAGGGTTGTAAAAGGGGTGTTTGATCCTTCCCCTTCAAAGAGATTGCTAGTGGAAGAGCAGAGCCTCATTGTAAAGGCTTCAAGAGTGGATGTAGGTCATTTGACCGAACCACTATACATCCTTGTGTCCATGAATGTGTGAGTGTTTACATTCTTGAAGCATTTCTTTACTTTGCAAAGTTATTTAGTTCATAGTTATTTCCTTTATGCAAGCAATTACTTTCAAGTTCTCTTTCATCAAATCGAGATCTTCCTACGAACGTGAGTTTTTGCAAATCGGTTTCAAGAATACGATTTTAATCCGCTGCACTAATTCACCCCCCCCCCTCTTAGTGCCTTTTAGATCCTTTCAATTGGTATCAGAGCAAGGTTTGGTCTCCTATTGGTTTTAAACCCAAGAGAGATGGCCTACTCCGGTATGCAAGAAGGTCTCTCCATTACTCGTCCACCTATGTTTAATGGGTCGGATTATACGTATTGGAAGACTCGTTTGAGGATTTTTCTTATTTCCATGGACTTCGAACTTTGGAACATTGTTGAAAATGGCTTTGCAAAATCCTCTCTTCCGATGAGTGAATGGAATGAGTCAGAGAAGAAGATTTTTGCTCTCAATGCAAAGGCTATGAATGCCTTATTTTGTGCGCTTGACAAGAATGAGTTTAATCAGGTTTCTATTTGTGAATCGGCATTTGATATTTGGCGCACTCTTGAAATCACTCATGAAGGCACTAGCCGAGTGAAAGAGTCCAAAATCAACATTCTTGTGCATTCTTATGAACTTTTTCGGATAAAACCAAGTGAGTCCATTGGAGACATGTACACTCGCTTTACGGATGTCATCAATGGACTAAAAGCTCTTGGTAAAGGTTTTTCGAATTTTGAATTGGTAACCAAAATTTTAAGATCCCTTCCAAAAAGTTGGGATCCAAAGGTGACGGCCATTCAAGAGGTCAAGGATCTTAAAGTACTTCCGCTTGAAGAACTTATTGGATCTCTAATGACTTATGAGATGACGTGCCATGCTCATGAAGAGCTTGAGAACCCCCTTCCAAAGAACAGGAAGGATATGGCACTTAGAACACAAGAAGACCACTTGAAAGGAACATCAAGTGATGAGGACAGTGACAAAGACATTACACTTCTAACTCGAAAGTTTAAGAAATTTATAAGAAAGAACAAATTCAAAAATGACACAAAAAGCAAATTTGAACACAAAAGGACCAAGTCCTTTGCTATGAATGCAAGAAGCCGGGACACTTCAAGAATGAATGCCCTCAAGCCAAGAAGAAGCAATTCAAGAAGAAAAGAGCTTTGAAGGCCACGTGGATGATTCAAGTGACTCCGAGGTTGAAGAGGCTAGCAACAAAGAGGAGGCAAACTTCACTAATGGCATTTGGAGAAGAGGTTAGTGAGTTACTTTATGAAGAATTATCTTTGATGAACTTTCTATGGCTTTTCATGAGTTATTTGATGAATGTAAAACTATTAGTAAGAAGTTCAATTTGCTTAAAAAGAGCATGCTTTGTTACAAAGTAAGTTAAATAGTCTTCAAAACCCTTCTCTACCCCATGCTCTAAGTGTGAAGACTTAGATGCAACAAAGAGGGAGAACTTGCTACTCAAAGAGACCCTAAACAAGTTTAAGGTCGGTAGCAAGGGCTTAGACATGATTCTTGCTAACAAAGGTCACGTCGGAAATAGAAGTGGTATCGGATTTGTGAGAGGTTCTCACCAAAATCCCACCACCTTCATTAAAGGGCCTACATTGCATGTATCACCACATTTGAAATGTAACTTTTGTATAAAAACAGGACATGTTGCCTACAAATGTCCATTCAAGAAAATTAATCCACAAATTTGATATGGGTTCCTAAAGGAACCATAAACAATTCAATGATGAATTACAAAGTAAGTAGATCATTTTGTAAGGCACCCAAAATCAAATGGGTACCTAAAACCATCCTCTTTGTAGACAAACTCACAAGCTAGGAGCAAGAAATGGTATCTTGATAGTGGATGCTCAAGGCACATGACCGGAGATCCATCTCATTTCTCTATGCTCTAGCAAAGAAGAAGGATATGTCACCTTCGAGACAACAACAAGGGTAAAATCATTGGCAAAGGAACCATAGGTAACAAATCGAATTTTTCAATTGATGATGTGTTACTAGTTGATGGTTTAAAACATAATCTTTTAAGTATTAGTCAACTATGTGATAAAGGTTATGTTGTTAGATTTGAATCTAATGTTTGCATTATTGAAAACCCAACAACAACATATCCATGATTGCTTTAAAACAAAACAATGTCTACACCATAAATATTGATAAACTAAGTAATGAAATGTGCTTTTCGGTTTTGAATGATGATGCATGGCTTTGGCATAGGAGATTAGGCCATGCAAGCATGAAACTAATCTCTAAGATTTCATCTAGAGATTTAGTAAGAGGTATCCCAAACACAAGATTTTTTAAGGATAAGGTATGTGATGCATGTCAACTAGGGAACAAATAAAGACTAGTTTCAAATCAAAAATCAAATTAGCACCACTAGACCATTGCAATTGATCCACTTGGACTTATTTGGACCAATTGACATAACAAGTCTAGGGGTAGCAAATATGCCTTTGTAATTATGGATGACTATAGTAGATACACTTGGACCTATTTCTAGCTCATAAAAGTGATTGTTTCAAATGTTTCTCTAAATTTTGTAAACTCACTCAAAATGAAAAGGCCTTATGATTTCATCAATTCAGAGTGATCATGGAGGTGAATTTCAAAATCATGACTTCCAAAATTTTTGTGAAATAAACGGATACAATCACAACTTCTCTACTCCAAGAAATCCACAACAAAATGGAGTAGTGGAAAAGAAAAATAGAAGTTTGCAAGAAATGGCTAGAACCATGTTAAATGAATATAATTTACCTAAATATTTTAAGCCGTAAATACGGCATGCTATGTTATGAATAGAGTTCTAGTGAGACCATCCCTATCTAAAACTCCATATGAATTATGGAATGATAAAAAACCCAATGTTTCTTATTTTAAAGTTTTTGGTTGTAAATGCTTTATTTTAAATGAAAAGGATGCCTTAGGAAAATTTGATGCAAAATCCAATGAAGGCATATTTCTTGGTTATTCTTTGGTTTCTAAGGCTTTTCGTGTTTTCAACAAAAGAACCTTACTTATTGAAGAATCGATTCATGTCGCTTTTCAATGAAATTTCAATTCAAGAAGAAAGATTTTGATGATGATTTTGGTCTTGATAATTTGAATTTGAATGAACCTCTCCTCAAAATGACAACTTGATGCATCTTCTTCCCAAACTTCCTTACCCAAGGAATGGAAGTATGTAGATGCTCATCCCAAGGAGTTAATTATAGGAGATACATCGAAAGGGGTTCAAACTCGCTCTTCTTTCAAAAATTTTGTGCCCATGCCGCATTTCTTTCTCAAGTTGAACCAAAATGCATTGTTAATGCCCTGAAAGATGATTCTTGGGTTATCGCAATGCAAGAAGAATTGAATCAATTTGAGAGGAATGAGGTGTGGAAGCTTGTTCCTAGACCTAATGACCACTTAGTTATTGGTACTAAGTGGGTCTTTAGAAACAAGCAAGATGAATATGGTATCGTTGTTCGAAACAAGGCTAGACTAGTGGCCAAAGGTTTCAACCAAGAAGAAGGTATCGATTATGAAGAGACCTTCACTCCGATGGCAAGATTGGAAGCCATTAGGATGCTCCTTGCCTATGCTAGTAGTAAAGATTTCAAATTATTTCAAATGGATGTCAAAAGTACATTCTTAAATGGTTTTATTTTCGAAGAAGCAATAGAATGTTAATTCGCATTGTAATAATTGTCTAGATCGAAGTTGAGTTTTGTTTGTGTGTGTGCAGGATTAACTAAGATAACGATGAAGATGTAAAGCGAAATAAAATGCCAGAAGACAAGTGTGATGGATCGTTGGGAGTTCGAGAGTTCGATGGAAGTCCAAAGATTCGTTGGGAGTGCTGCCAGAACTAACTGAGAACGAGTAGGGAGCTTGCCGAAGGGTTTTTAGAAGTTCGCCGGAAGGTTTGTCAGAAGTTCACGGAGCTTGCCAAGCAAGATCGGAGCTTGCCAAAGAAGCTCATTGGAACTCTCCAAGATCATCGTAAAGTCCAGGAGCTTGTTGGGAGTCCACAGAATGGTTTCCGAGGGTTCGTCGGAAGACCATCGGAAGTTTGCCAGAAGCTCGCCGGAAGAAGTCTTGACTTGTGGACTTTGTAATAGCTTAGGAAATGTCTTTAAAATTCATAGTTAGCTTGTAATTTGGTTTAGGATTAAGTGTTAATCCTATAAACCAAGTAGGGGCCACATGGGCCTTGTTTCGGACTGGTTTGGGCTGAGTTTAAGGCCCAACCAGTGAGTTGGAAATGCCCGAGCGGTGGCATCGCCCAAGACCCGAGAGCCCGGGTGGTGGCACCGTCTAGGTCCTAAGAGCCCAGGTGGTGGCATTGCCCAGTACATTGTCAGTGTCTAACACTGACAGGTGGTGGCACTGCCAGCACCGAAAAAATCGAAAGTGATTCAAATTTGGGCTCCAAATTTGAATCCTCTTGAGCCCTATAAATACCCCTCTTATTCATAGTTGAAAGGGGGTCTAGAACTGAGAAAGAAAAAGGAAAAACTCTTATCAAAATCTTCCCTCTAAGCTTTAAGTGTGTTGTAGTCCAAGAGAGGGGTGAGAGATCTTGTAAGGGTTACCCCCTAAGCCCGTCAAAAGGAGAGAGCTGTAAGAGAGTTGATCCTTGCCCGTTGGAAGGAGGATAGCCAGTGGAAAGCCGGTGGCCTCAAGTGAAGATGAATTGGGAGTGGATGTAGGTCGGATGACCGAACCACTATAAAAATGGTTTGCATTTATGTTCTTGCATTTACCTTTCTGCAAACTGCCTTTTCTTCGCTGCTCAACTTATTCATCATTGCCTTCTTCCTCTCTAAACACTCCTTACTTTAAGCACTTTCCATTACGCTTTAATCGAAATCGGTTTTAGTCAAAAATGTGATTTCTATCGTACGAAGTTTCTGAACTTGTTTTAAATCATAGAAATTTATCGTTCTTAACCACTATACTAATTCACCCCTACTCTTAGTGCCACTCAATCCCTAACATCTAGAGGGTCACTTTATCACTCATCCTCCTATGTTCAATGGGATGAACTACACGTATTGAAAAACACATATGAGGATTTTTTTTTTATTTCTATGGACTTTGATTTATAGAATATTATCGAATGTGATTTTCAAAAATCCTCTAAACTAATGAATAAATGGAATGATCTAAAAAAAATTATTTTTTTTAAATGCTAAAGCTATGAACACTTTGTTTTGTGCTTTAGACAAGAATGAGTTTAATCGTATTTCTATATATCAAATTGTACACGATCTTTAGCACACACTTGAAATTATATATGAAGGCACAAGTAGGGTTAAAGAATCTAGGATTAATCTTTTACTACATAGTTTTGAATTATTTCAAATGAAGCTAAGCAAAACTATTAGTAACATGTACACCCATTTTACGGTTGCTATCAATGGTTTGAAAGCTCTTGGTAAATCTTTTACTAATCTTGAACTTATTAATAAAATTTTAAGATCCTTTCCAAAATGTTAGGATCCAAAAGTAATTGTAATTCAAGAAGCAAAGGACTTGAACTAATTTTCTCTTAAAGAACTTATCGGGTTATTAGTGACTTATAAGATGACTTGTATGGTACATGATGAATATGAGAACATCCTTCAAAGAACAAGAAGGATATGATACTTAGAACTAAAGAAGATCACTCGAGTGAAAACTCAAGTGATTATGATGACTTGGCACTCGTCACAAGAAAATTTAAAAATTCATAAAAAAAATAAAATAAATCTTGTAAAACAAGATAATAAGAATAAAAATAAACTAAAAAGGATATAATAATCTGCTATGAATGCAAGAAGCCAAGGCACTTTAAAAGTGAATATCCTTAATTGAAGAAGAAGAAGTTATCTAAGAGAAAAAAAGCACTCAAGGCGACTTGGAACGAATCGAGTGTATCCAAAGACAAGGAGCAAACCAATGAAGATGAGGTAGCAAACTACGCTCTAATAACCCTCAATGATGAGATAAGTGACTCAATCAAAACTCATTTATCTTATGATGAATTACTAAATATTTTTTATGATTTATATAATAATTTTAAATTAGTTGATAAGAAATATAAATTACTAAAAAAGGATCATACTTCTCACTCTAGTAAATTTAAAAAATTAAAAAATGAGCATGATAATTGCATGTTAACCTCTTATACTCAATGTGAAGAATTATACTTAGTCAAAAAGGAAAATGTGGTTCTACAACAAATATTAGAAAATTTTAAAATTAGAAACAAATCATTAAACATGATCCTTGCTAACAAAGGTCATGTATATAGAAAAGAAGGAATCGGTTTTATGAGTAGTAACAATCCATAAAAGTTGACTATATTTGTTAAAGGACCTATATTACATGTTTCTCCTAAAAATAAATATAATTTTTATGATAGATGTGGACATTATGCTTATAAATATTTATTTAAAAACTATAGCTCACACAAATTAGTTTGGGTTCCTAAAGGAACCATAAATAACTTAATGCCATTAGTCAAAATATGTAGATCTTTTCATGAGGGATCCAAAGCTAAATGGGCACATAAAGCAAACACTCCTTTCTTGTAGATATGTCTACAATCAAAAGCTAAAACTAAGAGATGATACCTTGATAGTGGATACTCAAGGCACATGACCAGAGATCCAACACATTTCTTTAAGCACATTAGCCAAGACAAAGGATATATCACCTTCGGAGACAACAACAAAGAAAAAATTATTGGTAAAGGAAATATAGATAACAAATCAAACCTCTTGATTAAAGACAAGTTATTAGTAGATGGTTTAAAACATAACTTATCAAGTATTAATCAATTATGTGATAAGGGTTATAACATCAAATTTGAATCTAATTCTCACATTATAGAGATACCTCACAAAAATAGATCAATGATTGCCTTAAGGACTAATAATCTGTATACTATTAATATTAAAGATTTTTGTGATGAAACTTACTTTTCGATTTTAAATGATGATGCATAGCTTTGACATAGGAGATTAGGTCATGCAAGTATGAAACTAATTTCAAAATTATAACTAAAAACCTCGTAAGAGGAATGCCTAGCATTAAATTTGTCAAAGACAAAGTTTATAATGCATGCCAACTAGGTAAACAAATAAAGAGTAGTTTTAAACCTAAAAATCAAATGAGTACTTTTAGACCATTACAATTAATTCATATGAATTTATTTAGACTAATTAGCATCACAAGTCTAGGAGATAATAAATATGTTTTTGTAATTATTGATGATATTAATAGATACACTTGAATATGCTTCTTAGCACATAAAGGTATTTCTTTTAAATATTTTTTAAAATTTTATAAACTAGTTCAAAATAAAAAAAATTTTACGATTTCGTTTATTCGTAGTGATCATGATGGTGAATTTAAAAATCATGATTTTTAAGATTTTTATGAGTTAAATGGGTATGACCATAATTTCTAACACGGGAGTGTGTATGTTGACCTTATTGATGCTATGGTATATTTTCAGCCCATAATGTTGCCTCAAAGTCTTCAACTCAGTCCATTCAAAAATGACAGCTCATGAGCATATTCTCTACACTAAGTTAAAAACTATTTCAATGTACTTTTATTCATGACTAAGAAATACATTAATGGAGTTAGTTAATAGTTGTAAAACATTTAATCTTGAAATTCCCTATGCATAAAGGGTTGTTTCATGCACTACTATTTATTTTGGTATTTTAGGGTTAGAGGAGGTTTTAAAAACTAAAGATATTAGCAGAAGCTCTCTTGGTATTCTCTCAAAGTTTTGTATCTCTTGGATTCTTCCTAGAGTGGTGAGTCTTTTTGTTCAGTTCTGTATCCTCATCTAATTTCCTTGGGGTGATGAAATTTTTTGTATCCCTATGTGATTTTAAACCTGGTGGTGAACTATTTTATGATTGTATTAAAAGTATTTTTCATGAGATTGTTCTTTTTCTATCCGAAGAACTTATTCTAGCAAATACCATTATACTCTCGATTTTTTCTCTCAAAATCTATTTCGTATCACCCCCGTATCAGTTTGGTATCAGAGCTGAAGGTTAGAGATCATGGCAAGGTGGAATGGAAAAGATGTTGTTGAAGGTAGCAGCCACAAAGATGATATTGAATCATTGAAGCTACAACTACGAAGATTGCTAAATAGTCTACAAGAAAAATGAAATCATCAAAGAACTTCGAAGTAGAAATGACCAGCATAAGATGATGATACACCTCCTCACTCTCGGGAGTTGAGAAGATTTTGGGCAAGGCATGCAGTCAAAGATGATTAGCAGAAAAAATACAACCCAAGATTGGGTATTTCAGAGTTTAAAGGTAAAATTAATGTTGATGACTTTATTGATTGGCTTAATATAGTGGAAAGAATTTTCGATTTTCATGAACCATAAGAACAAAAGAAGGTAAAACTTATGGCACTTGAACTCAGATGGAATGCATCTTTTTGGTGGAAAAATCTGAAGAAGCAAATAGAACATGTGGGAAAGAGTAAGATCGTGACATGGGAGAAAATAAAAAGGGAGCTGAAGAGAAAATACTTACCTAACAATTATAGAAAAGAGATCTTTCTCAAAATCAATGATTTCAAGTAAAAAAATCTTAGTGTGGAAGAGTACATAGTAAAGTTCGATAATCTTATGTTAAAAGGAGAGCTTATGGAACTAGAAGAGCAAACTATTGCAAAAAACTTAGGAGATTTGAAATATGAGATTGCTAAAGTGGTTCAACTATAGCCATATTGGTCTTTAAATGATGTAAGTAAATTGGCTTTAAAAGTTGAAAAGCAATAGAAGTTTAAAAAGAGTTCTTGGTACAAGTTAAAGAAGGTTATACCAAAGTTAGAAGTTTCAAGTCTATTGTCCATAGTAAGGTGGTATCAAAGGTGCAAGACAAGGGTGAAGGATCTGTTGGTAGCAAACAAACACCTAATTCATCTACCCCAAGTGGTTGAAAATGCTTTAAATGTCATGGTTTTGGGCATATTACTTCAAATTGTCCAAATAGGAGGATTGTTACTTTGGTTGAAGATCATAGTGATAAAGAAGAAAATGAAGCTGATGATAAACAAAATATGATGATGATGAGGAAGAGGTTACTTACACTGATCATGGTTTGTCTATTGTATTGCAACGTAGCTTACAAGTATCCTATATGGATGAGGATGAAAGTTGGGTGAGAAAGAACGTGTTTCACACTAAATGCACTTATAATGGCAAGGTATGCTTAGTGATTATCGATAGTGACAGCTTTGAGAATGTGGTATCTTTGGAGATAGTGCAGAAGTTGAAGTTAGACACAATCTCTCATTCACATCCTTATTAATTATGCTGGCTGCAAAAAGGGAATGATATCAAGGTAATTAAAAGATGTTTAGTTTCGTTTTCCATTAGCAAGTATTACAAAGATGAAATATGGTGTGATATTGCTCCTATAGATGCTTATCATATATTATTGGGTAGACCTTGGCATTATGATAGGAGGGTGTTGTATGATGGCTACAAACATACATATTCTTTTAATGTGAATGAAAAGAAGATTATTTTAGCTCCATTACAACCTCATGAAATCAGTATACCAAAGAAGGAAGTTAGCACTTTCATGTCCTATAGTGAATGCAAGGGTGAATTAAAGAGAAGTGGTCATATTTTGGCTTTATTAGTTATAGAGAAAAATGAACAACATAAGGAGACACCAATAATCATGAAATCAATTATGGAGGAGTTTCAAGATGTTGTACTAGAAGAGATTCCTCTAAGAGATATTCAACATCATATTATTCTTATTCCGAGGGCTATTTTACCTAATAAGGTAGCCTACAGAATGAGCCCTAAGGAATATGAAGAACTTCAAAGGCAAGTGAACGAGTCGCTAGAAAAAGGATTGATTCGGGAGAGCATGAGTCCTTGTGCAGTTCCAGTCTTGTTGATGCCGAAGAAGGATAATTCTTGGAGAATGTGTGTGGATAGCCATACCATCAACAAAATCACAATTGACTATCATTTTTCCATTCCAAGGTTAGATGATTTACTTGATCAATTGTGTGGTGCTTCTATTTTCTCTAAAATTTATTTGAGGAGTGGCTATCACCAAATAAGAATGAGGCTTGGAGATGAGTGGAAAATAGCATTTAAAACTAGAGAAGGTTTATATGAATGGTTGGTTATGCCATTTGGGCTATCTAATGCTCCTAGTACTTTCATGAGATTCATGAATCATATACTTAAGTCATACATTCGAACTTTTGTTGTGGTTTATTTTGATGATATATTAGTATACAGTAAGAGTGAAGAGGAGCATATAAATCATCTTAAAGAGATCTTTTAAATTTTGAGACAGCAAAAACTTTGTGCTAATCTAAAGAAGTGTGATTTCTTTACAACTACTATTGTATTTTTGGGGTATATTATTTCAAAAGATAGAATCATGATGGATCAAAGTAAGGTAGAGGCTATTCTTAATTGGCCAACACCTGCTTCATTGCATGATGTGAGGAGTTTCCATGACTTAACTTCTTTTTACAGAAGATTCATCAAGGGTTTCAACTCTATTGTTGCTCTAATCACTGAATGCTTGAAAGGTGATAAATTCAAATGGGCTAAATTCAAATGGGCAAGTGAGGCTAATGATGCCTTTGAACTATTGAAAAGAAAGGTGACCGAAGCTCCTATCTTAGTGCTACCTAATTTTGACAAGGTATTTGAGGTTGAATGTGATGCCTCTAATATGAGAATTAGTACTATTTTGAGTTAAGATAGAAAGTCCATTACTTTTTTTAGCGAGAAGCTAAATGATATAAGAAAGAGATATTCTATCTTTGACAAGGAGTTCTATGTCATTTATCGAGCTTTATCTCATTGGAGTCAAAATATTCTTGCTAAGCTATTTGTTCTATATTCTGATTATGAGGTATTAAAGTTCATTAATCACCAGCACAAGCTAAACAAGAGGCATGCATCTTGGGTGGAGTTCTTGTAATCTTATAACTTTACAATCAAGCATAAATCTAGTGTTCAAAATATGGTTGCTGATGCGTTGAGCAAAAATATTCTTTATTATCAACAATGGAAGTTAAAGTTATTGTATTTGAGACATTCAAAGATCTTTATAAGAATGACATGGATTTTAGATCAATATGGTAGAATTGTAAATTAGGTTCCTTTCAACAAATTTCTATCCTTGATGGTTTTCTTTTTCGAGATAATGCCCTATGTGTTCCATTTTGTTCATTGAGATAAGTAATTCTAGCTGAAGCTCATGGTGATGTTTTGGGAGGATATTTCGATAGGGACAAGACTCTAGCTCTTATTCAATCAAATTTCTATGGGCCTAAGATGTTTAGAGATGTAGAGAGACTTGTCAAGTAATGCCTAGTGTGCCATTTGGCAAAAATGAGAAGTCAAAATTCTAGTTTGTACACTCCACTTCCGGTGCTAATGCTCCATAGGAGGAAGTGAGTCTTGATTTTGTTTTGAGACTGCTAAGAACTCAAAGGAACAAGGATTCTATCATGGTTGTTGTCGATAGATTTTTAAAAATATCTCACTTTGTCCCCTGCAATAAATCAAATGATGTATCTCATATCGCTGATTTATATTTTAAGGAGATTGTAAGATTGCATAGTGTTCCAAGAACTATAGAGTCTGATCGAGATTCAAAATTTCTTAGTCATTTTTAGAGAACTCTTTGGAGGAAGTTAGGTACTTCTTTAAATTTCAGCAGCTCACATCACCCATAAACCGATGGGCAAATTGAGGTAATAAACAGAAGCATAGGAAACTTGCTTAGAAGTTATGTTGGCAAGAACATCAAGCAATAAGATCTCATTCTTTCACAAATTGACTTTGCTTATAATCGTTCCTTGCATCATAGCACTGGTAAGAGTCCTTTTGTGGTTGTTTATGGTGCTAATCCTATTGGTCCTTTGGATTTGGTTCCTCATTCAACAACTAAGCAATTTAATGGCGATGCTGATGAGAGAGCTAAGCAGATAAAAATGCTGCATGAGGATGTTAAAGCAACCATAGAGAAGCAAAATGAAAGGTATAAGCAAGTTGCCAACAAACACAGAAAACATGCAGAGTTTAATGTAGGTGATTTGGTCTAGATTCATCTAAGAAAGGAGAGGTTTCCATTGGGCAAATTTGGAAAATTAAAACCAAAGGCTGATGGCCCATTCAAGGTGCTTAAGAGAATTAGCCAGAATGCTTATGAGATCGAGCTACCTAAAGATTATGGAATGTCTCCAACATTTAATGTGGTTGATTTAAGTCATTATCATGATTATATTGCTGAAACAAACAAGGACTTGAGGACAAGTCTTTTTCAACCAGGGGAGAATGACACGGGAGTACCTAATTTGCTACAATATGCTCATATTGACCTTGCTGATACTATGGTATATTTTCAGCCCACAATATTTCCTCAAAGTCTTCAACTCAGCCTATTTAAATATGATAGCTCATGAGCATATTCTCTACACTAAGTTAAATTTGTTTTAATACACTTTTCTTCATGATTAAGAAACACATTAATTGAGTTAGTTAATAGCTATAAAATATTTAATCTCAAAATTTCCTATGCATGAAGGGTTGTTTTATGCACTACTATTTTTTTGGTGTTTTAGGGTTAGAGGGGATTTTAGAAACTAAAGATATTGACAGAAGCTCTCTTGGAGTTCTCTCAAAGCTTTGTATCTCTTGGATTCTTCCTAGAGTGGTGAGTCTTTTTGTTCAATTCTATATCCTCGTCTAATTTCCATAGGATGGTGAAATTTTCTGTATCCCTATGTGATTTTAAACTTGGTGGTGAACTGTTTTACGATTGTGTTAAAAGTATTTTTCGTAAGATTGTTCTTTTTATGTCCAAAGAACTTATTCCAACAAATACCATTATACTCTCAATTTTTTCTCTCAAAATCTATTCCATATCACCCTCGTATCAATTTCTCTACTCTCCAAGAAATCCACAATAAAATGGAGTTATTGATAGAAAAAAAGGAGTTTATAAGAGATGACAAGAAGCATACTTAATGAATATAGTCTACCCAAATACTTTTGGGCCAAAGCCATTAACAAAGCATGCTATGTCATGAACAAGGTTTTTGTATGACCACTACTTTCTAAAACTCCTTATGAATTGTGGAATAATAAAAGACCCAACATTTCATATTTTAAAGTTTTTTATTATAAATAATTTATTTTAAATGAAGAAGATACCTTAGAAAATTTTGATATAAAATTCGATGAATGAATATTTCTTAGATATTCCTCTATTTCTAAAGCTTATCATGTCTTTAATAAAAAAAACTCTAGTAATCCTATATTATGTAAACGTGCGATGTGTGATGTGGGAAGATAATCATAGACTTTGTGATGTGTGTATGTGATTATTGGGGCCTGCGAGCCTTTATTTTTTGTTGATTATCGAGTTTACGTGTTTGTAATTATGTTGTAATTACATGAAGAGGCACAACGGAAGCCTGGAAGTGACAGCAGGACCCTCGAGGCCGTTTCAAATGATCATGATGCATGGTGATGCATTGAGGTGCCGAGCAGATCCGACGATGACGAGATGGATGATCATCGAGCATAGAGATGCACCGATATACACATAAATCCTAATGTAAATGATTAGGCCTACTGGCTTGGGCCTAATCATATTAGGTTGAGGTCCATGATCATCTGGTGTGCTTGTGCATGTGATTGCTATACACCTACTAGATAAGTATATATATATTTACATACGATGTAAATATATATTAAATATGTATGTGTATGACACGTCATATCACGAGATTGAACCTAAAACCCCTCCTATGATAATATTAAGTCGGTAAGTGTGAGATAATAAGATTGACCCATGTGGCCTTCCATCGTTAGGGGCAGGAACCGATTCCCGACGTAGGCTGAGTTGGTCGAGTCCCTCGAGGCTCACCTATTTCACATCTCGCTATCTTGTCTTCGATATAGAGATATCATCGGTGACCTGAGGATATGATATACTTGGTCGAGTCCCTCAGGGGTATAACACCGAATTAGACTCATCTTGTAACGATGGTGATGACTTAATTGGACATCATGGTTAGTCGAGTCCCTCGAAGCCATGGTGGTTTGGAGGCCAAATATGATGGGAATCATAAGGAGTTGTGATTGACAAGAGTTGTCTACCTTTTTGGACTTAGTGTGATTGCTCGAGTCCCTCGAGGTTGCACTAAGTCTATCGGAGACTTTCATTTCACATGCATGAGGGTGTCACATGACTCGTTAGAAAAAATTAGTGAGAGTATGTTAAGATAGAAGTCTATATCTTGATTGTTTATTTTTGCAAAATCTACATATTATTTACTTATGCTATATCTCTTGTTTATCAAAAACATATCACCATCAGACCCTCTATGTCACATACTTGATGTCAACCGCCTCACTGGTCCAAACTATGCATATTGGCTCCGTAACCTGAGAATAGTTCTCACAGCGAAAAAAATCGCATATGTCTTAGATACGATCATACCCCAACCTGAGGCAAAAGCACCTCAGGAAGAGTTTGCCCAATATGCAAAGTATATAGATGATTCCACACTCGCTCAGTGTTACATGTTAGCCTCTATAACTCCTGAGTTACAAAGACAACATGAAAATATAGATGCTCGATCCATACTCCTACATCTCCGTAAATTATTTGAGGAGCAAGAAAGAACTCAGAGATATAAGATATCCAAGAGTTTCTTTCGTACTAGGATGAATGAGGGGACAATGATTCAGAACCATGTCCTGAAGATAATAGAGTGGATTGAGAAACTCACAGGTCTAGGAATGGTCCTAGATGATAACCTGTGCATTGATCTTATACTTCAGTCCCTGCTAGATTCCTTTTCTCAGTTCATCATGAATTTTAATATAAACAAACTTGAGGTGACTCTCCTTGAGCTCCTCAATATGTTGAGAGAGGCAGAAAGCACCATCAAGAAAGAGAAACTAGTTCTCTATATTGGTGAGACCAAAAAGAAAAGGAAAGCTGGGAAGACCCTAAAGAAGGGCAAGGGCAAGGGCAAGGGCAAACGGGGTAAGGCAAAGGTTGCCAAATTGACCTAGCAAAGGACAAAGGTCAATGATTTCACTACGATTAAGATGGGCATTGGAAAAGGAGGAATCGCACACTATTAGATATGGTGCAGTCTATGATAAGTTTCGCTAACCTACCTATCTCATTTTGGAGATATGCCCTAGAGATCACAACTTACCTTCTAAATAAAGTTCCATCTAGATCGGTAGTGTCTACACCATATGACATATGGAGAGGAAAGAAGCATAATCTTAAGGTTGTTAAGATTTGGGGCTGCTCTACCCATGTTAAAAGATACGACCTTGATAAGTTAGAATCCAGGACAAAACGATGCAAATTCGTAGGATACCTTAAGGAAACTTATGGTTATTCTTTCTATCACCCCGATGACCAAAAGGTCTTTGTTGCTAAGAGGATAGTGTTTCTTGAGAAGGAACACATTCTTGGTAGAGACAGTGGGAGCATGATAGAGTTGAGTAAGGTTGGAGAACCTAGCTCAGGCACCATTCCAAAGACGGAGACTATTATGAGCATAGACTCCGGAAAGTGGCAAGAAGCTATGAATTCTGAAATGGAATCCATGTACTCCAACAAGGTTTGGAACCTTGTTGATGCACCTAAGGGTATTATACCCATCGATGGTAAATGGATCTTCAAGAAGAAGATCGGGGTAGATGGAAAGGTGGAGACCTATAAAGCAAGGCTAGCGGCTAGGAGGTATCATCAGAGATAAGGTGTTGACTATAACGAAACCTTTGCACCCATAGCTATGCTAAAATCCATCCAAATTCTATTGGCTATTGCAGCATATTATGATTATGAGATCTGGCAAATGGACTTGAAAACTGTAGTCCTCAAGGGCAAACTCAAAGAGTAGGTGTATATGATACAGCATGAAGGGTTCATGTCCAAGCAGAGTCCATATAAGGTATGCAGATTACTTAAGTCCATTTATGGACTAAAGCAAGCTTCCCGAAGTTGGAACATAAGGTTGGATGAGGTGATCAGATCTCATGACTTCGTTAAGAACAAGGATGAGCCTTATCTGTATAGGAAGGTAAGTGGGAGCGCTATCACCTTCTTGGTGTTATATGTGGATGACATCCTAATCATTAAAAATGATGTAGGAATGCTCTTCACAGTAAAGACTTGGTTATCTAGACACTTCTCTATGAAGGACTTAGGGTAAGCATCTTATATCTTAGGGATTCAGATCTATAGAGATAGATCTAAAAGGATGCTTGGCTTCTCCTAGTCTAGGTATATAGAATTTCTTGGAGTATGTCCTCCAAAAACTCCTAGTGAAATGGCAAACTTGGATACGATACCATATGTGATAGGATCTATCATATATGTTATACTATATACTAGGCCTGATATAGTACATTCTTTGAGTATCATGAGCAGGTATCAGGTAGATCCAGACTTGGAGCATTGAAAGACAATAAAGTATATCCTTAAGTACTTGAGAAGGACTAAAGAAACCCAGGTATCAGGTGATCCCTCAGGCAAAGGAACCCAGGTCTCATCAGAAGTCTAAGCACATTTTGAGGAGGTTCCACTTTATCAGAGAGATCGTGGCCGAGGAGATGTAGTAATGGAAAGAGTTCCATCCGAAGATAACATTGCAGATCCACTGACAAAGCCATTGACTCAGATTATATTTGAGCGTCATAGAGGTCTGATGGGCATCAAACATGTAGGTGATTGGCTTTAGGTCAAGTAGGAGATTGTTAGTTATAGGTGCCCTACAAGCCAATCACGTGAGTAATGGCACTTGTGACATGCTACATCAATCTCTTTGCATATTATTAGTGGTATTTTCTCACATTATTTAGATGAATATTGTGATGTCTATGGATATGTGCAATGGGAATCGGATCGTGATGAGATCACGATATTGAAACCGATATACCTTTTAAACATAGATCCTAAATCATCATGGTCATAGGTTACTCGATAAGGACATCGAGATAACCGGATAGACTAATGTGTTATATACTCGTCTATATGATGGAGGTAACTGGTCTCATAGTCACTTGTGTGGAGACACTAGAGGTACAGTGTAGGTGCTCATTGGAGAATGAGTTCACTGATTGATCTGCTTACAGAATACTGTATGGTTAATGATACCTAATGTCAGACAGCGATTCCATAGTCCCAGTAGTGTGTCTGGTTCTTAGACTATAGACACCAAAGATGCCTTGTGTGAGTACTCCATTCTTTGACGTCGGACTTATAGGTTTGGAAAGCTCCAGATCTTGTACAATTGGTTCTTGGGGATGCTAGCCAATCATATGAAGGCAATTGTGTGTTAATAGAGGATCATCCACTCTCGGTATCATGAGATGAATACCCATATGTGCTCACTCAGGCAAAATCCCTAGCTAGGGTCATTCGAATTGAGAGAGAAGGAGTTCTCTGAGAGAATCCAATTAGAGTGAGACTTAGATAGGATTCTGTATGGGCCTAACTCTACTATGCCCAATATACGGTCTCTGGGATATAGATGGATGAGAGACTATAGATACATAGTAACTGAGGATATACAGGTCCGATGGATCAGATCTCCTTGTACCATCTGGGGACTATGGCGTAGTGGCCTAGTACGACCATAGTCGATGAGTCGAGTAAATTATTATGGAGATAATAATTCACTATATCAGAAGGAGTTCTGAGTTAGAAGGAGTTCTAATGAGAGCAACTCACGACCAGCTCAGTATCGGGCCTAGAGAGTCACACACATTAGGTGGATGTTGCTGTTAGGATCAGAGAGGCAGTAAGAGGGGGGGGGGAGAGTGAATTAGTGCAGCAGATTAAAATTCGTAAGTTTAAAACCGATTTCATAAATAGCTAGTTCGTATGAAGATTTTGATTTGACGAAAGATGACTTAGTTAAAGTAGCTTGAGTAAAGGATTTAAAGACTGAATGATTTGCAGCTAAGTAGAGAAATGATTCAGAAATTTAAATACTCACGCATTCAAGGAACACCGCGATGTATAGTGGTTCAGTCAAATGACCTACATCCACTTCCAAAGCCTTCTTCGATGAGGTTCCCAACTTCCACTAGCAAGTCACTTTGAAGGGGAAGGACCAAATACCCCTCTTACAGCCTTTTTACAAGTGGTTTATACTCTTATAAATTTTTCAAAGAGAAAGAGAGAGGTGAATGCTAGTTATAGGTGCCCTACAAGCCAATCATATGAGTGATAGCACCTGTAACATGTTGTGTCAATCTCTTTGCTTATGATTATTGGCATTATCTCACATTATCTAGATGTATATTGTGATGTCCCTAGATCTGTGCAATGGGAATCGAATCGTGATGAGATCACGATAATAAGACCGATTCACCTTTAAACATAGACCCTAAATTATCCTGGTCATAGGTTACTCGAGAAGGACATCGAGATAACCAAATAGACTGGTGTGCTGTATACCCGTTCAAATGATGGAGGTAGCTGGTCTCCTAGCTACTCGTGTGGGGACACTAAGGGTACAGTGCAGGTGCTCATTGGAGAATGAGTTCACTAATTGATCCATCTACGGAATGCTGGATGGTTATTGATACCTCACGTCAGACAGCAATTCCGTAATCCAAGTAGTGTATCTGGTCCTTAGACTTAAGACACCAAGGATGTCCTGTATAAGTACTTCACTCTTTGATACCAAGCTTATAGGTTTGGAAAGTTCCATATCTAGTACAGTCGGTCATTAGGAGTGGTAGCCAACCATACGAGGGCTATTGAGTATCAATAGAGAATCATCCACTCTCGGTATCATGAGAGGAATATCTCATGTGTTCTTGCTCGAACAAATCCTTGGCCAAGGTTATTCGGATTGAGAGAGAAAGAGTTCTTCGGGAGAATCCGACAAGAGCAAGACTCGAGGAGAGACAGTATGGGCCTGACAGCACTATGCCCGGTATAGGGTCTCTGGGATATTAGATGGATGAGGGACTATAGATACATGGTAACTAAGGACAGATAGGTCCAAAGGATTGGATTCCCCTGTATCATCTGGTGGCCGCGGCGTAGTGGCCTGGTACATTCGTAGTCGATGAGTTGGGTGAATTATTATAGAGATAATAATTCACTATGTCAGAAGGAGTTCTGACAAGTATAACTCATGGCCAACTCAATATTGGGCCTAGAGGGTCACACACATATGGTAGGTGTTGCGACGAGTAGAGGTTCGGATATCAGATATCCGCTGAACACCCTATCTTATTGGATATCCATTAAGCCCATGAATTATTGGATCCTGAGATGAGATCCAATAATTGCTAATAAGAGATTATTGGGTAGAAACCCATTAATCCAAGAGGCTTGGGTAATTGGATGGAGATCCAATACCCAATAGGGCAAAAGATCCATTAGGGTTTTCATGGGGACCTCTATAAATAGGAGGTAACCAGAGTTCTATATGCTTAGGGTTTTTGGAAGCCACCTCCTATTCGTCTCTCCCCAGGGAGAGAGGTGCATCGTCGTAATCCCTGCTGTGTGGATACCGCTAGAGAGGATGACACTTGACTTCCTTCATCCTCTCCCACAGATCTGCAGAAATTCAGGGATATTCGATCTCCCTAGGTATCTTCTTTTGCACATGCAGTTTTTGCGGATTTGTTTTTGACGCACCGATCTTCACACGATGACGGAAACTTTCTACAGGAAATTTGGGGTTTTATTTTTCTGTTCTTCCGCTGTGCATGTGATGTCGTCCCCCTTACGCAGATTTCCCAATGGTGGTATCAGAGCCAGGTTGTTCGTGCGAAGATCAGATCTTAAACTGCGTGTGTTGTGATCTAGAATAGGTCTTATCGTCAAAATCATTGGCGCGAATAGCGAGAAAGGGCAGCAACTGTTGCTGCCTGCTCGTGCAGGGCAGCGCTAGCGCCGCGCAGGCAATAGCTAGCGGGCTGCCTACAAGGCAGCGCCAGCGGGCTGCTAGTAGGGCAGCGCCTGCGAGCGCTGCGCCCGTAGGGCAGCGGCACCAGGGCAGTGCCCTAGGGGCGCCGGTGGGCGCTGCGCCCGTGGGCCAGCACCGCAGAGGCGCCAGCGCTGGGTGCCGTGCGCAGCCCAGACCGCAGGCGCGGCGGCGCGCGCGCCGGCGGGCGGCGCGCACCGCCTCCCCTCGCCCGCAATGGCGGCGCGCCACGGCCAGCCCGTAAGGGACAGCACCACCTGTAGGCAATCTGCCCACAGATGTGGGCGCACCCGCAAGGGGCAATGTCGCCCGCGGACAGACCGCCTGCGGGCGCTGCGCCCGCGAGCATGGGTGGCGCGCTCGGCCGAAGTGGCGACGGTTGGTAGGGTGGCGACGGCCGCAACGCTGCAGAGGAGGGATTAGGGTTTTTCTAGACAAAAGATGATTTTACCCTTCAAAATTTCATAAATTCCAGATTTTGTCCCTTTTGACAGAATTACCAAAATACCCTTTTGGTTGAATTACCAAAATACCCCTGGGAATTAAAAAAATTACTTTATGTCTTTGATTTTAAAAAATTAAATATGTTAATGAAATATTTTAATTAACTATTATTTTTTTATCTAGTAGTCCTATAAAATAACATATACATGTGATGTATGATATGGACAGATGATCATAGACTTGTGATGTGATGTGTGTACATATGATTATTATTATTGGGGTCTGCGAGCCTCTATTTTTCTCGTTTATTGTTGGGCCTATGTGCTTGTAATTATGTTGTAATTACACGAGGAGGCGCAGTGGTAGCGTGACTTACGAGGTCGAGACGGATGATCCGACACATAAAGATGTGTTGAGATGTCGACGGATCCGACGAAGCGAGATGGACGATCATAGGGCATGAAGATGCGCCAAAGTACACATAGATCTTAATGTAAGTGATTAGGCCCATTGGCTTAGGCCTGATCACATTAGGATATGGTCCATGATCATCTGGTGTGATAGCTCATGTGATGTGTGATTAGATATACACCTACTAGATATGTATATATATATTTGCATGCGATGTAGATACATATATTAAATAAGTATGTGTGTGACACATTATATTAGGAGACCAAACCAAAATCCCCTTTATTAATAATATTAAGTCAGTAAACGTGAGATACTTAGATTGACCCACATGGCCTTCCATCGTTATAGCTAGGAGCCGATTCTCAGTGTAGGTTGAGTTGGTCGAGTCCTTCGAGACTCACCTATATCGCGTCTCACTATCTTATCTACGACATAGAGATGTCAGAGGTGATCTGAGGACATGGTATGCTTGGTCGAGTCTCTCGAGAGTATATCACCTAATCAGACTCATCTGGTAACGATGTTAATGACTTAACCGAACATCATGGTTGGTCGAGTCCCTCGAGGCCATGGTGGTTCGGAGGCCGAACAAAACGGGAATCATAAGGAGTTGTGATTAGCAAGAGTTGTCTACCTTTACGGGCTTAACGTGATTGGTCGAGTCCCTCGAGGTTACGTTAAGACGCCAATTGGATCCTGATCCCCACTAGAGATCCATCGGGGGTCTCCGATTCACATACTAGAGAGTGTTGTGTGTCTCGCAAAAAATTAGTGGGAATACATTAAGATAGAAGTCCTTATCTTAATTATTTAATTTCTGCAAAGTCTACATGTTATTTATTTCTACTACATCTTTTATTTCAGAAAAATGTCGCTTTCAAATCCTTTACGTGGCATACTTGATGCCAACCGCCTCACTAGTCCAAATTATATGGATTGGTTTCACAATCTGAGAATCATTCTCATGGTGGAGAAAATCACATATGTTCTTGATATAGTAATCCCTACGCCCGACGAAGGGACAAGCGAGGATGAGATCGCTCATTATGTGAAGTACTTAGATGATTCCACTCTTGCTCAGTGTTATATGTTGGCCTCTATGACTACTGAGTTACAGAGATAACATGAAAATATGGATGCTAATTCCATACTCCTACATCTCCATAAACTATTTATGGAACAGGGAAGAACTTAATGATATGAGATATCAAAGAGTCTTTTCCGTGCTAGGATGACTGAGGGGACACCGGTTCAGAACCATGTCCTTAAGATGATTGAGTGGATCGAAAAACTCACAGGTCTAGGAATGGTCCTAGAGGATAACCTGTGTGTGGATCTTGTACTTCAGTCCCTACCAGATTCCTTTTCTCAGTTCATAATGAATTTTAATATGAACAAACTTGAGGTGACC
Organism: Musa troglodytarum; assembly: GCA_023547065.1. NCBI lineage: Eukaryota > Viridiplantae > Streptophyta > Magnoliopsida > Zingiberales > Musaceae > Musa > Musa troglodytarum. The sequence continues at coordinate 71,443,971 of CP097510.1, forward strand.
CTCCCAGAGCTCCTCAATATGTTGAGAGAAGCAGAGAGCACCTTCAAGAAAGAGAAGCCAGTTCTCTACACTGGTGAGACCAGAAAGAAAAGGAAGACTAAGAAGACCCTTAAGAAGGGCAAGGGCAAGGGCAAGGGCAAGGGCAAAATGGGTAAGGCAAAGGTTGCCAAGAAAGACCCAACAAAGGACAAAGGCCAGTGCTTCCACTGTGGCAAAGATGGGCACTGGAAGAGGAACTGCAAAGAGTACCTTACAGAGAGGGAAAAATAGAAGTTTGCAGAAGCTTTAGGTACATTCATGATCAGTCTCCATTTGTTAGAATCTTATGATAACACATGGGTATTGGATACCGGGAGTGCTTATCATATCTGCAATTCGTTGTAGGTTCTGGCAGGACCTAGGAGATTGAACAGAGGTGAGATGGACCTTAAGATGGGCAATGGAGCAAAGGTTGTTGCATTGGCTGTAGGCAAGGTCTCCTTACATCTGCCTGGTGGAGCTATCATTGCATTAGATGCATGCTATTATGTTCCTTCTATTATCAAAAATATTATTTCCATTTCATGTTTGATAGTTATTGGATATAAATTAGTTTTTGAGAACAATGGTTGATCAATAACATTAGATGATGAGATCATCACGAGAGGAACATTGCATAATGGCTTATTAATGCTAGATACAGCTCCACATATCATGAGTGTAAGTGAGTCTAAGAGAAAATAAGAAGTGGAGAACCAGATAGGAAAGGGTATTAAAACCCTTCGATAAGATCGAGGAGGTGAGTACTTGAGTACACAGTTCACCCAGTTCCTCAAAGACCATAAAATCTTATCCCAATGGACACCTCTTTATACACCACAGCTTAATGGTGTATCAGAAAGGAGGAATCGCATACTGTTAGACATGATGCATTCCATGATGTGTTTCGCCGACCTACCCATCTCATTTTGGAGATATGCCCTAGAGACCGCAGCTTATCTTCTGAACAGAATTCCAACTAAATCAGTGATTCTACTCTATATGAGATATGAAATGGGAAGAAGCCCGATTTTAAAGTTATTAAGATTTGGGGCTGCCCTGCCCACATTAAGAGACACAACCCTAACAAGTTGGAATCTTGGACGGAATGGTGCAAGTTCGTGGGATACCCCAAAGAAACTTGTGGGTATTATTTCTATCACCCTAAGGACCGAAAGGTCTTTGTAGTCAAGAGAGCTGTGTTCCTTGAGAAGGAACACATTCTTGGTGGAGACAGTAGGAGCATGATAGAGTTAAACGAGGTTGGAGAACCTAGCTCAAGCACCATTCCATAGCCAAGAGTCTATTTAGATACCTAACACACAAGTTCCAATTTTACGTAGGTCCGATAGAATATCCCATCCTCTTGAGAGATATGTGGAACATATCAGAAGAGAGAATGTTGAGGATATTGATCCTCAGACCTACGAGGAGGCTATTATGAGCATATACTCCATGAAATGGCAAGAAGCCATGAATTCAGAAATAGATTCCATGTACTCCAACAAGGTTTGGAACCTAGTTGATGCACCCGAGGGTATTGTACTCATTGGTTGTAAGTGGATCTTCAAAAAGAAGATTGGAGTAGATGGACAGGTAGAGACTTATAAAGCAAGGCTAGTGGCTAAGGGATATTGTCAAAGCCAAGGTGTTGACTATGACGAAACTTTCTCACCTATAGCCATGCTAAAATCCATTCAAATTCTATTGACTATTGCAGCACACTATGATTATGAGATCTGGCGAATGGACGTCAAAACTGCATTCCTCAATGGTAACCTCGATGAGGAGGTGTATATGATACAATCTGAGGGATTCGTGTCCAAGGATAACCTAGATAAGGTGTGTAAGTTGCTTAGGTCCATTTATAGATTGAAGTAAGCTTCCCGAAGTTGGAACATAAGATTTGATGAGGCGATTAGATCTTATGACTTTTTTAAGAACGAAGATGAACCTTGTGTGTAAAGGAAATTAAGTGGGAGCACTATCACCTTTTTGGTATTATATATAGATGACATCCTGCTCATTGGGAATGATGTAGGAATGCTCTCCACAGTAAAGACTTGGTTATCTACGTACTTCTCCATGAAGGACTTAGGGGAAGCATCCTACATATTGGGGATACGGATCTATAGAGATAGATCTAAGAGAATGCTTGGCTTGTCCCAATCCAGGTACATAGACACCATTGTCAAAAGGTTTGGCATGGAAAATTGCAAGAGAGGTCTCATTCCAATGAGACATGGAATGTCACTTTCTAGGAGTATGTCCCCAAAGACTCTTGAAAAAAGGGCACACATGAATTTGATGCCATATGCATCAGTGATAGGATCTATCATGTATGTTACGCTATGTACCAGGCCTGATATAGCGTATGCTCTGAGTGTCACGAGCAGATATCAGGCAAATCCAGGCTTGGAGCACTAGAAAGCAATAAAATGTATCCTTAAGTACTTGAGAAGGACTAAGGATCTTTTATTGGTATATGGAGGTAGTAGCTTCAAGGTTGAGGGCTACACAGACTCGAGCTTCCAGTCCGATGTCGATGATAGCAAGTCTAATTCAGGGTATGTGTTCACCGTGAATGGAGGAGCAGTATGCTGGAAGAGTTCCAAGCAAGATACTACTACTGACTCGACCACAGAGGCGGAATACATTGCTGTGATAAAGGCAGCAAAGGAGGGCGTCTGGATGAAGAAGTTCATCACAGATATAGGAGTCATCCTGAGCAACGAGGAGCTGATTCCTTTATATTGCGACAAATATAGGACGATTACTCAAAGGGAACTCGGGTCTCATCAGAAGTGTTCTGAGGAGGTTCCAACTTATTGAAGAGATCGTGGCCTGAAAAGATATAGTAATGGAAAAAGTTTCATCCGAAGATAACATTGCAGATCCATTGATAAAGCCATTGACTCAGATTGTCTTTGAACTTCATAGAGGTCTGATGGGGATCAGACATGTTGGTGATTGGCTTTAGGTCAAGTAGGCGATTGCTAGTTATAGGTGCCCTACAAGCCAATCACATGAGTGATAGCACCTGTAACACGTTGCGTCAATCTCTTTACTTATGATTATTGGCATTATCTCACATTATCTAGATGTATATTGTGATGTCCCTAGATCTGTGCAATGGGAATCAGATCATGATAAGATCACGATAATAAGACTGATTCACCTTTAAACATAGACCCTAAATTATCCTGGTCATAGGTTACTCGAGAAGGACATCGAGATAACCAGATAGATTGGTGTGCTGTATACCGATTCATATGATGGAGGTAGCTGGTCTCATAGCTACTCATGTGGGGACACTAAGGGTACAGTGTAGGTGCCCATTGGAGAATGAGTTCACTAATTGATCCGCCTACGGAATGCTGGATGGTTATTGATACCTCATGTCAGACAGCGATTCCGTTGTCTCAGTAGTGTATCTGGTCCTTAGACTTGAGACACCAAGGATGTCCTGTATGAGTACACCACTCTTTGATACCAGACTTATAGGTTTGGAAAGTTCCATATCTAGTACAGCCAGTCATTAGGAGTGGTAGCCAACCATACGAGGGCTATTGAGTGTCAATAGAGAATCATTCGCTCTCGGTATCATGAGAGAAATATCTCATATGTTCTTGCTCGAACAAATCCTTGGCCAAGGTTATTCGGATTGAGAGAGAAAGAGTTTTTCAGGAGAATCCGACAAGAGCAAGACTCGAAGAGAGACCGTATGGGCCTGACAGCACCATGCCCGGTATAGGGTCTCTGGGATATTAGATGGATGAGGGACTATAGATACATGGTAACTGAGGACAGATAGGTCCAAATGATTGGATTCTCTTGTATCGTCTGGGGGCCGTGGTGTAGTGGCCTGGTACATTCGCAATCGATGAGTTGGGTGAATTATTATAGAGATAATAATTCACTATGTCAGAAGGAGTTCTGACAAGTATAACTCACGGCCAGCTCAATATTGGGCCTAGAGGGTCACACATATATGGTAGGTGTTGCGACGAGTAGAGGTTCAGATATGAGATATCCGCTGAACCCCCTATCTTATTGGATATCCATTAATCCCATGAATTATTAGATCCTGAGATGAGATCCAATAATTGCTAATAAGAGATTATTGGGTAGAAACCCACTAATCTAAGAGGCTTGGGTAATTGGATGGAGATCCAATACCCAATAGGGCAAAAGATCCATTAGGGTTTTTAGGGGGACCTTTATAAATAGGAAAGTTCTATAGGCTGAGGGTTTTTTGTAGTCACCTCCTATTCCCTCTCCCCAGAGAGAGAGGTGCATCGTTACAATCCCTGCTATGTGGATGCCGCAAGAGAGGAGGACACTTGACTTCCTTTATCCTCTCCCATAGATCTGTAGGAATTTAGGGATATACGATCTCCCTAGGTATCTTCTTTTGCACGTGCGATTTTTGCGGATTTGTTTTTGATGCATCGATCTTCGCATGATGACGAAAACTTTCTATGGGAAATCTGGGGTTTTGTTTTTTTGTTCTTCCGCTACGCATGTGATGTCGTCCCCCTTGCACGGATTTCTCAATAGTGAACACTAGCTATTAAAAATAAGACTTTGCCAAAGCTTTTGCTTAATTTCTAACTCTCAAAATGGTGTTTTTTTTGCTGAGAAAGGAGGGGTATTTATAGACCTAAAGAGGATTCAAATTTGAGCTCCAAATTTGAATTCATTTTGGGTTTTCCATTGCTGGCGATCCCACCGCCTGTCAGTGGCGGTGCCACCGCTTGTCAGTGTTAAACTGACAATGTACTGGGTGGTTCCACCGCCTAAGGCAGCGATGCCACCGCCCAGTCTCTCGGGTGCTGGACGGTGCCACTGCCCAGCTCTCGGCCACTAGGCGGTGCCACCGCCCAACTCTTGGTCACTAGGCGGTGCCATGGCTCGGACCATTCAGCAAAGTTGAATGGGCCTTATTCTTGGCCCAAATCAACCTAATAAGGGCCCGATTGGCCCTTACAAAGTTTCAACATAATTATTTCCTAATCCTTGCCCTAATTACATGCTAACTGCTAAATTGAAATATAATTCTAAGTGATTTAAACCAACATTCTTCAAGTCTACTTCCAGCGAGCTTTCTAGCGAAATTCTGGTGGACTACCGACACTCCTTCGGATTTCTTTCGGTGGACTTCCAGTAAGCTCCTGGATTTTGTGGTGAGCTCAACGAGTCTTTGGCAAGCTTTTGAACCTTCTCAGTGATATCCACGAACCTCTGATGATCTTTCCGGTAAACTTCCGAAACCTTCGGCAAGTCCCTGATTCTATCTCGGTTGGTTCCGATAACACTTCCGACGATCCTTCGGACTTCTGGTGAACTCTTGAACTCCTGGTGAACTTGACCTCGGTAAATTATTTTATGTTTTCATCCCATCATAGTTAATCCTACACACGTATCTCAACAATATGGATTAGAATAAATAATTCACCAATTGACTTCATCATCAAAATTCGAGATTCAACAATCTCCCCCTTTTTGATGATGACAATCAATTGATGATGGAGTTAATCTTAACTCCCCCTATCTATATGCCATATTATGAGAAGGTAAAAATACTTGAATTCAATCTTCATGAATTCATCCCAAACCTGATAAGTTTCATTCATTAAACTTATCGTCATGCTTAACAAGCATGATCTTTCATCCATAAATATGAAACTTCATATTTTTCACAATGTCATGGCATGTTATGCATTTTCTAGTCGAATGATAGACATTCATCATTTCGACAAGAGAAACTAATCATAAATTGAATTACCACAAGGATCAAATGATATCAATGAAGTGCATAAGATCAAGGCATGATATCAAATGAAATATTAGTTTATCATATCAATAAAAAGAACCCCATTTTTAAACATGATATGATATCAATCTCAAAATACTTGAATTCAATCTTCTTAATACTATGCAAGATATTTTATCAAGTTATTTTCATATGTCTCATCAATTTACACATTCTTCTCCCCCTTTGTCATTAATAAAAATGAGTGAAGTAGCCACCACAAGGTATCATACCACAAAAAAAATGAGTAGTCAATTATCAAGCATATGATAAATGAGTTGAACATAATGCAAAATATGAAATCCTTGACGGAGAAATCTGAAAAATGTTTAGATCATTTTTATTCATGTTCATGAGATCCGAAAGAAAACATTAGAGTGTCAAAATGCTCATGAAGAATATAAGACTCATTTTTTTATTGAGAATTCATAGAATTGTGAAAGGATAGATCATTAAAGTCATTCATCAAGGATTTCATATTTTAAGATAAACTACATGAGAATGAGATGTCAAAACTCATAAAACTTCAACGAATGAAATATATCAACATAAAAAATTTGAAGGAAAAACTTCGATGTGGTATTCTTGTAGTGATTCATGAGGAGGAAGTCATAAAACCTTGAATCATACCGATTAGCACAAGAATAAAAATCAAAAATAAATATTTAAGAACTTAATTTTGCACAAATTATGTAATTAATTTATGCATATGTTAAGCTTCATAGAAAATTAAAGTCATGAAATATCTTTAGTCATACTTAAAAGAGGGTATAAAATTAGTTTTTACTACATCATTAGTATCCACTATTTAAAGAAGGAGGAAAACAATATCATGATAGCTTTCATCAAGATTATGATCGAAAGATAAAAATGAGAGCTCCATGATATAAAGATGTCATCAAAATGCGAAAATATAATATCAATGTGAAACTATCAAAACTGAAAAATTAATCATTTCATCAAAAGTCATGACATAACTAAAAAATTCATCAATAGAAAGATCAAAATGTCAAGATGATATTGTAAAGATATCATTCAAAAATGAAGAGGTGATATCATTAAAACAATTTAGTATGCCTAATTCTCTTCTAATGAAGTCAAATTATTCTTCATTTAGGGGTTTTGTGAAGATGTTTGCTAATTGGTATTTTGTATCAATAAATTCTAGAATGACATTATTATTATTGACATGATCTCGTATAAAGTGATGCCTAATGTCAATATGCTTAGTTCTTGAGTGTTGAATTGGATTTTTGGTTAGACAAATAGCACTTGTATTATCACATTTTATGGGAATGTTCTTTAAATAAATTCCATAGTCTTCTAACGTATTTTTCATCCAAACAACTTGTGCACAACATGCACTTGTAGCTATGTATTCGGCTTCTACCATAGATAGTGCAACCGAATTTTGTTTCTTGGAAGTCCAAGAAATAAGTGTATATCCTAAAAATTGGCATGTTCCAGATGTGCTCTTTCTATCTATTCTACATCCACCAAAATCCGCATCCGCATAGGCTTTTAAATCAAAGTTATCGGATTTTGGATACCATAATCCTAGATTAGGAGTTCCTTTAAGATATCTAAGGATTCTTTTAACAGTTTTAAGGTGAGATAACTTAGGATTAGCTTGGAATCTTGCACAAAGACTTACACTAAACATGATATCTGGTTTAGTTGCGGTGAGGTAAAGTAAGCTACCTATCATTCCCTTATATATTTTTTGATCAAAATTTTCTCCACTTTCATCCAAGTCTAACTTGGTGGAAGTACTCATTGGAGTATTAATGGCTTTTGAACCATCGATGTTAAATCATTTTAATAATTCTAATGTATACTTTGTTTGATTAAGAAATATACTATCACTAAGTTGTTTAACTTGTAATCCTACAAAGAAGGCTAATTCTCCCATTATGCTCATTTCAAATTTATGACTCATACACTTAGCAAATGATTCACATAGTGATTCATTCAAAGAACCAAAAATAATATCATCAATATAAATTTGAACAATAAGAAAATTATTTTTAAAATATTTAATAAACAATGTAGTATCAACCTTGCCTTTAGTAAAATTATTTGAATTTAAGAAAGAATTAAGCCTCTCATACCAAGCCCTAGGGGCTTGTTTTAATCCATAGAGAGCCTTAGTTAGTTTAAACACATGATTGGGAAGAAGAGAATTTTCAAATCCGGGTGGTTATTCAACATACACTTCTTTAGAAATAAAACCATTTAAGAAAGCACTTTTGATATCCATTTGAAAAAGCTTAAAGTTATTACTACTAGCATAGGCAAGGAGCATCCTAATGGCTTCTAATCTTGCCACAGGAGCGAAGGTCTCTTCATAATCGATACCTTCTTCTTGGTTAAAACCTTTGGCCACTAGTCTAGCCTTGTTTCTAACCACGATACCGTATTCATCTTGCTTGTTTCTAAAGATCCATTTAGTACCAATAACTTAATGGTCACTAGGTCTAGGAACAAGCTTTCATACCTCATTCATTTCAAATTGATTCAATTCTTCTTGCATTGCGATAACCCAAGAATCATCTTTCAAGACATCGTCAATACACTTAGGTTCAATTTGAGAAAGAAAAGCGGCATGGGCACAAAATTTTTTAAAAGAAGAACGAGTTTGAACTCCTTTCGATGTGTCGCATATAATTAACTCCTTGGGATGGGCATCTACATACTTCCATTCCTCAGGTAAGAAAATTTAAGAAGAAGATACATCCAAGTTACTATTTTGAGGAAAGGGTTCATTTAAATTCAAACTATCAAAACCAAAATCATCATCATAAAATCTTTTTTCTTAAATTCAAAAATTTCAATAAAAACTACATGAATAGACTCTTCTATAACTAATGTTCTTTTGTTAAAAACACGAAAAGCTTTAGAAATAGAAGAGTAACCAAAAAAGATGCCTTCATCGGATTTAGCAACGAATTTTCCTAAAGCATCTTTTCATTTAAAATAAAGCATTTGTAGCCAAAAACTTTAAAATAATAAATAATAAATTTTTTATTATTCCCTAATTCATAAGGAGTCTTGGATAGAGATGGTCTTACTAGAACCCTATTCATGATATAGCAAGTCGTATTAATAACTTTGGCCCAAAAGTATTTGGGTAAACTATGTTCATTTAATATGGTTCTTGCTATTTCTTATAAATTTTTATTTTTTCTTTCTACTACTCCATTTTGTTGAGGATTTCTTGGAGTAGAGAAGTTGTGGTTATACCCGTTAGATTTATAAAAATTTTGGAAGTCATGGTTTTGGAATTCTCCACCATAATCACTTCGAATCAATGAAATCATGAAACCCTTTTCGTTTTGAGTAAGTTTACAAAATTTAGAAAAACATTTAAAGCAATCACTTTTGTGAGCCACAAAATAGGTCCAAGTATATCTACTATAGTCATCTACAATGATAAATGCATATTTGCTACCTCCTAGACTTATTGTGTCAATTGGTCCAAATAAATCTATATGGATCAATTGTAATGGTCTAGAGGAGCTTATTTGATTCTTTGATTTGAAGATAGTTTTTATTTGTTTTCCTAGTTGACATGCATCACATATTTTTCCTTGACAAACTTGATATTTGGAATTCCTCGTACTAGTTCTTTAGATGAAATTTTTGATATTAGTTTCATGCTTGCATGGCCTAATCTCCTATGCCAAAGCCAAGCATCATCATTTAAAATGGAGAAGCATATTTCATTACTAAGTTCTTCAATGTTAATAGTGTAAACATTATTTTGTTTTAACACAATCATGGATATATTATTGTTTGGTTTTTCAATGATGCAAACATTAGATTCAAATTTAACAATATAACCTTTATCACATAATTGACTAATGCTCAAAAGATTATATTTTAATCCATCAACTAGTAATACATCATCAATTGAAAAACTTGATTTGTTACCTATGGTTCCCTTGCCAATGATTTTACCTTTCTTGTTGTCTCCGAAGGTGACATACCCTTCTTCTTTGTTAGTGAGCATAGAGAATTGAGATGGATCTTCGGTCATGTGCCTTGAGCATCCACTATCAAGATACCATCTCTTGCTCCTAGCTTGTGATGGTGAATGGTTCTACAAAAGAGGATGGTTTTTAGGTACCCATTTGATTTTGGGTGCCTCAAATATTAATCTACTAACTTTGTCATTTAGCATTGAATCATTTATGGTTCCTTTAGGAACCCATATCAATTTATATGGACTAATTTTCCTAAATGGATATTTGTAAACAACATATCCAAATTTACAACAAAAATTACATTTTAAATGAGGTGATACATGTAATGTGGGTCCTTTAATGAAGGTGGTAGGATTTCAGTGAGATCCACTCACAAATCTAATTCCACTTCTATTTTCGATGTGGCCCTTGTTTACAAGGATCATATCCAAGCCCTTGCTACTGACCTTAAACTTGTTTAGGGTCTCCTTAAGTAGCAAGTTCTCATTTTTTATTGCTTCTAAGTGTTCACACTTAGAGCATGGGGGTGAAGAAGAAGTTTGGAGACTATCAAACTTATCTTGTAATAAAGCATACTTTTTCTTTAATAAATTTAACTTCTTACTAATAATTCTACATTCATTAAATAATTCATGAAAAATAATAGAAAGTTCATCAAAAGATAACTCTTCATTAAATAACTCACTAACCTCTTCTCCTAAGGCTATTAGCGTAAAGTTGGTCTTCTCTTTGTTGCTTGCTTCTTCATCCTCGGAGTCACTTGAGTCATCCCATGTAGTCTTCAATATCTTCTTCTTCTTGAATTGCTTCTTCTTGGCTTGGGGGTATTCATATTTGAAGTGCCCCGGCTTCTTGCATTCATAACATATGACTTGGTCCTTTTTTTGTTCAAGTTTGTTTTTGGTTTCATTTATAAATTTACCCTTTTTAATAGATTTTTTAAATTTTCTAGTTAAGAGTGCAATGTCTTTGTCAAAGTCCTCATCAATTGATGTTCCTTTCAAGTGGTCTTCTTGTGTTCTTAATGCCATATCCTTCCTGTTCTTTGGAAGGGAGTTCTCTAGCTCATCATGAGCATAGCATGTCATTTCATAGGTCATTAGAGACCTGATAAGTTCTTCAAGAGGAAATGTTTTAAGATCCTTGGCCTCTTGAATGGTCATAACTTTTGGATCCCAACTCATTAGAAGGGATCTTAAAATTTTAGTTACAAGTTCAAAATTAGAAAAACCTTTACCAAGTGCTTTGAGTCCATTGATGACATCCGTGAAGCGGGTGTACATGTCTTCAATGGACTCACTTGGCTTCATTCGGAAAAATTCATAGGAATGCACAAGAATGTTGATTTTGGACTCTTTTACTTGGCTAGTGCCTTCATGAGTGATCTCAAGAGTACACCAAATATCAAAAGCCGATTCACAAATTGAAATGTGATTAAATTCATTTTTGTCGAGAGTGCAAAACAAGGCATTCATAGCCTTTGCGTTTAAAGCAGAAGTCTTTTTCTCCGATTCATTCCATTCTCGTTCATCGGAAGAGAAGATTTTTGAAAACCATTTTTGACGATGCTCTAAAGCTCAAAATCCATAGAAATAAGAAAGATTCTCATACGAGTCTTCCAATACGTGTAATCCGACCCATTAAACATAGACGGACGTGTAATGGAGTAACCTCTTGCATGCCGGAATAAGCCATCTCTCTTGGGTTTTAAACCAAATATGAGAGTGAGCCTTGCTCTGATACCAATTGTTAGGATCGGAGTGGCACTAAGAGGGGGGGGGGTTGAATTAGTACAACGAATTAAAACTCATAAGTTTGAAACCGATTTCGTAAATAGTTAGTTCGTATGAAGATTTCGATTTGACGAAAGATGACTTAGTTAAAGTAGCTTGAGTAAAAGAGATGAAAACCGAACGATTTGCAGCTAAGTAGAGAAATAATTCAGAAATTTAAACACTCACACATTCAAGGAACACCACGATGTATAGTGGTTCGGTCAAATGACCTACATCCACTTCCGAAGCCTTCTTCGATGAGGCTCCCAACTTCCACTAGTAAGTCACTTTGAAGGGGAAGGACCAAATACCCCTCTTACAACCTTTTTACAAGTGGTTCACACTCTTATAGATTTTTTAAAGAGAAAGAGGGAGGTGAACACTAGCTATCAAAAACAAGACTTTGTTAAAGCTTTTGCTCAATTTCTAACTCTCAAAAGGGTGCTCTTTCTGTTGAGAAAGGAGGGCTATTTATAGACCAAAAAAGGATTCAAATTTGAGCTCCAAATTTGAATTCATTTTGGGTTTCCTGGTGTTGGCGGTGCCACCGCTTGTAAGTGGTGGTGCCACCGCTTGTCAGTGTCAGGCTAATAATGTACTGAGCAATTACACCACCCAAGGCAGTGGTGCCACCGCCCAGTCTCTCGGGTGTTGGGCGGTGCACCACCTAGCTTTGGGCCACTGGGCGATGCCACCGCCCGGACCATTCAGCAAAGCTGAATGGGCCTTATTCTCGACCCAAATCAACCCAATAAGGGCCCAATTGGCCCTTACAAAGTTTAGACAGGATTATTTCCTAATCCTTACCCTAATTATATGCTAACTATTAAATTAAAATATAATTCTAAGTGATTTAAATTGACATTCTTCAAGTCTACTTCTGGAGAGGTTTCCAATGAAATTTCGATGGACTTCCGACACTCCTTCGGATTTCTTCTAGCGGACTCCCAACAGGCTCCAGGATTTTATGACGAGCTTAACGAGTCTTTGGCAAGCTTTCGAACCTTCTTGATGATCTCCGCAAACCTCTGACGATCTTTTCGGCGAACTTTCAAAACCTTCGACAAGTCCCTGATTCTATCTCGGTTAGTTCCGGTAACACTTCCGACGATCCTTCAGACTTCCAGTGAACTCTCGAACTCTCGGTGAACCTGACCTCGGTAAATCGCTTTATGTTTTCATCCCATCATAGTTAATCTGCACACTTATCTCAATAATATAGATTAGAATAAATAATTCACCAATTGACTTCATCATCAAAATCCGAGATTCAATAATTGTGACGAGTAGAGGTGCAGATATAAGATATCTGTGGAGCCCCTATTTTGGATCTTGTGGATAAGATCCAATTGGATAGAGATCCAATATGAACTAGGTGGAGATCTAGTGTGAACAGGATCTATTAAGGATATGCTTCCAACACCTCTATAAATAGGAGGAACTCCTTGGTTCATAGGCTAGAGCTCTTGGTAGTTACCCCTCCTATTCTTCTCAATCTCATCTCCTCCTCCTTGGCTCCGACATCCTTGTGGTGTACGGGGAGAGGGAGATCCTGCGGTGATCTGAGGAGCATCGTCGTTGCGTCCATTGTGTGGATTATTGCTAGATAGGAGTATGCTAGTGCTCCTTTATCCTCTTCATCGGATCTAAAAATTCAGGGATATACGATCTCCCCAAGTAACGCTTCTGACATGATACGTGCGATTTTTCAGATTTGTAGTTTTTCGTGTATCAATCATCGCACAATAGCCAAGTGTGTAACTCTGGGAAATCTGATCTTGTTTTTGTTTTCCGCTACGCATGAGATGTCGTCCCCATGATTTCCTAGCATTTTATAACTCTTTTTTCATTTCACAGGCTTAGGAGATAATCTCTACAAGTCTCACACCTCTCTTAGATATAATTTTAAACTTTTCAAGAGGAGGGAAACTCTTAAAAGATTATAACAGAATTTTCTCACTTAGAATCAGAAGTTTTCATTCACAGTTCTTATATGAACCTAGTAGGGATGAGTGGGGTATTTATAAGCTCCAAATGACTTTAAAAATGGTGCCAAAATTTAAATTTTCAGGTCTTCCAGGTACGAGCGGTACTACCGCCTACAAAGCCTTGAAGATAGGGCTCTGGCACTACTACCACTAGCCTAGGTGGTACCACCACCTGCCAACTTTAATGTTGGCAGTACCACCACCCAGTTTGAGTAGTACCACCTCCTTACAGCCTAGACAAATGTGCTTTTGATTTTTCCAGCTCATAGGTGGTTCCATTGCCAGTTTGGCAGTGCCACCACTTGACCCAATTAGTGGGTCACCGAATGGGCCTCCTAATGAGCCCAAATTAGTCTAAATTCAGGCCTAATTGATCTCTAATTGAGTTAGCAAATTTATACCTAAAACTAACTCAATTTAAGACATAATTACAATACTTAAGATATAAACAATTACAAGATAAAAGATCTATTCAATTCATTCGAACTCCCGGTGCATCATGTATTCCTTTGGCGTAATGCTTGATCCTTCAGTATGTTGACTCCTGTAGCATCCGATCTTGGCACATAATCCAATTCTTCTAGCCCGTTGCTTGATCTTTGACTCCGGCTCAACATATGATTCTTCTGCTTCAATTATTTTATATTTTCATGATCGAAGTTAGTCCTACATCATTTTTCTCAAAACACAGATTAGATCATAAATTCATCAATTGATTTCATCATCAAAATATGAGATTTTATATTTGCATCACTTTGTGGTAGCTACCTCTTATTCTCCGCTCTCTAGAAAAGAGCATCTTTGTGGCCTTGTCGTGTGGATCTCCGCTAGAGAGGAGGACACTTGACCTCCTTCATCCTCCCCATAGATCTACAGGAATTTTAGGGACATATGATCTCACTAGGTACTATCTTTCTTACATACATAGTTTTCAGATTGGCAGATTTATTTTTATGCACCGATCTTCGCACATGACGATGGAACCTTTTTATGAAAATGTAGGATGTTTTATTTTTTATTCTTCCGTTATACATGTGATGTCACCCTTGGATTTCCCAACACAATCAACATTTTAATGTAACCTCGAGGGACTCGACCAATTACACTAAGCCTAAAAGGTAGGCAACTCTTGTCGATCACAACTCTTTGTGATTCTCGTCCTATTTGGCCTCCGAATCACCATGGCCTCGAGGGACTCAACCAACCATGATGTTCAGTTAAGTCATCACCATCATTACAAGATGAGTCTGATTCGATGATATTATGAACTTTTGATAAATTCTAGTAATACTCCCGTCGAACTTTCAAACTCCTATCGAACTCTCAGACTCTCGACGAATCGTTTGATCTTTAACTTTAGCACTATGTTTTCTTTATACCTTATTTGCTATCGTAGTTAATCCTACATACTTTTCTCAACATATAGACTAGATCAATAATTTATCAATTGATTTCATCATCAAAATCTAAGATTCAATACTTTTTTCAATGGGCAAAGATCAGCAACTCTTTTATAACTCTTTCTCCTTTTTGGGCAAAGATCAGCAATCTGAGATAATCTCTATAAGTCTCACACCTCCCTTAGACAAAATTCTAAACTTTTCAAGAGGAAGGGAATTCTCAAAAGATTACAATAGAATTTTCTCACTTAGAATCACAAGTTTTCATTCACAGTTCTTATATGAACCAACAGGGATGAACAGTGTATTTACAGGCCCAAAATGACTTCAAGAATAGAGCCAAAATTTAAATTTTCAGGTCTTCTAGGTACGAGCGGTACCATTGCTTGTACTGGGCAATACTACCACTTATGGAGCTTTGAAGATAGGGCTATGGTGGTACTACTGCCAACTTGGGTGGTACCACCACCTGCCAGCTTTAATGCTGGTGGTACCACTGCTCAGTTTGGATGGTATCATAGCCTTACAGTCTAGAAAAGTGTGCTTTTGACTTTTTCAGCTCATAGGTGATTCCATCACTAGTTTGGTGGTACCATGATAAGACCCCTTAGATTTTATCATGGAAGAAATGAAAGAAACCAAGTAAAAGCGAAAGAGGTGGAAGAAAAGGGGATAAATGATCACTTCGAGGGGATCGACCTCCTTGATCACTTCGAGAGGATCGACCTCCTTTGATCACTTCGAGGGGATTGACCTCTTAGGGTTTACCATATGGCTGAAAATAACTTTTCATTGATTCACTACTTTTTCATTCATTGATGAACATGAACAAATATATCTCTATTTATAGAGTTCCACCTAGAATCCACCAGGACTTAGACTCTTATAAATAAATATTAAAAAATCACTATATGACTCCCTACAACTAAATAACTCCATAAACATTATTTAAAGCTTAGAAAATAAAAGGATCATAATAGTTCCACCTCCTTCAAATCAGTCTTGTCCTCAAGGCTGAGCAACATTAAATTCGGGAAGCTTCTCTTTTAGCACAAGGTATCTATGGTGCATCACAACTCGTTCATCAAGTAAGTATGGCCTCCACCTTTAGATTGTATAAGCAACAGGTCGGCCTTTTAGTGTAGTAGTCATTGTAGTCTTCTGCAGAACCCTCTTCATTCGATGGCTAGTAGCAGTTGTGGCCTTACTTCTTCATCTTCCCTTTAGGATCACCACTTCGAAGTCTTCCAAGGATAGTAAAAAGAAATTCAATAATAGTTTTTGACCTTGTATAATCAGTTTTATATTTGAACATTTGTTGTCATAAGTTAAAGTTCATCCATCAACGACTTTTACTTCGAATTTGTCACAATCTTCAATATGGTAGGTTAATCGGTTAGCAACCTTACTGTCCATAAAATTGTTAGTGCTACTAGTATCAATCAAAACTATAACAAGTTGATATTCCAAAATTTCTTCAACTTTCATAATTTTGTGGGTTAAAATAGCCAACTAATGCATGCATTGTATATGTAATAGGTTCAACAACTTTATCAGAATCAATACCTTCATGATCAGAGTCAATGTTGTCAGCTTTCGGTTCTTCCTTAATTGGTTCAATCACCAGAAGTTGCCCTTGTTTACATTGGTGCTCCTTACTAGGTGGCTCGCTAATCATTTGTTTGTGGTTACTTCTATTTTGATAATTTTTTCGACTGATTTTTTTCTCATGTAGATGTGCAAATAAAATTGCAGCTATCATAGTGCGGGACTGTCGAGCCTTAACTTTACATCTAATATTTGGATTAAGCCCTTCAATAAAGGTGTCCACTAGCTATCATTAAGACCAATCTGTGGCTTGATTTGACCATCGTTCGAACTTGCCCTGATATTCTAACATTGTAGAAGTTTGATGAATTTTAGCGAGTTGTCCATCTTATTAAAACTTACTAAAGTTCTCCAGTAGGCTTCTTTTGAATTCATTAAGGGTCTCCTATAGTCGGTTCTCAATTCTGATTTCCAATGCTTTAATTTGGGTCTTAACTGAGTTGTTAGTAGCCATTCCCTATTTTTGTTGCTGTGTGCGGTGAGAGCACCACGGGATGGAAGGTGGCGACGTCAGTGTAATCTGGTGGCAACCGGTGGCTGTGATAAGATACAAAGCAAGAGGGAGGCAGTGATGTGATACAGTTGTGATGGTTACTGTCGATGTCGGTAGCGAAGAGGGAAGGAAACAATAGTAGCTATAGTGGCTGCGGTTGCGATGGTTGCTGCGGACATGGCTATGGCTGTCGCTGTCGATGCCGCTAGCAAAGAGGGGATGAAATGGCAGTAGTTGAGGCTACTACAGTTGCGAGATGGAAAATTTATGTCACAGCATGCTGCGTGCGGTATTGCTACAGGTGTCAAGGGTTGGATGGTGGCAACGTCGATGTTGCTGCAGGTGCTGTGATGCAAAGAGGTGATCGTTGAGTAGCCGGAGTTGAGATTGCGGTAGTGCGACTAGAAAAAAGTTGGAAGGTAGCGTTCGTGGGAAGAAGGCAGTAGCATCGTGGCAGCATCATGGGGAGAAGATAGTAGCGTCATGGGAAGAAGGTAGCAGCATTGTGGCAACATCGTGGGGAGAAGGCAGCAGCATCGTGGGAAGTCGGCACCAGTTATGGGCAGCTGCAGCAATCGTGGTGGTTGAGGAGTTTACGATAGCAGCCGGCACTTGCGGCGGTCATGGGAAAGCTCTATTTCGTAACAAAATAGGGCTGTTGGAAGCAGGGATTGTTGCTATTGAGGTTGGTGGCTATGACGGTGATGGTCGTGGGAGGGAAAGAGTAGGGGCCACGGTGGTTGCTGGCTAGAGAGTGCCGGGGCTGAGATTGGCGGTGCTACCCTATTTTTGTCACACCACACGCTGGCTACAATGGTTGAGGAAGCAGTGATAATTGCGGTAATAGAGAACAAGGCTACGAAGTTTGCTATCACATTCGCTAGTGAGAAGGGGAGGAACCGACGGCTGTGGCGGCTATGATTGTGACCCAAGAGGAGGTAGTGAAGAGCACAGGGGCTACGGGTGGATGTTGAGGTCGACGGCTGCGTTCTTTTGCCCTATTTCATCGTAGAACAGGGGAGACTATGGTTGTAGATCACTGGCCGGGGGGGACCGCGATAGCGATGGGTCGCAGCCTAGAAGTAGGAGAGAGATTGCTGGCTAAGGCAGCGATGGTGATGGTAGCGGCTGGGTCAACGACAAGTGATAGTGAAGCTGTGGTTTCAATCTTTTCATGGCTATAGGCTTCAACTACTGCTGAGGACGATGGTTGCGATGGCAATGGTCATGAGGGGGGGAAAGAGCAGAGGTGGCGGGGATGGTTGTTAGCAACGATGGCAGTGGAAAGACGGCAATGATCGCTAGCCAAGGGGAAGAGCATGGAAGAGTATTGAATCTCAGATTTTGATGATGAAACTAATTGAGAGTGATTAATGATCTAACTATATTTTGAGTCACGCAGGTTTACTCTCGATCAAGAATAGATAATTGACGCAAGATGAATCAGTGTTATGCTAGAGGAAATCATGTCAGGAGATTGGATGTCGAGCCGGAGGTCCTATCGATGATCGGCAGAAGGCTTCGGACAAAGAAATTGAGCATCGGGCCAAGAAGAGTGGAGTTGCACCAAGAAGATCAAGATTGTAGGCATCAACTACTAATTAGGCAATAGGTCGTAAGAGAGGACGATGTGTCGAAGAAACGGATGAAGCGCCGATGTGCCAATGATGTGCCAGGCGATATTTCGATTAAGCATTGTAATAATTATTTAGATCGAAGTAGGATTAAGGAATAATTGGGTTGTAATTGGGCTAACCCAGTTAGTGGCCAGTTGGGCTCGTATCCGGACAGGTTTGGGCTAGATGAAAGGCTCAAACAAGGTTGCTGAACCTCGTCTAGCGGTGGCATCGCCAGACTGGGATGATGGTACCGCTTGGGTTAAGTCTCCCAGGTGGTTTGGGCGGTGGTACCGCCTTGGGGCAGAGTGCCTGGGCGGTGGCACTACTAGTTGGGCAGTGGTACCACCCAGTACACTAACAGGGGCAAAAAGCATGGGCGGTAGTATTATCCAGCACTAGCGGTGGTATCGCCAGCACCCTTGAAATCCGGGATGATTCAAATTTGGGCTCCAAATTTGAATCCTCTTGGGGTCTATAAATATCTCTCTCATCCATGGATGAAATACACATAAAACCTGAGAAAGAAAAAAGGGAAAACTCTATTGTAATAGTATCAAAATCTTCCCTCTAAGCTTTAAGTGTGATCTAGTCCAAGAGAGGGGTGATAAGCTTTGTAAGGGTTATCTCCTAAGCCTGTCAAAAGAAGAGTGTTATAAGGGAGTTGGTCCTCGCCCGTTGGAAGGAGGATAGCTAGTGGAAAAGCCAATGGCCTCAAGAGAAGAGGAATCGGGAGTGGACGTAAGTCGTATGACCGAACCACTATAAAATCGGTTTGCCTTTACTTATTGTTCTTTACATTTCTGCAAACCTGTTTATTTTACTTACTTTGCTTCCTCCTCAATTTCTTATGAATCAGTTTAAGTTTATATGCAATCGAAACCAAATTTCATCGAAACGAAGTTTTCAACATATGAAGTTTCCGAAAGCTTGTTTCATTAATCGTTGAAATTTATCTTTATCCACTACACTATTTCGCTCTCCGTCTTAGTGCTGCTCTTGATCCCAACAATTGGTATCAGAGCCTCGTTATTTCTCTTTCAGATTCACATTGGGAGAAATGGCTCTTCACGACTTTCAAGAGAATTTTTTAATTGTTCATCCTCCATTCTTTAACGGATCGGACTATACATATTGGAAAACTCAAATGAGAATTTTCTTGATTTTTATGAATTTGGATTTATAGAATATTATTGAAAATGATTTCCAACTTTCCTCTAAACCGATGAACGAATGGTCAGATTTAGAGAGAAAATCTTTTTCTTTAAATGCAAAGGCTATGAATGCCTTATTTTGTGCTTTAGACAAAAACGAGTTCAATCGGATTTCTACATACGAAATGGCTTTTGATATTTGGCACACACTCGAAATCACACACGAGAGAATGAGTAGAGTCAAAGACTCGAAAGTTAATCTTCTTATGCATGATTTTGAGCTTTTCTGAATGTCACCAAGTGAGACTATCAATGATATGTTCTCCCGTTTCTCGGATGTCATCAATAGTCTAAAAGCTCTTGGTAAATATTTTTCAAATTTTGAACTCACTAACAAGATTCTAAGATCCCTTCCAAAAAGGTAGGATCCTAAAGTAATAGCAATACAAAAAACTAAAGATTTAAATGATTATCCTATTAAAGAACTCATTGGCACTTTAATGACATATGAAATGAGTTTCTTGGAACATAATGAATATGATGAACACATGAACCACCTTCCAAAGAACAAGAAGGATTTGAAATTTTGGACAAATGAGGACCTCTTGAGTGATAACTCAAGTGATGGTGATGAGGACATTGAGCACATAACAATGAATTTTAATAAGTTCATTAAACAAAAATATAAAACTAAAAATGAACTTGAACGGAGGAAGAGACTAAAAAAAAGGAAGACAGCCAAGGACGAATCAAGAACTTCCGAAAGACAAATGGAAAATTGTGCTTTGACGAGCTTCGACTACAAGGTAAGTAACTCACCCGAAATGTTTGTACGTTGTTATGAAATTACTTGATAATTTTTCATGAATTGCTTAACTTAATTAGTAGGAAGTAGTTTTGTTTTAATATCATGCTTTTTTATGTTAAAATGATGCTTGCATAATTTGTGATAATGCTTGTACAAGATTAAATCGATGAATTTTTATCTTGACAATTTTCATATGGCTTTTCCTAAATGCATGGTTTTGGCATAAATGCTTTGGCATCTCATATGAAATCATGCTTGATTATGATAAAATGAAAGTATTAAACATATGATTTGGGATTTAATCAAGATGCTTAACGATTTTACATCATGCATGTGTATGATAAATTGAAATCCTATATTTTGGAATGATGTGTTTTTCGTCTTGATGGTTTTGACGTAACCTTGTTTCAGAGTCATACGATGATGGCTTTCTTATAAAAAAATATAATAGAATATACTTAACAAACAAAACACAAAAAGGAAAGCATATGATCATGATAAATTCATGAATCTTGATGATATTATATTGATTTTGGTTTCAAACAAGATGCATATGTTTTGACACAAAAATTAATGGCATGTTTCAATATAATGCTTGCATACCAAGTATGATTAAAAGATAGAAGCAAGCATCTTGATGGTTTCACTTTCAACATGATGCATGGTCTTTACCTGAAAATTTAAACATGCTCAAATGAGATCAACCACATAAAATAAAATACATAAAAATTGAAAATATGTTATCATGATGTTTTTGGCCGACGGTTTTATGATGAAACTTATGTCTTAGTTTTTTTTAATATTGATACATGTTTTCATAAAAGACTTGAACATGCTTACATGAAATCAATTGCATGAAATGAAAATACATTTTCTATCCTATTGAAATTAATGAACTCATTTCATGAATCATATGAATCTCTTGAATCAATTTTGGAAAATGCCGCATACTTAATGAGTTACAATTTCATGATCTTTATGACAAAATTTGTCTTTCCATCTTGAATGTTGACATTCCTTTTTAAGATAAAGGCATGCTTAAATGAATTTAATCAAAAAGGAAAAATGCTTGTTCCTTGAAATTTCTCTATCCCTAGAGTTTTCAATTTTTGGATGAAAGACAAGTGATGAATTCATTTATGACCTTGTATGAATCTTGAAAGTAATTTTGATGAAGAGCTTGAAGTTGATGAATTGAATTTGAATTTTTACTCATGACTCTTCTCTTGATCTCTTGGAATCATGACTTTTTGAGATATTTGTAATGCTTGAATCAAGCTCTAAAAGATTTCATTTTGCTATAAAGATATTTTATTGAAATCATGATCTTGCAAATTATAACTTGAAGTTCTTTATAAATCAAGATCATTTATCATGCTCCTTCCATTTTATCTAAAGAAAATTCTTTAAATGAAATGTAACTTGTCTTTTGATTTCTCAGAATTCAATACTTGAATTTTTATGAATTCGTGATCTTGATATCTTGATACTTGAATTTTTAAAATGTGATCTTGATGAGAATTCCATGCATGAATCATGTTCTTCTTGATTTTCTAGAGCTTTGATTTCATAACTTTCTCGACATAGAAATGACATGATTACTTTGCCTTATATGCATCATGTGATAATGAATGTATATGAAAAATGGATGTAAAGGAAAATTTTTATATCATTGCTTCCTCCCTTCTTTTTGACAATGATAAAGGGGGAGAAGGAATTGTTAGCTTTGCTAGCATGCAAAAGAAGCAAAACTTGTAAGCTTGCACTCCTCAAAAAGAGAAGAAAGATCTTGTCTATCAAAAGAAGCAAAAAGTATAAAACTTAGAAAATTTACAATCTTACACTTGCCGTGCTTCTATATTTATATGTTCTAATGAAAATTTAGCTTGCATGTTTAAATGATGAAAATTTTACAAAAATTGCAAACATGCAAGGCAAAATTAAAGTGCACTTCTCAAGGCAAAAGAAACAAAGTGCAACTTATATATCTCAAGAAGCGAATGAAAATTACTATCTTGCCTATCATAAGAAACGAAGTGCAAACTTGCACATCTCAAGAAGCAAGTAAAAATTGCCATACTTGAACTTAAAAGACTTGCTATGCTTTTGCGCTTATATGTTGTGATTAAGAAAATCTAGCTTCATGTTGTAAAAACTTGCTTATCTTTAAATATAGATAGATGCTACTTCTCCTTTTTGTTGATGACATAGGGAGAGAAGTAGATTGATGACTTCATGCATTGAATTGAAGATTTTATATATTTGCATGATGGTTTGATGTTTTTAAATGACATTTTACTTGGATTTGTTGAAATCTAAGGGTCCTATCAATATGGCATATTGATAGGGGGAGTTTGTTTAAACTCCGGGGAGTTAAGGTTAACTCCATCATCAATTAGTTGTCATCATCAAAAAGGGGAAGATTGTTGAATCTCAGATTTTGATGATGAAACTAATTGAGAGTGATTTATGATCTAATTGCGTTTTGAGTTACGTAGGTCTACTCTCGATCAGGAATATATAATTGACGCAGGATGAATCAGTATTACGTTAGAGGAAATCATGTTAGGAGATTGGACGTCGAGTCGGAGGTCTGATCGACGATCGGTAGAAGGCTTCGGACAAAGAAATCGAGCATTGGGCCAAGAAGAGCAGAGTTCTAGGCATCAACTGCTGATTGAGCAACAAGCCACAAGAGAGGACGATGCACGAAAGAAATGAACGAAGCGTCGATGTGCCAATGAACTACCGGGTGACATTTCGATTAAGCATTATAATAATTATCTAGATTGAAGTAGGATTAAGGACTAATTGGGTTGTAATTGGGCTAACCTAGTTAGGGGCTAGTTAGGCCCATATCTGGACAGGTTTAGGTTGGATAAAAGGCCCAAACAAGGTTGCTGAACCCTATCTAGCGGTGGCACCGCCAAACTAGGGCGGTGGTACTACTTGGGTTCAATCTCCTAGTGGTCTGGGTAGTGATACTGCCCTGGGGCAGAGTGCCTGGGCGGTGGCACCACTGGTTGGGCGATGGTACTACCTAGTACACTGACCATGTTAGTGTGCCAGGCGGTGGTACCACCCAATACACTAACAAGGGCAAAAAGCCTGGGCGGTGGTACCACCAGTACTTTTGAAATCCGAGGTAATTCAAATTTGGGCTCCAAATTTAAATTCTCTTGGGGTCTATAAATACCCCTCTTATCCATGGTTGAAATACACACAAAACCTGAGAAAGAAAAAGGGAAAACTCTATTGTAATAGTGTCAAAATCTTCCCTCTAAGCTTTAAGTGTGATCTAGTCCAAGAGAGGGGTGAGAGACTTTATAAGGGTTACCTCCTAAGCCGATCAAAAGGAGAGTACTGTAAGGGAATTGGTCCTCAACCATTGAAAGGAAGATAGCTAGTGAAAAAGCTAGTGGCCTCAAGAGAAGAGGAATCGGGAGTGGACGTAGGTCGTATGACGGAACCACTATAAAATCAATTTACCTTTACTTATTATTCTTTACATTTTTGCAAATCTATTTATTTTACTTACTCTGCTTCCTCCTAACTGTCGTACAAATCATTTTAAGTTTATATGCAATCGAAACTGAATTTCATCAAAATGAAGTTTTCAACGTATGAAGTTTCCGAAAGCTTATTTCGTTAATCGCTGAAATTTATCGTCTTTATCTACTGCACTAATTCACCCTCCCTCTTAGTGCCGCTCTCGATCCCAACAAAGAGATCGTTTGTCAAGGACAGTAATGGTGATGGTCGTAGGAGGGAAGAAGAGTAGGGGGGGCATGCCTATGTTGGTTTGTAGGTCGTGGGGCAGCGGTGGTGGTCCCTCTTGTGCTGCAGTAGCTAGGAAGATGACTGCTAGCCAGAGGTTGTGACGATGACGGTCATAGGCCGAAAACAGCTGCAACGGAGGTGTGTTGGCCATTAGTAGAACTCCCTTTGCGTGGCCGTCGAGGAGGTGAATGCTGAGGACATGGCCGCATATGGTTATGTTCTTCTGCGTTTGGCCTTTTCTCTCTTCTTTCTTCTTTCTCCTTCTCTCTCTTTTTTTTTCTTTTGATGAAGATGATGGCTGTGATAAAGATGATGTGAAGTTGTAGTGAGAATGCCAAGGATCGCTGTTCTGATACCAAATGATAAGGCTCCTTAGGATTTTATCATGAAAGAAATGAAAGAAACAGAGGAGAAGAGGATGAGGTGGAAGAAAAGGGGATAAATGATCGCTTCGAGGGGATCAGCCTCCTTGATAACTTCGAGGGGATCAACTCCTAGGGTTTGCCAAATGGTTGAAAATAACTTTTCATTGATTCATTGCTTTTTCATTGATTGATGAAAATGAACAAATACATCCCTATTTATAGAGTTCCACCTAGTGTCCACCAGGACTTGGACTCTTATAATAAACATTAAAAAATTACTATATGACTGTTATGATCTAAATAACTCCATAAACATTATTTAAAGCTCAAAAAATAAAAGGATTGTAATATACCATCGCTTGACTCAATCTATGGGTCATTGAATGAGCCTCCTAATAAGGTCAAATCAATCCCAATTCAGGCCCAATTGGCCCCTAATTGAGTTAACAAGAATATACCCAAAACTAACTCAATTTAAGACCTAACTATGATACTTAAGACATAAACAATTACAAGATAAGAGATCTATCTTGTGTGGCATGTCATCAATTCATCTGAACTTCCAGCGCATCATGTGTTCCTTCGGCATAATGTTCGATCCTTCAGCATGTTGACTCCTGCAACATTCAATCTGTTGGGAAATCCGCGCAAGGGGGCGACATCACATGCGCAGCGGAAGAACAGAAAAACAAAACCCCAGATTTCTCGTAGAAAGTTTCCGTCATCGTGCGAAGATCGGTGCGTCAAAAATAAATCCGCAAAAACTACACGTGCAAAAGAAGATACCTAGGGAGATCGTATATCCCTGAATTCCTACAGATCTATGGGAGAGGATGAAGGAAGTCAAGTGTCCTCCTCTCTAGCGGTATCCACACAGCAGGGATTACGACGATGCACCTCTCTCTCTGGGGAGAGGCGAATAGGAGGTGGCTACCAAAAACCCTCAGCCTATAGAGCTACGGTTCCCTCCTATTTATAGAGGCCCCCCTGAAAACCCTAATGGATCTTTTGCCCTATTGGGTATTGGATCTCCATCCAATTACCCAAGCCTCTTGGATTAGTGGGTTTCTACCCAATAATCTCTTATTAGCAATTATTGGATCTCATCTCAGGATCCAATAATTCAGAGGCTTAATGGATATCCAATAAGATAGGGGGTTCAGCGGATATCTCATATCCGAACCTCTACTCGTCGCAACACCTACCATATATGTGTGACCCTCTAGGCCCAATATCGAGCTGGCCGTAAGTTATACTTGTAAGAACTCCTTCTAACATAGTGAATTATTATCTCTATAATAATTCACCCAACTCATTGATTGCGGACGTACTAGGCCACTATGCCACGGCCCCCAGACGATACAGGGGAATCCAATCCTTTGGACCTATCTGTCTTCAGTTACCATGTATCCATAGTCTCTCATCCATCTAATATCCCAGAGACCCTATACCGGGCATGGTGCTGTCAGGCCCATACGGTCTCTTCTCGAGTCTTGCTCTTGTCGGATTCTCCTAGAGAACTCTTTCTCTCTCAATCTGAATAACCTTGGCCAAGGATTTGTTCAAGTAAGAACACATGAGATATTCCTCTCATGATATCGAGAGCGGATTATCCTCTATTGACACTCAATAGCCCTCGTAAGGTTGGCTACCACTCCCAATGACCGGCTGTACTAGATATGAAACTTTCTAAACCTATAACTCCGGTATCAAAGAGTTGAGTACTCATACACGATATCCTTAGTGTCTCAAGTCTAAGGACCAGATACACTACTGGGACTATGGAATTACTATCTGACGTGAGGTATCAATAACCATCCAGCATTCCGTAGGCGGATCAATCAGTGAACTCATTCTTCAATGAGCACCTGCACTGTACCCTTAGTGTCCCCATATAAGTAGCTATGAGACCAACTACCTCTATCATATGAACGGGTATACAGCACACCAGTCTATCTAGTTATCTCAATGTCCTTCTCGAGTAACCTATGACCAGGATAATTTAGGGTCTGTGTTTAAAGGTGAATCGGTCTCATTATCATAATCTCATCATGATCTAATTCCCATTGCACAAATCTAGGGACATCACAATATACATCTAGATAATGTGAGATAATGCCAATAATCATAAGCAAAGAGATTGACGCAGCGTGTTACAAGTGCTATCACTCATGTGATTGGCTTGTAGGGCACCTATAACTAGCACAATCTTAGTGCAATATCTGATTCTTCCAGCCCAATACCTGTTCTTTAATGCCGGCCCAACATCTGATTCTTCTATTTTAATTGTTTTGCCTTTTTATAATCAAAATTAGTCCTGTATCACTTTTCTTAAGATACAAATTAAATGGTAAACTCATCAATTGATTTTATCATTAAAATCTAAGATTCAATAGGTGATAGTACTGCTTAGGGTGATAGTGGTACTACTCAGAATTCAAAAATTACAGTGGTGGTACAACCTGAATGTCCAAAATTGTAATGTCAAAAGTTACAATGGTAGTACCACCATGTGTTAGTGGTAATACCACCTGTACTCCAAAATTTTATATATTTAAATTTTTTATTTTATTTTTGAAGCTTCTTTAGGCATATAAATACCCCATTGAGGCTTCGTTGATGAAGCATCAAATTCTAAGTTAATGAAGGGTTATAGCTCTTTCTTTGAGCATTGATTGAGTCTTTTCTTCCTTCTTGAGTTTAGAGGTAATTCTAAATTATAAGATGAGAGAGATCTTATAAAAGAATAAGTGTGGAGATTCTCTCCTAAACCTGTTAAAAGAAGAAAAGCTGTAATAAGCATAGTTGATCTTCGTCCATTAGAAAAAAGATCAATAGTGAAAGCCGGGGGCCTTGAGAGAAGAGGAATTGAAAGTGGACATAAGTCAAAAGGACTAAACTACTATAAATCAGTTTGCATTCCTTCTCTTCCTTTTGATTTATTGCTTACTCATTTACTTTACTCACAACCCTTGTATTTTTATTAATCACATTTTCAGTATAGATTTATTAATCAAAATTTAAAATTAATTAAAAATTACTATAGTACTAATTTATCCCTTCTCTTAGTGCCATTACGATCCTAATAATTGGTATTAAAGCCTAGTTCTCTTAATTGGATTAACACGCAAGAGAGATCTACTAGCTTTTTTAAACAATCAAGGGGTCACTCCATCACTTGTTCTCTTATATTTAACAAGACGGATCACGCTTATTAAAAAACTAGAATAAGAATTTTTCTACTTTCTATGGATTTTGATTTATAGAATGTTGTCGAGTTTAGTTTCAAAAATCTTCTAAACCTATAAATGAATGGAATTATTTTGAAAAGAGAATGTTTTCTTTAAATGCTAAAGCTATAAATACTTTATTTTATACTTTAGACAAAAATGAGTTTAATCGAGTTTTTACTTGTGACACCGCACATGATATTTAGCAAATACTTAAAGTTACTCATGAAGGCATTAAAAGAATATAAAATTAATCTTTTAGTTCATAATTATAGATTATTTAAAATGAAACCAAGCAAATCTATTGGTAACATGTACAGTCGTTTTACGAATGTTGTCAATGGTTTAAAATCTTTTGATAAAAATTATACTAATTTTAAATTGATGAGTAAGATTTTAAGATTTCTTCCAAAAAGCTAGGATCTAAAGGTAATAACAATCTAAAAAGCTAAAGACTTGAACAACTTTCCTCTTGAAGAACTCATAGGATCTTTAATGATCTATAAAATAACTTATAAAGCACATCATGAAAAAGAGTAAAACCTTCTAAAGAAAAGAAGGATATGTCCTTTAAATCCAAAGAAGACTACTCGAGTGAAAGCTCAAGTAATGATGATATGACACTTCTTATAAGAAGATTCAAAATGTTTATGAGGAAAAACAAGGCAAATCCTATAAGATGAGAAGGTAATAATAAAAATCAACCTAAGAAAGATGTATGTTATTGTTAGATTATGTGGCCTTATCTAATTGATAAGATATATTATAAATCTGATTAGTTTCTGATTAAAGTTATAGCTAATAGAAGGAAGTCTATATTATAGTAGAATTTCTTAGAAAATACCCTTAATGAGAGGAACTCTCCTAATTACTTATCCTAAACACTTTACTTTCGCCTATATATAGATAGGACATCTTAAGGACTAAACGTTGGGTGATGGATGTGAATACTATTAAATCTTAGATTTTGTTAATGAAATTAATTGATAAGTTTATGATTTAATCTATACTTTGAGATAAGTGATGCTGAACTAACTTCAATCAAAAGAGGTAAAATAATTAAAGCAAGAAAAATCAGATGTTGGACTGGAGTTAGAAATCGGGCATTGGGTCGGAAGAATCAGACGTTGTGCCAAGATTGAATGTTATGGGAGTCAATATACCGATAGATCGAGCAATACGCTGAAGGTTCAAATGACATGCTGGAAGTTCGCTGGGAGCTAGGATAAACCAATGACATGCCGGACAATTTAGATTCGTGTCTTATAATTGTTTAAGTTTTAATTATCATAGTTAGGTCTTAAATTAAGTTAGTTTTAGGCGTAACCTTACTAGTTCAATTAGAGGCTCATTAAGCCTAAATTGGAATTGATTTGGGCTTATTGGGAGGCACATTCAGTAACCCAAAAGTTGGGTCAGGTGGTGGCACCGCCAAACTAGCGATGGAATCACCTATGAGTTAGGAAAGTCAAAAAGTACACTTTTTCAAGCTGCAAATGGTGGTACCACCCAGTTTGGGCGATGGTACTATTAGAATTAAAGCTAGCAGGTGGTGGTACCACCCAGGCTGGTGGTGGTACTGCTAGAGCCCCTATTTCAAGTTATTGTAGGTGGTACCACCACCCAATGCAGGCGATGGTATCACCTATACTCGGAAGACTCGAAAATTTAAATTTTGGTTTCATTTTTTAGGCCATTTGAGGCCTATAAATACCTCACTCATCTTTGCTAGGATTACATAAGAAAAAGTGAGCTAAAACTCTGGTGAATCAAAGTTGTAATCTTAAAAAGTGTTAAGTATTCCTCCCCTCCTCTTGAAAAGTTTAGAATTCTGTCTAAGGGATGTATGAGACTTATAGAGGTTATCTCTTAAACTTGTGAAAAGGAGAAAGAGTTATAAAATAGTAGTTGATCTTCGTCCATTGAAAAAAGATCATTAGTGAAAACCGATGACCATGACGGAGGAGGAATCGGGAGTGGATGTAGGTCGGAGGACCGAACCACCATAAATTCGGTGTGCACTTTTCTTTTATACTTCTTACTCATATTGCTTGCTAAGCTAGTTGCTCAATACTTTTACTTACATTCCAAGTCAAAACACATTTATGATACATTTCATCGAATGAATTTTTTGAATCAATGTAATTTTCTAAAAGCACTAATTCATCCCCCCCCCTTTTAGTGCCACTTCGATCCTAACATTTGGTATCAAAGCCAAGTTTCTCTCCCTTAGTTTAACACCCAAGAGAGACTAAATGACTTTTGCTGGCAATCTAGAGGGTCACTCTATCACTCATCCTCCTTTGTTCAATGGTACAGACTACACTTATTGAAAAACACATATGCATATCTTCTTAATTTTCATGAATTTTGATTTATGGAATGTAGTTTAAAATGGTTTTCAAAAGTCTCCCAATCCAATGAACTAATGGAATGATTTAGAGAAGAAAACTTTTTTTTTGAATGCTAAAGTGATGAACGCTTTATTTTGTGCTTTAGATAAAAATGAATTTAATTGTGTTTCGATTTGTGAAACTGCATATGACATTTGGCACATGCTCGAAGTTACATATGAAGGCACAAGTAAAGTTAAAAAGTCTAAAATCAAGTGAAACCATTAGAGATATATGCATCTATTTTATGAATATCATCAATGGTTTGAAAGCACTTAGTAAAAGTTTTACGAATCTTGAACTTATTAATAAAATTCTAAGATCCCTTCCAAAAAGTTGGGATCCAAAAGTAATGATAATATAAGAAGCAAAGGACTTGAATAATTTTCTACTTGAGAAACTCATCGGGTCTTTAATAACCTATGAAATGACTTGTATGACACATAATGAACATGAGAATAACCTTCCAAAGAATAAGAAGAATTCGACACAAAACTAAAGAAGACCACTTGAGCGAAAGCTTAAGTGATGATGAGGACTTGGCACTTCTTATAAGAAAATTTAAAAAATTCTTTAAAAAAAATAAAAAAATATAATATATGAAGAAAAAATGAAATAAAAAAGGACACAATAATATACTATGAATGTAAGAAGTCGGGGTATTAAAAAAATAAATATCTCCAAATGAAGAAGAAGTTACCAAAGAAAAAGAAATCATTCAAAGTGACTTGGGATGAATCAAGTGCACCCGAAGACGAGGAGCAAACTAACAAAAATGAAGTGGCAAACTATGCATTAATGGCATTTGGCAATAAGGAATATAACTCAAACGAATCTCTTTTATCTTACGATGAATTACTTAATGTATTTCATGATTTATTTGATGAATTTAAATTAGTTGGTAAAAAATATAAATTGTTAAAAAAAGGATCATGCTTCTCTTTTTAATAAATTTGAAGAATTAGAAAATGAGCATGATAATTGCATGTTAACTCCTTCCACTAAGTGTGAAGAGTTAGATTCACTTAAAATGGAAAATGTATTACTAAAATAAACATTAGAAAATTTTAAAATTGGTAACAAATCTTTAAACACGATCCTTGCTAACAAAAGTCATGTACATAGAAAAATAGGAATCAATTTTATGAGTAGCAACACTCAACAAAAATTGACTATATTTTTTAAGGGACCCACATTATATGTTTTCCCTAAAATAAATTTAATTTTTATGGGAGATGTGGTCATTATGCCTACAAATGTGTATTTAAAAGATATAGATCATATAAGTTAATTTAGGTTCCTAAAGGAACCATAAATAACTCAATGCCAATAGTCAAGATAGAGAGATCTATTCATGAGGGACCCAAAGTTAAATTGATACCTAAAGCAAAATCCCCCTTTCTTGTAGATATGTCTATAATCAAAAGCTAGGAGCAAGAGATGGTACCTTGATAGTGGATGCTCAAGGTATATGAGTGAAAATCCAACACACTTCTCTAAACTCACTAGCCAAGATGAAGGATATATCACCTTCGGAGACAACAACAAGAGAAAAATTATTGGTAAAGGAACCATAAGTAACAAGTCAAACCTCTGGATTGAAGATATGTTATTAGTAGATAGTTTAAAACATAATCTACTAAGCAATAATCAATTGTGTGATGAAGGATATATCATCAAATTTAAATCTAATACTTGTATAATTGAAATACCACATAAAAATAGATCTATGATTATCTTAAGAAATAATAATGTGTATACTATTAATATTGATGATTTTTGTGATAAAACATATTTTTCGACTTTAAATGATGATGCATGGCTTTGGCATAGGAGACTAGGTCATGCTAGTATGAAACTAATCTCATAAATTATAACTAAAGAACTAGTAAAAGGAATATCTAGTATTAAATTTATCAAAGACAAAGTTTGTGATGCATGCCAACTAGGTAAACAAATAAAGAGTAGCTTTAAATCTAAAAATCAAATAAGCACCTCTAGACTACTATAATTAATCCATATAGATTTAATTGGACCAATTGATATCACATTCTAGAAGGTAGTAAATATGTCTTTATAATTATTGATGACTTTAGTAGATACACTTGGACATACTTCTTAGCACATCAAAGTGATACTTTAAATGTTTTACAAAATTTTGTAAACTAGTTTAAAATAAAAAGAGTTTTATGATTTCATTTATTCATAGTGATCATGGTGGTGAATTTAAAAACCAAGATTTTTAAGATTTTTATAAGTTAAATGGGTATGATTATAATTTCTCTACTCCAAGAAATCTATAACAAATTAGAGTTGTTGAGAGAAAAACTAGGAGTTTACAAGAGATGACAAGATCCATGTTAAATGAACAGAGCCTACCCAATTACTTTTGGGTCAAAACTATTAACACGATACACTATGTCATGAATAGGATTTTCATAAGACCACAACTTTCTAAAACTCCCTATGAATTATGGAACAATAAAAGACCCAACATTTTATATTTTAAAGTTTTTTATTACAAATGTTTTATCTTAAAAGAAAAGGATGTCTTAGGAAAATTTGATGTAAAATCCGATGAAGGCATTTTTCTTGAATATTCCTCTATTTCTAAAGCTAATAGTGTTTTCAATAAAAGAACTTTAATCATTGATGAATCTATTCATATTATTTTTAATAAGATTTTTAAATTTAAGAAAAATAATTTTGATGATGATTTTGATTTTAATACTTTGAATTTAAATGAAAATTCTTCTCTCCCTAGCAACTCGGATGCATCTACTTCCAAGGAATCCTTACCCAAGGAATGGAAGTATGTAAATGTTGAATCTCAGATTTTGATGATGAAATGAATTGATAAGTTTATTATCTAATCTATGCTTTGAGATAAGTAATGCAGAACTAACTTCGATCAAAAGTGGCAAAACAATTAAAGTAAGAAGAATCAAACATTGGGTTGGAGTCAAATTTCGAGCATTGGGTCAGAAGAATCGGATAATGCACCGAGAACGGATGTTGCAGAAGTCAACATGCTGGTGGATCGGGCAATACACTAAAGGTTTGGACAATGCATCAGAAGTTCATTGGAAGGTCATCGGAAGTTCACCGGAAGGTCACCTGCTTCAACACCTCTGTGTTCTCTGAGCAATTCCTCTTGGTCGATAGAAAGACAGACTGTAACTCTCATGTATGGCCTCCACCATCATGTTGCAAGGTTTGCACTGCTTCTATTCTCCTTAGCTTCATTGGTTGCAATGTTCACTTACTTGGCCTTGTCCTCTGATTTGCTGAGCTCCCTTAAGCGAATGTGAGCTCTGAAGCAGTCTAACTCTTCAGCCACTCCGATCATACCTCTGTATGATCTAGTCCCCTCACTTGTATTTACATATGAACTTCTCCCTTAGTGGTGCACAGCCCCATAAGCTGATGCCTAAGGCTTTCATTCAATGTAACATTTGATGCGCACATGGAAGACCCGCCTATGTGGTACCATGACATTCCCTCCTTGAATCCATAGCCCTTCTTGCTATCGTGTTGCTCACCGAAGACTCAAATAAGACAATGTTCTTTGGAATATTGTTAAAAAACGCTTTCAAAAATCTTCTCTTCTGATGAATGAATGGAATGAATCGGAGCAGGAAGGTTTTTTCTCTTAATGCAAAGGCTATGAATGCCTTATTTTGCACTCTTGATTAAAAATTAGTTAAATCATGTTTTGATTTGTGAATCAGCTTTTGATATTTGCCATACTCTTGAAATCACTCATGAAGGCACTAGCCGAGTGAAAGAGTCCAAAATTAACCTCTTGGAGCATTCTTATGAATTATTTCGGATGAAACCAAGTAAGTCCATCGAAGACATGTATACCCATTTTATGGATGTCGTCAATAGACTCAAAGCACTTGGGAAAGGTTTTTCTAATTTCTAACTTGTAACTAAAATCTTAAGATCTTTCCCAAAAAGTTGGGATCCAAAAGTTACGACCATTCAAGAGGCTAAGGACTTCAAAATTTTCCTCTTGAAGAACTCATTAGGTCATTGATGACCTACGAAATGACATGCCATGCTCATGATGAGCTCAAGAACCCCCTTCCAAAGAACATGAAGGATATGACATTGAGAACGCAAGAAGACCACTTGAAAGAATCTTCAAGTGATGAGGACCTTGATAATGACCTTACACTCTTGACTTGGAAATTCAAAAAATTTATAAGAAGGAATAAATTTAAAAACAAATCTAAAAACAAACTTGAACCCAAAAAGGAATAAGTAATATGCTATGAATGCAAGAAGTTGGGGCACTTCAAACGTGAATGCCCCCAAGCCAAGAAGAAGCAATTAAAAAAAGAAAGGCTCTAAAGGTAATATGGGATGACTCAAGTGGTTCTGAAGATGAAGAAGCAAGCAATAAGGAGGTGGTCAACTTCGCTTTAATGGCTTTCAGAGAAGAGATATGTGATTTAGTTAATGAAAATTAATCTTTTGATAAGCTTTCAAATACCTTTCATGAATTATTTGATGAATGTAGAACTATTAGTAAAAATTTTAATTTGTTGAAAAAGGAGCATGCTCTCTTAGTTGATAAACTTGATAGTCTTAAACTTGATATTCTCTCTTTACCTCCATGCTCTATGTGTGAACACTTAGAGGCAATTAAGAAAGAGAACTTGCTACTTAAAGAGACCTTAAATAAGTTTAAGGTTGGTAGCTAGGGCTTGAACATGATCCTTGCAAATAAGGGTCATGTCAAAAAAAGAAGTGGAATTAGATTTGTGAGTGAATCTCACCGAAATCCAACCACCTTCATTAAAGGACCTACACTACATGTATCATCTCACTCAAAGTACAACTTTTATTATAAACCCAGACATGTTATTTACAAATATTTGTTTAAAGAACTTAGCCCACATAACTTGATAGAGGTTCCTAAATGAACTATAAGGAACTCAATGAATAATGACAAGATTAGTAGATCAATTATTTAGGCACCCAAGTTCAAATGGGTACCTAAAAACTATCCTCTTTTGTAGACACATTCACCCACACAAGCTAGGAGTAAGAGATGGTACCTTGATAGTGGATGCTTAAGGCACATGACTAGAGATCAATATCAATTCTCTAAGCTCACTAGCCAAGACGAAGGGTATGTTGAATCTCGGATTTTGATGATGAAACTAATTGAGTGTGATTTGTTGTCTAACTGTGTGTTGAGTTACGCAGGTCTACTATCGATCAGGATATTGGGTGTCGAGCCAGAGGTTCGGTCGACTATCGGCAGGAGGCTTCGTATGTCGGGCATCGGGCCAAGAAGTGCGGAGTTACGCCATGAATATCGAGTTTGTTTGTGCAGGAGTAACTACGAAAGGGATGAAGACGTAAAGCGAAATCAAGGGTCAAGTCCGGGCGCGATGGATCGTTGGGAGTTCGAGAGTTTGACGGAAGCCTGAAGATTCATTGGGAGTGCTGCCGGAACTGGCCGAGAACAAGTAGGGAGCTTGCCGAAGGGTTTTCGGAAGCTCGCCGGGAGGTTCATCGGAAGTTCGCGGAGCTTGACAAGAAAGATCAAAGCTTGCCAAAGAAGCTCGAGGGAACTCGCCAAAATCATCGTGGAGTCCGAGAGCTTGCCGGGAGTCCGCAGGATGGTTTCCGAGGGATCGCTGAAGACCGCTAAGTTCACTAAGCTCGACGGAAGAAGCCTTGACTTATGGACTTTGTAATAGCTTAGGAAACGCTCTTTAAAATTGTAGTTAGCACATATTTTGGGTTAGGATTAGATAACCCAAAGTGGGGCCCATTGGGCCTTGATTAGATGAGTTTGGGCCAAAATTTTAGCTACATCCAAATGCATGCATGGCACATGCAGCTACTCAGCCAGTTATCGCTAAAGCTGTAGCATCAGAAAGAGCAGTAGTGGTGGAACCGCCCTGGGCGTCACCCACGCACGTCCCAACACGACAAAGTGGCACCGCCTCACCACTGTGAACATTGAACTCCAAATTTATTTGAAATTTGGAGCCCAATTTTGAATCCACTTTGGATCTATAAATACCCTCCTTTCTCACCTGAAAGGGAACCCTTTGAGCAAAAATTCTAAGTCTTGAGCTTTTGAAGTGTGTTGTAAAGTCTTGTTTTGCTAGTGTTCACCTTCTTCCTTTTTGAGAGATCTTGTACAAGTGTGAACATCTTGTAAAGGGTTGTGGGGTGTTTGATCCTTCCCTTCAAAGGAATTGCTAGTGGAAGAGCAGAGCCTCATCATAAAGGCTTCAAGAGTGGATGTAGGTCATTTGACCGAACCACTATACATCTTTGTGTCCATGAATGTGTGAGTGTTTACATTCTTGAAGCATTTCTTTACTTTGCTGCAAGTTATTTAGTTCATAGTTATTTCCTTTACGCAAGCAATTACTTTCAAGTTCTCTTTCGCCAAATCGAGATCTTCCTACGAACGTGTTTTTGCAAAATCGATTTCAAGAGTACGATTTTAATCCGCTGCACTAATTCACCCCCCCCCCTCTTAGTGCCGCTCGATCCCTAACAATTGGTATCAGAGCCACGTTCTTTCTCTTTCGGATTTACACCCGTGAGAAATGGCTCTAAATAGTTTTCAAGAGGGCTTTTCAGTTTTTCGTCCACCGTTTTTTAACGGTTCGGACCACACATATTGGAAAACTCGAATGAGAGTTTTCATGCTTTCAATGAACTTGGATTTGTGGAACATCATCGAAAATGGCTTTCAACCTTCCTCTAAACCGATGAACGAATGGTCGGATTTGGAGAAAAGGTTATTTTCTTTAAACGCAAAGGCTATGAATGCCTTATTTTGCGCTTTAGACAAAAATGAGTTCAACCGTATTTCTCCATGTGAAACGGCTTTTGACATCTGGCTAACTCTTGAAATCACGCACGAAGGAACGAGTAGAGTCAAAGACTCAAAGTTAATATTTTGATGCACGATTTTGAGATTTTCCGAATGGCACCAAGTGAGACTATCGATGACATGTTCTCCCTTTCTGATGTCATCAATAGTCTAAAAGCTCTTGGTAAATGTTTTTCGACTTTGAACTCAGAACAAGACTTTAAGATCTCTTCCAAAAAGATGGGATCCGATAATAACCGCAATACAAGAAACAAAAGATCTAAATAACTATCCTATTAATGAACTTATTGGGTCTTTAAAGACCTATGAAATGAGTTTCTTTGAACGTTTAGAACATCATGAACATGATGAACATTTGGATCACCTTCTAAAGAACAAGAAGGTTTTGAATATCGGACAATGGATGCCACTTGAGTGATGACTCAAGTGATGAGGACAATGAGGACATTGAACACATAACAATGAATGTTAACAAGTTCATTAACAAAAATTAAAAACACAAATGAACTTGAACGGAGAAAGAGGCCAAAGAAGAAGAAGAAGGCTTGGAAAGAAGAATCAAGAAAAGCAGAACCAAACTACGCTTTAATGGGCTTCGACAATAAGGTAAGTAACTTAACTTCCTTGAATTATTTTGAAATTACTTGATGATTTCCATGAATGCTTAACTTAGTTTGTAGGATTTTTTTTATGCTTTTCTTATGTTTTTAGAAATTAAAAAAAAAATTTAAAATTATACTATGCTTTTCTTTATAGTATTTTTGTAAAGTAAACATATGAATGATGCAAGATTTGTGATAATGCTTAGGATTAATCCATGCATGTGTATCTTGATGGTTTACATTGTCTCCAAATATGATGCTTGATGATTTTATATCATGCATGAGCTTTTGAAGTAATAAAGTGTCATATTGTGATGATGAAACATATCTTTTGAATTTATAAATAGATGCATGATTTTGGCAAAAATTTGAACATGGCCTTTTAACATAAAAATTAAAAGTGTGCTATCATTTTTACATATTTGGTCTTGACGATTTTATGACTAAGCTTGTGTTTTATTTTGATACATGTTTTCATAAAAATTTTGAATATGCTCACATCAAATTGCTTAAAATGAAAATGTATTTTTTTTCTCATTCTATTGAGATGAATGAATTCATGTTATGAGTCTTGTGAATCTCATAAAAATAAAAACATGATGAATACTTTAAAAAATGTGCCTCATGATTTCGGTGATAATGATTTCTCTTGAAATATGCTCTTGGACCTATATGAAAACATGAATATACTCATATGAACGTCAAATCACTTGAAATGGAACACATAAAATGAGAAATTACACTATCATGATGCTTTGTGTAATGCTTTTGATCTTAATAGGCTAAATGACAACTTGTATTTCAAATTTATACAATGATGGCTTCCATATAAATGTTTGAACATACATTATGAAATCATCATTGAAATGAAAATATTAAAAGTTTGTTATCATGCTTAATGATTTTGTGATATCATATCTTGATGAAAAACTCATGTTTCAGTTTTAAAATTTGATACTCATCTTTTGAAACATGAAACATATTATCATGATAAATTAAATCTCATGTCTTGGAATAATATGTTGCATTTATGTCTTGACAATTTTTATAATGAAGTTTGTCTTTCGATGTTGAATGTTGATATTTCTATTTTATTTGACATTAAAAGATAAAGGCATGTTTATTTGAAGTAAATTATAAAAAGGAAATGCATGATTCTTGAAAATTTTTCTATCTCTAAAGTTTTTGGTCTTGATGAATCCATGTGGATCTCTTGAATCGAATCTTTTTGGAAAGTACCACATGCTTAATGTGATTCGACTTAATGACAATTTATCTTTTCGTCTTGAATGTTGACATTTACTTTTATTAAGGGCAAATGCATGGTTATAAGAAGCAAATCACATATAAAAACAAAATGCAATCCTTTATATCAATCTTATCAATTTTTCTATAAGAAATTCATGAATCCATGCTTATCATGTATGAATTTATTGAATGAGATTTTGAGGATGATTCTAGTTTTGACTAATGCTTGATTTGTATTTATGTCATAAGACACGTTTTAAAATTGAATCATGCTTCAATCATGTTCTTTCTCCCTTAATTCATTTTGTTCTCCTATATTTCCTTTTATTTACCATAGAGGAGAATCTTCTAAATGAATTACGAAATTGATGATTTGATAATAAGTGTTTATCAAAAATCTATTTATCATTTTGCAATCTCTAAAAAGTTGATAATCACTCATTCATGTTGTGAATCTCAAAATGTTTTTGATTTGATTAGGAGTTTCGAGTTGACAAAATGAGTTTGAATAATTTTATGACTTCTCTTGATCTCTTGAAATCATGACATTGAATTCTTGACTTGAGATATTTTTGCAAATTGAAATACCTTCCTCTATGATTGCTTTTCATTTACTAAAGAGGAAAACAATTCAAGTCTTGATATATCGATAAGTGATACTTGAAATTATTTTTATGATTCATGATGAATTTAGATCTATCATGTATAAATCAAGTTGTTGCTCTTACTATCAAATGAATCATGAGCCCGACATCACATCTTTTATGATATAAAAATGACATGATTTCTTTGCCTTGTATGTCTTTTGTGATGATTTGAACATTGATGTAAAACAAAATTTATATTCTTCCCTTTCCCTTTATTTCTTTCTTTAAAGACAAAAAGGGAAAGAAAGCATGTTAACATCAATAATCATGACTTGATTTTGATTTCTCGGAGCTATATATTTGAGATTCTATTTATGAAATCATGATCGTGATGATTTGAAAACTCCTACATGTAAATCAAGATTTTCTTCAAGACAAATATATAAATTTTGTTTATTCATGAATTGATCTTTAATGAGATGACTTCCTTGTGTGATGATTGAAAATTAATTTTCTTTCTGATGAATCATTGAATCATGACTTGATCTATGCTATCTTTTTATATATATCATGATTCTTGATTGTATACCCTTTATCATGAATTGAAAATTGACGATAAAGAAAGTATTTCTGAATCATGATTTTGATTTCTCGAAACTATATGTTTAGAATTTGTTTGAAAATCATGATCTTGCTAAAATGAATGGTTATGAATCATGAATGATATCTTTTGATCCTTATTGATTTTTCATATTGATATCTATCATTACATGATATGATTGAATGATTGATTGATACAAATTTAAATGATGTGAAAAGTTGTTAAAGGAAGAAAACAATCTAAATTTTGATATTTCAATATTTGATACTTGGAATATTTTAAAATGTGTTCTTGATGAGAATGTTTGAAATTGCTCTTTTTATCTCATGAATCTTTATCTTAATCTTGTTAAGAAAAATTTTAATGAACCATGAATCATATCTTTGGTATTCACGAATTAATCCTTATTGATATCTTTCATCTATTGCCTTGAACTTTTGAATTGTGATGAATCAAAAATTTTTCTCCTATATGACTTCTCCTATATGTCATGCTTTGAATATTGATGAAGATTTTTTATTGATGGAAGTTGATATATGATATGAAAAGAGGATGTAAAAGAAAATCTTTGTATTTGATCCTACTATTCTTTTTGACAAAAACAAAGGGGGAGAAGATTTATTGCTAGCTTGCAACTTCAATGAAAAAATTTCCTAGCTCGATCATTGAAATGAAGGAACATCCTATCATGGAAATTTTAAATGTTGCTAGCATGCTACAAAAGCAAACTGCAAACTTGCTATGATGAATTGTAAGAAGCAAGTGATGGATTGCTATGCTTGGACATCCTTGAAAAATTTGCCATGATTGAATGTTGAATGTTGATGAAAATAGCTAGTATGTTGTAAAGTTTGCATATTCTTGAAAACTAGCTATGATGTTACTTCTCCATTTTTGTTGATGACATAGGGGGAGAAGTAGATTGATGACTTCATGCTTTGTATTGAATATTTTATATATTTGCATGATGGTTTGACTATTCTCATAAACATTGTGATGAATGTTGCTTGATCCGAGATAATCCAAGTGTTCTATCAATGGCATATTGATAGGGAGTTTGTGTTAAACTCGGGAGTTATGGTTAACTCGTTACCATCAATTAGTTGTCATCATCAAAAAGGGGAGATTGTTGAATCTCGGATTTTGATGATGAAACTAATTGAGTGTGATTTGTTGTCTAACTGCGTGTTGAGTTACGCAGGTCTACTATCGATCAGGATATTGGGTGTCGAGCCAGAGGTTCGGTCGACTATCGGCAGGAGGCTTCGTACGTCGGGTATCGGGCCAAGAAGTGCAGAGTTGCGCCATGGATATCGAGTTTGTTTGTGCAGGAGTAACTACGAATGGGATGAAGATGTAAAGAAAAATCAAGGGCCAAAGTCAAGTGCGATGGATCATTGGGAGTTCGAGAGTTTGACGGAAGCCTGAAGATTCATTGGGAGTGCTGTCGGAACTGGCCGAGAATAAGTAGGGAGCTTGCCGAAGGGTTTTCGGAAGCTCACCGGGAGGTTCGTCGGAAGTTCGCGGAGCTTGACAAGAAAGATCGAAGCTTGCCAAAGAAGCTCGGGGGAACTCGCCAAAATCATCGTGGAGTCCGAGAGCTTGCCGGGAGTCCGCAGGATGGTTTTCGA
Source organism: Musa troglodytarum (assembly GCA_023547065.1). Lineage (NCBI taxonomy): Eukaryota > Viridiplantae > Streptophyta > Magnoliopsida > Zingiberales > Musaceae > Musa > Musa troglodytarum. The sequence continues at coordinate 71,485,946 of CP097510.1, forward strand.
GGGATCGTCGGAAGACCGCCGGAAGTTCGTCGGAAGCTCGACGGAAGAAGACTTGACTTACGGACTTTGTAATAGCTTAGGAAACGTCTTTAAAATTCGTAGTTAGCACATATTTTGGGTTAGGATTAGATAAAGTGGGGCCCATTGGGCCTTGATTAGATGAGTTTGGGCCAATGCACTGCTAGGCACACAACAGGGCGATGGAACCGCCTGCACGCCGCCAACAACATACAAAGTGGCACCGCCTGACCACTGTGAAACATTGGAACTCCAAATTTATTTGAAATTTGGAGCCCAATTTGAATCCACTTTGGATCTATAAATACCCCCTTTCTCAGGTTGAAAGGGAACCCTTTGAGCAAAAATTCTAAGTCTTGAGCTTTTGAAGTGTGTTGTAAAGTCTTGTTTTGCTAGTGTTCACCTTCTTCCTTTTCTTGAGAGATCTTGTACAAGTGTGAACATCTTGTAAAGGGTTGTAAAGGGGTGTTTGATCCTTCCCTTCAAAGGAATTGCTAGTGGAAGAGGAGCCTCATCGTAAAGGCTTCAAGAGTGGATGTAGGTCATTTGACCGAACCACTATACATCTTTGTGTCCATGAATGTGTGAGTGTTTACATTCTTGAAGCATTTCTTTACTTTGCTGTAAGTTATTTAGTTCATAGTTATTTCCTTTACGCAAGCAATTACTTTTAAGTTCTCTTTCGCCAAATCGAGATCTTCCTACGAACGTGTGTTTTTACAAAATCGATTTCAAGAGTACGATTTTAATCCGCTGCACTAATTCACCCCCCCCCCTCTTAGTGCCGCTCGATCCCTAACAGGGTATGTCATCTTCGAAAACAACAATGGTAAAATCATTGGCAATGGAACCATAGGTAACAAATCAAGCTTTTTAATTGATAATATGCTGTTGGTAGATAGCTTAAAGCATAATCTTTTAAGCATTAGTCAATTGTGTGATAAAGAATATATCGTGAAATTTGAATCTAATGCTTGTATTATTGAAAAATCGTACAACAACACATCTATGATTGCACTAAAACAAAATAATGTTTGCACCATAAACATTGATGATCTTAGCAATGAAATGTGCTTTTCAGCTTTGAATGATGATGCTTGGCTTTAGCATAGAAGATTAGATCATACTAGCATGAAACTAATCTCTCAAATCACATTTAAAGAACTTATAAGAGGCATTCCCAATATTAAATTCATTAAAGACAAAGTGTGTGATGCTTGTCAACTAGGAAAATAAATAAAAAGTAGTTTCAAATCAAAAAATCAAATAACCACCTCTAGACCTTTGTAATTGATCCATATAGATTTATTTGGACTAATTGACACGAGTCTAGGAGGTTGCAAATATGCCTTTGTAATCATAGACGACTATAGTAGATACACTTGGACCTATTTCTTAGTTCACAAAAGTGATTACTTTAAATATTTTTCTAAATTTTGTAAACTTGCTCAAAACGAAAAGGGTTTTATGATTTCATCGATTCGGAGTGATCACGATGGTGAATTTCAAAACCGTGACTTCCAAAATTTTTGTGAATCTAATGGATATAATCATAATTTCTCTACTCCGAGTAATCCTTAACAAAATGGAGTAGTAGAAAGAAAGAATAATAATTTACAAGAAATGATAAGAACCATATTGAATGAACATAGTTTACTCAAATACTTTTGGGCTGAAGTCATTAATATGTCTTGCTATATCATGAATAGGGTTCTAATAAGACCATCTCTCTTTAAAACTCCTTATGAATTGTGGAATAATAAAAAACCAAACATTTCTTATTCTAAAGTTTTCGGTTGTAAATACTTTATCTTAAATGAAAAGGATGCCTTAGGAAATTTCGATACAAAATCTGATGAAGACATCTTTCTTAGTTACTCTTCCATTTCTAAAGCTTTTTGTGTTTTTAATAAAAGAACCTTGTGTTAGGATCTAAAAGGCACTAAGAGGGGGGGGTGGGGGGTGAATTAGTGCAGTGGATAAAACGATGGATTTTTCAGCGATTTAAAACAAGCTTCGGAAACTTCGTACGATGAAAACAACATTTCGTTTGAAACCGATATTTGCGTTTTAAAGCATACGTATAAAGAGGGCAAGTAGAGTAAAGCTTTGCAGCAAAGTAAAACAGAAATTTAAACACTCACACAATTAAGATGCAGCGATGTATAGTGGTTCGGTTAAAGTGACCTACATCCACTTCCGAAGCCTTCTCCGATGAGGCTTCCTTCTTCCACTATCAAATCCTTTGAAGGGGAAGGATCAAATACCCCTTTTTACAGCCCTTTACAATGAGTTCACACTTGTACAAGATTTCTCAAGAAAAGAAGAAGGTGAACACTTAGCAAGAACAAGACTTTTCAACACTATATAAAAGCTCAAGACTTAAGAATTTTGCTCAAAAGGGTGCCCTTTCAGCTGAGAAAGGGGGGGGGGGAATATTTATAGATCCAAAGTGGATTCAAAATTGGGCTCCAAATTTAAAATCAATTTGGAGTTCCAATGCTCTGTGCATGTGGGCGGTGTTACCGCTCTGCGCAGGTTCCACCGCTGTCAGGTATGCAGGCGGTGCTACCGCACCACCAGCGGTGCCACGCGCCTGGCGGTTCAACCGCCTGCCCCATTCGGACAAAGCCGAATGGGCCCTGTTTAAGTCCCAACTTGGCTCCGTAGAGGCCCGGTTGGCCCCCACTGAATTTAGGCATGATTTTTTCTTAAATCCTTGCCCTACTCATGTGCAAACTACGAACCTAAAACATAACTCAATGTGATTTGATCCGACACTCTTCAAGTCATCTTCCGGCGAGCTTTACGACGAGATTCCGGCAGCCTTCCGATGCTTCCCTCGAATTGCTTCCAATGGGCTCCCAACATACTCCGGATTGTATGGCGAGCTCAACGAGTCTTCGGCTTGCTTCCGAATCTTCTCGGTGAGTTCCGCGAACCTTCAACGATCTTTGAGATGAACTTCCGAAAACTTCGGCAAGTCCCTGATTCGATCTTTGATGGTTCCGCAACACTTCCAAAATCTCTCGACTTCGATGAACTCTTGAACCCCCGATGGACTTGACATCGGTAAATCACTTTATGTTTTCTTCCCATCGTAGTTATTCCTGCACACTTATCTCGACAAAATAGATTAGAACAAATATTTCACCAATTGACTTCATCATCAAAATTCGAGATTCAACAATCTCCCCCTTTTTGATGATGACAATCAATTGGTGATGGAGTTACTCTTAACTCCCCCTATCTATATGCCATAAAGAAAGAATTGCTTGAATTCAATTTTGAATTCAACACAATAAATTTGACAAAGTTGATGTTGGACAATAAGATGTCAAATAGGTATCAAAGATATCAATGAAGTATACATAATTAAAAACATGATATCAAGAACCTAAATAAGCATTTTAACTTGCAATATCTTGTAAAGCATGGAAAATGCATATAACTTGTCAACATATGGCAATACACATATTATTTCTCCCCTTTTGTCATCAATAAAAAGGTAACTAGGGATTCAAATGTAATAATAAAGGATGGCCGATAAATATCACAAATGTGGAAAAGAAAATCAATCAGAAAGTCGAAAATCATGTCACAGTGGCCAAGAAGATGTAATGAAGATAAGACAATATATATGTCAAGATGTAATGAAGATAAGACAACATATATGTCAAGATGTAATGAAGATAATACAACATATATGTCAACATACAACATCGTTCAAAAAGAAAAATACAGCAAGCTACTCCTCAGGAGGAATGCCAAGATGCCTATACATGTGATCGATCTTTAGGTTCATCTTCCGCATTTTCTTCAAAATTTCAATTTGCTATAGTTTTACTTCATTTAACTCTCTCATAATCGGATCGTCAGAAGATGGAGCAGAAAATGTCACTTATGTAGCTACAACAAAAGGATCAGGAGGAGGTGATTCATTTCCCCTAAGGACTGGTGTTTCAGGATGGTCTACTGGTGGAGGAGGTATATCACATCTTCTAGGTTGTCTAACCCCTATACCATGCTTGAATGTACACCTAAGTCGCCTAAGTAGTTTAATGTTAATGATATTAAATCTGTCCACTTGTAATGCTTCTTCATTTGGTGGAATGCAAATATTATGGGCATGCAATAGTTTAGTTATTAAACCTCCATATGGTAACATTGATCCTTTAGAAAGAACCTCTATCATGTGCTGCCGAATTAGGTAACCAAAACAAAAATGTTGTCTGGTTATGATCCAATATAAGGTACCTAACTCAGTGAAACTGATCTCATCATGATGAAACTGTTTAGGAATGACAATGCTTACAAGAATGTGATGTAAAATTTTAGAGTTAAAAGGTAGTAAATGTTCACAACTCTTGGGGATTATACCTAAATTTGGGTTTGCAAACACGGTTTCTAAAGCTTCAGAGTGGGTGGCACCAACTGTGTCTATATCCTATTTTCCTCTAAAATAACACCCTAACTCTTTCTCAATAATTCCAATTAATGAGCATATAGTATTATCACATATTTGGATCTCATTACCTAGAAGATAAGTTGACAAGCCATCATCACTCACAGTTAAATTAGCATAGAATAATTTAACTAAGCGTGGATAAATAGGTTCAATAATTTACAAAATGGGTAAGGCCTCTAAGTTTGCAATCCACATGATAGGTTCTAGGTTCCCTAATTGATTCAAATCAACATATTTTCCTTTATGAATGGGTCTATAACCAAGTTCAGAAAATCTAAGGGAAGCTTCTTGTCATCTAAACAAGGATTGGTCAAATGAATCTACCTCCATCCTTTTTCCTTTGTCTCTTGATGTTCTTCTAGGAGCTATTTCTATCTAGGATTGATCAATAATCAATTAAAGAAAGGAATTAATTTAGACAAGAAAAGGAAAGAGAAATAATTCTATTTTTGCCTTAGATTGTTCCTTTGAGATGTAGTAAGCTTGAATCAAAGTAAGATCTCCTTCTTAGGCTTTTAGAGGGAAGAAATGATACCAAAATGATGCTTGGGAGAGTCACTGTGATAAAGGGTGTTCAAAAGAGTACCGCCATCAAAGAGCAGACCTGTCAGATCTGGGTGCTACAGTAGCACAAAAAAGAAATATCCACATTTCAAAATAATTTTTTTTTTAAAAAAATGGTCTTAGAGATGGGATGAAGTCAAAAAGAATCAGAATGTGTGGAATCAAATCCAAAAAACCATAATTAGAATTGTGGAATCAAATTGATGAAAACCATAATGTGTGGAATCAAATCGATGAAAACCATAATTTCAAGGAAAGATATCATCAAATAGAGTTTACTCATTTGGACAATTCAACATGCCTAATTCCCTTTTAATAAAATCAAATTGTTCCTCATTCAAAGGTTTCATAAAAATGTCCGCTAATTGATGATTTGTATCAACAAATTCAAGGGTGACATCTCTACTACTTACATGATCACGTATGAAATGATGCCTAATGTCAATGTGCTTAGTTCGAGAGTGTTGAATCGGATTTTTAGTTAGACAAATAGCACTCGTGTTATCACATTTTATAGGAATATTTTTTAAGTAGATTCCATAGTCTTCTAGTGTATTTTTCATCCAGATAACCTGTACAAAGATGCACTTGTAGCTATGTATTCAAACTTCTACCGTAGATAGTGCAACCGAATTTTGTTTCTTGGAAGTCCAAGAAACAAGTGCATGACCTAGAAATTGGCATGTTCCGGATGTGCTTTTTCTATCTAATTTACATCCACCAAAGTCCGCATCAGCATAAGCTTTCAAATCAAAATTATCAGATCTTGGATACCATAATCCAAGATTAGGGGTCCCTTTAAGGTATCTAAGAATCCTCTTGACAGCTTTCAAGTGAGATAGCTTAGGATTAGCTTGGAATCTTGCACATAGCCCTACATTTAACATGATGTCAGGTCTGGTTGCAGTGAGATAAATCAGGCTATCTATCATGCCCCTATAAGTTTTTTGATCAAAACATTCTCCATTTTCATCCATATCTAATTTAACGGAGGTGCTCATAGGAGTGCTAATATCTTTTGATCAATCCATGTTAAATCGTTTTAACAAATCCAATGTGTATTTTGATTGATTTAGAAATATACCATCACTTAGTTGCTTGATTTGTAGTCCTAAACAGAAATTTAGTTCTCCCATTAGGCTCATTTCAAATTCATCACTCATATCCTTAGCAAATAATTCACAGTGATTTATTATAAGACCCAAAAATAATATCATCAAAATCTTTCTTCTGAAATTCGAAAATTTCATTAAAAACCACATGAATAGATTCTTCTATAAGTAAGGTTCTTTTGTTGAAAATACGAAAAGCCTTAGAAACTGATGAATAACCAAGAAATATGCCTTTATTGGATTTTGCATCGAATTTTCCTGAGGCATCCTTTTCATTTAAAATAAAGCATTTACAACCAAAAACTTTAAAATAAGAAACATTGGGTTTTTTATCATTCCATAATTCATATGGAGTTTTAGATAAGGATGGTCTCACTAGAACTCTATTCATAACATAGCAAGCTATATTCACGGCTTCGGCCCAAAAATATTTTGGTAAATTATATTCATTTAACATGGTTCTAGCTATTTCTTGCAAACTTCTATTTTTCCTTTCCACTACTCCATTTTGTTGTGGATTTCTTGGAGTAGAGAAGTTGTGATTGTATCCGTTTATTTCACAAAAATTTTGGAAGTCATGATTTTAAAATTCACCTCTATGATCACTTTGAATTGATAAAATCATAAAGCCTTTTTCATTTTGAGTGAGTTTACAAAATTTAGAGAAATATTTGAAACAATCACTTTTATGAGCCAAGAAATAGGTCCAAGTGTATCTACTATAGTCATCCACAATTACAAAGGCATATTTGCTACCTCCTAGGCTTGTTATGTCAATTGGTCCAAATAAGTCCAAATGGATCAATTGCAATGGTCTAGTAGTGCTAATTTGATTTTTTGATTTTAAACTAGTCTTTATTTGTTTTCCTAGTTGACATGCATCACATACCTTATCCTTAACAAATTTCATGTTTGGGATACCTCTTACTAAATCTCTAGATGAAATCTTAGAGATTAGTTTCATGCTTGCATGGCCTAGTCTTCTATGCCAAAGTCAAGCATCATCATTCAAAACCGAAAAGCACATTTCATTACTTAATTTATCAATATTTATGGTGTAGACATTATTTTGTTTTAAAGTAATCATGGATATGTTGTTGTTGGGTTTTTCAATAATGCAAACATTAGATTCAAATCTAACAACATAATATTTATCACATAGTTGACTAATACTTAAAAGATTATGTTTTAAACCATCAACTAGTAACACATCATCAATTGAAAAACTCGATTTGTTACCTATGGTTCCCTTGCCAATGATTTTACTCTTGTTGTTGTCTCCAATGGTGACATATCCTTCTTCTTCGCTAGAGAGCATAGAGAAATGAGATGGATCTCTGGTCATGTGCCTTGAGCATCCACTATCAAGATACCATTTCTTGCTCCTAGCTTGTGAGTTTGTCTACAAAAGAGGATGGTTTTTAGGTACCCATTTGATTTTGGGTGCCTTACAAAATGATCTACTTACTTTGTAATTAATCATTGAACTGTTTATGGTTCCTTTAGGAACCCATATCAATTTTTGTGGATTAATTTTCTTGAATGGACATTTGTAGGCAACATGTCCCATTTTGCCATAAAAATTACATTTCAAATGAGGTGATACATGCAATGTAGGCCCTTTAACGAAGGTGGTAGGATTTTGGTGAGAACCTCTCACAAATCCGATACCACTTCTATTTCCTACGTGACCTTTGTTAGCAAGAATCATGTCTAAGCTCTTGCTACCGACCTTAAACTTGTTTAGGTCTCTTTGAGTAGCAAGTTCTCCTCTTTGTTGCATCTAAGTCTTCACACTTAGAGCATGGGGGTAGAGAAGGGTTTTGAAGACTATTGAACTTATTTTGTAATAAAGCATTCTCTTTCTTAAGCAAATTGAACTTCTTACTAAGAGTTCTACATTCATTAAATAACTCATGAAAATTGATAGAAAGTTCATCAAAAGATAATTCTTCACTAAGTAACTCACTAACCTCTTCTCCAAATGCCATTAGTGTGAAGTTTGCCTCCTCTTTGTTGCTAGCTTCTTCAACCTCGGAGTCACTTGAATCATCCCACGTGGCCTTCAAGGCTTTTTTCTTCTTGAATTGCTTCTTCTTGAAGTGTCCCGGCTTCTTGCATTCGTAGCAAATGACTTGGTCCTTTTTGTGTTCAAATTTGCTTTTTGTGTCATTTTTAAATTTGTTCTTTTTTATAAATTTCTTAAACTTTCGAGTTAGAAGTGCAATGTCATTATCACTGTCCTCATCACTTGATGTTCCTTTCAAGTGGTCTTCTTGTGTTCTAAGTGCCATATCCTTCCTGTTCTTTGGAAGGGGGTTCTCAAGCTCTTCATGAGCATGACATGTCATCTCGTAAGTCATTAGAGATCCAATAAGTTCTTCAAGCGAAAATACTTTAAGATCCTTGGCCTCTTGAATGGCCGTGACCTTTGGATCCCAACACTTTGGAAGGAATCTTAAAATTTTAGTTACCAATTCAAAATTAGAAAACCTTTACTAAGAGCTTTAAGTCCATTGATGACATCCGTAAAGCGGTGTACATGTCTCCAATGGACTCATTTGGTTTCATCCGAAAAAGTTCATAAGAATGCACAAGAATGTTGATTTTGGACTCTTTCACTTGGCTAGTGCCTTCATGAGTGATTTCAAGAGTGCGCCAAATATCAAATGCCGATTCACAAATAGAAACCCGATTAAACTCATTTTTGTCAAGCGCACAAAATAAGGCATTCATATCCTTTGCATTGAGAGCAAAAATCTTCCTCTCCGACTCATTCTATTCACTCATCGGAAGAGAAGATTTTGTAATGTCATTTTCAACAATGTTCTAAAGTTCGAAGTCCATGGAAATGAGAAAAATCCTCAAACGAGTCTTCCAATACGTATAATCCGACCCATTAAACATAGGCGGACGAGTAATGGAAAGACCTTCTTGCATACCGGAGTAAGCCATCTCTCTTGGGTTTTAAACCAATATGAGAGCAAACCTTGCTCTGATACCAATTGTTAGGATCTAAAAGGCACTAAGAGGGGGGGGGGGTGAATTAGTGTAGTGGATAAAACGATGGATTTTTTAGCGATTTAAAACAAGCTTCAGAAACTTCATACGATGAAAACAACGTTTCGTTTGAAACCGATATTTACATTTTAAAGCATACGTATAAAGAGGGCAAGTAGAGTAAAGCTTTGCAGCAAAGTAAAACAGAAATTTAAACACTCACACAATCAAGACGCAGCGATGTATAGTGGTTCGGTCAAAGTGACCTACATCCACTTCCGAAGCCTTCTCCGATGAGGCTTCCTTCTTCCACTATCAAATCCTTTGAAGGGGAAGGATCAAATACCCCTTTTTACAGCCCTTTACAATGAGTTCACACTTGTACAAGATTTCTCAAGAAAAGAAGAAGGTGAACACTTAGCAAGAACAAGACGTTTCAACACTCTACAAAAGCTCAAGACTTAAGAATTTTGATCAAAAGGGTGCCCTTTTAGTTGAGAAAGGGGGGGGGGGGTATTTATAGATCCAAAGTGGATTTAAAATTGGGCTCCAAAATTGAAATCAATTTGGGAGGCCCTGGCCCCACTGAATTTATGCAGGATTTTTTCCTAAATCCTTGCCCTACTCATGTGCAAACTACGAACCTAAAACATAACTCAACGTGATTTGATCCGACACTCTTCAAGTCATTTTCCAGTGAGCTTTACGGCGAGATTCCGGCAACTTTCCGATGCTTCCTCTGGCTCTCAAAGATACTCCGGATTGTATGGCGAGCTCAACAAGTCTTCGGCTTGCTTCCGAATCTTCCCGGTGAGTTCCGCGAACATTCGACGATCTTTGAGATGAACTTCCGAAAACTTCGACAAGTCCCTGATTCGATCTTGGATGGTTCCGGCAACACTTCCGAAAATCTCTCGGACTTCCGATGAACTCTTGAACCCCCGACGGACTTGACCTCAGTAAATCACTTTATGTTTTCTTCCCATCGTAGTTATTCCTGCACACTTATCTCGACAAAGTAGATTAGAACAAATATTTCACCAATTGACTTCATCATCAAAATCCGAGATTCAACACCTTGGTTATAGAAGAATCTATTCATGTTGTTTTCAATGAAGTTTCTGAATTTAAGAAAAATAATTTTGATGATGATCTTGATTTTAATGGGTTAAATTTGAATGAAACCTCTCCTCCAAATAGCAACTTAGATACATTTTCTTCCCAAATTTTTTTACCTAAGGAATGGAAGTATATAGATGCCCATCCAAAGGAGCTAATTATAGGAGATACATCAAAAGGAGTTCAAACTCATTCTTCTTTTAAGAATTTTTATACCAATGTCGTTTTTCTTTCTCAAATTGAACCTAAGTGTATTGACGAAGCCTTGAAAGATATTCTTGGGTTATTGCAATGCAAGAGGAATTGAACCAATTTTAGAGGAATGAGGTGTGGAAGCTTATTCCTAGACCTAGTGATCATTTAGTTATAAGTATTAAATGGGTATTTAGAAACAAGTAAGATAAATTTGGTATTGTAGTTAGAAACAAGACTAGACTAGTGGCCAAGGGTTTCAACTAAGAAAAATATATCGATTACGAAGAGACATTCGCTCTTGTGGCAAGATCAGAAACCATTAAGATATTTCTTGCCTATGCTAGTAGTAATAATTTTAAGTTATTTTGAATGGATGTCAAAAGTGCTTTCTTAACTGGTTTTATTTTTGAAGAAATGTTTGTTGAACAACCACTCGGTTTTGAAAACTCCTTTTTTCCTAATCATATGTTTAAATTGACGATGGTTCTCTATGGGTTAAAATAAGCCCCAAGGGCTTCGTATGAGAGACTTAGCTCTTTTTTTATTTCAAATAATTGTACTAAAGGTAAGATCAATACTATAATATTTATTAAATATTTTAAATATAATTTTCTTATTATTCAAATTTATATTGATGATATTATCTTTAGTTCTACAAACGAATCACTATGTGAATCATTTGCCAAGTATATAAGTTATGAGTTTGAAATGAGTTTAATGGGTGAACTAACCTTCTTTTTAGGATTACAAATTAAACAACTTAATGATGGTATATTTCTTAATCAAACTAAATATACATTAGAATTGTTGAAACGATTTAATATGGATGGTTCAAAAGCCATAAACACTCCTATGAGTACCTCTACTAAGCTAGACATGGATGAAAATGAAGAAAATTTTGATCAAAAGACATAGGGGAATTATAGGTAGTTTACTTTACCTCACTACAACTAGACCAGATATCATGTTTAGTATAGGACTTTGTGCTATATTTCAAGCTAATCCTAAGTTATCTCATCTTAAAGCCATTAAAAGAATCCTTTGATATCTTAAAGAAACTCCTAACCTAGGATTATGGTATCTAAAATCTGATGACTTTAATTTAATAGCCTATGTGGATGCAGATTTTAGCAGATGTAGAATAGATAGAAAAAGCACATCTGGAATATGCCAATTTTTAGGACATGCACTTGTTTCTTGGACTTCCAAGAAACAAAACTCAATTACACTATCTACGATCGAAGCCGAATACATAGCTGCAAGTGCATGTTATGCACAAGTTGTTTAAATGAAAAATACTTTAGAAGACTATGGAATTCATTTAAAAAATATTTTCATAAAATGTGATAATACAAGTGCTATTTGTTTAACCAAAAAACTCATTTAACACTCTAGAACTAAGTATATTGATATTAGACATCACTTTATATGAGATCATATCAATAATAATGATGTTACTCTAGAATTTATTGATACAAAACACCATTTAGCAGACATCTTCATAAAACCTTTAAATGAAGAAAAATTTGACTTCATTAGAAGAGAAATAGGCATGCTAAATTATCATAATACATGAAGTCATTGTATGTTTCTTTTCTGAAATTTTTTTAACTTCAGTTTTCATGAACTCTTCTTGATATTAGTTTTTTGGATTTCGAATGACATTTTTTCGATATCATATTTTGAACAGAGCTCTCATTTTTATTTTTCTCTAATCTTGCATTGATACTCCTTCAATTAATGATTTTTAGCATCATGTACATGATTCTCTGTTGATGATCTTTAATTAATATCATGCCCTTTAATTGACTTGGTAAAATTGATTCTATCGATTTTATACTCCCTCTACTTCTATTGGCATGAATAAATGGATTTCCTGATTTTTTACATTTTTGTATCATTCGAAGTTTGTTGATTTTGTCTTCATGACACATGCAACTATACATATCTTTATGTCATGAACTTTGCATAAAGAAGAAGCTCTCAAGTTTTTATTACTTGAATACTCTCTTCGGATTTTATTCATGCGAATTCTTTGAATTTTTAACTCGTGCAAAATTCTATGTCTTGAGCTTTATTAGCTTGATTGGTTATTTTCAACTTGATGAATGATAATGCCAAGTTAGCCTTCATGAATTCTTCCTTATGAGAATGCCAAGTTAGCCCTTTATAAAATTTTTGGATGAGTTTTTTTTTTGAAGTATGAAAACATCATCATGACTCTTTTCATGAGTTTTGAGGTTAAATGATCTCTCTTTTCTTCCTCACAATTTTTTCTTGAATGAATATTATGAGCTCTTGATGAAATGTTTGATGAATGTCTTGGCTTCAATGATCTATCTTTTCACTTAACGATTTTATGGCTCAAATTTTCAATCACATCGCCTCTTGAACATTTCATATCAATCTTTCTTGAATGAACATTCATAATTCTTATCAGGAGTTTTATGAACTTTATGTTCAAATGAATCCTTTTCTACCTCACTAATTTCATTTGGTAGAAATGATTCTTATAAGCCTTTAATGACTTGAATGATTCACTTTTATGCTTCAAGAATTATTATGTAGAATTAACTCTTAATTATTCATGTATGAATCTTTCATGAGCTCTTAGAAGTTCTCATGAATTTTGGCCTCAATGATCTATCTTACGATTTTATAGACATGAACTTTCAATAAGAATGAATGAATCGCTTTCATGGTTCTTCTTGATGGATTTATCCTTCTCTTTTTGCTATTTTTCAAAAACTCTAATCATAATATTTGGCATCAAGGCTCATTTCCTTTTTGTTGATGACAAAGGTGGAGAAAAATGTGGTAAGCTGAATTGATGACTTGATGGAATGATAAATGCTTTGTATGTATTGTATTCCAATGTATCACAATTGCCATACTTTGTATGGCAAAATGCTTACTATCATTAAAAGCATCGCAATGTATCATAATTATATGTAGTGTATCATAGCGTATCGCAATTGTATGGAATGTATTGCATGCATCGCAAATGGCTCATACATGCTTAAAATGTTAATTTTTGTAAGATCGTTATCATATCATGTTTATCTTTCATTGATATGATAAGTTATCATTTCATTTGATGATGTATCGTAAAATGATATCATGCCTTGGATTTGTGTATTTTATTTTGATATCATTTGATCCTTGCTACATTTTAATATTATAGTTAGCATCATGTGTTGAAATGATAATTGTCCATCATAATTCGACATTGAACTAGAAAAAACTTGATGAATGATAATGCCAAGTTAGCCTTCATGAATTCTTCCTTATGAGAATGCCAAGTTAGCCCTTTATAAAATTTTTGGATGAGTTTTTTTTTTGAAGTATGAAAACATCATCATGACTCTTTTCATGAGTTTTGAGGTTAAATGATCTCTCTTTTCTTCCTCACAATTTTTTCTTGAATGAATATTATGAGCTCTTGATGAAATGTTTGATGAATATTAAAGAAAGAGTCCTATTAGAAATAGGAGTCATATTAGGGAAAGAGTCTTATTAGAATTAGAAGTCCTACTAGAGGAGTCCTAATTAGAAGTAGGAGTTGGTTAGAAGTAGGAGTCTTGAGTAAGAGTCCTATTAGGAGTTGGGGTTTAGAAGCCCTATAAATAGCCATGTATTCATCCTCTTTTCATAAGGAATAGATCAATCTTTTAGCAGCCTTTGAGTAGCAACTTGGAGGAAGGAACCCCTTTAGAGTTCCAAGGAGGTCGATCCCCTATAGAGATCAACACCAAGCTTAGAATCTATAAGGATTTTAACACTTGGTATCAGAGCAATGTTCTTGGCATCTCGCTACCCTTCCACAACTATCCACCAGCTCTCCACAACCGCCCAAAGCAATTCTCACAATTGCTTAGAAGATCATCGCCGAATTCCGTCATCATCTCCACCACCGCAGATCATCCTTTGATCTTCTCGTGAATTGTAATAGGTTCTAGTTATCTACCTTACTGCTGCTGAAATTTAGTTATCCTTATTCAAAAAATCCAAAAAATTCATTCCTATATTACTACATAAACTTTGCATTATAAAGTTTTCATCTCTACATTGAAAGTTGCACTACAAAATTTTAGCTGCATAGCACTGTCTTTTTGATCTTGCTACTGCATTTTTTCTATCCAAATCTCTACAAAATTGTTATGACGGCTTTGGCACTTTCTAACAGTGGTTTTCCCTTTAGTTTTTCTAAAAAAATTCTTAATATAAACCACTTATCTTTTACGTCCAAACTACTGCACTTTAGACGTAAAAATTTGCTATAGTACCTCTCCGTGATCCTCAATTTTGCCGAACCTCTTGCTATCATTTCTTTCTACGAAATTTTTAATAGCATTACCTCTCCCTTACTAGTAGATTCCCTTTAAGTTTTGCTTGAATCTCTATTGAAAATTTCTGAAAAAAATTGCATCTTTACTGCTGAAATTTATTCGGCAAAAATTCTAGTGCTGCACCTTTGTCCTTTTTCTCCTCCGTAACCTACCAAACCCTAGCCACCTTGCTGCCACCAACTAAGATATCTTTAGGGCATCCATCTAGCCTTAATGTTCAGCTATCATAACCTAGTTTCATAACCCTAACAGTATCAAAAACTGCAGCCTAAAACAGTAAACCATTATAGCTAAACCCTTCTATCATCAAACTATTGTCCGAACCTTTCACCACCCCATGCCATTAGCCTGTCAACAGAAAAAAGACAAGGGCACCTCTGATCTATAGGTATATGCTATGGCTTCTTAAGATCCAATTGATGCCAAATTTGAAGCATGGGAATCTCAGATTGAATCACGGCTTGAATCATGCTTGGAAGACAAATTGTGCACTTTGTTTATAGAATTTAGAATTGGACAACCACCGAGTCCAACCAAATTACAGCAAGGAGAGAATTTAGAAAGGACCCTAGAGAAGGAGAAATAGCCCTCAGACATACTTCAGCCATGCATGAGGGTGGACTTCCCATGATACGAAGAAGGAGACCTAGCAGGGTGGATTTCGTGCGCCGAACGTTACTTTCGCTACTACCGAACGTCGGATAATGCTATGGTGGAGATTGCTATCATCCACCTTGAAGGAGATGCTATTCAATGGTACAATTGGCTAGAATATAATCATAAGGCTTCAATGTGGAATCAATTTAAGAACGCATTACTGAACCGTTTCGGACCTACGGAGTATGAAAATATCGACAACCAACTCGCAAAGATTCGACAAACCTCTACGATTCAAGAGTACCAAACCAGGTTTGAGAAGCTATCCTACCTTGCTCATGATTAGACTAATCATCAATTGTTAGGAACATTCATCGAAGGACTCAAGCTAGAGATAAAAGGGGAAGTTAAGGCATGACAGCCCCGTACCATGATGATCGTGAATTCTTTTACACGAATACAAGAAGAATGACTCAACCAAGATGCTCAGAGAATGAGAAACACTCCTAGAACCTCAGCATATAAACCCCCTTCTGCTCCCAGCCATCCTTCGCTACCAAAAAAATTGACAAGAGAAGAACTACGTGACTGATCAGCAAAGGGTCTTTGTTGGCATTGTGACAAGCTGTGGAACCGCGATCATCGCTACAAAAGGGGCCACCTCCTACTGATTGAACCTCTTGAAGACATAGAGGAGGAGGTCTAGGAGCATGAGGAAGAGGTCATGGATGAAGAACAGTAGCCAATTGATATTACGATGCATGCCCTTGCCGGTTATGCGAACCCACAAACAATGAAAGTGGGAGGATTTCTGAAGCAACAACTGATCACCATTCTTATTGACACCGGGAGCATTAATAATTTTATGAATAGTAAAGTTGCTATCTGGATGGCCTTACCTATTGAGAATTGCAGTAGGTTTGATGTTAAGGTCGCAGATGGATGAATTTTGAAGCGTGATCATAAGTGCCCATGGGTGAAACTGTCGTTGCAGGACCAAGAGATAATTACAAATTTTTTTCCTCCTCTCTCTTGATGATTATGAGGCCGTGCTTAGCATCGAATAGTTGATGGCATTAGGGGATGTTTCCTAGAATTTTTTGAAATTAATTAAGAAATTTTATAGTAAGGGGAAACATGTGATACTGTGCGGGAAACATGGGGCAACGTAATAACGATTTGCACATAACGAATAGAGAAAGTTTTGCACAAAGTATGCAGCGGCTTTTTGATACAACTTGAGCAGCAATCTAAGGGAGAGCCAACCAAATTTAAAGATCCAAACCTACTTCCCTTGCTTGCTGAATTTTTAGATATATTTGACGGACTACGTAGCCTACCTCCTAATCGCTGGCATGATCATCGTATACCGATTCTTCCAGGCAAACCTCCAGCAAATACTCGGCCATATCAGTATCCACATCTCTAGAAAGATGAAATAGAAAGGATTGTAAATGAGATGCTTGAAATAGGAGTTATTCAGCCAAGTTGCAGCCCCTATTCTTCACCAGTGCTCCTCGTACGAAAGAAAGACGGAATATGGCGAATGTGCATTGATTATTGAGCTCTCAATGGCATAACCTTCAAGGACAAGTACTCTATTCCAGAAGTAGATGAATTGCTTAATGAATTAAAGGGGGCATGAGTCTTCACAAAGTTGGACCTTCGATCCGGGTATCATCAAATACGAGTGTACGAAGAAGACATACCGAAAACTACCTTTCGAACGCACAACGGTCACTACGAATTTTTGGTAATGCCCTTTGGTCTCACCAATGCACCCTCCACCTTCCAGAGCCTTATGAATGATATTTTCTGGAGTTATCTTCATAAGTTTATGCTGGTTTTCTATGACGATATCCTTATTTACAGCCCTTCTCTTGAAAGTTATATTCAGCACTTATGACTTGTTTTGATAATTTTGCGAGAACATGTTCTTTTTGTCAAAAAAATGAAGTGCAGCTTTCTTTAACAAAAGGTGGAATATCTTGGGTATATCATATCAGAGGAAGGGGCGGTAGTGGACCCCTCCAAAATTGAAGCAATGCAGAACTGGCTGACCCCGAGGAACATAAAATCGCTGCGTGGCTTTCTCGGTTTAATAGGTTACTACCATAAGTTCATGAAAAACTATGGAATGATCAGTGCACCCCTTACTTTCTTATTGAAAAAGGAAGCTTTTTAGTGGTCGGACAAAGCCACCACTACGTTCGACAAACTTAAAGTCGCAATGATAACAACGCCCGTACTAGCGTTACCTGACTTCGGCAAGACATTTATTATTAAAGCCGATGCCTCCGGAGTTGGAATTGGTGCTATACTAATGCAAGATGGCTGCCCCCTTGCTTATACCAGTAAGGCATTATCTCCTTTCCATGTCAAGATGATTATTTATGACAAGGAGATGCTCAAGGTTGAGCATGTGGTGTCCAAATGGAGATCGTACTTGATCGGGTGACGCTTTCAAATCAAGACCAACTATAAAAGCCTAAAATATTTCTTGGAGCAAAAGATATCTTCCCTTGAGTAGCAAAAATAGGTAACAAAGCTTCTTGGATATGATTATGAAATAACTTACAAAAAGGGGAAAGATAATATTGTTGCAGATGCGCTTTCATGGCTACCCGAGCAAGCTAAATTTTTGACTGTTTCACTTCCGACCAGCGACTTCCTTGAGGATATTAAGAGGGAATGGTAAGATAATCTAGAAATGAGTAAAATCATAAAAAAAATTGGAGGAAGCACCAAGCTCTGTGGCTCATTATAGTTGAGACTCAAAAGACTTGCGATATAAGAGACGCATTGTGCTTGTGTCAAATTCTACTTGCATAAAGACCATCCTTCAAGAGATGCATTCTACACCTGTGGTTGGGCACTCCAGGTTCCTTAGAACCTATAAAAGAATTAAACAAAATTTTTATTGGATAGAGATGAAAAATATTATTACTGAATTTGTAGCACAATGTGATGTATGTCAATGACACAAAGGTGAGACAGTGGCAAGTCCTGGAAAGTTGTAACTTCTACCCATCCCATAATTAATATAGACTGATATATCAATGGATTTCATCGAAGGGCTTCCCTCATCATAAGGAAAAGGTATAATTTTTGTCATGGTTGATCACCTTACAAAGTATGCTCACTTTTGTGTCATCCGTAATCCCTACACTACTTCTAGTATTACTCGAATCTTTATGAAGAATATTATAAAATTACATGGGATGCCGAGATCTATTGTAAGTGATCATGATAGAGTCTTCACGAGCAAATTTTGGACAGAGTTATTCTAGATACAAGGCACTAAATTAAAGATGAGTATGGCATATCACCCACAAACCGACGGCCAAACTGAAGTGGTGAACAGATGTTTGGAGATATACCTCAGATGCTTCACTAGTGACCGACCAAAAGAATGGACAAAGTAGCTTCCCTGGGCTGAGTGATGGTATAATACAACTTATCATTCATCAATAAAATGTACTCCCTATGAGGCCATGTATGGCCAACCCCCCCTGTAATTCCAAAATATATGTTGGGCACCTCTAAAGTAGAACAAGTAGATAGGGAACTATAGGACAGAGATAAAATGCTAAAGCTGCTAAAAGATAATCTCACTATAGCACAAGCAAGGATGAAACAAAAATATGATCAACACAAAGGTGAAAGAGAATTTTCAGTAGGAGATTGGATCTTCCTACGACTCTAGCCATACAAGCAAATATCAATTCAAACCAGAGCATCTATGAAGCTTTCACCTGGATTCTATAGACCCTACTAGATTTTGGAGCGCATCGGAGCAATAGCATACAGATTGGACTTACCCGCTAGCTCCCAAATTCATCCAGCCTTCCATGTATCATGTTTGAAGCTCAAGTTGGGACAACATGAGATAGCCCAAAGCTATCTACCAAATATGACTACCCAAGGAGAGCTCCAGACCCAACCAAGTGCCATTATTGATCGACAGATCGTGACTCAACGACGACGACTTGCTATTGAAGTGTTAATATAGTGGGCGAACCTACTAGCAGAAGATGCCACTTGGGAGATCTATGACGACTTGAAGATCAAATTCTTAGAATTCATGGAATGTCAACCTCGAGGACAAGACTGATTTGAAGAGGGTGGGTCTGTTAGGACTCTAGCTATGAGAGTCGTAATTGATAAGAGCATTCATGTAAATCTTATTTAGCCAACCCCTATTAAAGAGGTGAAGAGGCCGACTAGGTTAGGGTTAGGTTGCCTCTTAGAGAAGGAGTCCTATTAGAAGTTGTTGAATCTCAAATTTTGATGATGAAACTAATTGATTATGGTTTATTGTTTAACTACGTTTTGAGTTACATAGGTCTACTATCGATCAGGATTAGACAGTTGACGCTGGAGGAATTGACGTTGCGCCGAAAGTGATCACGTCAGGATATTGGATGTCGAGCTGGAGGTTTGGTCGACAATCGACAGAAGGCTTCGTACGTTGGGCATCGGGCCAAGAAGAGCATGTTGCACCAAGGATATCGGGGTTCCGGAGATCAACCACTGATTGGGCAATAGATCGCAAGAGAGGATGATGTGTCAAAGAAACGGACGAAGCGTCGACTAATGATGTGCTGGGCAACTGAATGTCAATTCACGTTGTAATGACTGTCTAGATCGAAGTAGAATGTTTATTTATGTGTGTGCAGGATTAACTACGATAGCGATGAAGACGTAAAGTGAAACAAAGTGCCGGAAGACAAGTGTGATGGATTGTTGGGAGTTCGAGAGTTCAACAGAAGTCTGAAGATTCATTGGGAGTGTTGTCGGAACCGGCCGAGAATGAGTAGGGAGCTTGCCGAAGGGTTTTCGGAAGTTCGTCGGAAGGTTTATCTGAAGTTCACGGAGCTTGCCAAGAAAGATTGGAGCTTGCCAATGAAGCTCATTGGAACTCACCAAGATCATCGTGAAGTCCAGGAGCTTGCCGGGAGTCCGCATAATGGTTTTCGAGAGTTCGTCAGAAGACTGCCAGAAGTTCGCCGAAAGCTCATCGAATGACGTCTTGTCTTATGGACTTTGTAATAGCTTAAAAAAAATCTTTAAAATTTATAGTTAGTACATAATTTGATTTAGGATTAGGTGTTAATCTTATAAACCAAATTTGGACCAATTCGGACTTCATTTGGACCGATTTCGGTAGAGTTTTCGGCCAAAACCACTATGCTGAAATGACCTGGGCGGTGGCACCCCCCAGTGGCTGAGAGCCAGGTGGTGGCACTGCCTGGCTGGGGCGGTAGCACTACCCAGCACCCGCGGGCATCAGCGGTGGCACCGCCCAGTACTGCCAGCATTGGGAAATTCAAAATGGTTCAAATTTTGGCTCCAAGTTTGAGCTTCAAATTTGAATCACCTTGAGGCCTATAAATACCTCACTCATTCAGAGTTTAGAGTGTGTCTAGAACTGAAAAAAAGAAGGGGGAAACTCTCTTGAAAGTGTGTCAAATCTTCCCTCTAAGTCTTAAGAGTGTTCTAGTCCAATAGAGGGGTAAGAGTGCTTGTAAGGGTTATCTTCTATGCCTGTCAAAAGAAGAGGTGCTGTGAGGGAGTTCATCATCACCTGTTGGAAGGAGGATAACTAGTGGAAAGCCGATGGCCTCAAGCAAGAGGAATCGGGAGTGGATGTAGGTCGGATGATCGAACCACTATAAAAATCTAGTTTGCATTTACGTTCTTGCTATTTACTTTGCTACAAACCCTTTCCACTTAATTTGATGATCTACTTCTCATCTCTATAAACATCTTTAAGTTAGAGCTTTTCTTATATGATTCCACCAATACGACTTTCATAATACGAAACGAAGTTTTCACCGTACGAAGTTTCCGAAACTTGTTCAAATCGCTGAAAATTTATCATTCCTTACCGCTGTACTAATTCACCCCCCCTCTTAGTGCCGCTCGATCCCTAACAATTGGTATCAGAGCCACCTTATTTCTCATTCGAATTTACACCCGTAAGAAATGGCTCTTCATGGCTTTCAAGAGGGCTTTTCGATTTTTCGTCCACCGTTCTTTAACGGTTCGGACTACACATATTGGAAAACTCAAATGAGAGTTTTCTTGATTTCTCTTGATTTAAACTTATGGAACATCATTGAAAATGGATTTCAACTTTCCTCTAAACTGACGAACGAATGGTCGGATTTGGAGAAAAGATCGTTTTCTTTAAATGCAAAGGCTGTGAATGCCTTATTTTGTGCTTTGGACAAAAATGAGTTCAACTAGATTTCTACGTGTGAAATGGCTTTTGATATTTGGTGAACTCTTAAACTCATGCATGAAAGAATGAGTAGAGTCAAAGACTCGAAAGTTAATATTTTGATGCACGATTTTGAGATTTTCCGAATGGCACCAAGTGAGACTATCAATGACATGTTCTCCCGCTTTACGGATGTCGTCAATAGCTTGAAAAGTCTTCGTAAAAGTTTTTTGGATTTTGAACTCATAAACAAGATCTTAAGATCCATTCCAAAAAGGTGGGATCCTAAAGTAACTGCTATGCAAGAAGCTAAAAATTTAAATGACTTGGCTCTTGAAGAACTCATTGGGTCTTTAATGACCTATAAAATGGCTTTCTTGGAACACAATAAACTTGATAAACACATGGACCACCTTCTAAAGAACAAGAAGGATTTGGAACTTCGGACAAATGAATACCACTTGAGTGATGACTCAAGTGATGAGGACATTGAACTTTTAATGAATCTTAATAAGTTCATTAAATAAAAATTTAAAATAAACAATGAACTTGAACAGAGGAAGAGGCCAAAGATGAAGAAGAAGTGCAAAGAAGAATCAAATGACGAAACAACGAATTGGGCTTTAACGGGCTTCGACTACAAGGTAAGTAACTTAACTCCCTTGAATTATTTTGAAATTACATGATGCTTTCCATGAATGCTTAACTTAGTAGGAATTTTTTTTCATACTTTTCTTGTGTTTTTGGAAATTAAAAAAAAATATTTTAAAAAATTATATCATGCTTTTCTTTCTAGTACTTTTGAAAAGTAAAATTTTTGAATAGTGTATGCAACATTATGAATGATGATTGTATGATTTGTGATAATGTTTGTACACCTAATAGAATCAACCCATGCATGTGTATCTTGATGGTTTACATTGTCTCTAAACTTGATGCTTGATGATTTTATATCATGCATTAGTTTTTGAAGTGATGTTGATTTGAAAACTTCTATCTTGGATTAATGCGTCTTAACCCTTTTTATGATGAAATTTTTAGTTGATGCATGTCTTCATGAAATCAATTGCAAAACTAAAAGACCTAACCCATAAATTTTCAAAATGAAAGAAATGTGATTTTGATATTGCCTTGTGTTATATTTGGACTTAATGGTTTTTATGACAAAAATTATTTTTCAGATTTTTAAAATGATGTATGATTTTAGCAAAAGTTTGAGCATTGATCATCTTGTTATAACTAATGTAAGAAAGAATTAAAATGATTTTGATGATATTTTCATTTTTGAATATGATGCATGACATTTTCATATGAAAAATTTGAACATTCTTATGAAAGATCAAATCACTTAAATTGAAACTCATAAAGATGAGAAAATGCACTATCATGATGTTTGATGCATTTGATCTTGATGGGTTTAATAACAAACTGGTATTTTGAATTTATACAATGATGGGTTCCATATAAATGTTTGAACATACATTATGAAATCATCATTGAAATGAAAATATTAAAAGTTTGTTATCATGCTTAATGACCTTGTGATATCATATCTTAATGACAAACTCATGTTTTGGTTTTAAATTTGATACTCATCTTTTGAAACATGAGCACACTTGTTTGAAACAAAATGAAACACATTAGCATGATAAATTGAATCTCATAATGTGTTATATTGTTATCTTGACAAATTTTATAATGAAGTTTGTCTTTTGGTTTTGAATATTTTGATTTGGCATATAAAGGCAAAAGACATACTTATATGATGAAACATAAAAAAATTATATTTACTATCTTATCGAGATTAATGATTTCATGATATCTTAAGAAACTTATAAATTATAGAAGTGATTTCGATGAATTGATTATGATTTGATAATTTGAACTTTTCTCTCATGTTTCAATACTACTTTATATGCTTCATGACTTGTTGATTAAAATATTGATGTAGACTTTTGATGTATCACTTGTCATGATTAATGAAATTGCTAACATTTTGAATCTCGAAAATGATTGCTTTTTTTCATTTACTAAAGAGGAAAACAATTCAAGTCTTGATATATCGATAAGTGATACTTGAAATTATTTTTATGATTCATGATAAATTTAGATCTATCATGTATAAATCAAGTTGTTGCTTTTACTATCAAATGAATCATGAGCCTTGACATAACATCTTTCATGACCTAAAAATGACATGATTTCCTTACCTTGTATGCCTTTTGTGATGATTTGAACATTGATGTAAAACAAAATTTATATTCTTCCCTTTCCCTTTATTTCCTTCTTTAAAGACAAAAAGAGAAATAAATCATGTTAACATCATTAATCATGACTTGATTTTGATTTCTTGGAACTATATATTTGAGACTATTTATGAAATCATGATCGTGATGATTTGAAAACTCCTACATGTAAATCAAGATTTTCTTCATGACAAATATATCTAAATTTTGTTTATTCATGAATTGATCTTTAATGACATGACTTCCTTGTGTGATGATTGAAAATTAATTTTCTTTATGATGAATCATTGAATCATGACTTGATCTATGAGAATGCTATTTTTTTATATATATCATGATTCTTGATTGTATACCCTTTATCATGAATTGAAAATTGATGATAAAGAAAGTATTTGTGAATCATGATTTTGATTTCTCGGAACTATATGTTTAGAATTTGTTTGAAAATCATGATCTTGATCTTGCTAAAATGAATGGTTATGAATTATGAATGATATCTTTTGATCCTTGTTGATTTTTCATATTGATATCTTTCATTACATGATATGATTGAATGATTGATTGATACAAATTTAAATGATGTGAAAAGTTGTTAAAGGAAGAAAACAATCTAAATTTTGATATTTCAATATTTGATACTTGGAATATTTTAAAATGTGTTCTTGATGAGAATGTTTGAAATTGCTCTTTTTATCTCATGAATCTTCATCTTGATCTTGTTAAGAAAAATTTTAATGAACCATGAATCATATATTTGGTATTCACGAATTAATCCTTATTGATATCTTTCATGAATTCTTTGAATATATTACCTTGAACTTTTGATTTGTGATGAATCAAAAATTTTTCTCCTATATGACTTCTTCTCCTATATGTCATGCTTTGAATATTGATGAAGATTTTTTATTGATGGAAGTTGATAAATGATATGAAAAGAGGATGTAAAAGAAAATCTTTGTATTTGATCCTCCTATTCTTTTTGACAAAAACAAAGGGGGAGAAGATTTATTGCTAGCTTGCGATTTCAATGAAAAATTTGCTAACTCGATCATTGAAATGAAGGAACATCCTATCATGAATATTTTAAATGTTGCTAGCATGTTACAAAAGCAAAGTGCAAACTTACTATGATGAATTGCAAGAAGCAAGTGATGGATTACTATGCTTGGACATCCTTGAAAAACTTGCCATGATTGAATGTTGAATGTTGATGAAAATTTAGCTAGTATGATTGTAAAACTTGCATATCTTTTAAACTAGCTATGATGATTACTTCTCCTTTTTGTTGATGATATAGGGGGAGAAGTAGATTGATGACTTCATACATTGATTGAATATTTTATATATTTGTATGATAGTTTGATCTATTCTGTTAACATGAGTGATGAATATTGTTTGGATTTGGGATAATCCAAGTGTTCTATCAATGGCATATTGATAGGGAGAGTTTGGTTAAACTCCGGAGAGTTAAGGTTAACTTCGTTAGTCATCAATTAGTTGTCATCATCAAAAAGGAGGAGATTGTTGAATCTTGAATTTTGATGATGAAACTAATTGATTGTGGTTTATTGTTTAACTATGTTTTGAGTTACGCAGGTCTACTATCGATCAGGATTAGATAGTTGATGCTGGAGGAATTGACGTTGCATTGGAAGTGATCATGTCAGGATATTGGATGTCGAGCCGGAGGTTCGGTTGACAATCGGCAGAAGACTTCATACGTCAGGCATCGGGCCAAGAAGAGCGTGTTGTGCCAAGGATATCAGGGTTGCGAAGGTCAACTACCGATTGGGCAACGGATTGCAAGAGAGGATGATGTGCCGAAGAATCGGATGAAGCACCGACCAATGATGTGCCAAGCAACTAAATATCAATTCACGTTGTAATAACTGTCTAGATTGAAGTAGAATGTTTGTTTATGTGTGTGCAGGATTAACTATGATAGTGATGAAGACGTAAAGTGAAACAAAGTGCCAGAAGACAAGTGTGATGGATCGTTGGGAGTTCGAGAGTTCGACGGAAGTCCGAAGATTCATTGGGAGTGTTGCCGGAACCGGCCGAGAATGAGTAGGGAGCTTGCCGAAGGGTTTTCAGAAGTTCGCCGAAAGGTTTGTTGGAAGTTCGCAGAGCTTGTGAAGAAAGATTAGAGCTTGCCAATGAAGCTTATTGGAACTCGCCAAGATCATCGTGAAGTCTGGGAGCTTGCCGGGAGTCCACAGAATGGTTTCCGAGGGTTCGTTGAAAGACCGCCGGAAGTTCACCGAAAGCTCACCGAAAGAAGTCTTATCTTATGGACTTTGTAATAGCTTAAAAAATATCTTTAAAATTTATAGTTAGCACATAATTTGGTTTAGGATTAGGTGTTAATCCTATAAACCAAATTTGGGCCAATTCGGACTTCATTTGGACCGGTTTCGATCGAGTTTTCGGCCGAAACCACTATGCTGAAATGACCTGGGCGGTAGTACCACCCAGTCTAGGCGGTGGCACCACCCAGTGGCCGAGAGCCAGGCGGTGGCACTGCCTGGCTAGGGCGGTAGCACCGCCTAGCACCCGCGGGCACCAGCGGTGGCACCGCCCAATACTGCTAGCATCGGAAAATTCAAAATGGTTCAAATTTTGGCTCCAAGTTTGGGCTCCAAATTTGAATCACCTTGAGGCTTATAAATATCTCACTCATTCAGAGTTTAGAGTGTGTCTAGAACTGAAAAAAAGAAGGGGGAAACTCTCTTGAAAGTGTGTCAAATCTTCCCTCTAAGTCTTAAGAGTGTTCTAGTCCAAGAGAGGGATAAGAGTGCTTATAAGGGTTATCTTCTATGCCTGTCAAAAGAAGAGGTGCTGTGAGGGAGTTCATCATCGCCTGTTGGAAGGAGGATTGCTAGTGGAAAGCCGGTGGCCTCAAGCAAGAGGAATCGGGAGTGGATGTAGGTCGGATGACCAAACCACTATAAAAATTTGGTTTGTATTTACGTTCTTGCTATTTACTTTGCTGCAAACCCTTTCCACTTAATTTGATGTTAGAGCTTTTCTTATATGATTCCACCGATACGACTTTCATAATACAAAACGAATTTTTTACCGTACGAAGTTTTCGAAACTTGTTCAAATCGTTAAAAATTTATCATTCCTTACCGCTGCACTAATTCACCCCCCCCCCTTTTAGTGCCGCTTGATCCCTAACAAAAGTAGGTGTCCTATTAGAAAAAGAGTCCTATTAGAAGTAGGAGTCCTATTAGGGAAAGAGTCCTATTAGAATTAGGAGTCCTACTAGAGAAGGAGTCCTAATTAGAAATAGGAGTTGGTTAGAAGTAGGAGTCTTGAGTAAGAGTCCTATTAGGAGTTGGGGTTTAGAAGCCCTATAAATAGCTATGTATTTACCATCTTTTCATAAGGAATAGATCAATCTTTTAGCAGCCTTTGAGCAGTAACTTGGAGAAAGGAACCCCAGTAGAGTTCCAAGGAGGCCGATCCCCTATAGAGATCAACCCCAAGCTTAGAATCCACAAGGGTTTTAATAGATAATCTCTATAGGGTTTTAATAGATTATCATCATCAAAAAGGGGGAGATTATTAAATCTCAAATTTTGATGATGAAGTCAATTGATAGGTTATTTAATCTAATCCATATTATTGAGATAAGTGTGTGTGATTAACTATGATAGGAATGAAGATATAAAGCAAATTATCGGAGTCAAGTACGTTGGGAGTT
This sequence comes from Musa troglodytarum, assembly GCA_023547065.1. Classification (NCBI taxonomy): domain Eukaryota; kingdom Viridiplantae; phylum Streptophyta; class Magnoliopsida; order Zingiberales; family Musaceae; genus Musa; species Musa troglodytarum. The sequence goes on from CP097510.1 coordinate 71,513,549, forward strand.
CGAGAGTGCACCGAAAGTCCAAAGGATCATCGAAAGTGTTGTCGGAACTGACCGAGAATGAATCAGGGACTTGCCGAAGGTTTCGAAAATTCATTGGAAGGTTCATCGGAAGTTCACGGAGCTCATCGAGAAAGTTTGGAAGCTTATCAAAAGATTCATTGGAACTTGCCATAAAGTCCGAAAGCCTATTGGGAATTTGCTAGAAGATATCCGAGGGTGTGTCGAAAGTCCACCGAAAGTTTGTCGGAAGCTCATTGAAAAAAGACTCAATGTCACCGAATTATAATTTGCTTAGAAATATATTTTAATTTTATAGTTAGTATATAATTAGGGTTAAGATTAAGTGATAATCCTAATTAACCCTAGTATGGGCCAATTGAGCCTTAATTGGGCTGAATTAGGCTGAATTTAAGGCCCATTCAATAGTATTGGAACTTTGAACAAAATAGTACCACTTGAGTGATAACTCAAGTGATGATGATAATGATAACCTTGGACTCTTCACTATTAAATTTAATAAGTTCATTAAACAAAAATTGAAAAACACAAATGAACTTAAAAAGAACACTAACTCTTGCTATGAACGTAAGAACTTGGAGAGCTCCAAAGACAATTACACAAAAGTAAAGAAGAAGAAAGCACACAAAGAAGAGTCAAGTGCATCTAAAGGCGAAACGACAAATTGGGCTTTGATAGCTTTTGACAATAAGCTAAGTAACTCACCCAAAATGCTTTTATGTTGCTATGAAATTACATGATCCTTTCATAAGTTGTTTAATTTAGTAGGAAATAAAAATTGTTTTCAAAAATATATTGTTTTTGAAAATTAAAAGTGACACTTGAATGATGTGAGATAATGCATGTACACCTAACAAGATCAATTCATATATGTTTTCTGTATTAATTTTAATTTTAAACATGATACACATCTATTCATGTTATGAATCTCTTGAATCGAATTTTTGAACATGACATATGTTTGACGTGTTATATTTTTGACCTTGATAATCCTTTTGACAAAATTTGGCTTTCGATCTTGAACATTGTTGCTTGTTTTCAGGCATGTTTATAAGTAGTAAATCACTTAAAATGAAACACACGAAAAGAAAAGTGTATCATCATGATGAAGGTTAAGGATGCTTTACATTTTTTGGTCTTCATGATCTTTATGATGAAAGTTGCCATTCCATTTTAAATGTTGATATATGTTTTGAGCATGCTTACATTTAATCAATCTACGTTGCTCCTAACAAATTTTTTGAATGAAAGATTTTTTTTATTATCGAATTTATATGATGATTCATGGCTTTTAAATGAAAAATTTGAACATACCTTATGAAATCATCCTTGATAATGATGAAATGAAAATTTTAAAAACTTTTGTATCATGCTTAATGATTTTATGGTATCATGCTTGATGATACATGAGGATTTGAAATAATGACTTGAAATCTCACATTTTGAAATAATGTATTTGTCTTGATGATCTTTATGATGAAATCGGTTTGAAACTTGACACACATCTTTTATACAAAAAGGACTTGGGCATGCTTATGTGAAATCATGCTTGATAATGAAAATGTTTAATATATGTGTATCTTGATGATTTTGGTTTTTGACATGATGCTTGGCTTTTGTATGAAAAATTTGAACATGCTTATATGAAACCAAGATGCATGAAATGAATCATATAAAAATGGCAAAATAGTATCATGCATGATGAGTGAATCTTATGTTTTGGACTAAAGTGTTTTTGGTCTTGATGGTTTTATGATGAAATCTGCCATTCGGTTTTATACGTTGATACTTATTCTTTTTTTTAAAGGGAAAGGTTTGCTTATACGAAGCAAATCACATGAATAGAATCTTATAAAAATGAAATGCAATCCTCTAGCTCAATCTTGTTGATTTTTTTTCAATAAAAAATTCATGAATCTATGCTTGTCATTTACGAATTTCTTGAATATGATTTTGATGATGATTTTAAATTTGACAAATGCTTGATTCATGTTTACAACTTAAGATGTATTTTAAATATGAATTCATGTGAATCTCTTAAATTATGAAATTGATCTTGATGATTTTCGAGTTGATGAATTGAATTTAAATTTTTTATTATTCATGACTCTTCCCTCTCGAAATCATAACTTTATTCTTTTTAGAATCATGACTTATTGTGTAATGAGGGTTTGAATACATGAATCGATGATTTTATTTTTATTCCTTTATTTGATACTCAGAATCTTCGTTTGATCTTGATGACTTTTTATGATTTGACATCAAAAATTAAAACATAGTATGCTTAAATAGATTTTTTTTCCTATGTTTCAATATTTCTTTGAATACATCATGTGAATATTGAAAGATTGATGTAGAATTTTTATTGATGCATATTTACAATTGATGTCAAAGTCTATATCATTGGTTCCTCCCTTCTTTTCGATAATGATAAAGGGGGAGTTAGCTTGCTAGCTTGTGCATCACAAGAGAAAGAATTTTGCTAGAGAAAAGTGTGCTAGCTTGGCATATCGCAAAAATTGCTAACTTGTAAAAGGGCAAAGCTGGCACTTCTCAAAAGAGAAGAATCAAAACTTACTAGAATGGAATGTCGTAAAGAGAAGCAAAACTTGCTATCTCAAAAGAAGCAAAAAGTAGAAACTTGAAGAACTTGCACATGATTGAAACATGATGTTGTAAAGTAATTGCTAGCTTAATGTAAAATTTGGACATCCTTAAGACTAGCTAAGATGCAACTTCTCCTTTTTGTTGATGACAAAAGGGAAGAAGTAGATTGATGACTTCATGTATTATAATGATGATTAAATATTTTGAAATATTGTATGATGATTTTTGATGACATGTTACTTGAATTTTTTGAAATCCAAGAGGTCTATCAATATGGCAAAAGGGGAGTTTGTTTAAACTCTGGGAGTTAAGGTTAACTCCATCATTAATTAGTTGTCATCATCAAAAAGGAGGAGATTATTGAATCTCATATTTTGATGATGAAACTAATTGATTATATTTTAGTGATCTAACTATGTTTTGAGTCATGCAGGTCTACTCCCGATCAGAATTACATAATTGTAGCAGGAAGAGTCAAAGTTGCGCCTGAAGGAAAATATATCAAGAGATTGAATGTTGAACTGGAGTTTCAGTCGATGATCGACAAAAGGCTTTAAATAAAGAAATCGAGCATCAAGCCAAGAAGAGCGAAGTTGCACTAAGGAGATCAGAGTTACAAAGGTCAACTATCGATTAAGCAACAGGCCACAAGAGAGGATGATGCGCCGAAGAAATAGATGAAGCATTGATGGACTAATAATGTGTCAGGCAACTAATTATGATTCACTTTGTAATAATTATTTAGATCGAAATAGGATTAAATTCATTAGGTTGTAATTGGGCCAACCCAGTTTGGGTCCAATTGGGCCCATACCCAGATAGGTTTGGGCGAACTCAAGGCCCAAACAAGTTTGTTAAACCCTGTTTGGTGGTGGCACTGCCAGACTAGGATGGTGATACTGCCCAGGGTTCAGTCCCTAGGTGGTTTGGTCGATGGTACCGCCCAGCACTAGTAGTGGTACCGCTAGTACCTTGAAAATCTGGGATGATTCAAATTTGGGCTCCAAATTTTAATCACCTTGAGGGCTATAAATACCCCTCTTATCCATGGTTAGAACACACATAAAAACTGAGAAAGAAAAAAAAGGAAAAACTCTAATGTAATAGTGTCAAAATCCTCTCCTACTTATTAATTGTTGATCTAGTCTAAGAGAGGGGTGAGAGGCATTGTAAAGATTAACTCCTGAACCTGTAAAAGAAGAATTGAGTTGTAAGGGAGATAGTCTTTGCTTGTTGGAAGGGAGACAATTAGTGGAAGCCAGTAGCCTTAAGTAAAGAGGAATCGGGGAGTGGACGTAGGTCGGATGACCGAACCACTATAAAAATTGGGTTTGCATTTACTTTTCGTTGTTTATATTTTTACAAACTATTTACCTTACTACAATCACTTAGATCCTTCTCTTTCACTTATGAATCCTTTCAAGATAAACATGTTTTTGATACGCTTGCAATTGAAATTGGTTTTCATCATATGAAGTTTTTTGAAATCGCCGAATTTATCGTAATATTTACCATTGCACTAATTCACCCCCCCCCCCTCTTAGTGTTGAACTAATCCTAACACGCTTATAGATCCACTCATGAAATACTGTATAGATGGTGATATCTCATTGTCAAACAACGATTCTGTCATCCTAGTGGTGTACCTAGTTCTCAGACTAGAGACACCAAGGATGTCTTATATGAGTATTCTACTCCTTGATATCGGACCTATAGGTCTGAAAGTTCCAAACCTAGTACACCCGATCATCGAGAGTGATAGCCAAATTTACGAGGGCTATTTAGTGTCGATAGAGGATCATCCACTCTCGGTATCATGAGAGGAATATCCCCTATATTTTTGCTTAGACAAATTCTTGGCTAAGGTCATTTGAATTGAGAAAGAAAGAGTTCTTTAAGAGAATCCGATTAGAGCAAGACTCGAGGAGAAACCATATGACTAACAATACCATGCCCAATATATAGTCTCTAGATTATTAGATGGATGAGGGACTATAGGTATATGATAACTGAGGACAGATAGGTCCAAAGGATTAGAAACTCCTGTATCGTTTGGGGACTACGGCGTAGTGGCCTAGTATGTCCGTAGTTGATGAGTTGAATGAATTATTATGGAGATAATAATTTATTGAGCCAAAAGGAGTTCTAATAAGAATGACTCACGGCTAGCTCAATATTGGGTCTCGAGGGTCACATACAAATGGTAGGTGTTACGATGAGTAGAGATTCAGATATGAGATCTTTCAATCTCCTTCTCTCAACTCTCTTTCATATTCAGTTGAATCATTCGCTTTGTCGAAATCTTTCTCATTGGGCCAAAACTTCTCAATGTACAAATTTTTTCGGAATTGATTTGAATTTATGATTTTTATCCGCTACACTAATTCACCCCGCCCCCTTTTAGTGCCACTCTAGATCCTAACATATGATGAATCTGATTAGAATATTAGTCATTTTGTTAGATTCTTAGAAAAATAGGATATTTGTACTCAGTATGCCTTACCAGGTCTGTCACAGTAGAATGATATTATTAAAAGATGAAATTGTACTCTTATGGACATGGTTAGGAGCATGATGAGTTATTCCTCTATACTTGAGTCAATGTGGGGTGAAGCTCTTAAGACAGCCATGTATATCTTGGATAGGGTTTCTAGTAAATCGGTTATATAAATTTCATTTGAGTTATAAACTAGTAGGAAACCCAGTTTAAGAAATCTACATATATGAGGGTGTCCTATAGAGATAAGAGTCTTCAATCTATATGAAAAGAAAATTGATCCAAGAACTATTTTGGGATATTTTATTGGTTATCCAAAAAAATCCAAAGGATATAGATTTTATTACCGTAATCATAATACGAGGATAGTAGAATCTAATAATGCAAGATTCCTAGAAAATGGTAAAATCAATAGGAATGAAAAATCTCAAAGGATCAATTTTGATATTGAGGAGATACAAGTTTATTCTCCATTATTATCTACCATTCAAGAGATTATTTTTCTTCAAATTATTGAGAGAATTGATGAGGGTGAATAATAAAATAACATTGATGAACTCGCACATGATGTTGATATCACCACTAATAATCTTATAGAACAACCACAATCGCCAGTTTTGAGAAAATCTTAAAGAAAAAAGAGACGTCATTTCTGATGATTATGTGGTATATCTACAAGAATCAGAATATGACATACTAGTCATAGGTATCCTGTAAGCCAATCACGTGAGTGATGGCATATATAACATAGCTTACACTCTTTTTTACTTATTATTATTATTTGATATTTTATCGCTTTATCTTGCATGTTGCATATATTGTGGTCCATGGATTTGTGCAATGGGAATCGGATCGTGATGAGATCACGATAATGAGACTGATTCACTTTTAAATACAGATCCTAAATAATCTTGGTCATAGGTTACTCAAGAGGGACATCGATATAATCGGATAGACTAGTGTGTTGTATACCCATCCATATGATAGAAGCAGTTGGTCTCATAGCTACTCGTGTTGGGACACTAAGGATACAGTGTAGGTGCTCATTGGAGAATGAGTTCACTTTGTAGATTCTCGAATTTTGATGATTAAACTAATTGATTATGTTTTGATGATCTAACTATGTTTTGAGTCATGCTGTCTACTCTCGATAAGGATTAGACAATTGAAGCAGAAAGAATCAAAGTTACGTTGGAGGAAAATATGTCAGGAGATTAGACGTTGAGCCGAGGCCTGGTCGATGACTAGCAGAAAACTTCGGACAAAGAAATTGGGCATCGAGCCAAGAAGAGCGGAGTTGCATCAAGAAGATCAGAGTTGCGGAGGTCAATTGCTAATTGGGCAATAGGCCGCATGAGAGGATGATGCACCGGGAAACTAATTATAATTCACTTTGTAATAATTATCTAGATCGAAGTATGATTAAATTAATTAAGTTATAATTAGGCCAACCCAGTTAAGGGCCAACTCGGCCCCTACCCAGATAGGTTTGGGCTGGACTCAAGGCACAAATAGGGTTGTTGAACCATATTTGGCGATGGTACAACCTAGGGTTCAATCTCCCAAGTGGTCTGGGTAGTGGTATCGCCCAGACTAGGCGATGGTACCGCATAGTGTCAATGTACCTGGACGGTGGTACCGCCTAGTACACTAATAGTGGTAGAAAGCCTAGGCGATGATACCGCTAGTACCCTAAAAATTCAGGATGATTCAAATTTAGGCTCCAAATTTGAATCACTTTGAGGGCTATAAATACCTCTCTCATCCATGGTTAGAACATACATAAAAACTGAGAAAGAAAAAAAGGGAAAACTCTATTGTAATAGTGTCAAAATCCTCCCATACTTATTAAGTATTGATCTAGTCTAAGAGAGGGGTGAGAGGCCTCATAAAGGTTAACTCCTGAACTTATAAAAGGAGAATTAAGTTGTAAGAGAGTTAGTCTTCACCCGTTGGAAGGGAGACTACTAGTGGAAGTCGGTGGCCTTAAGCGAAGAGGAATCGGGAGTGGACGTAGGTCGGATAACCGAACTACTATAAAAATTGGGTTTACATTTACTTTTCACTATTTATATTTCTGTAAACCCTTTACCTTACTGCAATCACTCAGGTCCTTCTCTTTTACTCACAAATCCTTTCAAGATAGACGCGTATCCGATATGCTTGCAATCGAAATCGGTTTTTATCATATGATGTTTTTCGAAATCACTGAATTTATCATAATCTTTACAACTACACTAATTCACCCCCCTCTTAGTGTCGAACTGATCCTAACAGTTAGTATTAGAGCACGGTATTTCTCATTTGGATTTACACCTAAGAAAAATGGCTCTTTTTGGATTTCAAAAGGGTTTTCTTATCGTTCATCCTCCCTTGTTTAACGGGTTAGACTATACTTATTGGAAAACTTGAATGAGAGTTTCTTACTTTTCTTGGATTTAGATTTATAGAATATTATTAAAAATAGTTTTCAAACTCCTTCTAAACTGATGAACAAATGGATGGATTTTGAGAAAAAATCTTTTTCGTTAAATGTAAAGGCTATGAATGTATTATTTTACGCTTTGGACAAAACCAAATTTAATCATATTTCTACTTGCGAAATAACTTTTGATATTTGGCACACACTTGAAATCATACACGAAGGCACTAGTAGAGTCAAAGACTCAAAAGTAAACCTTTTAATCCATGATTTTGAGCTTTTTCGAATGGCACCAAGCAAGACTATCAAGGACATGTACACTCATTTCATGGATATCATCAATAGTCTAAAAGTCCTTAGTAAATCTTTCTCAGATTTTAAACTTGTAAATAAAATTTTAAGATCCCTTCCAAAAAGGTGGGATCCAAAAGTAACTGCTATACAAAAAGCTAAAAATCTAAATGACTTACCTCTTGAAGAACTAATTGGGTCATTAATGACCTATGAGATAACATGCTTAGACCATGAGAACTACCTTCCAAAGAACAGAAAGGGTTTGGAACTTTGAACAAAAGAGTACCACTTGAGTGATAACTCAAGTGTGGACTCTTCACTATTAAATTTAATAAGTTTATTAAATATGAATTAAAAAATACAAATGAACTTAAAAAGAACACCAACTCTTGCTATGAACGTAAGAACTTGGAGAGCTCCAAAGACAATTACACAAAAGTAAAGAAGAAGAAAGCACACAAAGAAGAGTCAAGTGCATCTAAAGGCGAAACGACAAATTGGGCTTTGACAGCTTTTGACAATAAGCTAAGTAACTCACCCGAAATGCTTTTATGTTGCTATGAAATTACATGATCCTTTCATAAGTTGTTTAATTTAGTAGGAAATAAAAATTGTTTTCAAAAATATATTGTTTTTGAAAATTAAAAGTGACACTTGAATGATGTGAGATAATGCATGTACACCTAACAAGATCAATTCATATATGTTTTCTGTATTGATTTTAATTTTAAACATGATACACATCTATGCATGTTATGAATCCCTTGAATCAAATTTTTGAACATAATGTATGTTTGACGTGTTATATTTTTTACCTTTATAATCCTTTTGACAAAATTTAGCTTTCGATCTTGAACATTGTTGCTTGTTTTCAGGCATGTTTATAAGTAGTAAATCACTTAAAATGAACCACATGAAAAGAAAAGTGTATCATCATGATGCATCAAATTTTTTGGTTAAGGATGTTTTACATTTTTGGTCTTGATGATATTTATGATGAAAGTTGTCATTCCATTTTAAATGTTGATATATGTTTTGAGCATGCTTACATGTAATCAATCTACATTGCTCCTAACAAATTTTTTGAATGAAAGATTTTTTTATTATCAAATTTATATGATGATTCATGGCTTTCAAATGAAAATTTTGAACATACCTTATGAAATCATCCTTGATAATGATGAAATGAAAATTTTAAAAACTTTTGTATCATACTTAATGATTTTATGGTATCATGCTTGATGACACATGAGGATTTGAAATAATGACTTGAAATCTCACAATTTGAAATAATGTATTTATCATGATGATCTTTATGATGAAATCGGTTTTAAACTTGACACACATCTTTTATACAAAAAGAACTTGGGCATGCTTATGGGAAATCATGCTTGATAATGAAAATATTTAATGTGTGCGTATCTTGATGATTTTGGTTTTTGACAAGATGCTTGGCTTTTGTATGAAAAATTTGAACATGCTTATATGAAACCAAGATGCATGAAATGAATCATATAAAAATGGCAAAATAGTGTCATGCATGATGAGTGAATCTTATATTTTGGACTAAAGTGTTTTTGGTCTTGATGGTTTTATGATGAAATCTGCCTTTCGGTTTTATACGTTGATACTTATTCTTTTTTTAAAGGGAAAGGCTTGCTTATAAGAAGCAAATCACATGAATAGAATCTTATAAAAATGAAATGCAATCCTCTAGCTCAATCTTGTCGATTTTTTTTCAATAAGAAATTCATGAATCTATGCTTGTCATTTACGAATTTCTTGAATATGATTTTGATGATGATTTCAAATTTGACAAATGCGTGATTTGTATTTACTACTTAAGATGTATTTTAAATATGAATTCATGTGAATCTCTTAAATCATGAAATTGATCTTGATGATTTTTGAGTTGATGAATTGAATTTAAATGTTTTTTTATTCATGACTCTTCTCTCTCGAAATCATAACTTTATTCTTTTTGGAATCATGACTTATTGTGTAATGAGGGTTTGAATACATGAATCGATGATTTTATTTTTATCCCTTTATTTGATACTCAGAATCTTCGTTTAATCTTGATGACTTTTTATGACTTAACATCAATTATTAAAACATAGTATACTTAAATAGATTTTTTTTCCTATGTTTCAATATTTCTTTGAATACATCATGTGAATATTGAAAGATTGATGTAGAATTTTTATTGATGCATATTTACAATTGATGTCAAAGTCTATATCATTGGTTCCTCCCTTCTTTTCGACAATGATAAAGGGGGAGTTAGCTTGCTAGCTTGTGCATCACAAGAGAAAGAATTTTGCTAGAGAAAAGTGTGCTAGTTTGGCATATCGCAAAAATTGCTAACTTGTAAAAGGGCAAAGCTTGCACTTCTCAAAAGAGAAGAATCAAAACTTACTAGAATGGAATGTCGTAAAGAGAAGCAAAACTTGCTATCTCAAAAGAAGCAAAAAGTAGAAACTTGAAGAACTTGCACATGATTGAAACATGATGTTGTAAAGTAATTGCTAGCTTAATGTAAAATTTGGACATCCTTAAGACTAGCTAAGATGCAACTTCTCCTTTTTGTTGATGACAAAAGGGGAGAAGTAGATTGATGACTTCATGTATTATAATGATGATTGAATATTTTGAAATATTGCATGATAATTTTTTATGACATGTTACTTGAATTTTTTGAAATCCAAGAGGTCTATCAATATAGCATATTGATAGGGGGAGTTTGTTTAAACTCTGGGAGTTAAGGTTAACTCCATCATTAATTAGTTGTCACCGTAAAAAAGGAGTTGATTATTGAATCTAATATTTTGATAATAAAACTAATTGATTATATTTTATTGATCTAATTATTTTTTGAGTCATGCAGGTCTACTCTCGATCAGGATTAGACAATTGTAGCAGGAAGAGTCAAAGTTGCGCCCGAAGGAAAAGACGTCAAGAGATTGGATGTTGAGTTGGAGTTTCGGTTGATGATCGACAGAAGGCTTCAAACAAAGAAATCGAGCATCAAGCCAAGAAGAGCAAAGTTGCACTAAGGAGATCGGAGTTACAAAGGTCAACTATCGATTGAGCAATAGGCCACAAGAGAGGACGATGTGCCGAAGAAATAGACGAAGCGTCGATGGACCAATAATGTGTCAGGCAACTAATTATGATTCACTTTGTAATAATTATTTAGATTAAAATAGGATTAAATTAATTAGGTTGTAATTGGGCCAACCCAGTTAGGGTCCAATTGGGCCTATACCCAAAGAGGTTTGGGCGGACTCTAGGCCCAAATAAGGTTGCTGAACCCTGTTTGGTGGTGGCACCGCCAGATTAGGATGGTGATACTACCCACGGTTCAGTCCCCAGGTGGTCTGGTCGATGGTACCACCCAGCACTAGCAGTGATACCGCTAGTACCCCGAAAGTCTATGATGATTCAAATTTGGGCTCCAAATTTGAATCACCTTGAGGGCTATAAATACCCCTCTCACCCATGGTTAGAACACACACAAAAATTGAGAAAGAAAAAAAAGGAAAACCTCTATTGTAATAGTATCAAAATTCTCCCCTACTTATTAAGTGTTGATCTAGTCTAAGAGAGGGGTGAGAGGCCATGTAAAGGTTTACTCCTGAACCTATAAAAGAAGAATTGAGTTGTAAGGGAGTTAGCCTTTGCCTATTGGAAGGGAGACAATTAGTGGAAGCCAGTAGCCTTAAGCAAAGAGAAATCGGGGAGTGGACGTAGGTCGGATGACCGAACCACTATAAAAATTGGGTTTGCATTTACTTTTCGCTATTTATATTTTTACAAACTATTTACCTTACTACAATCACTCAGATTCTTCTTTTTCACTTATGAATCCTTTCAAGATAAACATGTTTTCGATATGCTTGCAATTGAAATTAGTTTTCATCATATGAAGTTTTTCGAAATTACCGAATTTATCGTAATATTTACCGTTGCACTAATTCACCCCCCCCCCCTCTTAGTGTTGAACTAATCCTAACATACTTATGGATCCGCTCATGAAATACTAGATAGTTGGTGATACCTCATTATCATACAACGATTCTGTCATCCTAGTGGTGTACCTAGTTCTTAGACTAGAGACACCAAGGATGTCTTGTATGAGTATTCTACTCCTTGATATCGGACTGATAGGTCTGAAAGTTCCAAACCTAGTACACCCGATCATCGAGAGTGAGCCAAATTTACGAGGGCTATTTAGTGTCGATAGAGGATCATCCACTCTCGGTATCATGAGAGGAATATCCCCTATATTTTTGCTCAGACAAATTCTTGACTAAGGTCATTTGAATTGAGAGAGAAAGAGTTCTTTAAGAGAATCTGATTAGAGCAAGACTCGAGGAGAAACCATATGAGCCTAATAATATCATGTCCAATATATAGTCTCTAGATTATTAGATGGTTGAGGGACTATAGGTACATGATAATAGAGGATAGATAGGTCCAAAGGATTAGAAACTCCTGTATCGTTTGGAGACTACGACGTAGTGGCCTAGTATGTCTGTAGTTGATGAGTTGAATGAATTATTATGGAAATAATAATTTATTGAGCCAAAAGGAGTTCTAATAAGAATGACTCACGGCTAGCTCAATATTGGGTCTCGAGGGTCATATACATATGGTAGGTGTTACGACGAGTAGAGATTCAGATATGAGATATCCGTCGAAGCCCCTATCTTATTTAATATCCATTAAACCCTTGAATTATTAGATCTTATAGATGAGATCCAATAAGAGTTATTATAAGATTATTATATAGAGACCCATTAATCTAAGAAGCTTAGATAATTGGATGGAGATCCAGTACCCAATATGATAGGATCCATTAGCGTTTAGTTAACATGGGGCCTCTATAAATAGGAAGGAACCAAAGCCCCATAGGCTAGGGCTTTTTGGCAGCCACCTTCTATTCTCCTCTTCCCCTCTCCTCCTCAGCTAATAGCCCCTTTTTGGGGCATGTGGACAGCAAGAAAGGTCAGTACCTTCTTGATTGTGTGGTGCATGTAACAAGAAGATTTGAGTAGTGATTTGAGGAGCGTCGATACAGCTCCTACCATGTGGATTACTGCTAAAGAGGATGATACTTGAAATCCTTCCTCAAATCCTATAGATCTATAGGAATTCAAGGATATATGATCTCCCTAAGTAATTATCTTACGTGTAGGTTTTTGGTTTCTTAGGTATTTGCATGCCAACTTTTGCACAATAATAAGAAACCTTTTTTTCTATGAAAAATTTATGATTTTTATTTTTATTTTTATTCTTTGGTTGTGCATATGATGTCACCCTATATTTCCTAACAATGGTATCAGATCTAAGTTGCTCATGCAAAAGATTAGTTTTTAAACTACATGTGTTATATTTAATTACGTAGAATTATTTTAGGTGATTGCTGTGATTTTTTTATCAAAGATTTTAAATCTATGATACACCTTTTTTCTTGCTGTTAAGTGATGTTTTAGAGAGGGCTTTTGATATTAAATTAGTTGATACAAAAGGGGAAGAAATGGTAGCAAGTGTTGTTGCCCCTTTGGATTGGCCAAAGGCTACTTGTAGCCTTGACCGAGAGCTCTACATTACTGCTCTTGGCCTGGCCAAAAGCTATAAGGCCGAGAGCTGTAAGGAGCTCTCGACCATGGGGATAGTAGCCCCTACATTTAGGTTTCCTAGCTACAAGGGGCACCTTTGGCGACTAGGGCTTCCTAGTCGCCCAAGAGTCCCTAGCGGCCAGGACTCCTGGTCGCATGGGGCAAGATGGCAGTTATGGTTTCCTAGCTGCCCATGCTTCCCCTATAGCTAGGGTTTCCTTGCTACAAAGGCAATCTTGGGGGCCATGGATCCTTGGCCGCCGAAGGTATTCATGTGGCTAGGATTTCCTAGTCCTAGGGTTAACCCTAACGACTAGGGTTTCTTGGCCGCATGGGGTACCCTAGGGTAAGGTACCCTAAAGGGTAGCAAAATAATTAATTAAATAATTTAATTAATTATTATTATTGTTATCTAGTAGTCCTATATGATAATGATGTGTACATGTAATGTATAATGTGAACGAATGATCATAGATCGTGTGATATATGTGTACATCTGATGTGATTATTATTATTATTGGGGCCTACAAGCTTCCAATTTTTTTTCTCATTTATTGTCGGGCCTATGTATTTGTGATTAAATTGTAATCATAAGAGGATACATAGTAGGAGCATGGAAGCGATAACATGACTCACAAGGTCGAGACGGATGATCGCGATGCATGGAGATGCGTCGAGATAACGACAGAACTGACGATGACGAGATGGACGATCACAGGGTATGGAGATGCACCACTGTACATATAGATCTTGATATAAGTGATTAGGCCTATTGGCTCGGGCTTAATCACATTAGGATGTAATGATATTACCTTTTTTTAACTTATCAAACTTCTTAATTTGTTACATTTTAAGGGAATCAAAGTGCTATTCTAATTATTTCATCAATTTTTCATTGATAAAGTGATTAAAATAGTTTTTCTTACTTCAATTTTTAAGGATCCATCTTATTTCAATTCGTTAGAGGGTTTCAAGTTGCATTTCATATGTATCATAGCTCTTTAGCTATCGAGTATATGATTGTTAAATTGATGATTTTCATCAGTCAGGATATAGATAAAACCCACTTTTAGACTTCTAGGATCACTCCTACAAACTTTATTCTTCTACATATTGTTCTCCTTTGGATTCTCAATGGCAGGAATCACTTGAAATTCTGATTACACTTTGAGTTTGAAGATAGATGCTTAGCATTTAATCTTTGTTCCATCTTGTTATTCAAATTTAGTAGGCAAGGTTATTTAATTCATACATAAATTATACCATGGAGTTTAAGTTGTTCCTGCCTTCACTGGCTGTGCTATCTTAGATCTGACCATCAACTTAAACTCCTACATGTTTGCGAAACCATTACAATTTTAAAATTAATAGTAATAATAATAAATGAAGGAGAATCATCCATCAAATTGCTTCCTAAATGGATTTTATTTTTGGACCCCAAGATACCTGTTACCAATTATAATAGTTATTTTTCATATGATGATTACTATAGTTATCTTATCACTTGGTACCAAGTTACGAGCTAATTATAATAAGATGTCAATGAAAACTTTTCTAGTTAATAGTGTTATACTATTTATGGAAGTAGGAATGGTGATCACCATTCCAATGTGATTGTAATATTAGTCTAGAGATTGTTTATCATTGAAAATTTATACAATAAAATGATCATCGGTTAGATGCTTGATTAATTTTTTACTATGATTGGCATGAAATTCTTTCCATCTTAAGTTTTTATTTTTTATAATAATAATTTTTATATAAAGCATTGGATTAGTGATGGTGTACAGACCTAATTATTAGGATTCAAATCCTCATTTGATAGTTTTTTCCATCTAAAATATCTGTATAGTGGTGGTATATTAAACCCACTCAACAAATATTGAAAGTATGAAATCTTCTTTAAGTTTTTTTAAAATATTAACTAACTTAGTTGATAAATGTGTATTGTTGACAGCAATGTTCGACGATAACGATAGAAACTCATCTTTACCAATTATAAATATCATAATATTGTTAGGCTAGCTCACAAGTGCGAACTCAGTCGGATCAGCCCATGCATCCCAATCGATCCGGGTTAGCACAATCGAGTTAGCTTAGTGTAGGTACCCAAACAAGTGAGCCTAGCCTAACTGGATTAGACCATGTAGGCTACCAATCAGGCCAACCGATTGTGTGGAGGCTAACCGGATTAGGCCATTCCACACGGGTTAGTGTGGAGGCTCAGACTTTTGGAGGTCCAACCCTGCAGTATAGGGATTAGGGATTGAATTATAATCGTTGAGGATCTAATTAAAAATTGATTATAATTTTTTGATCGCTTGCACAATTTGAATAATCAAGATGATCATAATTCCTCTTAAAATATGTAATATTTCATACTTATAATCAAATGAAAGTTCTTCATGTTATTATTAAATTTTGGGTAATTTATCCAAAAAAAATTCAATAATAGAGTTTTACTGAATAGTGCCCCCACATTTGGTTTTTACTCGAGGTGTCCTTTTTTTCATACTATAATCAAAATATTTAAAAAAAATAAAAAAGGATAATCAATGTCCATTGACCAAATTTGACTCTAGTTTTTTATTTTTTTGGGATTGAATCAATTTGTTTGACCTAAATCGGAACAAACTGATTCAATAAAAACCTAAATATTTAAATTTTTTTATCTTGATTGTCCTTCTTTTTTCTCCTAAATTATCCCATGCTACCCTCATTTGATCAATGCAATAGTAAAGTCTACTAACCTTCTAGTCTATGGTCATCAATGCTATCGTGATCTTCACCACCATCATCTCATTTATGCTTTAGCCTCACCTAGCATAAGCTCTAGCTCTTATGAAAGTAGTAGCCGATCACCATCACTAGAGAGGAAGGGGTTCCATTAAGCCTCTATGGTGGTATTGTTGTCGTTGGCCTTTCAGCCTCAATGGTGGCATAGTCATTGTTGACTTTCTACCTATCAGTTTTTTTAATAGTCTACTTTGTGCTTGAGCATTGTTTTTCTTTTTCTTCATATCATTTCTTCTCTATCCAATTCATTGATGGTATCCTTGCAATAGAAGATTTGGTGATGAATCATTTAGCCTTTGTAGCTTGTCTTGCGCTTCAAATGGATTAAGGAAGTCAGAAATCTCTAGCTCCAATAATTGTCTATATATGAGTGTTGCAATTAGTGAACGATAACTACACATCCCATTTTATGTATAGCAGAATTTTTTGGATTTAATTAACTGCAGATTAGTCAATTTATACATAGTTGACTTTTTAGTACTCGCAGAACTATGTTATATTTTTCTCCAATTGTTTGACTATCTAGGAAATGATTTCTTTGTGTTATTAGATTTATTATGGCTTATGGATTATTTCTCTCTTGATCAGTTGATCTTTCGCTTAAGAATGTAAGGAGTAGAAATGTCTCTATCTTGGTTAGATGTTCTTTTTGTTCTTACTTTTGAATTTGGGTATGAATTTGTTAGTCAAACATGGTGATTTGAGGTGATTTTTGTTGGAAGATTACGTCTCCAAAAGGTTAATAAGTGACCTTACTTAAATTGTGTACCAGTCATGGACATAATAACCCTTTGGAACCTAAAATATACGTTGAAAATGAAAGGAGAGATGTGTTGGAATGGCTAAGTCCTACACGTACAGTGTCCATCGTGTACATGGTGAGCATTAGGAAGTTAGGACCTTATGGCTCGTTTACTTCAACTAGGGGTGAAGCACTCTTTTTCAAAACGACATGTACTATAGTTCAAGTCTTTTACTACTATGCTAGACTAATATTCAAATCCTTACATGTCAAATTTTATTAATTATATTAAAATTATAAAAAATAAAAAAATTACTACTAATCAAATTAGAATCATATCGTAGTAGTTCTAAAAATTTTAGTTCTAATTTGAATAAATTTTAACTCGAGTTATGGATAGGATAGAATTATGATCTAATATTTGAATCATCATGTGCCAAATTCTATTAATTATACTAAAATCATCAAAAATTATAAAATTAATACTAATCAACTTAAAATCATGTTATGGTAGTTTTAAAAAAATTGATTCTAATTTGGGTGAATTTTAACATAAGTTACACTTGAGTTATGGATAGGAGAGAATTACGATCTAACATTGATATCATTGTGTGCCAATTTTTATTAATTATACTAAAATCATCAAAATATAAAAAAATCACTACTAATCAACTTAGAATTATGTCATAGTAATTTTTTATAAGTTTTGATCAATTATGTTCATTGTAACTTGAGTTACACTCAATCATAACTTCACTCCAAACCCCAAGTATAACATTGCTCAATAGTGATGGTACTATCAAACAAGTAATGACATAGGGCAGGGGCAAGGTTGAATTAGTATAGTAGTAAAATATGATAAGTTTATGTGATTTTGAAAAACCTCATATGATAAAAATCATCTCGATGAAAGTCGTATCAGAAACGTGTTAAGCTTAAAAGGATTCATAAGTGAAAGAGAAGGATCCGAGTTATTATAGTAAGATAAAGGGTTTGCAAAAATATAAATAGCGAAAAATAAATGCAAACCTGAGTTTTATAGTGGTTCGGTTAGCCAACCTATATCCACTGTCAATTCCTCTTCGCATGAGGCTATTGGCTTCCACTACTAGTCTCCCTTCCAATGGATGAAGACTAACTCCCTTATAACTTAATTATCCTTTTATAGGTTCAGGAGTTAACCTTTATAAGGCCTCTCACCCCTCTCTTAGACTAGATCATACTTAAGGCATAAAGAGAAGATTTTAACATTGTTACAACAGAGTTTTCCCTTTTTCTTTATCAGTTTTTGTGTGTCACTCAACCATGGATGAGAGGGGTATTTATAGGCCTTAAGGTGACTTAAATTTAGAGCCTAAATTTGAATTACCTCAGATTTCAAGAGTATTAGTGGTACCACCACTAGTGCTGGGTGGTACCACCGCCCAAGTACACTGACACTAGGTGGTACCACCTCCCAAACAACCTAGGAGACCGAGCCCTTGGCGGTACCATCGCCAAACAAGATTCAGCAACCCTGTTTGGGCCTTGAGTCTAGCCTAAACATGTCCGAGTACAGGCCCAATTGGCCCCTAACTAGGTTGGCCCAATTATAATCTAATTAGACATAATCCTACTTTGATTTAGATAATTATTATTATAACGCGAATCAAAATATCCCCTAGCATGTCATTGGCCCATCGACGCGTCATTCGATTCTTCAGCGTATCGTCCTCTCTTGTAGCATATTACCTAATCGGTAGTTGACCATCGCAACTTCAATCTCCTTAGCACAATTCTACTCTTCTTGGCCTGATGTCTGATTTCTTTGCCTGAAGCCTTTTGTCGATTGTCGACCGGACCTCCGGCTTGACGTCTAATCTCCTGACGTGTTCTCCTCTGATGTAATGTTAATTCTTTTTGTGACAATTGTCTAATCCTAATCGAGAGTAGACCTGCGTTGTTGGGATCTAGAGCGGCACTAAGAGGGGGGCTGAATTAGTACAGCAGTTAATAACAAAAAATTTTGACAATTTAAACAAGTTCGTATTTGAAAACTTCATAAGATAAAATTACGTTTCGATGAAAACTAATTTTGATCAAAGCATATCGAAAATGTATTTAACTTGCAAGCATTTATAGATGAAGAAATAGAGTAGCAAGTGAAGATGGTTTGCTGAAATGTAAATTGCAAGAAAGCAAATGCAAACCGAATTTATAGTGGTTCGGTCATACGACCTACATCCACTCCCGATTCCTCTTCACTTGAGGCCACTAGCTTTCCACTAGCTATCTTCCTTCTAACGAGTGAAGACAAGTCCCTTACAGCACTCTCTCTTTTTGATGGGCTTAGGAGGTAACCTTTTTACAAGCACTCACACAAACTCCTCTCTTTAAGCTAAACTCAACTAAAGACTAGAGGAGAGAAAGGATTTCAATAGCGTTTTCCTACTTTTACGTTCAGTGTGCTTGCTGCTGCAACCCAGGGATGGGAGAGGTTTTTATAAGCTCCAATTTGATTTAAACTTGGAGCCAAAAACCTTCCCATCCCAAGTTTATCGGGTACTGGCGGTACGTACCACCACCTGTCACTAGCAGTACCACCGCTAGGGCACTCTGGTTCTATCAGTGTACTAGGCAGTACCACTGCCTAGTCTGGTAGTACCACCTCCTGACACACTGACACGATCAATGTACTGGACAGTACCATCGCCCAGCCAGTGGTGCCACTACCCAAGCACTCTCCCCAAGGCAGTACCACTGCCCAGACCACTTGGGAGACTAAACTCAAGCGGTACCACCACCCCAGTTTGACGGTGACAGGGTTCAACAACCTTGTTTGGGCCTTTCATCCGGCCTAAACTTGTCCGGGTATGGGCCTAGTTGGCCCTTAACAGGGTTAAAGGGATTACCTCCCTAATTTAACCTAATTATATACTAACTATGAAATTGAAGATATTTCCTAAGCTAATATAAGTCTATCATGTCAAGTCTTTTCTTCGGTGAGCTTCCGGCGAACTTCTGGTAGTCTTCTGACAAACCCTCGGACACCATTTTATGGACTTCCAGCAAACTCTTAGACTTCACGATCTTGGTGAGTTCCGATGAGCTTCTTCAGCAAGCACCGATCTTTCTCGGCGAGCTCTGACAGCACTCCCGATGAATCTTTTGACTTCCGTCGAACTCTCGAACTCCCAACGATTTCATCGCGATTGACTTCGGCACTTTGTTTCACTTTATGTCTTCATCGTTATCGTAGTTAATCATGCACACATAAGCTTTAATTCTACTTTGTTCTAGATAGTTATTACAATGCAAATTGACATTCTGTTGCTCGGCACATTATTGGTTGGTGCTTTGTCTAGTTCTTTGGCACGTCGTCTTTTCTTGTAGCTTGATACCCAATTGATGGTTGACCTCTGCAACCTCGATCTTCTTTCTGCAACCAACTCTTCTTGGCTCGATGCTCGATATCTTTATCCAAAGCCTTCTGCTAATTATCGATCGAACCTCCGGCTCGACGTCCAATATCCTGACGTGATTTCCTCTAGTACAACGTCAATTCCTCCTATGTCAATTGTCTAATTCTGATCGAGTAGACCTGCATGACTTAAAATATAATTAGATAATAAACCACAATCAATTAGTTTTCATCATCAAAATCCGAGATTCAACAATCTCCCCCTTTTTTATGATGACAACTAATTGATGACGGAGTTAACCTTAACTCTCGGAGTTTAACCAAACTCCCCCTATCAATATGTCATATTGATAGAAACCTTGGATTATGCCAAATCCAAGTTACATTCATCACATATTATGAGAAACATCAAACCATCATGCAAATATATAAAATTTTCAATACAATGCATGAAGTCATCAATCTACTTCTCCCCCTATGTCATCAATAAAAAGGAGAAGTAGCATCATAGCTAGTTAAAAGATATATAAGTTTTACAATTATACTAGCTATCAATCTATATGTTCAACTTACATCACTTTAAAATATTCAATTATGATAAATTTTTAAAGATGTGTAATCATAGCAATTCAATACTTACTTCTTGTGCAAGTTTGCACTTTGCTTCTCTTGAGATTGCAAGGTAGCAATTGTTCCTTTTCTTTTGAGAAGTGCAACTAGCTCTCCTTTGCTAGCAAGTAAGTTTTTGCAAAAATGATATCACTTTAAACATGCAAGCTAACTCTTCATTACAAGCATAGAAGCATGGAAAGTGTAAGATTGTAAATTCTCTAAGTTTTGCATTTTTGCTTCTATTGAGATAGCACTTCTTTGCTTCTCTTTGTGATATTTAAGATAACAACTTTTGAAATGTGCAAGCTATAAATCTTTTGCTTTATTTCATGAAGTGCATGATAGCAAACTATCTCCCCCTTTATCATTGTCAAAAAAGAAGGGAGGGAATACAGAATTTTTTTTACATTCATTTTTAAATACATTTGCATCAAAATATACATTAGTTATCACATGATGCATACAAGGCAAAAATATAAAGAAATCATGTCATGAAGAAAAATCAACAAAGATCAATACCAAAGGATGTCATTCATGGTTCATAACTTTCTATTTAGCAAGATCAAGATCAAGATTCATAAGGTAAAAAGAGCAATTTGAAACATTCTCATCAAGTTCACATTTTAAAATATTCCAAGTATCAAATATTAAGATATCAAAACTTGGATTGTTTTCTTCCTTTAACAACTTTTCACATCATTAAATTTGCATCAGTCAATCATTCAATCATCACATAATGCATTTAAAGAAGTATTGAAACATAGGAGAAAGATTGATTTAAGCATGCAATGTTTCAATCAAATTCAAGTCATGAATACCAATACTTGCATATTGTGAGTATCAATTCATGAATACCAAAAGATATTATTTGTGATTCCAATTTAGCATGATCAAGATCAAGATTCATATGTATCAATTTTCAATTAGGGTATATATCCAAAACATATCAATATCAAGTCATGATTCATTTGAAATCATCTTATTCGTAAAAGAATCATATGAGAATATATTTTATGCATAAGATATCTCAATTCACAAAAGTCAAGTTATGATTCCAAAAGATTAAGAGAAGAGTCAAGAATCATTTAAATTCAACTAGATAACTCCATACTCATCATTAAAATCATTTTCATAGATTCATATAAATGGATTCTTTATCATCAAAATCTCAGTCATAATTCAAAAGATTCACAAAATATCATAAATGAATTTATTACTTGTCTTGCATGACAAAATTGAAAAACTTTTAGAGATATTAAAATTTCAAGAATCATGCATTTCCCCTTTTTATGATTAATTTCATTTAAGCATGCTTTTGTCTTTTAATATCAAATAGAGATAAACATGAACATTCAAGACGTAAAGGCAAAGTCTCATAAAACAACTCATCAAGCATGGTTTCAAACATCTATTTTCAAGCCATGATAAAAAAGAGAAAGTCAAAAATTCAATCATCTCATGTCATAAATTCCAAAAGTCATCTCAAGTTATCAACATCATATTAAAAAGATATTTTAAAAAGATATATCGATAAGTGATTCATTTGTATCATTTCATTCGAATTCATGATTCATTTGGAAGGTTCTTCTCTTTAGTAAATAAAAAGAAATTATAGGAGAACAAAATGAATTAAGGGAGATAGAACGTGCTTGAAGCATTGAACATGATTCATTTTTAAAATATATCTCATATCGTAAATATGAATCAAGCATTTGTCAAATCTGAAATCATCCTCAAAATCACATTCAATAAATTCATACATGGCAAGTATAGATTTATTGAAAAATCGATAAGATAGAAGATAGCATTTCATTTTTATAAATTTCTATTCAGGTGACTTATAAGTATGCTTTTGTCTTAAAAGGAAATGTCAACATTCAAGATGAAAAAGCAAATTTCATCATAAAGATCATTAAATCGTAACTCATTAAGTATGCCGCATTTTCCAAAATTGATTCAAGATATTCACATGATTCATGAAATGAGTTCATTAATTTCAATAGGATAGAAAATGCATTTTCATTTTGTGTAATTGATTTCATATGAGCATGTTCAAGTCTTTTGTATCAACATTTAAAAATGAGACATAAGTTTCATCATAAAACCGTCAAGATCAAACACATCAAAAACATCATGATAACATATTCTCCTTTTTTTATGTGTTTCATATTAAGTTGATTGATCTCGTATAAGCATGTTCACATTTTTATACAAAAGCGAAGCATCATATAAAAATTTTATCATAAAAACATTAGGACTCATTAATCCAAGATAGAAGATTTCAAATCATAAGCATGATACACACATTTATCATCAAAAGACTTTCAAAAAATTTCACATATAGATATGTATCGTACATAGAATTTATCTTTTTAGGTGTATATGCATTATGTCATCTTAATTTGTCATGAAAATGATTAGACCAAAAACATGTTAATCCAAAACGTAGAGTTTCAATTACTTCAAATCCTCATTGCATGATACCATAAATGCATTAAGCATAAAAACCGAAATCATCAACATATACAATCATGGATTAATCTTAGGTGTACAAACATTATCATGTAACATTTTGTTTTTTTATCGTACAAGTATCTTTTTAATTTTCAAAAAACATAAGAAAGAAAAACATGATATAGTTTTGCAAAAAGATATTTATTTTTTTTATTTCCTACAACCTAAATTAAGCACTCATGAAAAATTTTAAGTAATTTCATAAAGCAAAGGGGATTTGGTTGAGTTGCTTACCTTGTAGTTGAAAACCATCAAAGCGTAATTTTCCATTTTGCCTTTGGAAGTTCTTGATTCATCCTTGGGTGCCTTCCTCTTATTTGGCCTCTTCTTTCATTCAAGTTTATTTTTAGATTTAGATTTTTGTATTCAATGTCCTCATCACTTGAGTCATCACTCAAGTGACATTCTCTTGTTTGAAGTGTCAAATCCTTCATATTCTTTGGAAAATGGTTCTCATGTTTATCAAGTTCAAGAGTCATTTCATAGGTCATTAAAGACTCGATTAGTTCTTCAAGTGAATAAATGTTCAAGTATTTAGACTCTTAAATAGTCATTATTTTTGTATCACAACTCTTTGGAAGGGATCTTAAAATCTTGTTAATGAGATCAAAACTTGAAAAATATTTACCAAGACTTTTTCAACTATTGACGACATCCGTGAAATGGGTGTACATATCACCAATAGTCTTGCTTGGTTTCATTCGAAAAAGTTCAAAATCGTATATCAAAATGTTAACTTTTGAGTCTTTGACTCTAGTCGTTCCTTTGTGTGTGATTTTAAGAGCATGCCAAATATCGAAAGCCATTTCGCACGTTGAAATTCGATTAAATTCTTTTTTATCTAAAGCACAAAATAAGGCATTCATAGCCTTTGCATTTAAAGAAAAATATTTTCTCTCTAAATTCGACCATTCGTTCGTTGGTTTAGAGGGAAGTTGAAAACCGTTTTCAACAATATTCCATAAGTTTAAGTGTAGTCTGATTTGTTAAACAACAGAGGATGAATAATCGAAAAACCCTCTTGAAAGCCGTGAAGAGCCATTTCTCATGGGTGTGAATTCGAAAGAAAAACAACTTGGCTCTGAGACCAAATGTTGGGATCTAGAGTGGCACTGAGAGGGGGGATGAATTAGTGTAGTGGTTAATAATGAAAAATTTTGACGATTTAAACAAGTTCGTACGTTGAAAACTTCGTAGGATAAAATCACATTTCGATGAAAACTGATTTTGATCAAAGCGTATCGGAAACATATTTAACTTGCAAGATAAAGAAATGGAACAACAAGTGAAGATGGTTTGCTGAAATGTAAATTACAAAAAAGTAAATACAAACCAAATTTATAGTGGTTCGGTCATACGACCCACATCCACTCCCGATTCCTCTTCACTTGAGGCCACTGACTTTCTACTAGTTATCTTCCTTCCAATGGGCAAAGACATGTCCGTTACAGCACTCTCTCTTTTTGACGGGTTTAGGAGGTAACCCTTTTACAAGCACTCACATATACTCCTCTCTTTAAGCTGAACTCAACTAAAGACTAGAGGAGAGAAAGGATTTCAATAGCGTTTTCCTACTTTTAGGTTCAATGTGCTTGCTGCTACAACCCAGGGATGGGAGAGGTTTTTATAAGCTCCAATTTGATTTAAACTTGGAGCCAAAAACCTTCCCATCCTGGGTTTACCGGGTACTGGTGGTACTACCGCTTGTCACTGGTGGTACCACCGCTAGTGCACTCTAGTTCTGTCAATGTACTAGGCAATACTATCATCTAGTCTGACAGTACCACTGCTTGACACACTGACATGATCAATGTACTAGGCGGTACCACTGCCCGACCAACGGTGCCACCGCCTAGGCACTCTACCCTAGGGCAGTACCACCGCCCAGACCACTTGGGAGACTAAACTCAAGCGATACCACCGCCCTAGTCTGGCAGTGACAAGGTTCAACAACCCTATTTGGGCCTTTTATCCAGCCCAAACTTGTCCGGGTATGGGCCCAATTGGCCCTTAACAGGGTTAAAGGGATTACCTCTCTAATTTAACCCTAATTATATACTAACTATAAAATTAAAGATATTTTCTAAATTAATACAAAGTCTGTCACACCAAGTCTTTTCTCTGATAAGCTTCTGGCGAACTTCCAGTGATCTTTCGACAAACCCTCGGACACCATCCTATAGACTCCCGGTAAGCTCTTGTACTTTACGATCTTGGCGAGTTCCGATGAGCCTCTTCGGTAAGCACTGATCTTTCTCGGCGAACTTCGACAGCACTCCCGACAAATCTTATGACTTTCGTCAAACTCTCGAACTCCCAACGATTTCATCGTGCTTGACTTTGGCACTTTGTTTCACTTTATGTCTTCATCATTATCGTAGTTAATCCTGCACACATAAGCTTTAATTCTACTTTGATCTAGATAGTTATTACAATGCGAATTAACATTCTATTGCCCGACATATCATTGATCGGTGCTTCATCTAGTTCTCCGGCACATCGTCCTTTCTTATGGCCTATTGCTCAATCGGAGGTTCACCTCTGCAACCCTGATCTCCTTGGCGTAACCCGCTCTTCCTGGCCCAATGCCCGATATCATTGTCCAAAGCCTTCTACCAATTGTCGACCGGACCTCCGACTCGACGTCCAATATCCTAACATGATTTCCTCTGATACAACATCAATTCCTCCTGCATCAACTATCTAATTTTGATCAAGTAGACCTACGTGACTTAAAATATAATTAGATAATAAATCACAATCAATTAGTTTTTATCATCAAAATCTGAGATTCAATAAGTGTGACTCAAAATACAATTAGATAACCAAAACATAATCAATTAGTTTCATCATCAAAATTCAAGATTTAACAATCTCTCCCTTTTTTATGATGATAACTAATTGATGACGGAGTTAACCTTAACTCCCGGATGTTAGGGATCGAGCGGCACTAAGAGGGGGGGGGTGAATTAGTGCAGCGGATTAAAATCGTACTCTTGAAACCGATTTTGCAAAAACACAAGTTCGTAGGAAGATTTCGATTTGGTGAAAGAGAACTTGAAAGTAATTACTTGCGTAAAGGAAATAACAACTTGCAGCAAAGTAATGAAATGATTCAAGAATGTAAACACTCACACATTCATGGACACAATGATGTATAGTGGTTCGGTCAAATGACCTACATCCACTTTGAAGCCTTTGCGATGAGGCTCCGCTCTTCCACTAGCAATTCCTTTGAAGGGGAAGGATCAAACACCCTTTTTACAACCCTTTACAAAAGTTCACACTTGTACAAGATCTCTCAAGAAAAGAAGAAGGTGAACTCTTAGCAAACACAAAACTTTTCAAGACTCTTCACAAGCTCAAGACTTAGAATTTTTTGCTCAAAAGGGTTCCCTTTCAGCTGAGAAAGGGGGGGTATTTATAGATCCAAAGTGGATTCAAAATTGGGCTCCAAATTTCAAATTAATTTGGAGTTCCAATGTTTCTGGTGGTCAGAGGCGGTGCCACCGCCTGTACGTCTAATGTTTGTTTCTCGTGGCGGAGGTGGTGCTGCGACCAACAGACGGTTCACTGCGACGCATACATAAGCCATGGCAGTGCTACCTGTGCAGGCGGCTTCCCACCGGCCGCATACTAGTAGCATAGCGTGAGTACGCGATGCATGCATGCACGAGTCAGCCGGTTGGGGTTTAAACAATTTTGGCCCAAACTCATCCTAATCAAGGCCCAATGGGCCCTCACTTGGGTTATCTAATCCTAACCCAAAATACGTGCTAACTACAAATTTTAAAGACGTTTCCTAAGCTATTACAAAGTCCGCAAGTCAAGTCTTCTTCCGGCGAGCTTCTAGCGAACTTCCGACGGTCTTCCGACGATCCCTCGGAAACCATCCTACGGACTCCCGGCAAGCTCTCGGACTCCACGATGATTTTGGCGAGTTCCCCCGAGCTTCTTTGGCAAGCTTCGATCTTTCTTGGCAAGCTCCGTGAACTTCCGACGAACCTCCCAGTGAGCTTCCGAAAACCCTTCAGCAAGCTCCCTACTCATTCTCGGCCAGTTCCGGCAGCACTCCCAATGAATCTTCAAAGCCTGGCACAAACTCTCAAACTCCCAACGATCCATCGGACTTCGCCCTTGATTTTGCTTTACATCTTCATCCCTTTCGTAGTTACTCCTGCACAAACAAACACCAAACACTCTACTCGATCTAGACAGCTTATTACAACGCGAATTGACATTCAGCCGTTCGACACATCATTGGTTGGTGCTTCGTCCGATCCTTCGCACATCGCCTCTCTAGCGACTTGTTGCCCAATCGATGGTTGACCTCCGCAACCTCGATATCCATGGCGCAACTCCGCACTTCTTGGCCCGATGCCCGACGTACGAAGCCTCCTGCCGATAGTCGACCGAACCTCCGGCTTGACATCCAATATACTGACGTGATCACCTCCGGCGCAACGTCAATTCCTCCAGCGTCAACTGTCTAATCCTGATCGAAAGTAGACCTGTGTAACTCAAAACGCAGTTAAACAATAAATCACAATCAATTAGTTTCATCATCAAAATATAAGATTCAACAATCTCCCCCTTTTTGATGATGACAACTAATTGATGACTAACGGAGTTAACCTTAACTCCCTGAAGTTTAACCAAACTATCCCTATCGATATGTCATTGATAGAACACTTGGATTATCCCAAATCCAAGCAACATTCATCACAAGTAAGAGAATACATCAAACCATCATGCAAATATATAAAATATTCAATACAATGCATGAAGTCATCAATCTATTTCTCCCCCTATGTCATCAACAAAAAGGAGAAGTAATCATCATAGCTAGTTTAAAAGATATGCAAGTTTTACAATCATACTAGCTAAATTTTCATCAACATTCAACATTCAATCATGGCAAATTTTTCAAGGATGTCCAAGCATAGCAATCCATCACTTGCTTCTTACAATTCATCATAGCAAGTTTGCAGTTTGCTTTTGTAGCATGCTAGCAACATTTAAAATGTTCATGATAGGATGTTCCTTCATTTCAATGATCGAGCTAGGAAATTTTTCAAGTTGCAAGCTAGCAATAAATCTTCTCCCCCTTTGTTTTTGTCAAAAAGAATAGTAGGATCAAATACAAAGATTTTCTTTTACATCCTCTTTTCATATCATATATCAACTTCCATCAATAAAAAATCTTCATCAATATTCAAAGCATGACATATAGGAGAAGTCATATAGGAGAAAAAAATTTTGATTCATCACAATTCAAAAGTTCAAGGCAATAGATTCAAAGAATTCATGAAAGATATCAATAAGGATTAATTCGTGAATACCAAAGATATGATTCATGGTTCATTAAAATTTTTCTTAACAAGATTAAGATAAATATTCATGAGATAAAAAGAGCAATTTCAAACATTCTCATCAAGAACACATTTTAAAATATTCCAAGTATCAAATATTGAAATATCAAAATTTAGATTGTTTTCTTCCTTTAACAACTTTTCACATCATTTAAATTTGTATCAATCAATCATTCAATCATATCATGTAATGATAGATATCAATATGAAAATCAATAAGGATCAAAAGATATCATTCATGATTCATAACCATTCATTTTAGCAAGGTCAAGATTATGATTTTCAAACAAATTCTAAACATATAGTTCCGAAATCAAAATCATGATTCAGAAATACTTTCATTATCGTCAATTTTCAATTCATGATAAAGGGTATACAATCAAGAATCATGATATATATAAAAAAAAATAGCATAGATCAAGTCATGATTCAATGATTCATCAGAAAGAAAATTAATTTTCAATCATCACACAAGGAAGTCATCTCATTAAAGATCAATTCATGAATAAACAAAATTTATATATATTTGTCATGAAGAAAATCTTGATTTACATGTAGGAGTTTTCAAATCATCACGATCATGATTTCATAAATAGAATCTCAAATATATAGTTCCAAGAAATCAAAATCAAGTCATGATTAATGATGTTAACATGCTTTCTTTCCCTTTTTGTCGTTAAAGAAGGAAATAAAGGGAAAGGGAAGAATATAAATTTTGTTTTACATCAATGTTCAAATCATCATAAAAGGCATACAAGGTAAGGAAATCATAGATCAAGTCATGATTCAATGATTCATTTGATAGTAAGAGCAACAACTTGATTTATACATGATAGATCTAAATTCATCATGAATCATAAAAATAATTTCAAGTATCACTTATCGATATATCAAGACTTGAATTGTTTTCCTTTAGTAAATGAAAAAGGAAGCAATCATAGAGGAAGGTATTTCAATTTGCAAAATATCTCAAGTCAAGAATTCAATGTCATGATTTCAAGAGATCAAGAGAGGAGTCATAAACTTTTTAGAGATTGCAAAATGATAAATAGATTTTTGATAAACACTTATTATCAAATCATCAATTTCATAATTCATTTAGAAGATTCTCCTCTATGGTAAATAAAAGGAAATATAGGAGAACAAAATGAATTAAGGGAGATAGAACATGATTGAAGCATGATTCAATTTAAAACGTGTCTTATGACATAAATACAAATCAAGCATTAGTCAAAACTAGAATCATCCTCAAAATCTCATTCAATAAATTCATACATGATAAGCATGGATTCATGAATTTCTTATAGAAAAATTGATAAGATTGATATAAAGGATTGTATTTTGTTTTTATATGTGATTTGCTTCTTATAACCATGCATTTGCCCTTAATAAAAGTAAATGTCAACATTCAAGACGAAAAGACAAATTGTCATTAAGTCGAATCACATTAAGCATGTGGTACTTTCCAAAAAGATTCGATTCAAGAGATCCACATGGATTCATCAAGACCAAAACTTTAGAGATAGAAAAATTTTCAAGAATCATGCATTTCCTTTTTATAATTTACTTCAAATAAACATGCCTTTATCTTTTAATGTCAAATAAAATAGAAATATCAACATTCAACATCAAAAGACAAACTTCATTATAAAATTGTCAAGACAACAATATAAATACATTATGAGATTCAACTTATCATGATAATGTGTTTCATTTTGTTTCAAACAAGTGTGCTCATGTTTCAAAAAGATGAGTATCAAATTTAAGACCAAAACATGAGTTTGTCATCAAGATATGATATCACAAAATCATTAAGCATGATAACAAACTTTTAATATTTTCATTTCAATGATGATTTCATAATGTATGTTCAAACATTTATATGGAAGCCATCATTGTATAAATTTGAAATACAAGTTGTCATTTAGCCTATTAAGATCAAAAGCATTACACGTAAAAGCATCATGATAGTGTAATTTCTCATTTTTATGTGTTCCATTTCAAGTGATTTGACGTTCATATGAGTATATTCATGTTTTTCATATAGGTCCAAAGAGCATATTTCAAGAGAAATCATTAAGACCGAAAACATGAGGCACATTTTTTAAAGTATTCATCATGTTTTTATTTTTATGAGATTCACAAGACTCATAACATGAATTCATTCATCTCAATAGAATGAGAAAAAAAAAATTTCATTTTAAGCAATTTGATGTGAGCATATTCAAATTTTTTATGAAAACATGTATCAAAATAAAACACAAGCTTAGTCATAAAATCGTCAAGACCAAATATGTAAAAATGATAGCACACTTTCAATTTTTATGTTAAAAGGCCATGTTCAAATTTTTGCCAAAATCATGCATCTATTTATAAATTCAAAAATATGTTTCATCATCATAATATGACATTTTATTACTTCAAAAGCTCATGCATGATATAAAATCATCAAGCATTATATTTGGAGACAATGTAAACCATCAAGATACATATGCATGGATTAATCCTAAGCATTATCACAAATCTTGCATCATTCATATGTTTACTTTTCAAAAATACTATAAAGAAAAGCATAGTATAATTTCGAAATTTTTTTTTAATTTCTAAAACACAAGAAAAGCATAAAAAATCCTACAAACTAAGTTAAGCATTCATGGAAATCATGAAGTAATTTCAAAATAATTCAACGAAGTTACTTACCTCATTGTCGAAGCCCATTAAAGCGTAGTTTGCTTCTTCTTTTCTTGATTCTTCTTTCCAAGCCTTCTTCTTCTTCTTTGGCCTCTTTCTTCGTTCAAGTTCATTTGTGTTTTTTAATTTTTGTTTAATGAACTTGTTAACATTCATTGTTATGTGTTCAATGTCCTCATTGTTCTCATCACTTGAGTCATTACTCAAGTGGCATTTCATAGTTCAGAGTTCAAAAACCTTCTTGTTCTTTAGAAGGTTGTTCATGTGTTCATCATGTTCCATTTCATAGGTCTTTAAGGACCCAATGAGTTCATCAATAGAATAATTATTTAGATCCTTTGATTCTTGAATCGCCGTTATTTTAGGATCCCACCATTTTGAAAGGGATCTTAAGATCTTGTTAGTGAGTTCAAAATCAAAAACTTTTACCAAGACTTTTCAAGCTATTGACGACATCCGTGAAGCGGTGTACATGTCGTCGATAGATTCGCTTGGTGTCATTTGGAAGAGCTCAAAATCATGCAACAAGAGGTTTACTTTCGAGTCTTTAACTCTACTAGTTCCCCATGCGTGATTTCAAGAGTTCGCCAAATGTCAAAAGCCGTTTCGCACATAGAAATCCGATTGAACTCGCTTCTTGTTCAAAGCGCAAAATAAGACATTCATAGCCTTTGGCGCTTAAAGAAAACGACCTTTTCTCCAAACCGACCATTCGCTCGTTGGTTTAGAGGAAGGTTGAAAACCATTTTCGATGATGTTCCACAAATCCAAATCCATTGAAAGCATGAAAACTCTCATTCGAGTTTTCCAATATGTAGTCCGAACTGCTTAAAGAACGGTGGACTAAAAACCGAAAAGCCCTCTTGAAAACCATTTAGAGCCATTTCTCACGGTGTAAATCCGAAAGAGAAAGAACGTGGCTCGATACCAATTGTTAGGATCGAGCACTAAGAGGGGGTGAATTAGTGCAATTAAAATCGCACTTTGAAACCGATTTTGCAAAAACACAAGTTCAGAGGAAGATTTCGATTTGGCGAAAGAGAACTTGAAAGTAATTACTTGCATAAAGGAAATAAATAACTTGCAGCAAAGTAATGAAATGATCAAGAATGTAAACACTCACACATTCATGGACACAATGATGTATAGTGGTTCGGTCAAATGACCTACATCCACTCTTAAAGCCTTTGCGATGAGGCTCCGCTCTTCCACTAGCAATTCCTTTAAAGGGGAAGGATCAAACACCCCCTTTACAACCCTTTACAAAAGTTCACACTTGTACAAGATCTTTCAAGAAAAGAAGAAGGTGAACTCTTAGCAAACACAAAACTTTTCAAGACTCTTCACAAGCTCAAGACTTAGAATTTTTTGATCAAAAGGGTTCCCTTTCACCGAGAAAGGGGGTATTTATAGATCCAAAGTGGATTCAAAATTGGGCTCCAAATTTCAAATTAATTTGGAGTTCCAATGTTGTAAAGGGATCGATGATAGTGGGGTGCTGATTGGCTTTGGCGGTTCCACCGTCACAGGCGTGTGCTGTGCAAAGTGTGCAGCCCGCTACAAGAGCGACTTCAAAGAGCATGCCAAAAGAGCATGCATGCACGTAGTCCGGGTTGGGGCCAAAATTTTGGCCCAAACTCATCCTAATCAAGGCCCAATGGGCCCCCACTGGGTTATCTAATCCTAACCCAAAATACGCATAACTACGAATTTTAAAGACGTTTCCTGCTTATTACAAAGTCCGCAAGTCAAGTCTTCTTCCGCCGAGCTTCCGCGAACTTCCGCGGTCCTTCCGACGATCCTGAAACCATCCTCGCGGACTCCCGCAAGCTCTGACTCCACGATGATTTTGGTGAGTTCCCCCGAGCTTTTTTGGCAAGCTACGATCTTTCTTGGCAAGCACCGCGAACTCCCGACGAACCACCCGGCGAGCTTCCGAAAAACCCTTCGGCAAGCTCCCTACTCATTCTCGGCCGCCCGGAGCACTCCCAATGAATCTTCAAAGCTCACAAACTCTCAAACTCCCAACGATCCATCGCACTTGACTTCGGCCCTTGATTTTGCTTTCTTTCTTTACGCCTTCATCCCTTCGTAGAGTTACTCTGGCACAAACAAACGCCAAACACTCTACTTCGATCTAGACAGTTATTACAACGCGAATTGACATTCTGCCGTTCGACACATCATTGGTTGGTGCTTCGTCCGATCCTTCGCACATCGCCTCTCTAGCGGCTTGTTGCCCAATCGATGGTTGACCTCCGCAACCTCGATATCCATGGCGCAACTCCGCACTTCTGGCCCGATGCCCGACGCACGAAGCCTCCCCGCCGATAGTCGATCAACCTCCGCTTGACATCCAATATATCGACGTGATCACCTCCGCGCAACGCCAATTCCTCCACAATCGCCTAACTCGATCGAAAGTAGACCTATGTAACTCAAAACGCAGTTAAACAATAAACCACAATCAATTAGTTTCATCATCAAAATCTGAGATTCAACACCGGAGTTTAAACAAACTCTCTCTATCAATATGCCATATTGATAGGTACCTTGGATTTCAAAAAATCCAAGCAACATGTCATCAAAAACATCATGCAATATTTTAAAATATTCAATATAGTGTATGATCATCAATCTACTTCTCCACCATTGTCATCAATAAAAAGGAGAAGTTGTATCTAGCTAATTTTAAGGATATATAAGTTTTTACAATTGATGGGGTATTCAACTTTACGTCATGGCCTCGGGACCAAAGCGGCCTGGTTCGGGTCCAAACATGCAAGGATCCTTCGGTCCGGGCTCCAAGCCGGCTGGGACGACGAGGGGTAGCGTTCATCGATCGAGGGGGGAGGCTTCTGGCGGCGTTTGATGCTAGGTGCCCCGCCTTCGTTCCTGCAAGAAAAGGTCGGGTCGGGGGGAGCTCCGCCCGACCCCTCCGACGATCAAGTTAGATCAGATCACCTTAAAAGGATCTCTCCTCTTTTCTGAGTGCTCCCTTCTCCCCTTCTCACGTTCATCTACCTTGGTTTTTATGGGTCGGACTGCTCCCCCCGGCTGTAGTTGTGATGCTACGTCTCTGATCGCGTCCGACAGTGTGCCGAGGACCTGCCCCCCCTGCTGGATGGTGACGTGCCTCGATGGTTGTGCGGCCTATGTGGAACGGGTGGCGTCACTTCTGTCGGTCAACACGGGCTACAGCCAGTTGCGATGGAGATAGAAGATGTCATCCGGATACAAGCGGTATGGGCTGACGTCACGTTCCATTTATTACCCGCATCACTCTCCCCCCCCAAAGGAAGCCCTGCCTCAGGGCTCGCTCCGAGGTTCGAGGCTAGCTTCAGTCTGTGGGGATTGCCAGATGAACTTCTGATGGGCATGGAGGATGCCATCCGGGAGCTCGCGATGGAGGTCTATCAGCTCATCGTTCAGGGATGCGGCGAGACTGGAGTGCTCAGCTCTAGGGGTCAGGTCGTGAAATGGGCATGGAGAGGCTGCAGCCGAGGTTCAAGCTCGGGCTTTGTGGCCGAGGCGGAGCTTTGTGGCTGAGGCGGGGCTCGGGCTTTCTGGCTGAGGCATGGCTTGGGCTTTGCAACCGAGGTGAGGCTCGGGCTTTGTGGCCTAGGTGTAGCTCGGACTTTGAGGCCGAGGCGTAGCTCGGGCTTTGCGACCGAGGTAAGGCTCGGGCTTTGTGGCCGAGGCATACCTCGAGCTTTGCGGCCGAGGCATAGCTCGTGCTTTGTGGCCGAGGCATAGCTCGAGCTTTGCGGCTGAGGCGGGGCTCGGGCTTTGTGGCTGAGGCGAGGCTCGAGCTTTATGGCCGAGGCGAGGTACATGCTCTGGTGGGCGGACTGCGCAAAGAAGTACTCGGGCGGTTGACGGCCGAGGTACATGCTCAGGCAGTTGGGCTGCATAGAGAAGTACTCGGGCGGTCGACGACCGAGGTACATGCTCAAGCAGGCGAACTGCGCAGAGAAGTACTCAGGTGGTCGGCGACCGAGGTACATGCTCAGGCAGGTGGGCCACGTAGAGAAGTACTCGGGCGGTCGACGGCCGAGGTACATGCTCAGGCAGGCGGACTGCGTAGAGAAGTACTGGGGCGATCGGCGGTCGAGGTACATGCTCAGGCAGGCGGACTGCGTAGAGAAGTACTCGGGCGGTCGAGGTACATACTCAGGCAGGTGGGCCGCGTAGAGAAGTACTCAGGCGATCGGCGGCCGAGGTACATGCTCAGGCAGGTGGGCTACGCAGAGAAGTACTCGGGTGGTCAACGGTCGAGGTACATGCTCAGGCGGGCAGACTGCGTAGAGAAGTACTCAGGTGGTCGACGACCGAGGTACATGCTCAGGTAGGTGGATTGCATAGAGAAGTACTCGGGCGGTCGACGGCCGAGGTACATGCTCAGGCAGGCGGACTGCGCAGAGAAGTACTCGGGTGGTCGGCGGCTAAGGTACATGCTAAGGCAGGCGGACTGCGCAGAGAAGTACTCAGGCGGTCGGTGGCCGAGGTACATGCTCAGGCAGGCGGACTGCGCAGAGAAGTACTCGGGCGGATGGCGGCCGAGTGGCTACTTAGCCAGATGGGGGTCCTCCATCCTAACTCACCTAGTGTAAACAATTGAGAACTCCCTTACTTGGTGCGGGGCCTCGTGGGCTGATTCATCAGGTCCCGCAGTCGTTGAAGTCGAAGTGCCTATATTCTGCCGTCCAGCTTGCCCGCTCCAGAGTTGCCACGTGTGGTCTTCATTTATGAGGGGACGTCCTTTGGCCTTCCTGACGTGACATGGGTCGCTAGCAGGTGTGGAAGCGGGGCTGTCGCCCACCTTTGGGAGACGAAAGGGCGCTGCTTCTGGTGGGAGTTTTCCTTTAAATGGCGCATGTCTGGGTTTCTTCTCATTTCTTGCTACGTGAGTCTTCCATCCTGGGTCTCAGCTTCTCTTCCTTGACTCCAGCGTCCTCTACTTCCTTCAAGTCGGCCCTTCCTCCATTCCTTTCCAAGGTTAGTGAGAATGACCTCCTCTTCTTCTTCTTCTGCCTCTCCATCCTCCGGCAATGCTAACAAGGGGGTGCCTCCGACATCCCCCGGCCAGTCTTCTGACGAGGAGGCGGCTAGGGCTCTCGAGGCCTTGATGTGGCCACATGATCTTGACTCCACCGTGAGCGGGTCATCCCTGAGAAACATCCGGGAGCGCTACAGCATCCCGGAGGATTATGTCCTCTTAGCCCCTAAACCGGGGCAGCAGGCTTATGACCCGATTCCCAAGGGTTTCACATTGACCCTAGATGCCCTTGAGGCGGGGCTGCATCTTCCTCTCCACCCCGTCATCATAGCCTGTATTTCCTGGTGACGAATCTTGTCGTCGCAGGTGGCGCCGAACTCCTGGTGCTACCTGGTGGCTTTCCTAGGGGAATGCCATTACGCCAACATCACCCCAACCCGAAACCTCTTTTTGTCCTGTTTTCACCTCTTTAAAGGGTCGCGGGGCTACTTCCTTTCCTCCTGAGTGGGCTTCCGGGTCGGCGGGGCTCCTTCCAACAACAAAGGCTGGAAGGGGCATTTCTTTTTCGTGACCTGCCAGAAGGATTGGGGTTTTGGGGTCCGATGGTCCGTGAGGGCAATCGACAACACAGCCCCGAACCTCAATGACCAAGAGCACGATGACCTGAGGAGGCTCAAGGGGATTCTTCCCTCCTCATAAGCTATTCGGAGTATGACCGAACGATGGCTGGTCAAGGCAGGTTTGAGTTCGTCATCTCAGGGTACGTCCTAGGTGTTAGGTTTACGGGTATTATGGATCATCCCTAATGCTAACTGTCGTTTGGTTTTTTTTTATAGAAATGGTGAACCGTGTGGCATATGGGAAGGATCAGCGGGCGCCCTGGCAAAAAAGGCGCGGAGGAAGGAAGCCGGAGTGAGGGCTGAGGTGGCATTGAAAGCGGAGGGAGAGGCATCAAGGCCCGATAAAAAGGTCAGGGGCCCAGGAGGCTTGAGAGAGAAGGAAAGGTAAACCTTCGTCAGAGAGGAGAGATGGCGGAATCTTAGGATGGCGCCCTCTCCTCGACAAGGAACTCCTCGAGGCTTACAAGAAGTCCGAGGAGATCCACTATGGTACGAGGATAGCTCGTCAGCTCCCCGGAGCGTCCGAGTCCGGCCTCGAGGTGGAGGAGGATCCCTTTACCTCCTATCCCGAGGACCTTGAGGTGAGCATGCCCGAGGAGGTCCCTTTCGACGGTAGCTTGGAGGCCCCGAAGACCTGAAATAGTCTTGTAGATTCTGTAGTCTTCTCTAAGGGGTCGGTCAGTCTATAAGTCGGTCGGTTTTTGTAACCTCGTTCCTACTGAAATAAAGATTTCTTTCTCAATTCTCATTTGCTTTGCCCTCATCATCGTGACGCTTACATAAAATATTTTCTAAGGTTTTGAACGTTCCACGGCCTTGGTAATAGGTGACCTGACATCGTCTTGAGTTGAAACATTCCCGCCTGGACGATCTCGACGACGCGGTAAGGTCCTTCCCATCGGAGAGCGAGTTTACCGCGTGCCTGGGTCGGGTCGCTTACCTCGGACTTGCGCAGGACCAAGTCACCTAGTCCGATCAGTCGAGGGCAGACTTTCCTGTTGTAACTCCTAGCGACGGCCCTTCTATAAGAGAGGGCTTTCAAGTGTGCGTCGACTCTACGCTCTTCGAGCAGGTCCAACCCGGCTCGGAGCCTATCGGCCGATGCCGCTTCCTCAAAGGCTTCTACCTGGGGAGTAAGGATGACCACCTCGACTGGTAGGACGGCCTCGGTGCCAAACGACAGACTGTATGGAGACTCACCGGTCGCCGTTTTGGGTGTTGTCTGTAAGGACCATAGGATGCTCGGCAGCTCATCGACCCAGCTAGATCGGGCCACGAGGGTCCTTCTCCTGAGTCCGTCCAAGATTGACCGATTAGTTACCTCTGCCAGGCCATTAGTTTGGGGATGGGCCACCGAGTTGAACCTCAGTTGTATCTGGTGGTTCGCGCAGAACTCCCTAAATCGAGCGCTAGCGAACTGGGTTCCGTTATCGGTAACAATGACCCTAGGCAATCCGAACCGGGTCACAATGTTTCTCCACATGAACTGCTCCACTTGGGACTTCGTGATTGCCGCCAGTGGCTTAGCCTCAACCCACTTGGTGAAGTAGTGCACACCGACAATGATGTATCTTCGTTGTCCCGAAGCCAAGGGAAAAGGCCCGAGGAGGTCCATCCCCCATTGAGTGAAGGGCCACGTGCAATCCATGGGGGTGAGCGGGACCGCCGGGTGCCGAGGGGCTCACGCGTGTCGCTGACACGCATCGCACCATCTTGTGTAGGCCCTTGCATCCTAGTATACGGTGGGCCAGTAATAGCCCTGACAAAGTACCTCGAATGCCAAGGCATGACCGCCGATGTGCTCCCCGCAAATCCCCTCATGAACCTTGGCTAGAACCGATTTAGCCTCATCAGGGTCCAAGCAGCGTAGGAGAGGGCGTGAGAATGACCTCCTATATAGTTGGCTGCCAATCTCATAGTACCAGGCCTGGGTACGGCACAGATGTCGGGCTGCGGACTCGTTAGGGGGGAGTGTGCTATCCCGCTTGTATCACAGCATTTCCTGAACCCACGTCGTCGGGACGCCGGGCTCGACCACCGCGACGGTGGCGATGGCATGGAAGGGAAGCTCCTCGACTTCGACCTTCTCTTTGGGAGTCGATCTTGAAGCCAACTTTGCGAGCACATTCGCTCGCTCGTTCTGACCCCTAGGCACTCTGGATAACGCAAAACGAACAAAGCTGGCGGTGAGGGTTCTTACCTCTGCCAAATATTTTGCCATGGTTGGGTCCCGGGCTTCGTACCCACCACCAAGCTGCTCGGTGACTAGCTGTGAGTCGGTGAGAATGCGTGCTACGCCAACTTGCATCTCGGCGGCCAATCTGAGAACCGCCAGGAGCGCTTCAAACTCCGCCTCATTATTGGTGGCCGCAAAGCTGAAGCGGAGGGAGCGCTCAAACGTGCACCTGTCGGGGGCTTACAACACTAGTCCAGCTCCCGTGCCTGTCGAGCTGGATGACCCATCCACTCACAAGACCCATTCTGCTTCGGTCTGCTCGGGACCCCCGTTCTCAGGGCGGGTCAACTCCAATATGAAGTCAGCCATGGCCTGTGCTTTGATGGCGGTCCTTGGCTTGTACTGTAAGTCAAACTCCGCCAGCTCCACCGACCATTTGAGGAGGCGACCTGCCATGTCAAACTTTGATAAAACTTGTCGAAGGGGTTGGTCAGTGATTACCTTAATCGGGTGGGTCTGAAAATATGGGCGCAGCTTCCGAGCTACCAATACGAGTGCTAGCGCCAGCTTCTCGATGGGTGGATATCGCTCTTCAGGCCCCTTTAGGATGTGACTGAGATAATAGACTAGCAGCTATTCCCCGGAGTCCTCCTTTACTAGTACGGAGCTCACCGCGTGCTGGGAAGCGGCTAGGTAAATACTGAGACTTTCTCGGGGGGAGACCAAGGCGAGGCGAGGCAGGGCGGCCAGATGTCGCTTCAGACGTGCGAAGGCTTCCTCGCATTCCGCCATCCATTTGAAGTTCTTCGGATTCTTCAGAGCCCGGAAGAAGGGGGGGCATCGGTCGCCCGACCGGGACAGGAACCGAGACAGGGCGGTGAGCCTCCCATTGAGGCACTAGAGGCTCTTGAGCATCCGGGGTGCTTGCATGTCAATGATGGCTCGGACCTTCTCGGGGTTCGCTTTGATTCCCCTTCCATGCACGATGAACCCGAGGAACTTGCCAGAGCTGACACCGAAGGCGCATTTAGTAGGGTTGAGGCGCATGCCGTACTTCCTCAGTGTGGCAAATGTCTCGGCCAGGTCCGTCAGATGGGTCAGGCCCGTTCGACTCTTCACGATCATGTCATCAACATATATTTCCATGTTTCTTCCTATCTGAGGAGCGAACATCTTATTCATGGTTCTCTGATAGGTAGCTCTGGCGTTCTTTAATCCGAACGGCATAACCTTATAGAAATAGATCCCCTGGCTGGTGAGGAAAGCCATGTGTTCCTGGTCCTCGGGCACCATCCGGATCTGGTTGTAGCCGGAGAAGGCATCCATAAACAAAAAACGAGCATGTCCGGCGGTGGCATCGACCAACTGGTTGATCCTCGGAAGGGGGTAGCAATCCTTTGGACATGCATGGTTGAGATCGGTGTAGTCAATGCACATCCTCCAACTCCCATTGGATTTCTTAACGAGGACTACATTTGACAACCATCGTGGGTATTTGACCTCCTCGATGAAGTCTGTCGCCAGGAGTCGTTCCACCTCCTCTTGGACAGCCAGCTGCCACTCGGGAGCAAGTCGCCGAGGCTTCTGCTTCACTGGTCGGGCATTAGGGGAGATGCACAACTAGTGCTAGGATACCTTAGGGTCGATGCCCGGCATATCGGCTAGTGACCAGGTGAAGACATCGGCATTCTCTTTGAGAAGGTTGATAAGTTGAGTCTGCTCCTGCTCCAGGAGCTCCGAGCTGACTTTGATCATCCGATCGGGATGACTCTCCTGTAGAGGCACGTCGATGGTGGGCTTTGTCAGCTCGGGACACTGGGTTGGCTTCTTCGCCTCCCGGGGGTCTGCCAGTGAATGGTCGGACCTTCCCCTCTTGTGCAAGGAAACCTCCGTCAGATAACATTGTCTGGAGTCACGGGGGATTCCCTAGACTTCACTGACTCCAGCACGGGTCAGGAACTTTGTGGTTCGGCGGTAAGTCGAGACGACTGCCTTGAATTTATTAAGGGTAGATCTGTTAGGGATCGAGCGGCACTAAGAGGGGGGGGTGAATTAGTGCAGCGGATTAAAAGCGTACTCTTGAAACTGATTTTGCGAAAACTCACTTTCGTAGGAAGATCTCGATTTGAAGAAAGAGAGCTTGAAAGTAATTGCTTGCTTAAGGGAAATAAGTATGAACTAAATAACTTGCAGCAAGGTAAAGAAATACTTCAAGAATGTAAGCACTCACACATTCATGGACACAAGGATGTATAGTGGTTCGGTCCAAATGACCTACATCCACTCTTGAAGCCTTTACGATGAGGCTCCACTCTTCCACTAGCAATCTCTTTGAAGGGGAAGGATCAAACACCCCTTTACAA
The DNA here is from genome assembly GCA_023547065.1 of Musa troglodytarum. Taxonomy (NCBI): domain Eukaryota; kingdom Viridiplantae; phylum Streptophyta; class Magnoliopsida; order Zingiberales; family Musaceae; genus Musa; species Musa troglodytarum. The sequence goes on from CP097510.1 coordinate 71,555,296, forward strand.
CCCTTTACAAGATGTTCACACTTGTACAAGATCTCTCAAGAAAGGGAAGAAGGTGAACACTAGCAAAAGCAAGACTTTACAACACACTTCAAGAACTCAAGACTTAGACTTTTTGCTCAAAAGGGTTCCTTTCAGGGAAAGGAGGGGTATCTATAGATCCAAAGTGGATACAAATTGGGCTCCAAATTTCAAATAAATTTGGAGTTCCAATGTTTTTGGTGGTCGAGGCGTCAGACGCGCTTGATCGACGACAGGCGGTGATGCCTTTACCAAAGCGGTTCCACCGCCCGCTACAGAGCTGGGAGCGTGCTACCGTGCAGGTTCCACCGCCTAGCTACAGTAGCGGCTACAGTACCGCCAGAGCATGCTACAGAACATACTACGACGTGCCAAGAGCATGCACATTGGTTCGGTTTGGGCCAAAATTTTGGTCCAAACTCATCCTAATCAAGGCCCAATGGGCCTCCACTTGGGTTATCTAATTCTAACCCAAAATACGTGCTATGTACGAATTTTAAAGACGTTTCCTACGCTTATTACAAAGTCCGCAGTCAAGTCTTCTTCGAGCTCGACGAACTTCCGGCGGTCTTCCGACGATCCCTCGGAAACCATCTTGCGGACTCCCGGCAAGCTCTCGGACTCCACGATGATTTTGGCGAGTTCCCCCGAGCTTCTTTGGTAAGCTTCGATCTTTCTTGTCAAGCTCCGCGAACTTCCGACGAACCTCCCAGCTTCCAAAACCCTTCGCAAGCTCCCTACTTGTTCTCGGCCAGCCGCAGCACTCAATGAATCTTCAGGCCCACAAACTCTCGAACTCCCAACGATCCATCGTGACTGACTTCGCCCTTGATTTCGCTTTACGCCTTCATCCCTTTCGAGTTACTCCTGCACAAACAAACTCGATATCCATGGCGCAACTCCGCACTTCTTGGCCCGATGCCCGGCGTAAGCCTCGCCGATAGTCGACCAACCTCGCTCGACACCCAATATCCTGATCGATAGTATACCTGCGTAACTCAACACGCAGTTAGACAACAAATCACACTCAATTAGTTTCATCATCAAAATCCGAGATTCAACAAGATCGCCCCAAAATTGAATTGTAGGCAGTAGGTAGGTCGACTACCAAAAAAGTCGCCATCACCGTCTTTGTCTTCGGCGCATCCTCGAGACTCAAGGGTAGCATGATTGCCCCTAACGGTGAAACCGAATCTCCGATGAACCCAGTGAACGTCGAGTCATCGGCTCCATGGTGTCCCTGGACAACCCGAGCTTCTGGAAGGCATCCAGGTAGAGTATGTAGGTGGAGCTTCCCGTGTCGATCATAATCCTCTTCACTTGTGTGTTGGCCATCCTAGTGGAAATCACCAACACGTCGTTGTGCTTGGGTTGCTCAAGCCGCTCGGCCGGAAATGTGATTTCCGGCTCGAGGGCGCGTCTGAGCTCCTCGGTCGTAGCGGCGCGGGCATATGCCTTTCGCCCGGACGTGTTGACTCCCCCAAACGTCGGGCCGCCGGTGATCACATCTATGCATCGCTCGATGGGCCCCTCAGGGCGAGGGGACGACTCCTCATTCTGCCAGAGATACCGGTCCAAGTGTCCCCTACGAATTAGCTCCTCGATCCGTCGCTTCAGCTCGCAACATTCCTCGGTATCATGTCCATGCTGCCAGTGGAAGCGACAGTACCGAGTCCGGTCCGCTAGGTCCCGAATCTCAATAGTGAAATGATTCACAAAGTGGGCGAGAGATTCGCGCTCCTTTTGATTCAATCCGAGGAGGAGGGCGACAGAGGGCTTCGGCCGAGTGTGCACCAGGAAGTGGAGCTCAAACTCTCTGGCCAGCTGATCGAAAACGACGATTGTCTTGCCTTTTAGAGCGTTATACCATGCGCGGGCCGGCCCCCTTAAAGTCGTGGGGAACGCCCGGCACATCAGGGCGTCAGCGGTCCCATACAATGCCATCTGGGCTCGAAAGGCAGCAACGTGTTCCGCCGGATCAGTGGCACCATCGTACGCATCAATAGATGGAAGTCAAAAGTTCAGGGGCACCAGTTTCTCCTGTATTTCTGTAACGAACGGGGACCCCCGGCAGGGGTCCTCCTTCTGCTCCTCTTTCGATTTACGAATCTCCCTTTATACTTTGTCTAGTCGCTGACTGACGAAGCGGAGTTGGGCTCGGAAGTAGTCAGCCGAGTCCGAAGATACCACCTCGGGCTCGAATCGACCGTCGGGGATTCCCGTAGCTCGTTCTCTACCTAGAACCGGTCGGGCCGACAGCGAGGCGGGGAAGACTGAGGGCGTCATGTAAGCTTGAGCGGGGGGCTCGGGCTGTTGGCGCTGTTGGACCTCTAGCGGGTTCGCCGGCCGAGAAAGGAGCGGGACGAGGGTCTACACCATCTCTATAATGGCTCGGACCTGGTGAGTTAGGTCTTGGAAGGCTTTGGCAGTCACGAGCGGCGGGATGGCCGAGGCGCCATCGGGCGGAAGCAAACTCGGGTCGTTGAACAACCGCCAATAATGTTCCAAGGTTGTGGCGGGGTCGTCCGCCCTCGGTTCGTCTTGATTAGTCGGGTGATCCCCCGACATTCGGGCCCTCCTTCTAGCGCTAAACTGATGGGGTATTCAACTTTACGCCGTGGCCTCGGGACCAAAGCAGCCTGGTTCGGGTCTGAACGTGCAGGGATCCTTCGGTCCGGGCTCCAAGCCGGCTGGGACGATGAAGGGGTAGCATTCACCGGTCGAGGGGGGAGGCTTTTGGCGGCGTTCGATGCCAGGTGCCCCACCTTCATTCCTGCAAGAAAAGGTCGGGTCGGGGGGAGCTCCGCCCGACCCCTCTGATGATCAAGTTAGATCAGATCACCTTGAAAGGATCTCTCCTCTTTTCTGAGTGCTCCCTCCTCACCTTGAAAGGATCTACCTGGGTTTTTATGGGCTGGACTGCTCCCCCCGGCTGTAGTTGTGATGCTACATCTCTAATCGCGTCTGATAGCATGCCGAGGACCTGCCCCCCCTACTGGATGGTGACGTGCCTCGACGGCTGTGCGGCCTGTGCGGAACGGGTGGCGTCACTTCTATCGGTCAACATAGGCTACAGCTGGATGCGATGGAGACAAAATACATCATCCAGATGCAAGCGGTATGGGCTGATGTCACGTTCCATTTATTACCCGCATCAACAATATACTAGCAAGAATTACAACATTCAATCATAGTAAGTTTTTAAGGATGTCTAAGCAGAGCAATTCATCACTTGCTTCTTGAGATGTGTAAGTTTACACTTTATTTCTCACGATAGGCAAGATAGCACTTTGTTTCTTCTCTCTTGAGAAGTGCACTTTAGTTTTGACTTGCAAGCTAGTAATTTTTGCAAAATTTACATCACTTTAAACATGTATGCTAACAAGTTAAAGATATGTAACATGTATGCAATTTCTAACAAGTTAAAAGTCCATAAATCATTTCGACAAATCTCCTTTTTTTTAGCAAATAAGGAAAAGAGTTCTTATGAGATAAAGAATCTTGAAGAATCATAAGCATTAAGTATCGACACATAAAGATCATGATTCACTTTGATATATATCTTCTTTATAAATAGTACAAGAAATTCAAGAGATCAAATTGGAGATCTTGATTCATAAGAAAAACCTCAAGTAACAAATGTCGAGAAATCAAGATCATGAATTGGATTGTTTTCCTCTTTAGTAAATGAAAAAGAAAAAATCATAGAGGAAAAAGATTTTGATTTCCATATCTCAAGTCAATAAAAAAAAAGAAGATTCATGATTCGCTTGAAACAAAAGATCTCATTCAAATCAATTCGTCAATGTGAAACTCATAATCAAAATTACTTTCGAGATTTATAGAATGTCATAAATAGATTTATTAACACCATCAAAATCTCTTTCATAATTCATGAGATTTATAAAGTGTCATAAATGAGATCATTAATCTCGATAAGCTAAAAATGCATTTTCTTTGAAGTGTTTCAATTTAAGTGATTTGCTTCTTATAATCATGCTTTTGCCTTTAATAAAAATAAGTATTAACGTTCAAGAGTGAAAGGCAAACTTCGTTATAAAAATGATTAAGACCAAAAACATATAACACATTAGTCTAAGACATAAGATTCACTCATCATGCATAGTTTTAAAATATAAATTCATCAAGCATGATACGAGCTTTTGTTATTTTTATTTCATCATTATCAAGGATGATTTCATAAGGTATCTTCAAATTTTTGTTCAAAAGCCATGTATCATCAAATAAATCTGAAATTACTATCAAAATCTTTCATTCAGGAATTTATTAAGAGCAACATAGATTGATTACATTTAAGCATACTCGAGTCTTTTTGTATAAAAGATGTATGTCAAGTTTATAATCGAAACATAAGTTTTGTTATCAAGACAAAAAATATGACACGTCATCAAGAAAAAAAATTCATCATAAAGATCATTGAGACCAAAAACATAAAACATGTGACATCTTCCAATAGTGATTCGATTCAAGAGATTCATAACATGCATAGATGTGTATCATCTTTTAAACTAAAAACCAATACGAAAAGCTTACATGGAATTTAACTTGTTAGGTGTACATGCATTATCATGTAATTATCATACATAATGTTCCATACATCATTCAAAATTTGAAATCATAACATGCATGAAACTTTAATATCATCATCATATTTCTTTATCATAAAAACATATAATTTCATGATCAAATTTTTAATTTTTCAAAAATGATAGAAAGAGAAGCATGATATTGTTTCAAAAAATTATTTCCTACAAACTAAATTAATCAATTCATGAAAAAATCAAGTAATCTCATAATAAGGTAAAAGCACCTTAGGTGAGTTACTTACCTTGTTGTCAAAAGCTGTCAAGGCACGGTTCGTCACTTCGTCACTTGATTTTTCTTTGCTCGCTTTCTTTTTCTTCATTTTTTGTGTACTCATCCTTAGAGCATTCCGACTTCTTGCATTCAAAGCAATAGTTAGTGTTCTTTTTAGGTTCATTTGAGTTTCTCAATTCTTGTTTAATGAACTTATTAAATTTAATAGTGAAGAGTCCAAGGTCATCATCGTCATTATCACTTGAGTTATCACTCAAGTGGTACTCTTTTGTTCGAAGTTTCAAACCCTTCTTATTCTTTGGAAGGTGATTCATATGTTCATCATGTTCAACAAGAGTCATTTCATAGGTTATTAAAGACTCGATTAGTTCTTCAAGATAATAATAGTTTAAGTTTTTAGACTCTTGTATAGCCATTACTTTTGGATCCCACTTTTTGGAAGGGATCTTAAAATCTTATTAATGAGTTCAAAATCTAAAAAAGATTTACCAAGAGCTTTTAGACTATTGACAACATCCGTGAAATGGGTGTACATGTCACCAATAGTCTCGCTTGGTGCCATTCGAAAAAGCTTAAAATCATGCATTATAAGATTTACTTTCGAGTCTTTGACTCTACTAGTGCCTTCGTGGGTGATTTCAAGTGTGTGCAAAATATCAAAAGCCATTACACAAGTAGAAACATAATTAAATTCAGTTTTGTCCAAAGCGCAAAATAAGGCATTCATAACCTTTGCATTTAAAGAAAATAATTTTTTCTCAAGTTCATTCCATTCGGACCTAGGTTTAGGAGTTTGAAAACCATTTTTGACAATGTTCCATAAATCTAAATCCAAGGAAAGTAAGAAATCTCTCATTCGAGTTTTCCAATAAGTGTAATCCAACCCGTTAAATAAGGGAGGACGAACGAGAGAAAAACCCTCTTAAAATTCGAAACGAATCATTTCTCTTAGGTGTAAATACAAATGAGAAATAGTGAGCTTTAATACAAACTATTAGGATCAGTTCGGCACTAAGAGGGGGGAGGTGAATTAGTGCAGTGGTAAAATATGATAAGTTCATACGATTTCAAAAAATCTTGTACGATAAAAATCATTTTGATGAAAGCTATATTGGAAACATGTTAAGCTTGAAAGGATTCGTAAGTGAAAGAAAAGGATCCAAGTGATTACAATAAGGTAAAGGGTTTATAGAAATATAAACAGTAAAAAAGTAAATGCAAACCTGATTTTTATAGTGGTTCAGTCATTCGACCTACGTCCACTCCCGATTCCTCTTCGCTTGAGGCTACCAACTTCCACTAGTAGTCTCCCTTCCAACGGGCGAAGACTAACTCTCTTATAATTCAATTCTCCTTTTATAAGTTCAGGAGTCAACCTTTACAAGACCTCTCACCCCTCTCTTAGACTAGATCACACTTAAGGCTTAGAGGGAAGATTTTAACACTATTACAGTAGAGTTTTTCCTTTTTCTTTCTTCATTTTTCTGTGTCACTCAACCATGGATAGGAGCCCAAATTTGAATCACCCAGATTTCAAGGGTACTAGCGGTTCCACCACCAGTGTTGGGCGGTACCATAGCCCAGGCTTTCTACCATTGTCAGTGTACTAGGCAATACCACCGCCCAGCCAACGGTACCATCGCCCAAGTACACTAATACTATGTGGTACCACTATCCAATCTGGGCGATACCACCACCTAGACAACCTGGGAGACCGAGCCCTGGGCGGTACCATTGCCCCAGTTTGGCGTGCCACCGCTAGATAGGGTTTAGCAACCCTGTTTGGGCCTTGAGTCTGGCCCAAACCTATTCGAGTACGGGCCAATTGGCTCCTAATTGGGTTGGCTCAATTATAACCTAATATGACCTAATCTTACTTTGATCTAGATAATTATTATTACAACATAAATCAAATTATTGCCCGACACGTCATTAACCCATCGATGCTTCGTCCGATTCTTTGGCACATCGTCCTCTCTTGCGGCCTATTACCCAATCAACAGTTGACCTCCGTAACTCTGATCTCCTTGGTGCAACTCTACTCTTCTTTGCCCGATGCTTGATTTCTTTATCCAAAGCCTTCTGCCGATCATCAACCGGACCTCCGGTTCAATGTCCAATCTCCTGATGTGTTCTCCTCCTACATAATGCTAATTCTTCCAGCGTCAATTGTCTAATCCTGATCGAGAGTAGACTTGCATGACTCAAAATATAATTAAATAATCAAAATATAATCAATTAGTTTCATCATTAAAATCCGAGATTCAACATTCTCTATTAACCTAGGGCAGTAATACCACCTAGAACTATAGTACCCTTTTTGAAAAACTTATATTATAAAATATCAAAAAATAAAAATAAATTAGAGAAAATGATACTAAAAATATTACAATTATGTTATGATTGTTATAGAAAAGTTTCAATAGATTTTTAAAAAATGACTATAATTACACTCACATAACACTCAGATTATACTTATATTATACTCGATCACAAATTCAATCTCACACATCCTTTATATAGAAAATTTAATACCCTAAAATCAGAAAAAAAGATACTAAATATACTATGATCATGTTAGAATAGTTTTGGAAAAGTTTGGATAGGTGTGAAGATAATTCAATGATTTACATTGAGTTATACTCGAGTTACATTTAATCATAGATTCAATATAAAAATTTTCTATTTCGATAATTATGTTGAATCTCGGATTTTGATGATGAAACTAATTGTGTGTGATTTGTGGTCAACTGCGTTTTGAGTTACGCAGGTCTACTATCGATCAGGATTAGACAGTTAACGCTGGAGGAATTGACGTTGTGCCGGAGGTGATCACGTCAGGATATTGGATGTCGAGCCAGAGGTTCAGTCAACTATCGACAAGAGGTTTCGTACATCGGGCATCGGGCCAAGAAGTACGGAATTGCGCCATGGATATCGAGGTTGTGGAGGTCAACCGTCGATTGGGCAACAAGTCGCTAGAGAGGACGATGTGCCGAAGGATCGGACGAAGCATCGACCAATGACGTGTCGGGCAACTGAATGTCAATTCACGTTGTAATAACTATCTAGATTGAAGTAGAGTGTTTGTTGTTTGTGTGCAGGAGTAACTACGAAAGGGATGAAGACGTAAAGCGAAACCAAGGGCCGAAGTCAAGTGCGATGGATCATTGGGAGTTCGAGAGTTTGACAGAAGTCCAAGATTCTTGGGAGGCGCGAACCACCGAGAACGAGTAAGGAGCATACCGAAGGGTTTTTGGAAGTTCGCCGGAAGGTTTGTCGGAAGTTCACGGAGCTTGCCAAGAAAGATCGGAGCTTGCCAAAGGAGCTCGGAGAAACTCGCCAAAATCATCGTGGAGTCCGAGAGCTTGCCGGGAGTCCACAGGATGGTTTCCAAGGGATCGTCGGAAGACCGCCGGAAGTTCGCCGGAAGCTCGACGAAAGAAGACTTGACTTGCAAACTTTGTAATAGCTTAGGAATGTCTTTAATTTCATAGTTAGCACATCAATTTGGGTTAGGATTAGGGGTTAATCCTTTAACCCAAGTATGGGCCCATTGGGCCTTGTTCGGAATCGGTTTGGGCCAAGTTTTTGGCCCAAACCAAATTAGATTTGTGCTGGGCAGTGGAGCCCAGTAGCCAATGTGCCCAGCAGCATGTGTGCATGCATGCATGCATGCTGGGTTACGTGCATGCATGCTGGGTGGTTGCACCGCCAGCAGCTGTGTGCTGGGGTGGTACCATCGCCCAATAGCTACTGGCTGGGGCGATAGCACCGCCAAAGAGCACCAAAGAAGACCAGAAAGATGCATGCATGCTACGTGCATGCCGTCAGAGCTGTGAGCATCAGAATCTGCATCGTAGTCCCGATCGTAGCCCGGCAGAGAGCTGCCAGCACCGCTGGTCGGCGATAGCACCGTGCATCGCCAGCTCGAAAACCAGCGGTAGCACCGCCGCTAAGGCGGTAGCATCGCTGGTGTGTCATCACAGATCGACAAGATCAAAAAATTCAAAAGATTCAAATTTTTGTCTCCAAGTTTAGACTCCAAATTTGAATCACTTTGAGGCTTATAAATACCCCTTCTTTCTCAGCTGAAAGTAGAACCCTTTTGAGAAGTTAGAATCTTAGTTTTAAGTCTTGAAAAGTCTTATTCTTGCTAAGTGTTCACCTCATTCTTCTTGTGAAATCTTGTAAGAGTGTGAACCACTTGTAAAGGGTTGTAAGAGGGGTATTTGATCCTTTCCCTTCAAAGGAGTTGGTAGTGGAAGAAGGGAGCCTCATCGGAGAAGGCTTCGGAAGTGGATGTAGGTCACTTTAACTGAACCACTATACATCGCTGCGTCTTAATTGTGTGAGTGTTTAAATTTCTGTTTTATCTCTTTACTTTACTGCAAGCCTTTACTTTACTTACTCCACTTCCTTTTCATCTTCGTACGCATGCTTTAAAGTGAAAACGTAATCTTTTCGGGTTCAATCGAAACGTTGCTTTCATCGTATGAAGTTTTCGAAGTTTATTTTAAATCGCTAAAAAATCTATCGTTTTATCCGTTGCACTAATTCACCCCTCCCCCTCTTAGTGCCGCTCGATCCCTAACAATTGGTATCAGAGCCATATTCTTTCTCTTTCGGATTTACACCCGTGAGAAATGGCTCTAAATGGTTTTCAAGAGGGCTTTTCGGTTTTTCGTCCACCGTTCTTTAACGGATCGGACTACACTTATTGGAAAACTCGAATGAGAGTTTTCATGCTTTCAATGGATTTGGATTTGTGGAACATCATCGAAAATGATTTTCAACCTTCCTCTAAACCGACAAACGAATGGTCGATTTTGGAGAAAAGGTCATTTTCTTTAAACGCAAAGGCTATGAATGCCTTATTTTGCGCTTTGAACAAGAACGAGTTCAATCGGATTTCTATGTGCGAAACGGCTTTTGACATTTGGCAAAATCTTGAAATCACGCATGAGGGAACTAGTAGAGTTAAAGACTCGAAAGTAAACCTCTTGTTGCATGATTTTGAGCTCTTCCAAATGACACTGCTTAATCTATCGACGACATGTACCCCCGCTTCACGGATGTCGTCAATAGCTTGAAAAGTCTTGGTAAAAGTTTTTCAGATTTTGAACTCACTAACAAGATCTTAAGATCTCTTTCAAAATGGTAGGATCCTAAAATAACGGCGATTCAAGAATCAAAGGATCTAAATAATTATTCTATTAATGAACTCATTGGGTCTTTAAAGACCTATGAAATGGAACATGATGAATATGATGAACATGATGAACACATGAACCACCTTCTAAAGAACAAGAAGGTTTTTAAACTCCGAACTAAGATATGCCACTTGAGTGCTGACTCAAGTGATGAGGAGATTAAAGAGGAGTTTGAACCTATAACCGATCCCAATAAGTTCATTAAACAAAAATCTAAAAACGACAATGAACTTGAAAGGAGGAAGAGACCAATGACAAAGAAGAAGACTCACCAAGAAGAATCAAGAAAAGAAGATGCAAACTATGCTTTAATGGACTTCGACAATGAGGTAAGTAACTTAACTTCCTTGAATTATTTTGAAATTACTTGATGATTTCCATGAATGCTTAACTTAGTTAGTAGGAATTTTTTTTATGCTTTTCTTATGTTTTTAGAAATTAAAAAAATTCAAAATTATACTGTGCTTTTCTTTATAGTATTTTTGAAAATTAAAAATATGAATGACGATGGTAAGATTTGTGATAATGCTTAGGATTAAACCATGCTTGAGTATCTTGATGGTTTACATTGTCTCTAAACATGATGCTTGATGATTTTATATCATGCATGAGTTGTTGAAGTGATGTTGATCTAAAACTTCTATCTTGGATTAATGGGTCTTAATCTTTTTTTATGATGAAATTTTTAAATGATACATATCTTCATGAAATCAATTATAAAGACCTAACCCATAAATTTTTCCAAATGAAAGAAATGTGATTTTAATGTTGCCGTGTATTACATTTGGACTTGATGATTTTCATGATGAAAATTAATTTTCAGATTTATAAAATGATGCATGATTTTATCAAAAATTTGAGTATCGATCATCTTGTTATAACTAATGTAAGAAAGAATTAAAATGATTTTGATGATATTTTCGTTTTTGAATATGATGCATGACATTTTCATATGAAAAATTTGAACATTCTTATGAAAGATCAAATCACTTAAATTGAAACTCATAAAGATGAGAAAATGTATTATCATGATGTTTGATGCATATGATCTAGATTGATTTAATGACAAACTTATGTTTTGAATTTCAACAATGATGGGTTCTATATAAATGATTGAACATACATTATGAAATCATCATTGAAATGAAAATACTAAAAGATTGTTATCATGCTTAATGACTTTGTGATATCATATCTTGATGACAAACTCATGTTTTGGTCTTAAATTTGATACTCATCTTTTGAAATATGAGCACACTTGTTTGAAACAAAATGAAACACATTATCATGATAAGTTAAATCTTATGTCTTGAAACAATGTATTGTTTTGACAATTTTTATAATGAAGTTTGTCTTCCGGTTTTGAATATTTTGATTTGTCATATAAAGGCAAAAGACATACTTATATGAAACATAAAGAAATTATATTTACTATCTTATCGAGATTAATGATTTCATGATATCTTAAGAATCTCATAAATTATAGAAGTGATTTCGCTGAATTGATTATGATTTGATAATTTAAACTTTTCTCTCATGTTTCAATACTACTTTGTATGCTTCATGACTTGTTGATTGAAATAACGATGTAGACTTTTGATGTATCAATTGTCATGATGGCTAGCATTTTGAATCTCGAAAATAATTACTTCTTTTTATCATTTACTAAAGAGGAAAATAATTCAAGTTTATATCATTTGTGAATCTCACAAACTATGGTAATGATTTTGATGATTCGAACTTGAATGAGCTTTGTCATAATCCAAGTCTTGATATTTTGATATTTGATACTTGGAATTCTTATACATGAATCTAGTTACTCTTTATGCTATATTTTTTCAAATGGATCATGAGCCTTGATGTCATATATTTAATGATCCTAGAAGTGATATGATTTCGTTGCCTTGTGTGGTAAATTGAATATTTGATTTTCTGTATGATAAATTATGAATCATGACTTGATCTATGAGATTGATATGCTTTTATATATCATGATTCTTGGTTGTATGATATTTATCTTGAATTAAAAAATTGATAAATATGAATTTTGATCATGCTAAAAAGAAAATTATGAATCATGAATGATATCTTTTGGTTGTGATCCTTGTTGAATTTATATATTGATATCCGTCATGATATGATTTCTTTGCATTGTTGTCTTATTTGCATCTTGTAATGATTGAACAATTGATGTATATTTTTATTGATGCAAACTTTTAATTGATATGAAAAATGGCTTGTATAATGATTGAAATTTTTAGCCATTTAGTCCTCCCTTCTTTTTGACAAAAATAAAGGGGGAGAAGAATTATTGCTAGCTTATGTATTGCAAAGAAAAATTTTGCTATCTAGAACATGCAAAGGAAGCAATGAAAGTGCAACTTGCATATCTCAAAAAGCAAGTAAAAATTACCTTCATTGCCCATCCTTGAAACTTGCTATGATTGAATGGTATGATTGGATGTTGTAATGTAAAGCTATGCAAAAATGTTGTATGATATGATTGATAGCTAGTATGTTGTAAAAACTTACATATCTTTTAAACTAGCTATGATGCAACTTCTCCTTTTTGTTGATGACATAGGGGGAGAAGTAGATTGATGACTTCATGCATTGATTGAATATTTTATATATTTACATGATGGTTTGTTATTTTCTCACTACATAAATGAATGTTGCTTGGATTTGGGATAATCCAAGTGTTCTATTAATGGCATATTGATAGGGGGAGTTTGTGTTAAACTCCGGGGAGTTTTGGTTAACTCCGTCAGTCATCAATTAGTTGTCATCATCAAAAAAGGGGAGATTGTTGAATCTCAGATTTTGATGATAAAACTAATTATGTGTGATTTGTGGTCTAACTATGTTTTGAGTTACGCAGGTCTACTATCGATCAGGATTAGACAGTTGACGCTGGAGGAATTGACGTTGCACCGGAGGTGATCACGTCAGGATATTGGATGTCGAGCCGGAGGTTCGGTCGACTATCGGCAGGAGGCTTCGTACGTCGGGCATCAGGCCAAGAAGTATGGAATTGCGCCATGGATATCGAGGTTGCGGAGGTCAACCGTCGATTGGGCAACAAGCCGCTAGAGAGGACGATTTGCCGAAGGATCGGACGAAGCGTCGACCAATGACGTGCCGGGAAACTGAATGTCAATTCGCGTTGTAATAACTGTTTAGATTGAAGTAGAGTGTTTGTTGTTTGTGTGCAGGAGTAACTACGAAAGGGATGAAGACGTAAAGCGAAACCAAGGGCCGAAGTCAAGTGCGATGGATCGTTGGGAGTTCGAGAGTTTGACGGAAGTCCGAAGATTCGTGGGAGTGCCGCCGGAACCAGAGAACGAGTAGGAGCTTGTCGAAGGGTTTTGGAAGTTCGGAAGGTTTGTCGGAAGTTCACGAGCTTGCCAAGAAAGATCGGAGCTTGCCAAAGGAGCTCGGAGAAACTTCGTCAAAATCATCGTGGAGTCCGAGAGCTTGCCGGAGTCCACGGATGGTTTCGAGGATCGAAGATCGGAAGTTCACTAAGCTCGACGAAAGAAGACTTGACTTGCAAACTTTGTAATAGCTTAGGAATGTCTTTAATTTCATAGTTAGCACATCAATTTGGGTTAGGATTAGTTAATCTTTAACAAGTATGGGCCCATTGGGCCTTGGAATCGGTTTGGGCCATGTTTTGGCCCAAACCAAATGTAGATTTTCTGGGCGGTGGAGCCCAAGAGCCAATGTGCCCAGCAAGCATGTGTGCATGCATGCATGCATGCTGGTTACGTGCATGCATGCTGGTTGCACCGCCACAGATGTGTGCCGCTACGCATGCATCGGGCGATGAACGAATTTGTTGGTCGGGCGTAGCACCGCTACTGTGTCGGTAGCACCGCCAACATGTGTGGGCGTAGCACCACCCAATAGCTGTGTGGGCGGTAGCATCGCCACTTAATTAGCACCGCCAAGAGCACCAAAGAAGACTAGAATGATGCATGCATGCTACAATGGCATTTGGATTTGCATCAGAACGAGTACTATAGTCCGAGTACTGTAACCTGGGTACTATAGTCCGGGTACTATAGCCCGGTACTTTAGTCAGGCAGTAGCACCGCCTGGCTAAAGTGCAAAATAAGGCTATGAATGCCTTATTTTGCACTTTGAACAAGAACGAGTTCAATCAGATTTCTATGTGCGAAACGGCTTTTGACATTTGGCGAACTCTTGAAATCACGCATGAGGGAACTAGTAGAGTTAAAGACTCATAAGTAAACCTCTTGTTGCATGATTTTGAGCTCTTCCAAATGACACCAAGCGAATCTATCGACGACATGTACACCCGCTTCATGGATGTCGTCAATAGCTTGAAAAGTCTTGGTAAAAGTTTTTCAGATTTTGAACTCACTAACAAGATCTTAAGATCCCTTTCAAAATGGTGGGATCCTAAAATAACAGTGATTCAAGAATCAAAAGATCTAAATAATTATTCTATTAATGAACTCATTGGGTCTTTAAAGACCTATGAAATGGAACATGATGAATATGATGAACATGATGAACACATGAACCACCTTCTAAAGAACAAGAAGGTTTTTGAACTCCGAACTATGATATGCCACTTGAGTGATGACTCAAGTGATGAGGACATTGAAGAGGACTTTGAACCTTTAATCGATCTCAATAAGTTCATTAAATAAAAATCTAAAATCAATAATAAACTTGAACAGAGAAAGAGACCAACGAAGAAGAAGAAGACTCACCAAGAAGAATCAAGGAAAGAAGAAGCAAACTACGCTTTAATAGGCTTCAACAATGAGTTAAGTAACTTAACTTCCTTGAATTATTTTGAAATTACTTGATGATTTCCATGAATGCTTAACTTAGTTAGTAGGAATTTTTTTATGCTTTTCTTATGTTTTTAGAAATTAAAAAAATTCGAAATTATACTATGCTTTTCTTTATAGTATTTTTGAAAAGTAAAAATATGAATAACGATTGTAAGATTTGTGATAATGCTTAGGATTAAACCATGCTTGAGTATCTTGATGGTTTACATTGTCTCTAAACATGATGCTTGATGATTTTATATCATGCATGAGTTGTTGAAGTGATGTTGATCTAAAAACTTCTATCTTGGATTAATGGGTCTTAACCTTTTTTTTATGATGAAATTTTTAAATGATACATATCTTCATGAAATTAATTATAAAGACCTAACCCATAAATTTTTCCAAATGAAAGAAATGTGATTTTAATGTTGCCGTGTATTACATTTGGACTTGATGATTTTCATGACGAAATTATTTTTCAGATTTATAAAATGATGCATGATTTTGCCAAAAATTTGAGCATCGATCATCTTGTTATAACTAATGTAAGAAAGAATTAAAATGATTTTGACGATATTTTCGTTTTTGAATATGATGCATGACATTTTCACATGAAAAATTTGAACATTCTTATGGAAGATCAAATCACTTAAATTGAAACTCATAAAGATGAGAAAATGTATTATCATGATGTTTGATGAATATGATCTTGATGGATTTAATGACAAACTTATGTTTTGAATTTCTACAATGATGGGTTCCATATAAATGTTTGAACATACATTATGAAATCATCATTGAAATGAAAATACTAAAAGTTTATTATCATGCTTCATGACTTTGTGATATCATATCTTGATGACAAACTCATGTTTTGGTCTTAAATTTGATACTCATCTTTTGAAATATGAGCACACTTGTTTGAAACAAAATGAAACACATTATCATGATAAGTTAAATCTCATGTCTTGAAACAATGTATTGTTTTGACAATTTTTATAATGAAGTTTGTCTTCCGGTTTTGAATATTTTGATTTGGCATATAAAGGCAAAAGACATACTTATATGAAACATAAAGAAATTATATTTACTATCTTATCGAGATTAATGATTTCATGATATCTTAAGAATCTCATAAATTATAGAAGTGATTTGGATGAATTGATTATGATTTGATAATTTGAACTTTTCTCTCATGTTTCAATACTACTTTGTATGCTTCATGACTTGTTGATTGAAATAATGATGTAGACTTTTGATGTATCACTTGTCATGATGGCTAGCATTTTGAATCTCAAAATAATTACTTCTTTTATCATTTACTAAAGAGGAAAATAATTCAAGTTTATATCATTTGTGAATCTCACAAACTATGGTAATGATTTTGATGATTCGAACTTGAATGAGCTTTGTCATAATCTAAGTCTTGATATTTTGATATTTGATACTTGGAATTCTTATACATGAATCTAGTTACTCTTTGTGCTATATTTTTTCAAATGGATCATGAACCTTGATGTCATATATTTCATGATCCTAGAAATGATATGATTTCTTTGCCTTGTGTGGTAAATTGAATATTTGATTTTCTTTATGATAAATTATGAATCATGACTTGATCTATGAGATTGATATGCTTTTATATATCATGATTCTTAGTTGTATGATATTTATCTTGAATTAAAAAATTGATAAATATGAATTTTGTTCTTGCTAAAAAGAAAATTATGAATCATGAATGATATCTTTTGGTTGTGACCCTTGTTGAATTTATATATTGATATCCATCATGACATGATTTCTTTGCATTGTTGTCTTATTTGCATCTTGTAATGATTGAACAATTGATGTATATTTTTATTGATGCAAACTTTTAATTGATATGAAAAATGGCTTGTATAATGATTGAAATTTTTAGCCATTTAGTCCTCCCTTCTTTTTGACAAAAACAAAGGGGGAGAAGAATTATTGCTAGCTTATGTATTGCAAAGAAAAATTTTGCTAGCTAGAACATGCAAAGGAAGCAAAGAAAGTGCAACTTGCACATCTCAAGAAGCAAGTAAAAATTACCATCATTGCTCATCCTTGGAACTTGCTATGATTGAATGGTATGATTGGATGTTGTAATGCAAAGCTATGCAAAAATGTTGTATGATATGATTGATAGCTAGTATGTTGTAAAAACTTGCATATCTTTTAAACTAGCTATGATGCAACTTCTCCTTTTTGTTGATGACATAGGGGGAGAAGTAGATTGATGACTTCATGCATTGATTGAATATTTTATATATTTGCATGATGGTTTGTTGTTTTCTCACTATATAAATGAATGTTGCTTGGATTTGGGATAATCCAAGTGTTCTATCAATGACATATTGATAGGGGGAGTTTGTGTTAAACTCCGGGGAGTTTTGGTTAACTCCGTCAGTCATCAATTAGTTGTCATCATCAAAAAGGGGGAGATTGTTGAATCTCGGATTTTGATGATGAAACTAATTGTGTGTGATTTGTGATCTAACTGCGTTTTGAGTTACGCAGGTCTACTATCGATCAGGATTAGACAGTTGACGCTGGAGGAATTAACGTTGCGCCGGAGGTGATCACGTCAGGATATTGGATGTCGAGCCGGAGGTTCGGTCGACTATCGGCAGGAGGCTTCGTACGTCGGGCATCGGGCCAAGAAGTATGGAATTGCGTCATGGATATCGAGGTTGCGGAGGTCAACCGTCGATTAGATAACAAGCCGCTAGAGAGGACGATGTGCCGAAGGATCGGACGAAGCGTCGACTAATGACGTGCCGGGCAACTGAATGTCAATTTACGTTGTAATAACTATCTAGATTGAAGTAGAGTATTTGTTGTTTGTGTGCAGGAGTAACTACGAAAGGGATAAAGACGTAAAGCGAAACCAAGTGCCGAAGTCAAGTGCGATGGATCGTTGGGAGTTCGAGAGTTTGACGGAAGTCCGAAGATTTGTTGGGAGTGCTGCCGGAACCAGCCGAGAATGAGTAGGGAGCTTGCCGAATGGTTTTTAGAAGCTCGTCGGAATGTTTGTCGGAAGTTCACGAAGCTTGCCAAGAAAGATCGAAGCTTGCCAAAGGAGCTTGGAGAAACTCGCCAAAATCATCGTGGAGTCAGAGCTTGGGAGTCCGCAGGATGGTTTCCGAGGGATCGTCGGAAGACCGTCGGAAGTTCGCCGGAAGCTCGATGGAAGAAGACTTGACTTGCAAACTTTGTAATAGCTTAGGAATGTCTTTAATTTCGTAGTTAGCACATCAATTTGGGTTAGGATTAGAGGTTAATCCTTTAACCCAAGTATGGGCTCATTGAGCCTTGTTCGGAATCGATTTGGGCCATGTTTTTGACCCAAACCAAATGTAGATTTGTGTTGGGCGGTGGAGCGCAGCAGCCAATGTGCCCAGCAACATGTATGCTGGGCTACGTGTATGATTGCTGGGTAGTTGCACCGCCAGCAGCATGCATGCTACGTGCATGCATGCTGGGCAGTAGCACCACCCAGCAGTTATGTGCTGAGGCGGTAGCACCGCCCAATAGCTGGCCGGGTCAAGCGTAGCACGCCAGAAGACCAAAGAAGCATGCATGCATGCGCGTGCATCTTGTAGCCCGTACTATAACCCGAGTCGTAGTCCGTGAGCGGTTGTAGCTGGCGATAGCACCGCTGGCGGGCGATAGCATCCGTGCTACCGCCACAGCTGAAAACGTGCGTAGCACCTGGTGTGTCGATCACAGAGCGTGACATCAAATTCAAAAGATTCAAACTTTTGGCTCTAAGTTTAGGCTCCAAATTTGAATCACTTTGAGGCTTATAAATACCCCTTCTTTCTCAGCTAAAAGTAGAACCCTTTTGAGAAGTTAGAATCTTAGTTTTAAGTCTTGAAAAGTCTTATTCTTGCTAAGTGTTCACCTTATTCTTCTTGTGAAATCTTGTAAGAGTGTGAACCACTTATAAAGGGTTGTAAGAGAGGTATTTGATCCTTCCCCTTCAAAGGATTTGGTAGTGGAAGAAGGGAGCCTCATCGGAGAAGGCTTCGGAAGTGGATGTAGGTCACTTTGACCGAACCACTATACATCTCTGCATCTTAATTGTGTGAGTGTTTAAATTTCTGTTTTATCTCTTTACTTTGCTGCAAGCCTTTACTTTACTTACTCCACTTCCTTTTCATCTTCGTACGCATGCTTTAAAGTTAAAACGTAATCTTTCCGGGTTCAAACGAAACGTTGCTTTCATCGTATGAAGTTTTCGAAGCTTATTTTAAATTGCTAAAAAATCTATCGTTTTATCCGCTGCATTAATTCACACCCCCCCCTCTTAGTGTCGCTCGATCCCTAACAAATTAATGACCTTAAAATCAGAAAATAAAAATAAAAAAGGATATTAAACATGTTAGGATCATATTACGATAGTTTTTGGAAAAGTTTAGAGATAATTCAATGATTTACACTTAAGTTATACTTGAGTTATACTCGAGTTATACTTAATTACAAATTCAATATAAAAATCTCCTATTTCAATAGTTAATAACACTAAAATAAAAATTCAAAAATGATACTAAATATGCTAAGATCATGTTATGATAGTTTTGGAGAAGTTTGGATAGATTTAGAGATAATTTAATGATTTACACTTGAATCACACTCAAACATAGAGTTAATGCAAAAATCTTGTATTTTGACAATTAAATACTCAAAGATTAGAAATAAAAATAGAAAAATGATGTTAAATATGTTAGGATTATGTTATGATAATTTTGAAAAAAGTTTGTATATATATATATATGTATATATATAATATTATATATAATGTTATATATATATATATATATACACATATATATATATATATATATATATGTATATATGTATACATACATATACATATGTGTATATATTTATATTGTTAGGACCGAATCGGTACTAAGAGGAGGGAGGGGAGGGGGGGGGGTGGTGGTGGGGGGAAGAAGAGAATTAGTACTTTCATAAACTTTCATCAATTTGAAAAAACTTTGTTCGATCAAACCCATATCGAAAATGCGTTTAACTTAAAAATGTTCGTAAGAGCAGTGAGCAAGTAAATTAGTTTATAATATGACTGAAAAGCATAAACAAAAATATAAACTGATTTATAGTGGTTTGGTCATCTCGACTTATGACCACTCCCGATTCCTCTTTACTTGAAACCATCGGCTTTCACTAATGATCTTCTTTCAATGAGCGAAGATCAACTATCCTTACAACTTTTATCTCCTTTTCATAGGTTTAGGAGAGAACCTTTTTACCCATCTTTTATAGGTATTCTCTCATACACCTCCCTTAGGACTATCTCTAATCTTTAGAAGGGATTCTATACTTTAAAAGAGTTTACAATCTTAGAATCATAGAGTTTCTATTCTACTTTCTTGCTTACTCAAGTAGGAAAGAGTGGAGTATATATAGATCCCAAATAGCTTCAAAAAGAGCCAAAAATTTAAACACCCCTAAATTTTGGGGTACTGGTAGTACCATCGCTTGTGCTGGGTGATACCGCTGCCTGCAGCAATAACAACTGGTGGTACCACCGCCCAATCTGGGTAGTACCACCACCTACCAATCTAACACTAGGTGGTACCATTGCCCAATATAGGCTGTACCACCGCCTGTAGCTTGACAACACGAGAGATCATGTTTTCCAATTCATAGGTAGTTCCATCGCTAGTCTGGCGATGCCACCGCCTGACCCAACTTTTGGGTCACTGAATGGGCCTCCCAATAGGCCCAAATAAACCCTAACTTAGGCTCAATGGTCCCCTAATTAAGTTAATATGATTATACCAAAAACTAACTCAATTATATCCTAAACTACTTCGATTAAGACACAATTGATTATAACCATTAATCCTATGTTATCCAGCATGTCATTAGTTCATTTGGCACTTTGTCTTAACCTTCGGTGCCTCATCCTTTCCTTCAATGTATTGCCCAATCAATATGTTGACTTCCCATACTATCTAATCTCCATGACGTAATGTTTGATCCTTCTAGCCCGATGCCCAAACTCATGGCACGAAGTCTTTCTACCAGCACGTCGACCAATCTTCTGACATGTTCCACTCTAGCCCAATGTCCGATTCTTCCTACTTCAATCAGTTTTGCCTCTTCTTAATCAAAGTTAGTCGTATGTCACTCATACACATATTAGATCATAACTTTATCAATTGATTTCATCATCAAAATCCGAGATTTAACAAACTCTCCCTTTTTGATGATGACAACCAATTGATAACGAAGTTTAACTAAACTCCCCCTATTTATATGTCATATTGAAAGAAACTTTGAATTCAAAAAATCATGAGTATTGAAAGAACTAATTGATCATATCATTGCATATATCGTAAAATCATGAGTATTGCATGCATCATTATTATAAACATAATTTTGAGTCATCAAGGTATAACATGCATAAAATTTCAAACTATAATTACTTTGGGCATAATATGCATGATACCAAAATATTAACATTTTCAAACCATCATTACTTCAAATCATCATGCATAATTTCAAAATATAAAATTATCAAGCATGATTAAAAAATATTTATATTTTTAAAATATTCATCATTATTTATAACTCATTCATCATTACTTCTCCCCTTTGTCATCAACAAAAAAGAGAAAAGTGCAAGCTATTAATTCTTGCTTCTCTTTTGAGATATGTAAGTTTGCAAATTATTTGCTTCCTTTGCGATATGCAAGCTTGTAAGTTTTTTGCTTCCTTCAAGATTTGCAAGCTAGCAATATTTTTACTTCCTTTGAAATTTGCAAGCTGACAAATTTTTTTTTTTTTGCTTCCTTTGAGATTTGCAAGCTAGCAATTTTTTTTTTTTTTGCTTCCTTTAAGATTTGCAAGCTAGCATTTTCTTTTTTTTTGCTTCCTTTGAGATTTGTAAACTAGTAATTTTTTTGCTTCCTTTGATATTTACAAGCTAACAATTTTTTTTTTGCTTCCTTTGAGATTTGCAAGCTAGCAATTTTTGCTTTTCTTTTGCGATATGCAAGCTAGCAAGAAATTTTCCCCCTTTGTCATTGTCAAAAAGAAAGGAATAATACAATGTTGTAATTCTTTTCCCATTATATCAATTTTCAAATCATGACAAATAATAAAGATAAATTTATATCAAGAGTGATCAATTTGATAATGGGGTATAGATATCATAAACACAAAAGAGTCATATGAAATAAACAAATCTCAAGTTATGAATATCGAAAGATCATGACTCATTTTGATAAGTCTTCTTTTTAGTAAAAAAGAAGAATCATATGAGAATAAATCATAAGTGATCATGATTTATATAAAGAAAATCTCAAGTTATAAATATTGAGAAATCAATATTATGATTTGGGTAATGCTTCTCTTTAGTAAATAGCAAATAGAATCACTGGAGATTAAATAAGAGATCTTAATTCATAAAAAAAAATCTTAAGTATCAAATGAAAGATTTGAATAAAACTTATTCAAATTCAATTTGTCAAATCATCAAAATCACTTTCAAGAGATTCAAAATAACATAAATAGATTCATCAATCTCTTATTAAAAACTTGATAAGATAGAGAAATTTTTAAGAAAAATGCATTCCCTTTTTAGTTTCAATTTACGTGATTGATTTCCTACAAGAATGCCCTAATCTTTTTATGCCCAATCCATGCATCATCATTTAAAACAAAAAAATAAGTTTCGTCATGACAAATATCAATAGTATAACACATTGAAACATCTTTAATCAAAGATTTGTTACTAATAATTTTACTTCTAATGATCTTTTCTTTATTATTATTGTTTTGGCTAGTAAGCTTTATTAAGTATTTTGGATCTCCAATCATATGCCTTGAGCATCCATTATCAAGATATTAATTTTTACTCTTAGCTCTTATTTGAAAACATTTTTACAAGAATGATAGGTTTGTTTTAGGTACCCATTTAACTTTGGGTCCCTCATGATTCAATCTATCTATCTTGATTTTTGGCGTCAAGTTAAATATGGTTCCTTTAGGAACCCAAATTAATTTATGAGAGCTATATTTTTTAAATAAATATTTATAAGTAAAATGACCATATTTTTCATAAAAATTACATTTATCTCTAAGTGAAAATATAATGTGGTTCCTTTAACGAAGATAGTTGGCTTTTGTTGAGTATTACTCAAAAGCCAATTCCTTCTTTTCTACAAATATGATCCTTACCGGCAAAAATCATGTTTAAAGATTTATTTTTAATTTTAAAATTTTCTAGTGTTTCTTGTAATAGTATATTTTTCTTTTTAAATGATTCTAATTCTTCACATTGAGTACATGAGTTTAACATACAATTGTCATGCTCATTTTTTAATTTTTTAAATTCACTAGAAAGAGAAGTATGATCCTTTTTAAATAATTTATATTTTTTATCAATTAATTTAAATTTATTAAATAAATCATGAAAAGCACTAATAATTCATTATATGGTAAAGGGGTTTCGATAGAGTCACATACCTCATCATTAAAAGCTATCAATACGTTTGTCACATTATCTTCATTAGTTTGTTCCTCATCTTCGGATGCACTCGATTCATTCCAAGTCGCCTTGAGTGCTTTCCTTTTTTTTTAGCAACTTCTTCTTCAATTTTGTATACTCATCTTTAGAGTGCCCTAGTTTCTTGCCTTCATAGCAAGTTGTTGTGTCCTTTTTTAGTTTATTTTTATTTTTAGATTCTTATTTTATAAATTTTTTAAATTTTATTATGAAAAATTCAAAGTCATCATCATCACTTAAGCTTTCGTTCGAGTGGTCTTCCTTTGTTCTAAGTGTCAAATCCTTTTTATTTTTTGGAAGGTTATTCTTATGTTCGTCGTGTGCCAAATAAGTCATTTCATATGTCATCAATAAACCGATGAGTTCTTCCAATGAAAAATTATTTAAGTCCTTTACCTCTTGTATTGTAGTTACTTTTGGATTCTAGCTCTTTGAAAGGGATTTTAGAATCTTGTTTATAAGTTCAAGATTAGAAAAATATTTGCTAAGAGCTTTCAAACCATTGATAATATTCGTAAAATGGGTGTACATGTCATTAATGGTTTCGCTTGGCTTCATTTTAAATAATTCAAAACTATGCATCAAAAGATTTATCTTAGATTCTTTTACTTTACTTATGCCTTCATGTGTTATTTTGAGTGTATGTCAAATGTCATGTGCAGTTTCATATATAGAAACACGATTAAACTCATTTTTATCTAAAGTACAAAACAAAACATTCATAGCGTTGGCATTTAATGAAAATAATTTTTTTTTTCAAAGTCATTTTATTCATTCATAGTTTTATAGGATGTTTGAAAAATAAGTTCAATGACATTTTATTAATTAAAATTCATAGAAAGCAAGAAAACCCTCATTCATGTTTTTTAATACGTGTAGTCCGTCTCATTTAACATAGGAGGATGAATAATAGAGTGATCCTATAGATTGCTGATAAAAGCCATTTAGTCTCTCTTGAGTATTAAACCGATAGAAAGAAACTATCTCTGCTACCAACTGTTAGGACCGAATCGACACTAAGAGAGGGGGGGGGTGAATTAGTGCTTTTGTAAACTTCATCGATTTAAAAAATTTTCATTCGATCAGACTCGTATCAAAAATGTATTTAACTTAAAAATGTTCATAAGAGCAGTAAACAAATAAATCAGTTTGTAATATGAATGAAAAAGTATAAACAAAAATATAAATCGATTTATAGTGGTTCGGTCGTATCGACCTACATCCACTCCCAATTCCTCTTCACTCGAGACCACTAGCTTTCACTAATGATCTACTTTTAATGGGCAAAGATCAACTACTATTACAACACTTTCTCCTTTTTATAGGTTTAGAAGAGAACCTTTTCACCCCTCTTTTACAAGTATTCCCTCAAACACCTCCCTTAGGACTATCTCTAAGCTTTAGGAGAAAGGACTCTATACTTTAAAAGAGTTTACAAATTTAGAATCAAAGAGTTTATGTTCTACTTTCTTGCTTACCCAAGCAAGAAAGTGTGGGTTATTTATAGACCCTAAATGGCTTCAAAAATAGAGTCAAAAATTCAAACACCCCGAGATTTCGGAATACTCACAGTACCACCACTTGTGTTAGGTAGTATCACCACCTATAGTACTGACAATTGGCAGTACCATCGCTTGCTAGTATGACACTGGGCGATTTCATTGCCCATAGCTTGACAACATGGGTGACCGTGTTATCTAACTCATAAGTAGTTCCACCACTAGTTTGGCGATGCCACCACCTGACCCAACTTTTGAGTCACTGAATAGGCCTCCTAATAAGCCTAAATCAACCCTAACTTAGGCCCAATGGGCCTCTAATTAAGTTAGCATGATTATACCAAAAACTAACTCAATTACAACCTAAACTACTTCGATCAAGATATAATTGATTACAAGCATGATCCTATATTGTCCAGTATGTCATTAGTTCATCCGGTGCTTCATCTAAACCTTCAACGCATCATCCTCTCCTTCGACGTATTACCCAATCAACATATTGACTTTCCACAACATCCAATCTCCTTAGCGCAAAGTCTGATCCTTCTGGCCTGATGCCCAAATTCATGGCATAAAGCCCTTCTTTCAGTATGTTAATTAATCTTTTGACATGTTACACTCCAGCCCAATATCTGATTCTTCCTACTTCAATCAATTTGCCTCTACTTGATCGAAGCTAGTCTTGCATCACTCAAACACATATTATGTTGAATCTCGGATTTTGATGATGAAACCAATTGATTGTATTTAAGATCTAATATATGTTTTAAGTGATCTAAGGCTACTTTCGATCAAGATTAGACAATTGAAGTAGGATGGATCAATGTTGTGCCGAAGGAGTATGTTGGGAAATCCAAGGGGGCGACATCTTATGCGCAATGGAAGAACATAAAACAAAACTCCTAGATTTCTACGAAAGAGTTCCATCCGATGATAATATTTTAGATCCACTGACCAAGCCATTGTCTCAAATTATCTTTAAGCATCATAGGGGCTTGATGGGGATCAGACACGTAGATGATTGGCTTTAGGTCAAGTGGGAGATTGCTAGTCATATATGCCATATAAGCCAATCACTTGAGTAATGGCACTTGTGACTTGACATACACTCTTTCTTTTGCTTATTATTATTAGGCATTCTATCACTTTATCTTGCATGTTGTATTTATTGTGATGTCCTTGGATCTGTGCAATGGAAATCGGATCGTGATGAGATCACGATAATGAGACCAATTCACCATTAAACATAGACCCTAAATAATTTCGGTCATAGGTTACTTGAGAGGGACATCGAGATAACCGGATAAACTGGTGTGCTGTATACCCATCCATATGATGGAGGTGGCTAGTCTCATAACTACTCATATGGAGACACTAAGGATATAGTACAGGTGCTTATTAGAGAATGAGTTCACTTGTTGATCCACTTACAAAATATTGGATGGTTATTGATACCTCACATTAAACAACAATCTCATAGTCCCAATAGTGTATCTGGTACATAGACTTGAGACACCAAGGATGTCCTATATGAGTACTCTACTCTTTGATACCGGACTTATAGGTTTGGAAGTTTCAGATCTAGTACAACTAGTTATTTGGAGTGGTAGCCAACCTTACGAGGACTATTAAGTGTTAATAGAGAATCATCCGCTCTCAGTATCATGAGAGAAATATCTCATGTATTCTTGCTCAAACAAATCCTTAGCTAAGGTTATTCGGATTGAGAGAGAAAGAGTTCTCCGGGTGAATCTGATTAGAACGAGACTTGAGGAGAGATTGTATGGGCTGGACAGCACCATGCCTGGTATAGGGTTTCTAGGATATTAGATAGATGAGGGAATATAGATACATAGTAATTGAGGATAGATAGGTCTAAAGGATTGAATTCCCTTGTATCGTTTAGGGACTACGGCATAGTGGCCTAGTATGTCCATAGTCGATGAGTCGAGTGAATTATTATGGAAATAAAAATTCACTGAGCCAGAAGGAGTTCTGACAGGCATGACTCACGGCCAGCTCGATATTGGGCCTAGAGGGTCACATCAATAAGTTAGGGGCTCCAACGGATATCTCATATCCAAACCTCTACTCGTTGCGACACCTACCATATGTGTATGACCCTCTAGGCCCAATATCGAGCTAGCCATGAGTCATACCTGTCAAAACTCCTTTTGACTCGGTGAATTATTATCTCCATAATAATTCACTCGACTCATCGACTGCAGACATACTATGCCACTACGCCGTAGTCTTCAAACAATGCAAGGGAATCTAATCGTTTGGATCTATCTATCCTCAGTTATAATGTATCTATAGTACCTCATACATCTAATATCTCAGAGACCCTATACCGGGCATGGTGCTGTCAAGCCCATATGGTCTCTCCTCGAGTCTCGCTCTAATCAGATTCTTCCAGAGAACTCTTTTTCTCTCAATCTGAATAACCTTGGCCAAGGATTTGTTTGACCAAGAATACATGAGATATTCCTCTCATGATACCGAGAGTGGATGATCCTCTATTGACACTCAATAGCCCTCATAAGGTTGGCTACCACTTCCAATAACCAACTATACTAGATTTAGAACTTTCAAATCTATAAGTCCGGTATCAAAGAGTGGAGTACTCATACAAGACATCCTTGGTATCTCAAGTCTAAGGATCAGATACACTATTAGGACTACGGAATCGTTGTCTGACATGAGATATCAATAACCATCCAGCGTTTCGTAAGCGGATCAATCAGTGAACTCATTCTCCAATGAGCACCTATATTGTATCCTTAGTATCGCCACACGAGTAGCTATGAGACCAGCCACCTCCATCATATGGATGGGTATACAGTACACTAGTCTATCCGGTTATTTCGATGTCCCTCTCGAGTAATCTATGACCGGGATTATTTAGGGTCTATATTTAAAAGTGAATCGGTCTTATTATCGTGATCTCATCACGTTCTGATTCCCATTGTACAGATCCAAAGACATCACAATAAATGTAACACATAAGATATAGTGATAGAATGCATAATAATAATAAGCCAAAGAAAGAGTGCATGTCAAGTCACAAGTGTCATTACTCATGTGATTGGCTTGTAGGGCACATATGACTAGCAATCTCCCACTTAACCTAAAGCCAATCACCTACGTGTCTGATCCCCATCAGGCCCCTGTGATGCTCAAAGACAATTAAAGATAATGACTTGGTCAATGGATCTGCAATGTTATCTTCGGATGGAACTCTTTCCACTACTACATCTCTTCTGGCCACGATCTCTCTAATAAGTTGGAACCTCTTTAGAATACTTTTGATTAGACCCGGGTCTCCTTATTTGAGTAATCGCCCCATAATTATTGTAATATCAGGGAATCAACTCCTCACTACTCGACATGACTCTTAAATCTGTGATGAACTACTTCATTCAGACTCCATCCTTTGCTGCCTCTACCGTAGTCATGTATTTCACCTCTATAGTCGAGTCAGCAGTAGTATCTTATTTGGAACTCTTCCAGCATACTGCTCCTCCATTCAAGGTGAACACATACCTTAAATTAGACTTACTATTATCGACATCGGTCTGAAAGCTTGAGTCTATGTAGCCCTCAACCTTGAGGCTACTACTTTCATATATCAGTAAAAGATCCTTAGTCCTTCTCAAGTACTTAAGGATACATTTTATGGCTTTCTAGTGCTCCAAGCTTAGATCCACTTGATACTTGCTCGTGACACTCAAAGCATATGCTATATCAGGCCTGGTATATAGCATAGCATACATGATAGACCCTATCATTGAGACATATGGTATCCTATCCAAATGTGCCCTTTCTTCAGGAGTCTTTGGGGACATACTCCTAGAAAGTGATATTCCATGTCTTATTGGTATGAAACCTCTCTCAGAATTTTCATGTCAAACCTTTTACAATGGTGTCTATATACTTGGACTGGGACAAGCAAAGCATCATCTTGGATCTATCTCTATAGATCCATATCCCTATACGCAGGATGTTTCCCCTAAGTCCTTCATGGAGAAGTGCCTAGATAGTCAAGCCTTTACTATGGAGAGTATTCTTATATCATTCCCAATGATCAGGATGTCATCTATATATAATATCAAAAAAGTGATAGTGCTTCAACTTACCTTCCTGTACACACAAGGCTCACCATCATTCTTAATAAAGTCATAAGAACTGATCGCCTCATCAAATCTTATGTTCCAACTTTGGGAAGCTTATTTT
Organism: Musa troglodytarum; assembly: GCA_023547065.1. Taxonomy (NCBI): domain Eukaryota; kingdom Viridiplantae; phylum Streptophyta; class Magnoliopsida; order Zingiberales; family Musaceae; genus Musa; species Musa troglodytarum. The sequence continues at coordinate 71,584,478 of CP097510.1, forward strand.
AGTCTATAGATGGACCTAAGCAACTTGCACACATATCTGGGTTATATCTGAACACGAATCCCTCAAGTTGTATCATATACACCTCCTCCTCAAGGTTATTATTGAGGAATATAATTTTGACGTCCATCTGTCATATCTCATAATCATAGTGTGCTACAATAACTAATAGAATTCGAATAGATTTTAGCATGGCTATAGGTGAGAAAGTTTCATCATAGTCAATACCTTGCCTTTGACGATACCCCTGAGCCACTAGCCTTGCTTTATAGGTCTTTATCTTTCCATCTACTCCAATATTCTTTTTGAAGATCCACTTGTAGCCAATGGGTACGATACCCTTGGGTGCAACAATCAGATTCCAAATCTTGTTGGAGTATATGGAATCTATTTATGAGTTCATGGCTTCTTGCCATTTCCCAAAGTCTATACTCATAATAGCCTCCTCGTAGGTCTGAGGATCGATATCCACAACATTCTCTCTTCTGATGTCTCATATATCTCTCAGGAGGATAGGATACTCTACCGGACCTACGTAAAGTTGGAACTTGTGTGCTAGGTACCTGAACAGATTCTGGCTATGGAATGGTTCTTATGCTAGGTTCATCAACCTCGCTCAAATCTATCATACTCCCATTGTCTCCACCAAGAATGTGTCCCTTCTCAAGGAATACTAATCTCTTGGCTACAATGACCTTTTGGTCCTCAGAGTGACAAAAGTAATACCCACAAGTTTTCTTGGGGTATCTCACAAACTTGTAGCATTCCATCTTGGATTCAAACTTATCGGGGTTATGTCTCTTGACGTGGGCAGGGCACCCCCAAATCTTAATAACCTATCAGGCTACTTCTTATTCCATATCTCATATGGAGTAGACACTACTGACTTAGTTGGAATTCTGTTCAAAAGGTAAGTTGTGGTCTCTAGGGCATATCCCCAGAATGAGATGGGTAGGTCAGTGAAACTCATCATAGAATGCACCATGTCTAACAGTGTGCGATTCCTCTTTTTTGATACACCATTAAGCTATAGTGTATAAGGAGGTGTCCACTAGGATAAAATCCCATGGTCTTTGAGGAACTTGGTAAACTCTGTACTCAAGTACTCACCTCTTCGATCTGATCGAAGAGTTTTAATACTCTTTCTAGTTTGGTTCTTCACTTCATTCTTATGTTCCTTGAATTTCTCAAAAGCCTCAGACTTATATTTCATCAAGCACACATGTTCGTATCTTGAGAAATCATCAATGAAAGTAATGAAGTAGGAGTAACCACCTATGACATAAGTCAACATGGGACCACATACATCACTATGTATGAGTTCTAGCAACTTAGTAGCTCTCTCTTCAGTTCTACTAAATGGAGAGTTGGTCATCTTTCCCTAGAGGTAAGGTTTGCAGGTAGCATATGGCTTATAGTCGAATGGATCTAGATATCCATTCTTCAGCAACTTTTGAATCATTCCCTCATAGATGTGACCTAGCCTACAATGTCACAGATATGCATTATTTACCTCTTCTCATTTTCTCTTTAATTCACTTACACTCATGATGTGTGGAGTTGTATCTAGCATAAATAAACCATTATGTAACGTTCCTCTCGTACTAATCTCATCATCTAATGCTATTGAACAACCATTGTTCTCAAAAACTAATTTATATCCATAAACTATCAAACATGAAATAGAAATAATATTTTTGATAATAAAAGGAATATAATAGCATGCATCTAATATAATAATAGCTCCACCAGGCAGATATAGGGTGACTTTGCCAATAGCCACTATAGCAACCTTTGCTCCATTGCCCGTCTTAAGGTCCATCTTGCCTCTCTTCAATCTCCTAGGTCCTACCAGAACCTACAATGAATTATAGATATAATAAGCACTCCTAGTATCCTATACCCATGTGTTATCATAAGATTCTGACAAATGGAGATTGATCATGAATGTACTTGAAGCTTTTCCAAGCTTCTGTTTCACCCTCTCTGCAAGTTACTCTTTGTAGTTCCTTTTCCAGTACCCATCTTTGCCGTAGTGAAAGCACTGGTCTTTATCCTTTGTTGGGTCTTTCTTGACAGCCTTTGCCTTACCCATTTTGCCCTTGCCCTTGCCCTTCTTAAGGGACTTCTCAGCCTTCCTTTTCTTTATGGTCTCACCAACATAGAGAACTGGCTTCTCTTTCTTGATGGTGCTCTCAGCTTCTCTTAACATATTGAGGAGCTTTGGGAGGGTCACCTCAAGCTTGTTCATATTAAAATTCATCATAAACTGAGAAAAGGAATATGGTAGGGACTGAAGCACAAGATCCACACACAAGTTATCATCTAGTACCATTCCTAGACCTATGAGTTTCTCGATCCACTTAATAATCTTAAGGATATGGTTCTGAACTTGTGTCCCCTCAATCATCCTGGTACGGAAAAGACTCTTCGATATCTCATATCGCTGAGTTCTTCTCTATTCCTCAAACAGTTTATGAAGATGCAAGAGTATAGAATTGGCATCCATATTTTCATGTTGTCTCTATAACTCAATAGTCATAGAGGCCAACATATAATACTAAGCAAGAGTGGAATCATTTATGTACTTCACATAACCAGCGATCTCATTCTCTCTTGCCCCTTCATCGGGCATAGGGATCACTGTATCAAGGACGTACATGATTTTCTCCATCGTGAGAATGATTCACATATTGCGAAGCCAATCCGTATAATTTGGACCAGTGAGGCGGTTGGCATCAAGTATGCCACGTAAAGGATTTGAAAGTGATATTTTTTTGAAATTAAAGATGTAGTAGAAATAAATAACATGTAGACTTTACAAAAATTAAACAGTTAAGATAAGGACTTCTATCTTAATCTATTCTTACTAATTTTTCGTGAGACGCTTAACACCCTTCGGTATATGAATCGGAGACCCCCGGTAGATCTCTAGTGGGGATCGGGATCCAATTGGCATCTTAGTGTAACCTCGAAAGACTTGACCAATCACACTAAGCCCAAAAGGTAGGCAACTCTTGCCGATCACAACTCTTTGTGATTCCCGTCCAGTTCGGCCTCTGAACCACTATAGCCTCGAGGGACTCGACCAACTATGATGTTCGGTTAAGTCATTACCATCGTTACATGATGAGTTTGATTCGATGATATACCCTCGAGGGACTCGACCAAGCATACCATATCCTCAGGTCACCAGTGACATCTCTATGTCATAGATAAGATAGCAAATCACAATATAGGGAGTCTCGAGGGACTCGACTAACTCAACCTACACTAGGAATCGGTTCTTACTTATAATGATAGAAGGCCATATAGGTCAATCTAATTGCCTTACGTTTACTGACTTAATATTATTAATAAAGGAGATTTTTGATTTGGTCTCCTAATATAATATGTCACACACATACATATTTAATATATATCTACATCGCATGTAAATATATATACATATCTAGTATGTGTATAACCAATCACACATCACATGAGTAATCACACTAGATAATTATGGACCACATCCTAATGTGATCAAGCCTGAGCTAATGGACCTAATCATTCACATCAAGATCTATGTGTGCCTCGGTGCATCTCTATGCCTTGTGATCGTCCATCTTGCTCCATCGGTTCCGTCGGCATCTCAACGCATCTCCATGCGTCGGATCGTTCATCTCGACCTCGTGGGTCCTACTCCCACTACACCTCCTCATGTAATTACAATATAATTACAAACATGCAGGCTCAATAATAAATGAGAAAAATAGAGGCTTACAGGCCCCAATAATAATAATCACATGTACACACATCACATCACACGGTCCATGATCATCTGTCCACATCATACATCACATGTACATGTTATTATATAGGACTACTAGATAAATAATAATAGTTAATTAAATATTTTAATTAACTAATATTTTTCTGAAAATAGGGATATATAGGAAATTTTTAAAATTCTAAAGGGCATTTTGGTCATTCGATAAAAGGGACAAAATTAGAATTTTAGAAATTCCTAGGGGCAAAATTATCTTTTGGTTTATAGCATTCTAGTTGCCGCGTTGCGACCACCGCCACCCTGTTGGCGACAGCCTCTACGTGGGGGGCGTGTGTGGGGGGGCGAGTGCACGCGCGGCCATGCATCGCACTTGCACATGGACGACTTGCCTGTGGGTGCTACCGCCATAGCAGGTGGGCACAACGCCCGCAAGAGCCACCCCTGCAGGCGACTCTTTGCACTTACGGGCAAGCCGCCTGTAAGCGGGCACCACTCATTCCTCACGGGCAGGCTGCCTTCCTGTAGTCTATAGGTTGCCGATGTTGCTTGTTGCAGCCTTGGTCGTGGCTGCACTATGAGTGCAGCAATAATTGCTGCCCTTCCTCGCCTTTTGTGCCAATAATTTTGATGATAAATGTTATTCTAAATCACAACACATGTAGTTAAAATCTGATCTTCGCACGAACAACCTGGCTTTGATACCATTGTTGGGAAATCCAAGGGGGTGATCTCATGCGTAGCGGAAGAATATAAAACAAAACTCTTGGATTTCTATGAAAGGTTCCGTCGTTGTGCGAAGATTGGTGAGTCAAGACAAATTTATGAATTTGAAAACTACATATGTAAAAAGAAAGTACCTAAGGAGATCGTATATCCTCGAATCCATACAGAACTGTAGGACTGGATGAAGAAGTTCAAATATCCTCTTCTCTATCAATAATCCACACGGTAGGAACTGAAAGGATCTAAAAGGCACTAAGAGGGGGGGTGAATTAGTGCAGCAGATTAAAAATCGTACTCTTGAAACCGATTTTGCAAAAACACAAGTTCGTAGGAAGATTTCAATTTGGCGAAAGAGAACTTGAAAGTAATTGCTTACATAAAGGAAATAACTATGAACTAAACAACTTGCAGCCAAGTAATGAAATGATTCAAGAATGTAAACACTCACACATTCATGGACACAATGATGTATAGTGGTTCGGTCAAATGACCTACATCCACTCTTGAAGCCTTTACGATGAGGCTCCTCTCTTCCACTAGCAAATCCTTTGAAGGGGAAGGACCAAATACCCTTTTACAGCCCTTTACAAGAAGTTCACACTTGTACAAGATTTCTCAAGAAAAGAAGAAGGTGAACACTTAGCAAGAACAAGACTTTTCAACACTCTACAAAAGCTCAAGACTTAAAAATTTTTGCTCAAAAGGGTACCCTTTCAGCTAAGAAAGGGGGGGGGGGGAATTTATAGATCCAAAGTGGATTCAAAATTGGGCTCCAAATTTGAAATCAATTTGGAGTTCCAATGTTCAGTGGTCGGAGCGGTGCCACGCTTTGTCGATGTGATGCCACGCACGTCGATCTGTTGGCGACATACGGCGATGCCACCGCCCGGTGCGGTTCCGCGCTGCGTATCTGAGGCGGTGCTACCACTCCGGCTCGATTCCATCGCGTGCTGTATGGCGGTGCTACCGCTCGACGGCGATGCCACCCCCGCGCGTGGGCGGCAGCGGTTGGCACGCCCAATAAAACTAGAACCTAAAACATAACTCAACGTGATTTGATCCGACACTCTTCAAGTCAACTTTCGGCGAGCTTTACGGCGAGATTAAGCCTTCGATGCTTCCTCGGATTGCTTCGGTGGGCTCGGCATACTCGGATTGTATGGCGAGCTCAGCGAGTCTTGACTTGCTTCGAATCTTCGGTGAGTTCCGCGAACCTTCGGCGATCTTTGAGATGAACTTCCGAAAACATCGACAAGTCCACGATTCGATCTTGGATGGTTCGGCAACACTTCGAAAATCTCTCGGACTTAGATGAACTCTTGAACCCCCGACGGACTTGACCTCGGTAAATCACTTTATGTTTTCTTCCCATCATAGTTATTCCTGCACACTTATCTCGACAAAGTAGATTAGAACAAATATTTCACCAATTGACTTCATCATCAAAATCCGAGATTCAACAATCTCCCCCTTTTTGATGATGACAATCAATTGGTGATGGAGTTACTCTTAACTCCCCCTATCTATATGCCATAAAGAAAGAATTGCTTGAATTCAATTTTTGAATTCAACACAATAAATTAACTTCATGATGACAAAGTTGATGTTGGACAATAAGATGTCAAATAGGTATCAAAGATATCAATGAAGTATACATAATTAAAAACATGATATCAAGAACCTAAATAAGCATTTTAACTTGCAATAACTTGTAAAGCATGGAAAATGCATATAACATATGGCAATACACATATTATTTCTCCCCCTTTTCATCAACAAAAAGGAAATGAGGGATTCATATGTAACAATAAAGGATGGCCGAAAAATATCACAAATGTGGAAAAGGAAATCAATCAGAAAGCCGAAAATCATGTCACAGTGGCCAAGAAGATGTAATGAAGATAATACAACATATATGTCAACATACAACACAAGTTTACATCGTTCAAAAAGAAAATACTACAAGCTACTCCTCAGGAGGAATGCCAAGATGCCTATACATGTGATCGATCTTTAGGTTCATCTTTTTCCTTCAAAATTTCAATTTGCTGTAGTTTTACTTCATTTAACTCTCTCATGATCGGATCGTCAGAAGATGGAGCAGAAAATGTCACTGATGTAGCTGCAACAAAAGGATCAGGAGGAGGAGATTCATTTCCCCTAAGGACTGGTGTTTGGGATGGTCTCTTGGTGGGGAGGTATATCACATCTCTAGGTTGTCTAACCCTATTCCATGCTCGAATGTACACCTAAGTCTAAGTAGTTTAACGTCAATGATATTAAATCTCCACTTGTATTGCTTCTTCATTTAGTGGAATGCAAATATTATGGGCATGCAATAGTTTAGTTATTAAACCTCCATATGGTAACATTGATCCTTTAGAAAGGACCTCTATCATGTGTCCGAATTAGGTAACCAAAACAAAAATGTTGTCCGGTCATGATCCAATATAAGGTACCTAACTCTGAAACCGATCTCATCATGATGAAACTGCTTAGGAATGACAATGCTTACAAGAATGTGATGCAAAATCTTAGAGTTAAAAGGTAGTAAATGTTCACAACTCTTGGGGATTATACCTAAATTTGGGTTTGCAAACACAATTTCTAAAGCTTTCAGAGTGGGTGGCACCAATCGTGTCCATATCCCATTTTCCTCTAAAATAACATCCTAGTTCTTTTTCAACAATTCCAATTAATGAGCATATAGTATTATCACATATTTGGATCTCATTACCTAGAAGATAAGTTGACAAGCCATCATCATTCACAGTTAAATTAGCATAGAATAATTTAACTAAGTGTGGATAAATATGTTCAATAATTTGCAAAATGGGTAAGGCCTCTAAGTCTGCAAACCACATGATAGGTTCTAGGTTCCCTAATTGATTCAAATCAACATATTTTCCTTTATGAATGGGTCTAGAACCAAGTTCAGAAAATCTAAGGGAAGCTTCTTGTGATCTAAACAAGGATTGGTCAAATGAATCTACCTCCATCCTTTTCCTTTGTCTCTTGATGTTCTTTTAGGAGCCATTTCTATCTAGGATTGATCAATAATCAATTGAAGAAAGGAATTAAATTAGACAAGAAAAGGAAAGAGAAATAATTCTATTTTTACCTTAGATTGTTCCTTTGAGATGTAGGAAGCTTGAATCAAAGTAAGATCTCCTTCTTAGGCTTCTAGAGGGAAGAAATGATACCAAAATGATGCTTGGGAGAGTTTAGAGGAGTGTAGAGAAGTAAGGAAGAGTGTTCGGGCGGTTCTACCGCTGGCCCTAACTCACCCCGTATAAAAGGGGTGTTCGGGCGATACTGTTTCAAAGAGGTTCCACCACTGGATCGACTACCTGTGTGGTGCCACCACCAGATCTGGCGGTGCTATCAGGTAGCACAAAAAAATCCGTGATTTTATTTTTTTATTTAAAAAAATGGTCTTAGAGATGGGATGAAGTCAAAAGAATCAAATAAAACCATAATTAGAATGTGGAATCAAATCGATGAAAACCATAATGTGTGGAATGTGTGGAATCAAATCGATGAAAACCATAATTTCAAGGAAAGATATCATCAAATAGAGCTTACTCATTTGGACAGTTCAACATGCCTAATTCCCTTTTAATAAAATCAAATTGTTCCTCATTTAAAGGTTTCGTAAAAATGTCCGCTAATTGATGATTTGTATCAACAAATTCAAGGGTGACATCTCTACTACTTACATGATCACGTATAAAATGATGCCTAATGTCAATGTGCTTAGTTCGAGAGTATTGAATTGGATTTTTAGTTAGACAAATAGCACTCGTGTTATCACATTTTATAGGAATGTTTTTTAAGTAGATTCCATAGTTTTCTAGTGTATTTTTCATCCAGATAACCGTGGCATGATGCACTTGCAGCTATGTATTCACTTCTGCGTAAGATAGTGCAATCGAATTTTGTTTCTTGAAGTCCAAGAAACAAGTGCATGTCCTAGAAATTGGCATGTTCCGATGTGCTTTTTCTATCTATTTTACATCCACCTAAAGTCCGTGCATCAAAGATAAGCTTTCAAATCAAAATTGTCGATCTTGATACCATAATCCAAGATTAGGGGTCCCTTTAAGGTATCTAAGAATCCTCTTGACAGCTTTCAAGTGAGATAGCTTAGGATTAGCTTGGAATCTTGCACATAGCCCTACACTGAACATGATGTCAGGTCTGGTTACAGTGAGATAAAGCAGGCTACCTATCATGCCCCTATAAGTTTTTTGATCAAAACTTTCTCCATTTTCATCCATATCTAATATCTTTTGATCCATCCATGTTAAATCGTTTTAACAATTCCAATGTGTATTTTGATTGATTTAGAAATATACCATCACTTAGTTGCTTGATTTGTAGTCCTAAAAAGAAATTTAGTTCTCCCATTAGGCTCATCTCAAATTCATCACTCATATCCTTAGCAAATAATTCACATAGTGATTTATTACAAGACCCAAAAATAATATCATCAACATAAATTTGAACAATAAAATTATTTTCAAAATGTTTAATAAACAATGTAGTATCAACCTTGCCTTTAGTGAAATCATTTGAAATTAAAAAAGAACTAAGTCTCTCATACCAAGCCCTAGGGGCTTGTTTTAGACCATATAGAGCCTTAGTTAGCTTAAACACGTGGTTAGGAAATAGAGAGTTTTCAACCGGTGGTTGTTCGACATACACTTCGAAATAAAACCATTTAAGAATGCACTTTTGACATCCATTTGAAATAATTTGAAATCTTTACTACTAGCATAGGCAAGGAGCATCCTAATGGCTTCCAATCTTGCCACCGAGCGAAGGTCTCTTCATAATCGATACCTTCTTCTTGGTTGAAACCTTTGGCCACTAGTCTAGCCTTGTTTCTAACCACGATACCGTATTCATCTTGCTTGTTTCTAAAGACCCACTTAGTACCAATAACTAAGTGGTCATTAGGTCTAGGAACAAGCTTCCATACCTCATTCATCTCAAATTGATTCAATTCTTCTTGCATTGCGATAACCCATGAATCATCTTTCAGGGCATCAACAATGCATTTTGGTTCAACTTGAAAAAGAAAAGCGGCATGGGCACAAAAATTTTTGAAAGAAGAGTGAGTTTGAACCCCTTTCGATGCATCTCCTATAATTGGGCTCCAAATTTGAAATCAATTTGGAGTTATGATACAGTGGTCGAGGCGGTGCCGCGTGTCGATCTGTTGGTGACATGCGCCCGGCCAGCGGTTCCACCGCTGTATGTCTGAGGTGGTGCTACCGCTCGGCGGCGGTTCCACCGGCTGCGTGTCTGAGGCGTGCTACGCTCAGCGATGCCACCGCCCAGCTGGGCGGTTCAACGCGCCCCATTCGGACAAAGCCGAATGGGCCTGTTAAGTCCCAACTTGGCTCGATGAGGCCCGGTTGGCCCCCACTGAATTTAGGCAGGATTTTTTCCTAAATCCTTGCTCTACTCATGTGCAAACTACGAACCTAAAACATAACTCAACGTGATTTGATCCGACACTCTTCAAGTCAACTTCCGGCGAGCTTTACGGCGAGATTCCGGCAGCCTTCCGATGCTTCCCTCGGATTGCTTCCAGTGGGCTCCCAGCATACTCCGGATTGTATGGCGAGCTCAACGAGTCTTCGGTTGCTTTCGAATCTTCCGGTGAGTTTAGTGAACCTTCGGCGATCTTTGAGATGAACTTACGAAAACTTTGGCAAGTCCTGATTCGATCTTGGATGGTTCCGGCAACACTTCCGAAAATCTCTCGGACTTCCGATGAACTCTTGAACCCCCGACGGACTTGACCTCGGTAAATCACTTTATGTTTTCTTCCCATCGTAGTTATTCCTGCACACTTATCTCGACAAAGTAGATTAGAACAAATATTTCACCAATTGATTTCATCATCAAAATCCGAGATTCAACAGGAACTACAACGATGCTCCTCTCTTGGGGAGAGGAGAATAGAAGGTGGTTATCAAAAAATCCCAGCATACCTTTGGTTCCCTCCTATTTATTGAGGCCCCGTGTAAACCCTAATGGATCCTACCCTATTGGGTATTGGATCTCCATCCAATTACCCAAATCTCTTGGATTAGTGGGTCTCTACCCAACAGTCTCTTATTAGCTCTTATTGGATCTCATCTTAGGATCCAATAATTCAGGAGCTTAATGAATATCCAATAAGTTAGGGGCTCCGGCGAATATATCATATCTGAACCTCTACTCGTCGTGACACCTACCATATGTGTATGACCCTCTAGGCCCAATATCGAGCTGGCCATGAGTCATACCTGTCAAAACTCCTTTTGACTTAGTGAATTATTATCTCCATAATAATTCACTCGACTCATCGACTACGGACGTACTAGGCCACTATGCCGTAGTCCCTAGACGATATAGGGGAATCCAATCCTTTAGACCTATCTGTCCTCAATTACCATGTATCTATAATCCCTCATCTATCTAATATCCCAGAGATCCTATACTATGCATGGTGCTGTCAGGCCCATATGGTCTCTCCTTGAGTCTTACTCTAATTAGATTCTCCCATAGAACTCTTTCTTTCTCAATCTGAATAACTTTGGCCAAGGATTTGTTTGAGCAAGAATATATGGGATATTTCTCTCATGACACGGAGAGCGGATGATCCTCTATTGACACTAAATAGCTCTCGTAAGGTTAGTTACCACTCCTAATAACCAACTGTACTAGATCTGGAACTTCCAAACCTATAAGTCCGGTATCAAAGAGTGGAGTACTCATATAGGATATCATTGGTGTCTCAAGTCTAAGGACCAGATACACTACTGGGACTACGGAATCACTATTTGACATGAGGTATCAAAAACTATCCAGTATTCTGTAAGTGGATCAATCAGTGAACTCATTCTCTAATGAGCACTTATACTGTATCCTTAGTGTCTCCACACGAGTAGCTATGAGACCAACCACCTCCATTATATGGACGGATATATAGCACACCAATCTATCCGGTTATCTCGATGTCCCTCTCGAGTAACCTATAACCGAGATTATTTAGGATCTGTGTTTAAAGGTGAATCGGTCTCATTATCGTGATCTCATCACGATCTGATTCCCATTGCACAAATCCAAAGACATCACAATAAATGTAACACAAAAGATAAAGTGATATAATTGCTTACTACTCTGTTGCCCTCTTTCACTTACGAATCTTTTTAAGTTAAAGCACACTCGATATCGATTTTCATTGAATAAAATATTTTCATCATATGAAGTTTTTCGAAATCGACAATTTGAACTGCTGCACTAATTCACACCCCCCCCCTCTTAGTGTCGGACTCGATCCTAACATATTAGATCATAATTTCATTAATTGATTTCATCATCAAAATATGAGATTTCACATATATAGATATATTATACATATATATGTATATATATATATATTTATCTATATATATATATATGCATATATACATATACATATGTATATATATATACACACATATATATGTATATATGTATATATATATATATATATGCATATATACATATACATATGTATGTATATATACATATACATACATATGTATATATATATATATACACACATATATATGTATATATGTATATATACAAACACACACAAATATATATATATACACACATATATATATATATACATATATATGCATATATGTATACATATATATATGTATACATATGTATGTATATATATTTATATATAAATATGTATACATACATATGTATACATACATATATGTATGTATACATATGTATGTATACATATGTATGTATATATATATATGTATATATATATTTGTACATATATATCTATATATATGTATGTATGGATGTATGTATGTATGTATCTATCTATCTATATGTATATATACATATATATGTATGCAAATATATATACAAAAAAATATATTTGTGTGTATATATATATATATATATATATATATATGTAACTATATATATTCATATATATATATATATGTATGATATTTTACTTACTACTAATAATCTTGGTTTATTTTATAACCAAGATATATCTCTTTCTTTAAGAACTTTTGAAGGATACGAGAGAGATAAGTTATATGCTTTAGAAATATTAACAAAGATTGTCGTGATTGTTTTATAGAATATTTATTAATAAATTCTTATTGATATTTATGATGAAAAAATATTCAGCAAGTATTATTCCAATTCAAACAGAGGATAAATTTAACCTGATGTTATGTCCAAAGACTGAATTGGATCAAGAATACATATAAACAAAATTATGGTCTACTGTGAGAAGATTAATGTACGCTCATAGCTGCCCCTGACTAGACATTAGTTTTGGAATTTGTATTTATGAAAGTAAGTTTTTGATTGGGTCATTGGAAAGCTAAAAAGAAATTTATAAGATGCTTGAAAGGAATAAAATATTATATTTAATGACTTTCAAAATATTTAATGAATATGTAGAAAGAATGAGTATTATGCGATGTCATTATGATATTATTTATTGTTGATGACTGATTATTTCATACACTGAACTCATGTGTTTCTAGTTTATCTTGTATTTTATATTATATACATAATTATAGTAGATGAAAGTTTATTGGATTAATGTTAATAAAGATATTACCATTGGACCATTATAAAGGAATTTGTCAACTTGATTATGTATAATTGTCATGACCCATTAGCAATTTACTTAATAATAATAAATGACTTTAACCATTATGTAAAATGACCATTATGATTTATTAAATTATGAAATGTATCTATTTCACATGGATGAGAGAATTTTATAATTAATGTAACATGATGATTGGATAAATAACTTAAACCAGGAAGATAAATCTGATTTGAATTTTAATATTCATTAATGATAATGATATATCTATTGGATGTGTATATATTGATAATGGATAGATATTAAATATGAATTTATGTGTTGATGGAAGACATCCTTTATATCACTATAAATTTAAAACTTGATCGTTCCTCCATTCGTACAATATTTACAACCAATAATATGAAGGGAGATAAACCAGAATTCCTAAGACATATTTAGTATGTTTTTCAATTAAAATTTATTTTGTAAAATATAATAAGTCTAAAAATAATGAGATCGATGTTATGCACGATGAAGATTTATTTGTGTATCAATTTATAAATGAATTTGTCGATTGCAATGATACTCCTTTTGTATGTGGCTGCGTTATGATATTGGTTAAATTTATATGTTCAATGTCTTCTACCTTGCAACAAAAACTTACTAGTAGAACATGCATCCGAGGAGATTGGACTTGTACTGCTCCAAAGCATGAACTGTTGTGAGTAAAATCTCTCTTTTTCCTAGTTTATCAGTGAATGCAATTTAGCTATTGAGAGCAGTGTCCCATATCACTTCTAAATAGAATCCCGTGTCAATGCAGGTAGAAGGTTTTGACGCTGTCTTTATCTTCAAATTACTTGGTAGCTAAACTAAATAATAATATAACAAAATTACAACTACAAAACATAGACAAAATTACTCAGTTTGTAGCTCGTTACAAGTTACTCTATCTATCATCCATGCATGTAACGTCTTCTAATTGTGCACATTTAGTGAGAGAGAATAGTAATAGCATTGAAGTTACTACTTCTGGAATTTCTGGAAATTTGGCTATTTCATCTAGCTAGCGAATGTCAATGTTCAACGGAGATGCTCTAGGTGGCTATGATCATTATTTGAAGTGATAAAGAGGTATGCAATTACTGGCCAATATAGAATCATCAAATCACCTTTTGTGTTGAAAGAACAAAAAAAAAAAAAGGAAGCCTGCAGTGCTGTGCTTGTTAAATAAAAAAGGGCACGGGGAATCAGATTATTGAGACCTTTTACCTGATGTAATCTAAATATATTAATCCTAACAGAAGAGGAGCCATTTTCTAGCCGAACTGCATATCAAACAGAAGAAAATTAAATACAAGAGTTTGCATATATATATATATATATACATATTCATATATACATATACATACATATACATATATACATATATACATGTATATATGTATATGTATGTATATATACATATATACATGTATATATGTATATGTATGTATATATACATATATACATGTATATATATACATACATATATGTATATATGTATATATGTATACATATATACATATATGTATGTATATATACATACATACATATATATATATATACATACATATATATATATATATATACAATATATATATACATACATACATATATTTATATATATATATATACATATATATATATACATATATATATATATATATCAGTCATTGCTGATCACACTTCCTGGATTTCGTCCAAAGCATAATTGTTTGTGGAGACGCCAGCATAATTAACCTTGTTGAATCGAACCACAACAGGATAGCGGGTCTTGGGATCCTGGAAGATGATGATCCAAGATGTTAGGAAGTGAAAGAAAGCAAGTTAAAGCTGATGAAATGTGTTGAAGAGCAGGCATGCAGATCGATGAAGTACATACTACCTGGTCCACAGTCACAACTGATCCGATGCCATTGTACCAGTAGGATTCTTTTCGGAGGATCTTCACCTGAAAGTAAAGTGGAAAGAATGTCGATATGATCAACAAGAAATGCCAAATTAAGATGTATCGATAGATATCCATACCTTGGCACCTCTCTTCGGGCCGATCGGCGGCGGCGGAGGTGGCTTCTTGGGAGTTTCGGTGGCCGCCCCTTTTGCGGCCGGAGCAGGCGGCGGCGCCGACGCCTCCTCAGCTCGAACCACCAGCTTTCTACTGGGCTTACTAAAGGTAAAGAAGCTGACACGCGAGGATGGGTTGGTGGTGGCGGCAGCGGCAGCGGCGGCGGCGGCGGCGGTGGGAAGGTTGGAGGTGAGCACGAAGCTTGAAGCCGCTGAGGCCAAGCTGGTGCTTGCCATGGTTTGACGACAGAAACCTTCTCCAACCACTTCTCTTTTCTCTCTATCTCTCTGGCTCTCTGGCTCTCTCTTTCTTCAAGCCTTGGATGAACTGTATGTGATCTGTGGGGTGTGTTAGGATATGGAATACTGACACAAGTCGATGTTGATGGACTCGAATTCAAGCAAAATTTTCTCCACCCAGAGATGGAGGGGATTTGATTTCCTCCACTGGGGTGGTGACATGTGCCACCCTATCTGATCCGTGTCGATAACATCATCTGCCCATAGATTATTGGGCTAGTCTTGGTCTGCGACACCTTAGAAGAACCGCAACTTGGAGCTGACTTCATAAGCCCCCATACACACATTTTCATGTTCAAGCTTGGTAATGAAAAGGAACAATTCTACATATTTTAATTAAAAACAATAAAAAGAGATTTATTTGCTTTTGCACAAAGCTCAATGGCAAAGGATTATTTATATGATTGTGGTTGTTCATTCTATAATCGCAGTGAATCTACGTGATAAATGAATGCTATATGCAATTTTAAGTGATTCAGCATTGAAGTTCGTTATAGCTAATTTTTTAGCTCATTGATAGATCATGATGATGTCCAAGTAATTATTAGCTAATGATTTTTGTTACATATCTTCCTTTATTTACATTAGTGCATCTGAAAGACTATATCTGCTCACCCAAAGAGGCGGAAGCAAAGAACCATATCGATTAACCCAACATGTACTTCATATGAGAGTCTATTCATATAGAATCCAATAGCCTTTTTCTTTCTTTCTTTTTTGTTTTTTTTTGCATAATTTATTGCTACGATTCAGGAGATCTATTTTGGTTTCCCCCTCGGTTCTGCCTTTTTGAGGGAGTTTCTTGTTTTGAGGTGCTCTGTTCCTACCATTTTCACAATATCAGTGTAGTGAGCTAGCTAATCATCGAGTTTCATGAAAGTTAGCATATGTAAGTCTCAATCCTTTAAATGTGATTAACAAAATCAACAAGAATAAAAAAAAAAAGGTGTAATGCTTGAAACCACCTCACTCTCAATTCTTTGGTCGTCAACTTAGGATGGGAGAGCTAAGTAGACTTGATTCATCGTGTGTGCCAGATATTAGTGACATTATTGCTAATCAGTGATAGCTCAGCTATCTTCTTTCCAGAGTTCAAACACCTGTCATAAATATCGACATGTGAGTTATTATAAAACTGATATCGAGAGATACCCGATCAAATGCATTTGATGTATTATTTAGTATATAGCCTGAAATAATAATTATATATTTTACCTAATGCTTGAGAGGTTTCGTGACTTTTATAGGACTCTTTGCAACAAAAAAGTTAATATGTCTGGCATCATCGGGCAAAACCTACTTATGATGATTCTTGGAAGAAAACATTGAGAAGATTGAAAGGAGCCTATGAGAAGATGAAAAAGTAGAAAACACTTTATATGTGATTGTTGTGTACATTGCAACTCTACTTATAGATAGGATGAAAGAAAATGAAAATTAAATCAATCATATAAATTATGAGATTTACACAAATCAAGGAATATCAAATCTCTTTTATACGGCCTGCAATAGGAGGAATATCTGGTCTTCTCATGATGATTAGAATCATCACGATCAGTCAAGGGATCTGAGATCTCTTTTATATGGTAACTTTGACACACCTCTACAAACTTAAGATGATTTAATAGGAATTAGCTTAAGTGTAGAATCTAAGAAACTAAATCGTCATAATGATAACGGTTTGATAAATATGTCTGTTAGTTGATCATCACTGCTAATTGAGCAAAGCTGTAGGTTGTCATGTTAAAGATGATGTCCTATAAAATGATAACCAATCTCATTATGTTTAGTATATTTATGGTAGATAGAGTTGAATGGCGCAAGAATTAAGTAGGCTAGAATTGTAACAATGCAGATGTCCTAGAGACTTAAATGAGACCCCTAAAATTTAAAGTAAACAATGAAATTAAAGCAATTTTGTTGTAGTATCAGCAAGAGCCCAATATTCTCTCTCAAAGAATCACAAAAAAAAAAAAAAAGAGAAGTTAATATCGAGTAGTAGAACGTTTATCAGTAGGATCATATGCCCAATCAACATTTGAGTATACACAAAGCATTGGGATGCCATAATTAAAAAAATGGGGCACATTAAAAAATATTCCTTTTATATAGTGTAAAATTGGAAATACAACAACATAATAAACAGACTGACGCATAAATTGGCTGACTAATAAACTGCATATGATATCTCTGGACATGTAATAGTAAGGTAAACAAGACTACTAATAAGTTATTGATATTGAGTTGCATCTTTTAAAAGCTTTCTATCTGTAACACATAATCTAATATTTAGTTCAATTAGAAGAAGACTACTAATATTTGGCTTGAGTGAGAAGATCTGAGGCATAGTTAGCTTGATTTAAGTAGTAACACTTTGAAGAAGAAGATAATTCAATCCCCAAAATATAAGAGTGTCAAGATCCCTAATTTGAAATTATCTATATAAAGAAATTTTGAGATCTCGAATTCTAATAATATTATCACCGATAATAATCATATCATCTACATAGAGTATAAAGAGTATAAGGAGAGTGATACCTCGATTACTTTTACTAAGGAAGAGAGTAGTACATAAAGCACTTGACTAAAAACTTGATGATACCATAACAAGAATAAATTTGACAAACCAAGCTCAGGGAGCTTGTTGAAGTTCATATAAAGCCTTATATAACCGATTAATTTTTCAAAGTAGATGATCACAATTAGAAAGTGGTTGTATATATACTTCTTTAGTGAAATCTCCATTGTGAAATATATTTTTGATATTTATTTGATAAAATTTTCAAGGATGCATAGCTAAAAGAGCTCTAAAACAATTGGAGCAAATGCTTGCTCATAAAATTTTCAAGGATGCATAGCTAAAAGAGCTCTAAAACAATAAGACGGGCTTTGTATCATTCAATAGTTTTATTAAAGTGAGTCTTAATCAAGTTAATCAGATCCCAATTTTAAGTTTTGACAAGTGCATCAAGTTAATCAAAATCTTTCAAACAAATAGTGATTACATTTATTCTTTCAAACGATGAAAAACAATGGTATAAGAGTTTGTGCATAATGTTTCAGAACCAATAAACACGTCAGAAGTATCAATAATAGTGGTAATTGGACAATCAAATTGGATATCTAAAGAAAAGTTCACATGAAATATTTATGAATAATGTAGTCTCACTAGTGATTGATATATTGAAGGAAGATATATTAGAGAACATTTTGTGTTCTCAGAAGGTCACATGACATGAGAGGTGGACATTTAGAAATATTATCATAACATTATGTTCAATTCCATGCCCAAGAAACAACACAACGATCAAGGTTGGAACTTATTATGTTCGTGACGTTGAAGGAAAACAAAACAAGCACAACCAAAACTTTAAAGATTGAATAGTTTGGAGTTTTACCAAAAAAATCATTCACATGGAGATTGATGCGTAATAACAGAAGATGAGGTACTATTAATTGCATGTACAACTATAAGATTTACTTCAATCTAAAAAGTCTAAGGAGTTGAGGCAAAAAGAAGCATAGCATGGCTAGAGTCCAAAAAGTATCTAAGCTTTTGTTCTACACATCAATTTTGTTGAAATGTTCATGAACATTTCATTTAGTACAATTATATTTGTTGGAATAAGTTTTTTTAGATAGAAAAGAACGATCTCACGAAAATATGTTAATACAATCATAAAATAGTTTACCATCATGTTTAAAATCATAAAGAGATATGAAAAATTTACCACCCTAGGGATATTAAATAAGGATATAGAACTGAAAATAAAAAGACTTACCACTCAAGATAACATCCAAGAGATACAGAGTTTTTGAGAGCACTCCAAGAGAGCTTCTGCCAATATCTTCAGTTTTTAAAAACCTTTCAACCCTAAAACACCAAAATAAATATTAGTGCATGAAATAACCCTTCATGCATAGGGAATTATGAAATTAAATGTTTTACAACTAGTAACTAATTCCTTTGATGTATTCCTCGGTCATGAAGAAAAGTGCATTGAAATCAACTTTAACTTTGTGTAGGAAATATGCTAATGAGCTGTTATATTTAAGTGGGCTGAGTTAAAGGCTTTAAGGTAACATTATGAGTTGAAAAATATACCATAGCATCAGCAAGGTCCATATGAGCATATTGTAGCAAATTAAGCACTCCCGTGTCATTCTTCTTCGGCTGAAAAAAACTTATCCTCAAGTTCTTATTTGTTTCATCAATATAATTATGATAAGGACTTAAATCAGCCATATTAAATATTGAGAATACTCCATAATCTTCAAGTAACTTGATCTCATAAGCATTCTGACCAATTCTCTTAAGCACATTGAATGGACCATCAATCTTTGGTTTCAATTTTCCAAATTTGCCTAGAGGAAACCTCTCATTCCTTGGATGAATCTAAACTAAATCACTTGCATTAAACTCCATATATTTTCTGTATTTGTTGACAACTTTCCTATACCTCTCATTTTGCTTCTCTATGGCTGCTTTAACACTCTCATGCAGCTTCTTTATCAACTTAGCTCTCTCATCAGTATCTCCACTAAATTGTTTAGTTATTGAATAAGGAACCAAATCCAAAGGACTAGTAGGATTAGCACCATAAACAACCTCAAAAGGACTCTTACTAATGCTATGATGCAAGGAACGATTGTAGGCAAACTCAATTTGTGGAAGAATGATATCTCATTTCTTAATGTTCTTGCCAACATAACTTCTAAGCAAGTTTTCCAACCATCTTTTCATTACCTTAGTTTGCCTATTGGCTTGTGGGTGATGTGAGCTGCTGAAATTCAAAAATGTATCCAGCTTCCTCTAAAGAGTTCTCCAAAAATGACTGAGAAATTTTGAATCTCAATGAGACACAATAGTTTTGGGAATACCATGTAATCTAACAATCTTCTTAAAATATAGATCAGTGATATGAGATACATTATTTGATTTATTGCAGAGGACAAAGTGAGATATTTTTAAAAATCTATCAACAACCATGATAGAATCCTTGTTCCTTTGAGTTCTTTGCAGTCCCAAAATGAAATCATGACTTACTTCCTCCCATAAAGCATTAGGCACTAGAAGTAGAGTGTATAAACCAGAATTTTGACTTCTTATTTTTGCCAAATGACACACTCGACATTATTTTACATGTCTATATCTCTGAACATCTTAGTGTTGGGAAATCCAAGGGCGACATCACATATGCAGCGGAAGAATAGAAAACAAAAATTTTAGATTTTCATGAAACGGTTTCATCGTCGTGCGAAGATCGATGTGTTAAACAAATCTACAAATTCGAAAAACTACGTATGTAAAAAGATAATACCTAAGGAGATCGTATATTCCTAAATTCCTGTAGATTCGTAGGGAGGATGAAGGAGATCAAGCATCCTCCTTTCTAGTGGTGATCCACACAGTAGGCACTGTGAAGATGCTCCTTTTTGGGGAGAGAAGAACAGAAGGTGGCAACCAAGAAGCCCTAGCCTATGGACCTATAGGTCCCTCCTATTTATAGAGACCCCTTGTCAATGCTAATGGATCCAACCCTATTGGGTATTGGATCTCTATCTAATTACCCAAGCCTCTTAGATTAATGGGTCTCTAACCCAAGAATCTCTTATTAGCTCTTATTGGATCTCATCCATGGGATCCGATAATACAATGGCTTATTGTATATCTAATAAGATAGGGGCTCCGATGGATATCTCATATCCGAACTTTTACTATTTGCAACACCTACCATATGTTTATGACCCTCTAGGCCTAATATCGAGTTGGCCGTGAGTCATACCTATCAGAACTCTTTCTGACTTAGTGAGTTATTATCTCTATAATAATTCACTCGACTCATCGACTATAGATGTACTAGGCCACTATGCCGTAGTCCCCAGACTATCAAAGATAAAATTGTAAATGACTTTGTTCAGTGTAATGCTTATGCATGTCCATGTCTTTTCGATTTATTCTTATTTTGTGAAGTATGTAAAGGATTGGCCAAAGGCTTATCAGCCTCATTTGAGTGAGTTTGATAGCCATTATAGGCTTGTACATAAAGTTTGTATCAGGTAAACACTTATACTAGATTTCGGTCTATAGTGGACCAATTTTTATACCTTTGTTGTGTAATTATTTTGAGCTTGTGATGTTTATGGTTGAAATTTACATTAGTTATAAAGTGTTTGTTAAAAGGGTTGCTTGTGGATCCCGTGTGAAGCACTTTTTCTATCCTATCTTCTCTTTTGCAGGTCCTAAGGGATCGTAGGAGGTTTTAGGGAGGCTGACCTTTGCGGACGGACACGCAAGTGTACCGCACGACTTAGGCAAAACCAGCTAAGTTCATGACAATTGGTATTAGAGCGGGACAAGCATACATAGAAACACTTAGCATGCAAACGTGGGAGACCTAGCAGGGCTATGTTAAGGGCAGCCAACATGTACGACCATTTGGGGGAAACGAACATGGTATTATAGGGAAAGGAGTCGCTCAGAGGAGCGGGCATCCAAGAATGACATTCAGAGGAATGGCCAACCCTTTGTGCAAGAAGTACCATAAGGATAAACAAGCTAAGAAGAATTACGTAGTAAACAAAGGTTGGGATGATTAAGTTTGAGTAGTGGCTTGACGTTGGCAACCAAACTTGACGGTGCTCAAGGCAAGCAGGGCACTTAGTAAAGGATGAGACCGTGCAAGGTGGAGTGGGTTGTTCAGCGATCAAAAGAGTTGTGCAAAGCTCATAGAGATAAGGGGAATTACAAACTCAAGGAATTCAATACTCATACAAGGGCATATATACGGACGATGGATTGTCTGTGACCATCCCAAGGTGGCCGAAGGTCGGCGCCATAGAGTATTGAAACTTTCTCTTCGGCATAAGTAGGATACGTTCATAAG
The DNA here is from genome assembly GCA_023547065.1 of Musa troglodytarum. Taxonomy (NCBI): domain Eukaryota; kingdom Viridiplantae; phylum Streptophyta; class Magnoliopsida; order Zingiberales; family Musaceae; genus Musa; species Musa troglodytarum. The sequence goes on from CP097510.1 coordinate 71,606,889, forward strand.
AGGCTGAAGTGTGCAATAGGTTCAGCATATTGCTAGACCCAGAGGAGTATAGTAGGAGCTATATTGGCGAAGAGTCACAATCTAGCAGGTGCATTTACGGAGGTAAAATAGTGCATAGTTTGTTCAGTATGGCGAATTAGTCTAAGGGGATGGTAGTCTCCAAAACTTCCAAAGGGAAAGATGTGAAGAGAGAAGTTACTCTAACGGGGTAGATATCTAGAAGGGAGAAGTCCCAAGCTCTCCAAAGAGAGAATCATATTCAACGGACCACATATGTTGAAGAGGAGTACCTCAAGACAAAGCTTAACGAACCGAGTGAGCGACGAAGAGTCATCATATGATCTTGCAAGAGGCAATGCGTTGGTGGATATATAGCAAGATCAAGTGGGGGAGCAACCCTAGGCAACACAAAGTGAAGGCACATTTTGAGCCGATAGGGAGATCGGACTCAACACAAGGCTAACCCATGGAATGGTAGGCATGAGGGCCACTATTAACTCAATGCAAACCGAGAAGCAAAATAACTTGGGGGTAACTTGGTGATGTACCCAAGCCACATGAAGGGAGTTGGCATAGAAGATAGAACATGGAGCGAAGGCTTGGAGCTTTTCTTAAACAGAGGTCAAGGACGTGGACTCTTATAGAGACAGGAGTAGGATCATGTCGTTCTATGGGTTTCTTATTCTGATGAAGTAGACTTATCTTGCATAGTGCCAAGGATGAAGGGAGCTTCGGGGCACATGTACCTTATCTCTATGAAATATTTGATGAATTAACTAAGGCAACACAACTTATAGAGGTGAAGTTGGTGCCAGGAGGCCTTGACATAGGGCAAGAGGACGCAGAGGCAAACACTCTTGAAGAATATGTCATAGTGTTACTAGTCAAGTTGTTATGAGGAAAGTGGTGTACAGTAGAGATTGTGCTGGTGCACCAATTTCAATGAAGTCAGGACTTCAGAGGAGATACTAGGCGACGAACTGTCCTAGAGCTATGCTTCGTCCGGGTGTGACCCGAGAGCGGGTGGATGAAAGTCAATTGCCAAAGGAGTAAACAAAATCGAAGGTGAAAAAGACCCTACGTGTTAGGATTTGAGCAGCACTAAGAGGGGGGGGGGGTGTGGTGAATTAGTATAGTAGATTAAAACCGATAAATTTAAAATCGATTTTATAAATAGTTGGTTCGAATAGAAATTTCAATTCGACGAAAGAGATTTTAGCTAAACTGGTTTGAGTGAATGTAATTGAGAGTTAGGAGAAGAAGATCAAACGATTTGCAACTAAGTAAAGGTAAGATGTAAGAATTTAAAAAACTCACACATCCAAAGTATGTAACAATGTATAGTGGTTCGGTCAAATGACCTACGTCCACTTTCGAAGCCTCCTCCGATGAGGCTCCCAAAATCCACTAGCAAATCTCTTTGAAGGAGAAGGACCAAACACCCCTCTTACAAACTTTTACAAGTGGTTCATACTTTTACAGATTTTTGACAAGAAAAAGAGAGGGAGATAAACACTTAAGCTATTGAAACAAGATTTTGCTATAGCTTTGACTCAGTTTTTAACTTCTCAGAAAGGTACTTTACCAGCTGAGGAAAGAGAGGTATTTATAGACTCGATTGGCTTAAAAAATGCAGCTAAAAAGAGTCATATCCCAGATTTTTGGGTGTTAGCGGTACCATCGCCTGGCATTGGTGGTACCACCGCTTGTTGTCCCTATTCTATCAGTGTACTGGGCGGTACCACCACCTAGTCTGATGATACCATCGCCTGATAGAGTCCACGGGCTCTATGAACTAGTGGTACCACTACTTGTTAGGCGGTACCACCGTTGGCAGGTAATAACTACCAACGGTACCACCACTGACCTGGGGCAGTACCACCACCCAAACCACTTGGGAACCAATTCCCGGGGTAGTGCCACCACCCCAGTCTGGTTGTGCCACCGCCAGACCTAGTTTAGCACTACTCAATGGGCCCTGAATCTTAGCCCAATTCAGTCCACAAAAGGCCTAATTAACCCCTACTAGGGTTAATCAAGATTATCATCTAATCCTTACCCTAATTACATGGTAACTATGAAATTGAAACATAATTCTAAGCAAATTAACAACTGGCAATGTCGATTCTTCTTCCGGTGAGCTTTCCGATGAACTTTCGATGGACTTCTGACACGCCCTCAGATTTCTTTCAGTAGACTCTCAATAGGCTCCCAGAATTTATGGCAAGTTCGATAAATCTTTTGTAAGCTTTCAAACCTTTTTGATAAGCTCTGTGAACCTTCGACAATCTTTCCGGTGAACTTTCAAAACCTACGGCAAGTCCCCGATTCTTTCTCGGTTGGTTCCAACAGCTCTTCCGATGATCCTTTGGACTTCTAGCGGACTCTTTGAACTTCCAACATATTTGACTCCAGTAATTTTGCTTTATGTTTTCATGCTATCGTAGTTACTCCTGCATACTTATCTCAATAATATGGATTAGATTAAATAACCTATCAATTGATTTCATCATCAAAATCTAAGATTTAACAATCTTCCCTTTTTTTATGATGACAATCAATTAATGACGGAGTTAATTTTAACTCCTTCTATCTATATACCATATTATGAGAAAGAAAATACTTAAATTCAATCTCCTTGAATTCAAGCTACAACCGACAAGTTTCATCTGTTGAACTTATCATCATGCTTAACAAGCATGATTTTTCATCCATAAATATGAAATTTCGTATTTTTCATAATGTTGAGGCATGACACCTATTTCAAGTCGAATGATAGACATTTATCACTTCGACAAGAGATACCAATTATAATATGAAATACAACATGGATCAAATATCGATATAAAGAGCACAAATGCAAGGCATGATATCATTTTTTATACATCATCAAATGAGATGATATCTTATCATATCAATAAAGGATACCAAATTTTAAACATGATATGATAACAATTTTTCAAAAAGGTTTACATGTTAAGCATTTACGATACATGTGATACATTGCGATATGATACAAATTTTATTGCGATGCTTTTAAAGACATCAACCAATTTTCGATTATAAAGCATGGCAAAGGCAATCATATTGTAATTTAAAGCATATAAGACATTTTTCATATTGTAATATACAACATATAAGTCATTACGATATGATACGATACATATAAGTCATTTGTTAATTTATTTAATATATTCTTCTCAATACGATGCATGCAAGATATTTTATCAAGTCATTTGCACATGTCATCAATTTATTTACATATTCTTCTCCCCCTTTGTCATCAACAAAAAGGGGGTGAATGTAAGAGTAGTCGTTTATCAAGCATATCAAACACACATGATTCATGAGGCTAATATTTGCTTAGAAATCGAGTTGAATCATAATGCAAAATATGTCATCCTCGATGGATAAATCCAAAAAATGTTTTAATCATCATTTTAATTCATGTTTATAAAATCCGAAAAATGATCGATCATCATTTTAATTCATGTTTATGAAATCCAAAAAATGATTAATTATCATTTATCAAGCTATGAAAGATTCATACATGAAAGATGCAATTTTGAAAGGCTTAAGATGTAATTTTGAAAATCCAAGAATAAAATTATAAAGTGGAAGGATAGATCATTAAAGCCATTCATCAAACATTTCATATCAATTTTAAGGTAAAATCAGTGAGAAAGAAATGTCAAAATTCATAAAGCTTCAACTTGATATTTACAAATTCATGAAGTGAAATATATCAACATCAAAAATTTTATAGAAAGATTCAACTTGGCATTCTCATAGAAAACATAAGGTGAAAGATATTAAGTCTTAAAACCTCGAATTGTAGAGATTAGCACAAGAATAAAAATCTGAAATGAACATTTAAGAGCTTAATTTTTAAGCAAAATTCATGACATTAATTTATGCATATGTTAAAGTTCATACGAAATGGAAGTTATGAAATTTTCTTTAGTCATGCTTAAAGGAGGTGGAGTATAAAATCAATTTTACTACATCATTTAGATCCATCATTCGAAGAAGGAGGAGAACAACATCATGATACCAAATCATCCAAAATATTACAACATAATGAAGGCTTCATCAAGATTAAAAATATTATGATCGAAAATGATAGCTTTTTTAAAATATTATGATCGAAGGATAAAAATGAGAGCTCCATTTTTTTTTAAATGTCATCACAAATCCAAAAAGATAATATCAAGTTGAGATTATACAAACCAAATTTGAAAATTTTTGAAAAAAGAATATATAACATTTTCATGCATTAGGGCAATTTAACATGCCAAATTCTCTTCTAATGAAGTCAAGTTGTTCTTCATTTAGAGGTTTTGTGAAGATGTTTGCCAATTGATGTTTTGTATTAATAAATTCTAGAATGACATCATTATTATTGACATGATCTCGTATAAAGTGATGTCTTATGTCAATATGCTTCATTCTAGAGTGTTGAATGAGATTTTTGATTAGGCAAATAGCACTTGTGTTGTCACATTTTATGGGAATATTTTTTAAATGAATTTCATAGTATTCTAAAGTATTTTTCATCCAAACAACTTGTGCACAACATGCACTCGCGGCTATGTATTCTGCTTTGGCTGTAAATAGTGCAATCGAGTTTTGTTTCTTAGAAGTTCAAGAAACAAGTGCATGTCCTAAAAATTGGCATATTCTAGATGTGCTTTTTCTATCTATTATACATCCGCCAAAATCCACATCTGCATATGCTTTTAAGTCAAAGTCATTGGATTTTGCATACCATATTCCTAGGTTAGGAGTTCCTTTAAGGTATCTAAGGATTCTTTTAATGGCTTTAAGGTGAGACAACTTAGGGTTAGCTTGAAATCTTGCACAAAGTCCTACACTAAACATGATATCCGGTCTAGTTAAGGTGAGGTAAAGTAAGCTATCTATCATTCCCCTATATGTTTTTTGATCAAAATTTTCTCTACTTTCATCCAAGTCTAACTTAATAGAAGTACTCATAGGAGTGTTTATAGCTTTTGAACCATCCATATTAAATCTTTTTAATAATTCTAATGTATATTTAGATTGATTAAGAAATATACCATCACTAAGTTGTTTAATTTATAATCCTAGAAAGAAGGTTAGTTCACTCATTAGACTCATTTCAAATTCATGACTCATACACTTAGTAAATGATTCACATAATGATTCATTAGTAGAACAAAAAATAATATCATCAACATAAATTTGAACAATAAGAAAATTATTTTCAAAATGTTTAACAAACAATAAAGTATCAACCTTGCCTTTAGTAAAATTATTTGAAATTAGAAATGAGTTAAGTCTCTCATACCAAGCCCTTGGGGCTTGTTTTAACCCACAAAGAGCCTTAGTCAATTTAAACACATGATTAGGAAAAAGAGTATTTTCAAAACCAGGTGGTTGTTTAACAAACACTTCTTCGGAAATAAAACTATTTAAGAAAGTACTTTTGATATCTATTTGAAACAACTTAAAATTATTACTACTAGCATAGGTAAGGAGCATCCTAATGGCTTCTAATCTTGCCATAGGAGCGAAGGTCTCTTCATAATCGATACCTTCTTCTTGGTTCAAACCTTTGGCTACTAATCTAGTCTTGTTTCTAACCATAATACCAAATTCATCTTGTTTGTTTCTAAATACCCATTTAGTACCTATAATTAAATAGTTACTTGGTCTAGGAACAAGCTTCCACACCTCATTCCTCTCAAATTGGTTCAATTCCTCTTACATTGTGATAACCCAAGAATCATCTTTCAAGGCTTCATCAATATACTTAGGTTCAATTTGAGAAAGAAAAGCGGCATTGGCACAAAAATTCTTAAAAGAGGAACGAGTTTGAACCCCTTTTGATGTGTCCCCTATAATTAGCTTCTTTGGATGGGCATCTACATACTTTCATTCCTTAGGTAAGAAAATTTGGGAAGAAGATGCATCCAAGTTGCTATTTTGAGGAGAGGGTTCATTTAAATTCAAATCATCAAAACCAAGATCATCATCAAAATCTTTTTTCTTAAATTCAAAAACTTCATTAAAAACTACATGAATAGACTCTTCTATAATCAAGGTTCTTTTGTTAAAAATATGAAAAGCTTTAGAAATGGAAGAGTAGCCAAGAAAGATTTAAAGCAATCACTTTTGTGAGCCAAAAAAAAGGTCCAAGTGTATCTACTATAGTCATCTACAATGACAAATGTATATTTGCTATCTCCCAGACTCGTTGTATCAATTGGTCCAAATAAATCTATATGGATTAATTATAATGGTCTAGAGGTGCTTATTTGATTCTTTGGTTTAAAGCTAATTTTTATTTGTTTTCTTAGTTGACATGCATCACATACTTTGCTTTTAATGAACTTAAAATTAGGAATATCTCTTACAAGTTCTTTAGATGTGATTTAAGTGATTAGTTTCATGCTCGCATGACCTATTCTTCTATGCCAAAGCCAAGCATCATCATTCAAGACCGAAAAACATATTTCATTACTAAGATCATCAATGTTTATGGTGTAGACATTATTTTGTTTTAGTGCAATCATAGATGTGTTGTTGTGTGATTTTCCAATGATGCAAGTATTAGATTTAAATTTCATAATATATTCATTATCACATAATTAACTAATGCTCAAAAGATTAGAGTAGATGGAAAGGTAGGGACTTATAAAGCAAGGCTAGTGGCTAAGGGGTATCGTCAAAGGCAAGGTGTTGACTATAACGAAACTTTCTCACCTATAGCCATGCTAAAATCTATTCGAATTCTATTGGCTATTGCAGCATACTATGATTATGAGATCTGGTAGATGGATGTCAAAACTGCATTCCTCAATGGTAACCTCGAGGAGGAGGTGTATATGATACAACCTGAGGGATTCGTGTTCAGGGATAACCCAGATAAGGTGTGCAGATTGCTTAGGTCCATTTATGGATTGAAGCAAGCTTTTCGAAGTTGGAACATAAGATTTGATGAGGCGATCAGATCTTATGACTTCGTTAAGAACGAAGATGAGCCTTGTGTGTACAGGAAAGTAAGTGGGAGCACTATCACCTTTTTGGTATTATATGTGGATGACATCCTAATCATTGGGAATGATGTAGGAATGCTCTCCATGAGGAACTTAGGGGAAGCATCCTACATATTGGGGATACGGATCTATAGAGATAGATCCAAGAGGATACTTGGATTGTCCCTATCTAGGTACATAGACACCATTATCAAAAGATTTGGCATAGAAAATTCCAAGAGAGGTCTCATACGAATGAGACATGGAATATCAATTTCTAGGAGTATGTCCCCAAAGACTCCTAAAGAAAGGGCACACATGGATATGATACCATATGCATCAGCGATAGGATCTATCATGTATGCTATGCTATGTACCAGGCCTGATATAGCACATGCTCTATTAAACCATCTACAAATAACATATTATCAATTGAAAAACTTAATTTATTACCTATAGTTCCCTTGCCAATGATTTTACCCTTGTTGTTGTCTCCAAAGGTGACATACCCTTCATCTTGGCTAGTGAGCTTAGAGAATTGAGATGGATCTCCGGTCATGTGCCTTGAGCATCTACTATCAAGGTACCATCTCTTGCTCCTAGCTTGTGTGAGTGAATATGTTTACAAAAGAGGATGGTTTTTAGGTACCCATTTGAACTTGAGTGCCTCAAAAATTGATCTACTAAACTTGTCATTGTTCATTAAGTTCCTAATCGTTCCTTTAGGAACCTATATCAACCTACATGGGTTAAGTTTCTTATACGGACATTTATAAGCAACATGACTTGATTGACAACAAAAATTATATTTTAAGTGAGATGATACATGTAGTGTGGGTCCTTTAATGTAGGTGGTTTAAGTTCGGTGAGATCCATTCATGAATCCAATTCCACTTCTATTTTCAACATGACTCTTGTTTGCAAGGATCATGTCTAGGCTCTTGCTACTGACCTTAAACTTGTTTAGGGTCTCTTTAAGTAGCAAGTTTTTATTTTTAATCGCCTCCAAGTGTTCACACTTAGAGCATAAGGGTAAAGAAGGAATATCATATTCAAGACTTTCAAGTTTATCTAGTAAGAAAGCATTATCCTTTTTTAATAAATTAAACTTTTTAGTAATAGTTCTACATTCATCAAATAATTTATGGAAAGCAATTGAAAGTTCATCGAAAGATAAATCTTCATTAAATAACTCACTTACCTCTTCTCCTAAAGTCATCAATACGAAGTTGGCCTCCTCTTTGTTGCTTGCATCTTCATCTTCAGAGCCACTTGAGTCATCCCACGTTACCTTAAGATCTTTCTTCCTCTTTGGTAGCTTCTTCTTGCTTGGGGGCATTCACTTTTTAAGTGCCATGGCTTCTTGTATTCGTAACATATGACTTAGTCCTTCTTTGGTTCAAGTTTGTTTTTAGTATCATTTTTAAATTTATTTTTTCTTATAAATTTTTTGAATTTTTGAGTTAAGAGGATAAGTTCATCATTAAGGTCCTCATCACTTGAAGATTCCTTCAAGTGGTCTTCTTGTGTTCTCAATGTCATATCCTTCATATTCTTTGGAAGGGGGTTCTCTAGCTCATCATGAGCTTGACATGTTATTTCATAGGTCATTAAAGACCCAATGAGTTCTTCGAGATGAAAATTTTTAAGGTCTTTGGCCTCTTGAATGACCGTAACTTTCGGATCCCAACTCTTTGGAAGAGATCTTAAAATTTTAGTGACAAGTTTGAAATTAAAAAAATCTTTACCAAGTGCTTTGAGTCCATTGACGACATCCGTGAAATGGGTGTACATGTCTTCGATGGACTCACTTGGTTTCATTCGAAATAATTCAAAAGAATGGATCAAAAGATTGATTTTGGACTCTTTCACTCGGTTAGTGCCTTCATGAGTGATTTCAAGAGTGTGCCAAATATCAAATGCCGACTCATAAATTAAAACGTGATTAAACTCATTTTTATCAAGTGCACAAAATAAGGCATTCATAGCCTTTGCATTAAGAGCAAAAACCTTCTTCTCCGATTCATTCCATTCGTTCATCGGAAGAGAAGATTTTTGAAATCTATTTTCAATGATATTCGAAAGCTCGAAATCCATGGAAATTAAAAAGATCTTCATACGAGTTTTCTAATAGGTGTAATCTGACCCATTAAACATAGGTGGACATGTAATGGAATGACCCTTTTGCATGCCAGAATAAGCCATCTCTCTTGGGTTTTAAACCAGATGAGAGTGACCAAGTTCTAATACCAATTATTAGAATCTGAGCAGCACTAAGAAAGGGGGGGGGGGGGTTGAATTAGCACAGCTAATTAAAATTGATAAATTTAAAATCGATTTCGAAAATAGTTGGTTCGAATAAAGATTTCAGTTCAACGAAAGAGATTTTAGCTAAACTGATTCGAGTGAATGCAATTGAGAGTTGGGAGAAGAAGACTGAACGATTTGCAGCTAAGTAAAGGTAAGATGCAGGAATTTAAAAAACTCACACATCCAAAGTACGCAGCTATGTATAGTGGTTTGGTCAAATGACCTACGTCCACTTTCGAAGCCTCCTCCGATGAGGCTCTCAACTTCCAATAGTAAATCTCTTTGAAGAGAAAGGACCAAACACTCCTCTTATAAACTTTTACAAGTGATTCATACTCTTACAGATTTTTGACAAGAAAAAAAGAGGGAGGTGAACACTTAAACTATTGAAACAAGATTTTGCTATAGCTTTGACTCAGTTTTCAACTTCTCAAAAAGGTGCTTTACCAGTTGAGGAAAGAGAGGTATTTATAGACTCAATTGGCTTCAAAAATAGAGTCAAAAAGAGTCTCATCCCAAATTTCTAGGTGCTAGCGGTACCATCGCCTGTTGACCATGTTCTGTTAGTGTACTAGGCAGTACACCGCCTGATAGAGTCCTCAGGCTCTGTGGACTGGCGGTACCACCATTGGCGGGCAATACCTGCCAGCAGTACCACCGTTGACCTGGGACGGTATCACCGCCTAGACCACCTAGGAACCAGTTCCTAGGGTGGCGCCACCGCCAGACCTAGTTTAGTACTACTGAATGGGTCCTGAATCCAGTCTAATTCAATCCACATAAGGCCCGGTTGGCCCCTACTAGGGTGAATCAGGATTATCATCTAATCCTTACCCTAATTATATACTAACTATAAAATTGAAACATAATTCTAAGCAAATTAATAACCAATAATGTTGAGTCTTCTTCCGACGAGCTTTTTGGTGAACTTCCAATGAAATTCTAACGCACCCTCGAATTTCTTCCGACGGACTCTCAGTAGGCTCCCAGACTTTATGGCGAGTTCGATGTATCTTTGGTAAGCTTCTGAACCTTCTTGGTAAGCTCTGTGAACCTCCGACAATCTTTTCAATGAACTTCCAAAACCTTCGGCAAGTCCCCGATTCTTTCTCGGTTAGTTTCGGTAAGCCTTCCGATGATCTTTCAGACTTCCAGCGAACTCTTCGAACTTCCAACATACTTGACTCTAGTAATTTTGCTTTATGTCTTCATGCTATCATAGTTAGTCCTACACACTTATCTCAATAATATGGATTAGATCAAATAACCTATCAATTGACTTCATCATCAAAATCCAAGATTTAACACTACGATGTGTTGGCAGAGGCCACACATGGAATGATCGTAGTTCGAGTTTATACCACAAGGATCAGAATACAAAGAGATGTCACTAGGAAGTAACATAATGTAGCAAATCATGGTGGAGAATAGTTTGAGGTAATGCTACACACACAAGACTTGTCTCGTGAGGACAAGGTCATATGAAGGTATGATTGGGAGCGTGATTGGGAACTCCACTTCGGTGAGCAACACGACAGCAAGAAGGACTATAGATTCAAGGAAGGAATGCCATGGTACCACAGAAGTAGATCTTCCATGCATACATCAAATGTTGCATTGAATGAAAGCCTTGAGCATCAACTTATGGGGGCTATGTACCATCGAGGGAGAAGTTCATATATAAGTACCAGTGAGTCCCATGGGGGGGACTGGATCATGCAGAGGTATGATCAGAGCAGCTAAAGATTTGGATTGCTTTAGAGCTCACATTCGCTTAAGGGAGCCCGACAAGTCAGAGGACAAGGTCGAGTAAGCGAACATTGCGGCCAATGAAGCTAAGGAGAATAAAAGCAGTGCAGGCCCTACAACATGATGGTAGAGGCCATGCATGAGAGTTATAGTTTATCTTTCCATCGACCAAGAGAAACTGGTAAGAGAACATAGAGGTGTTGAAGCACGTGGTCGAAAAAGGATGAGGAAGTAATGACAAGTCGAGAGGGACTTAGCTACCTAAAATCAAGCATCGATTAAAATGAATGTGCACTCAAAGGAGTGCCACAGTGTCATAGTGTCCCAGAGGCGGATATACTAATTATGAAAAAAGGATGCAGATGTGAGACAATGGATAATAATGTCATAGGCATGGTTACACCATGGTACCATAGAGGCGGGACTTCCATGGAGTCATCGATCTCTTGCTCTCATGGAGGGAGAGCGCTTGGTTGTGATATGGGCCATGGAGGGGGAGAATGCAATGGCAAACTTCATGTACCATGACAAGGCTAAAGGGCAAAGGCCAAGGAACTTCATAAGATCAGTGTAAATGGACTTCTCATCAAGATAGCCATCAGTGAAGGACTTCAGGTCGATGCAAGAGTGCTTGACTAGGGAATGAAGCAGACAGCACGTGGTGATGTATCTTTGCTACTCAGAGGAGTAGGTGGTAGAAATGATGGAGAAGATGGAACAATCTTAAAGGCGACCAAATCTATCAAAGACTTATTTTACATTGGAGTGACAACTTCTTGCATTCTGGAAGTTCAATGGCATTGAGAAGGTGAATCACAATAGCTGACTCAACACTAGGATTGTAAACATTTTAAGTGCTTTAGAAGTGTGAGCTAAGAGTAGGCAAAGTCTAGTAACTAGCTTGATGCACGAAGTACAACCTAGAGGAGGTGGGCGAAGCCAAGTAACTTTTACCTTCTCAACTCTCAAGAAAATGGGAGAAACTAAGTACCCCAGCTCTCTTAGTTATCCAGCAAAGGAGCTCTACATAGATTTGAAGACCTTTTGAAGAGGCTAATGGAAGACAACAATTCTGAAGTCATCACCAATGGTGATCAGTGTTACTAAGAGTAGATTGTCCACTTCATTTCCCAATTGAATGCCAATCGAAAGCGGAAGTGATATGAACCTACTTGGATGAGATAACTAAGTGGAAGAAGATTTGATGAAAAAATTTTATGGAGGAAAGACCTGAAAACTTCAAAGTTTGTGAGGTGATGCTTATTAAGCTCCAACAAGCATCCACCTAGTTCAAACGATAAGAGGCATCTGAAGATTGGTGAATATCAAGGATGATCTTTTCCTTCACCTAAAAAATCTGTAGGAACAAGTGAGGATCAGCACAACTCAGTCGACCCTTCACTAGAGCTAAAGTCATTGATGAGTTAAAGCAACATGGCTAATCAACACTTGAAATCTGTCAGGGGAGCGACATCACATGCACAGTGGAAGAATAGAAAACAAAAAACCCTAGATTTCCCATAGAAAGTTTTCATCATCGTGCAAAGATCGGTGCATCAAAACAAATCCATGAAAAATTACAAGTGTAAAAGAAAGTACCTAGGGAGATCGTATATTCCTGAATCCCTACAGATCTGTAGGAGAGGATGAAGGAGGTTAAGCGTTCGCCTCTCTAGCGATATACACACGACAGGGACTATGACGATGCACCTCTCTCTTTGGGGAGAGGAGAACAGGAGGTGGCTACCAAAAGAAACTCTCAGCCTATAGAGCTTTGGTTCTCTCCTATTTATAGAGGCCCCCTGAAAATCCTAATGGATCTTTTACCCTATTGGGTATTGAATCTCCATCCAATTACCCAAGCCTCTTGGATTAGTAGGTCTATACCTAATAATCTCTTATTAGCAATTATTAGATCTCATCTTGGGATCCAATAATTCAAAGGCTTAATGAATATCCAATAAGATAGGGGGTTCAACGGATATCTCATATCCGAACCTCTACTCTTCGCAACACCTATCATATGTGTGTGACCCTCTAGGCCCAATATCGAGTTGGCTGTGAGTCATACTTGTCAGAACTCCTTCTGACTTAGTGAATTATTATCTCTATAATAATTCATCCAACTCATCAACTGCGGACGTACCAAGCCACTACGCCGTGGCCCCCAGACGATATAAGGGAATCCAATCCTTTAGACCTATCTGTCCTCAGTTACCATGTATCTATAGTCCCTCAATCATACAATATCCCAAAGACCATATACCGGACATTGTGCTGTCAGGCCCATACGGTCTCTCCTCGAGTTTTGCTCTTGTCGGATTCTCCCAGAGAACGCTTTTTCTCTCAATCCGAATAACCTTGGCCAAGGATTTATTCAAGCAAGAACACATGAAATATTCCTCTCATGATACCGAGACGGATGATCCTCTATTGACACTCAATAGCCCTCGTAAGGTTGGCTACCACTCCCAATAACCGACTGTACTAGATATGAAACTTTTCAAACCTACAAGTCCGGTATCAAAGAGTGGAGTACTCATACAAGACATCCTTGGTGTCTCAAGTCTAAGGACTAGATACGCTACTGGGACTATGGAATCGGTGTCTAACATGAGGTATCAATATCCATCTAGCATTCTATAGGTGGATCAATCAGTGAATTCATTCCCTAATGAGCACCTACATTATACCCTTAGTGTCCCCACACGAGTAGCTGTGAGACTAGCTACCTCCATCATATGGATGGGTATACAACACACCAGTATATCTGGTTATCTCGATGTCCTTCTCGAGTAACCTATGACGAGGATAATTTAGGGTCTATGTTAAAAGGTGAATCGATCTCATTATCGTGATCTCATCACGATCCGATTCCCATTGCACAGATCTAAGGACATTACAATATATGCAACATGCAAGATAAAGTGATAAAATACTTAATAATAAGCAAAGAGAAAAAGTGCATATTAAGTCACAAGTGCCATGACTCATATAATTGGCTTGCAGGGCACATATGACTAGCAAAAACTTCAAAGTTTGTGAGGCGATGCTCGTTAAGCTCCAACAAGCATCCACCTAGTTCAAGTGATAAGAGACATCTGAAGATTGGTACATATCAAAGATTATCTTTTCCTTCACCTAAAAAATATGCAGGAACAAGTGAGGATCAGCACAACTCAACCGACCCTTCACTCGAGCCAGAGTCCTTGATGAGTTAAAGCAATATGGCAGATCAACACTTGACTACTCAACAATAATAGTGGAGTATAGTTGGGAGCCAAGAGGACACATTACAATAGGAGTAGAAGATTGAAGATCCAGCAAAGGCGAGGAGTTGCAGCATCGATAAAGGCTTCGACGAGGACGTTGAAGGAATAAGTGGGAGAGAATGTCACAAACGAAATTGTAAACGGCTTGTTCGGTGTAATGCTTATACATGTCCGTGTCTTTTCAATTTGTTCTTACTTTGTGAAGTATGTAAATGATAGAACCCCAAAGGAATTCTATATAGATTGATCTTTGAGAGATTCAACCCTTGGAACACTATAGGGGTTCCACCCTCCAAGTAGTCTAGTAGCTGCAATTGTAGATGATTCTTCTTATTTTCAAGAGATGGAGGCTACATGCTTATATAGAGCTCCAAACCCTAGCCCTAGGGGCTGCTTCCTAAGTGAAATACTCAATTTGTCCTCAACCTTAGTGGGCCGGCCTAGTAATAAGGGGGGTGACAGCTAAGAAGCCCAAAGACCTGAATGTAAACCTTAGTATCTCTTCTTTATAGGATAGAGACGGCTAAGTGGGGTTTATTACACTCTCACAGAGTTTTTATTAGCTGCTATATGGTTGAGTAGGACTCAACCCTGCTAGGGTCCTTTCAAGCCTACCCTCTTCAAATCAGCCTTGTCCTCAAGGCTGGGGTTCCATGAACTCAGGGAACCGGGTCTTCAGCTCCTCATATGATTCCCATGTGACATCTTCAAGTGGTAAATTAGTCCAATATACTAGTACTTTAGTAGAGGGATGTTGACGACACATCACGATTCTGCGGTCAAGGATGGCTTGTAGTTAGGCTTGAATATTTTCATCATAAGTGGTATTGCACAATTAGATTTGGGGTGACTCATGTTCTTCCAACTTGGGCTTCAAGCATGACACGTGGAAGATATGGTGAATTTTGGCATCTTTAGGTAATTTAAGTCTGTACGCCACAGCTCCAATATGCTCTATGATTTGATAGGGCCCATAAAAATGTGGAGATAACTTCATGGAGGCTTGTGTGTTGATGAAGAGCTGCTTGTATGGCTGTAGGTGAAGATATACCTAATCTCCTATTGAAAATTCTCTTTCGCTTCATCATGTGTCAGCTTGCTATTTCATTCTAGCTTGAGCAGCAGAGAGATTATCCTTTAGCAATTGTAGGAGTTCGTCCCTGTCAATTAGATCTTGGTCGACCTGATCTACCTTGGCCGAGCCAATTACATACTTTGGAATCACAGGGGCTGGCTGACCATACAATGCTTCATATGGGGTACATTTTGTAGATGAATGATACGTATTATTATACCACCATTCGGCCCAGAGGAGCCATTTCGTCCACTCTTTCGGTCGGTCACTAGAAAAACACCGAAGGTATATCTCTAAACACCTGTTCACCACCTCTGTTTGGCCGTTAGTTTGTGGATGATATGCTGGGCTCATCTTAAGTTTGGTGCCTTGCAACTGGAATAACTCGGTCCAAAATTTACTAGTGAAGACCCTGTCATGATCACTTACAATGGACCTTGGCATCCCATGCAATTTAACAATATTTTCTATGAAAATATGAGAAATACTAGCAATAGTGTAGGGATTTCGTACAGCATAAAAATGAGCATATTTCATAAGTCGATCAACCACCACGGGGATTGTACTTTTACCTTTGGAAGGTGGCAGCCCTTCGATGAAATCCATAGAGATGTCAGTCCACACTAAGTCTGGTATGGGTAGCGGTTGTAGTTTCCCTGGACTCACCATTGTTTCACCCTTTTGTTGTTGATATACATCACATTGTGCCATGTATTCAGAAATAAATTTTTTCATCCCTCTCCAATAAAAAATTCGCTTCACTCTTTTTTAGATTCTCAGAAATCTAGAGTGTCTTGTTAAAGGTGTGGAGTGCATTTCGCGCAGAATGACTTTGATGCAAGGGGAGTCGGGTGTAAGCACAATATGACCTTTGTAGCATAGATCCCTTGAATCTCAGGTATAGTGTGCTATTGTGCCTGGATCCTCCTCCAATTTTTTAATGATGTTGCTGGTCTCTGGGTCCTTCTTCCATTCCTCCCTAATGTCCTCAAAGAAGCCAGTGGTAGGAAGAGAGACGGCTGAAAATTCAGCTTGCTCAAGTAGCCGTGAGAGCGCATCTGCAATAATATTTTCTTTCCCCTTTTTGTAAATAATTTCATAATCAAATCCTAAAAGTTTGGTTACCCATTTTTGCTACTCCGAGGATGATATCTTCTGCTCCAAAAAGCACATGAGATTCCTATGGCCGGTTTTAATTTGAAATTGTCGGCCGATTAGGTAGGGTCTCCACTTTGTTATTGTGTGCACAATGGCAAGTATCTCCTTATCATAGATAGATATTTTTTGATGGGAGGGAGACAACGTCTTGCTGGTGTATGCAAGAAATCGACCCCTTTACATGAGAACAGCCCCAATTCCGACTCCAGATGCGTCGGCCTCAATGATGAAAGGTCAACTAAAATCTGGTAATGCTAGCACTAGCATCGTCATCATGGCTGTCTTAACTTTATCGAAGGTAGCGAAAGCTTCGTCCGACCATTAGAAGACATCTTTTTTCAGTGGAGAAGTGAGGGGTGCATTGATCTTCCTATAGTCCTTCACGAATTTTTGATAGTAGCCCATTAGTCCAAGGAACCCACGCAGTAATTTCATATTTGTAGGTTTCGGCCAGCTCTGCATTGCCTCAATTTTTGTTGGGTCTACTGCCACTTCTTCTGATATTATGTGCCCAAGGTACTCTACTTTTTCCTAGAGAAAGTTGTACTTTGATAGTTTAACAAAAAGAGTATTCTCCCGAAGGATCGTTAGAACAAACCGCAAATGCTAAAAGTGAGTCTCAAGAGAAGGGCTGTAAATGAGAATATCATCGAAAAATACCTGCACAAATCTGCGAAAAAAGCTCCGAAAAATATCATTCATGAGACTTTGAAAAGTTGAAGGAGCATTAGTGAGTTCAAAAGGAATTACCAAGAATTCATAGTGGCCATTATGAGTACGGAAAGCTATTTTTGGGATGTCGTCTTCACATACCCGAATTTGGTGGTAACCATATCGGAGGTCTAACTTTGTGAAGACTTGAGCTCCTCTTAACTCCTCAAGAAGTTCATTCACCACTGGTATTGGGTACTTATCCTTGATGGTGATGCCATTTAGAGCTCGGTAGTCGATGCACATTCGCCAAGTTCTGTCCTTCTTGCGTACAAGTAGTATCGGTGAGGAATAGGGGCTACAGCTTGGCTGAATCACCCTTGTTTCAAGCATCTCCTTTATGATCTTCTCAATCTTATCCTTCTGGAGGTGAGGATAGTGGTATGGTTGAGTGTTCGCTAGTGGTTTGCCCGAAAGAATTGGAATTCGGTGGTCATGTTGCCGAGTAGGAGGAAGATCGCCCGGTTCAGTAAAAACATCATCAAATTCAGTAAGAAATTGGGTAAGATTTTGATCTTCAATTTCTATTTTCTTACACTCTATTACTGCTAGAGATGCATAAAAAAGCCACCATTTATCTTGTGTAAAACTTTCTCCATTCATTGGGCCGAAACGGTGGTTACGTTGCTTCCGCGCTTCCTGCGTAGGGTGACTTATTTACCCTTGCAATAGAATTTTATAATTAATTTGAAAAAGTTCCAAGAGATGTCATCTAGCATTGTCAGCCATTCTATGCCCAGCACAGCCTCGTAATCATTAATTGGTAGGAGGAAGAAGTCGGCGATAATTTCTTGGTTTTGTAATAATAGTTTCACCTGCGGGCATCTTTGGTCACCCTTTGGGATTCGACCGTCAGCAACCTTTACGTCGAACATGCTGCAACCTTTGATGTGGAGCACCATCCAAGCAGCGACCTTACTATTTAGGAAGTTATTTATGCTACCTGTGTCGATGAGAATGGTGATCGGTTGTTATTTGAGAAGGCCTCCAACTTTCATCATTTGCGGATTTGAGTAGCTTGCTAACGCATGTACCATAAAGTCGGTCGATTATGGCTCTTCTTTCGTATCTCCTTTCTCATGTTCAAGGCTCTCTTCTGGATGTTCAATGACCTATTCTTCCACTAGTTCGATCATAAGAATTCTTCCCTTTTTACAACGATGCTGGCGACTCCATGGCGCATCGCAATGCCAACATAACCCCTTTGTAGATCACTCCTGAAGCTCTTCTCTTGTCAACTTTTCTGGTGCAGGAGCTCGGCTGACAGTAGGGGGGGTTAAGGGCTTTAGTACTAATGGTCAAGGAGTGACCTTAGTCCTCCGGGCTTCATGGTTCAATCGCTCCTCTTGAAGTTATGCGAAAGAGATGGCTGCCATAAGCATGTACGGCTGTCGCACTTTAACTTCTCCCTATATTTTTGGCTTCAAGCTCTCAATAAACATTCCCAATAGCTATTTTTCAGACCAATCATGAGTTTGATTAGATGACCGTTCAAACCTGGTTTGATGCTCCTGAATGGTGGAGGTTTGTTGGATCTTCGCTAGTTGTCTATCGATGTTCTCATAATCGGTTGGTCCAAAGCGGATCAGCAGTCCTTCTTTAAATTGTCACCATGAGAGAACTCCATAAGTGTGTTCAAACCAATTAAACCAATGTATGACATCCCCTTCAAGATATATAGCTACAATTTCCATCATAGATGTGTCCGTGGTTTTGTGATACCGAAAATATCGCTCCACGCACGAGATCCACCCAATCGGGTCTCCTTATTCCCATCTATGGAAGTCCATCCTCATGCATGGGTAGTAGGGATTTGTCATAGAGCTTCCCCTCTCCTGAAAGTCATCTCTTCGATCAGAGCTCACTCCTTGATGTGATTTCTTTGGGCTCGGTGGTCAACCCAAACTGAGTTCGGCAAAGAGGGTCCGAATCTTCTCCTCCATCCGCGTCTCAAAGGCTTCGAACTTAGCATTGATTGCCTCCTCAGATGCCATAGTATATATCTCCAGATCTGTAATATTAAGATCTCTCTTTTGTTGTTGTGTTAAAGACATGCATTGTTTGAAGGAAGTGGTGGCCAAAAGGGTTTGTGGATTGGTGGATGTAGGCTGCAGTTTAGGCTTATTTTGTGGCTATTTTGGGTGCGGTTTGGGGCTGTGATTTGATAGTTTTTTGGGCTGTGATGATAGTAGATGAAGGTTAGGGAAGAGGGTTTTAGATCTATGGTTGATGACAGTAGAGATTTGACAGAATTCAATGGAAGTTGCTGCCGATATGCGCTGTCTCGTAAGAGCAGAATTATCGTTGAAGAAATAACAGTTTCACAACAAAATTTCTAGCGAGAACCTAAAAATTTGAGGGGATTTGACAACAAAATCTCAGTTTAAATAACAGCAAGGATGACAACTTGGATCAAGAAAATTTCGATAGCATAATAGCAAAGAATTCGGTGTAAGTTGTGATAGCAGAATTCTCATCGAAAAATTTCAGCGGTTTGCAACAAAAACTTACAGCAACACAGTAATGTTTCAAAGATGAATTCCATGATTGATCAATTCCAGATGAAAGCTAAGATGATCTATGAGGTGCTTAAGAAATTTTGTTCAAAAAGGATTGCAATAGATCGGTTTAAAGGCAGCAATATGCGGTTAAAATTTTTTACAGCAATCCTTCATTCGCAAAGATGATAACTTTTGAGACGAAAAGAATTTACAGCAAGGGATAGATAGTAAGACCTTTTTTTGGTATTTTGAATGGCAAATTATAGTAGCAAAAGGTATTAGGAATAGGAGAATACCAGATCTCTGATACAATTGGAAGTGGCGATAGTAAATTAATTTGATCTACGGCGGAAGATGAAGGTGGAGACAGCGATATCAAGAGCAATTGTGGGAATTGCTTGGTTGATGGTGGGCAGCAAGGATGGTAACAAAAGCAACAAGATCACTACTCTGATACTAGATGATAGAACCCCAGAGGAATTCTATGTAGATTGATCTTTGAGGGGGATTAACCCTTGGAACACTATAGGGGTTCCACCCTCCAAGTAGCCTGGTGGCTACAATTGTAGATGATTCTTCTTATTCCCAAGAGATGGAGGCTACATGCTTATATAGAGCTCCAAACCCTAGCCCTAGGGGCTGCTTCCTAAGTGAACTACCCAATTTGCCCTCAACCTTAGTGGGCCGGCCCAGTAACAAGGGGGCGACGGCTAAGAAGCCCAAGGACCCAAATGTAAACCCTAGCCTCTCTTCTTTATAGGATAGAGGCAGCTGGGTGAGGTTTATTATACTCTCATAGGATTTTTATTAGCTACTACATGGTTGAGTAGGACCCAACCCTACTAGGGTCTTATCAGTAAAGGGCTGCCTAAAGGCTTATTAGCCCCATTTGAGCGAGTTTAGTGGCCATTGTAGGCTTGCACAAAAAGTTTACATGAAGTGTGTTAGGATTTAGATTGACATTAAGAGGGGGGGGGAGTGAATTAGTGCAGCGGTTAAAAATATTGATTTGTGCGATTTCGAAAAACTTCATTCGAGAAGAATCACATTTCGATGAAAACCAACTTCTATTGCATTTTAACTTAAAGAGATTTGTAAGTGAAAGAGAAGGATTCAAGTGATTGCAATAAGGTAAAAGATTTGTAGAAATATAAATTGTAAGAAAAGAAATGCAAATCGATTTTATAGTAGTTTGGTCCTCCGACCTATGTCCACTCCCGATTCCTCCTTCGTTGAGGTCAACGACTTTTACTAATGATCTTCTTTCAATGGGTGAAGATCAACCACCCTTTTATAACTCTTTCTCATTTTCAAAGGTTTAGGAGATAAACTTTATAAGTCTCACACCTTCCTTAGACAAACTTCTAAACTTTTCAAGAGGAGGGAGAGAACACTCAAGACTTTTTCAAGATTAGAACTTGATTCACCAGAGTTTTAGCTTACTTTTTCTTGTATAATCCTTGCAGGGATGGGTGGGGTATTTATAGACCCCAAATGGCTCCAAAACCAAAGCTAAAATTTAAATTTTCGGGTCTTCCGGGTATGGGCAATACTACCGCCTGCATTGGGCAGTGGCACCACTCATAGAAGCTCAAAAACAAAGATTCTAGTGGTGCTAAGACTGGGCGGTACCACCGCTTGTAGCTTGGAAAAGTACGCTTTTTCACTTTTCCAGCTCATAGGCGATTCTACTGGCAGTTTGGCAGTGCCACCGCCTACAGTAATATTTGGGCCACTGAATAGACCTCTCAATGAGCCCAAATCAGTCCCAATTGGTCCCTAATTGAGTTGGTATAATTTCACCCAAAACCAACTCAATTTTGACCTAACCTTCGACCTTTAAGATATAAACAACTACAAGCTACTAATCTAAGTTATCCGGCATATCATTGGTTCTCCCGGTGAACTTCCAGTGACCTTCCGGTGATCTTCTAGTAAACTTCTGGTGTATCATCCGAACCTTCAGTGAAGTGCCCAATCCATCGGCATGTTAACTCATACGACATCCATTCTCGGTGCATTATCCGATTCTTCCGATCCGATGCCCGAACTTTGACACCGACCCAACACTTGATTCTTTTTTCTTTAATTGTTTTGCCTCTTTTGATCAAGGTTAGTCATGCATCACTTATCTAAAAGCATATATTAGATAATAAACTTATCAATTGATTTCATCATCAAATTCTGAGATTCAACAATCTCCCCCTTTTTGATGATGACAACCAATTGATAGAGTTAAACTTAACTCTTCCTAAATAAGGTAAACTGGAATTCAAAAGAAATAATAACCTTTGAATTCAAGTGAAATAATTTTGATCATATATAACATATTGTATCAAGATTTCATACATTGTGCATAATAATTTCAAATCATCGAAGTACAATATGCACAATCACAACAAATCAACATCACTTTAGGTATAATATACATGATACCAAAATATTAAGATTTTCAATCATTCATCATTACTTCTCCCTTTGTCATCAACAAAAAGGAGGTGAATTAAAAAAAATGATCATCATAAGGTATCATGATGCATATCATTTATCAAACATATCAAAAACATATGATACATGAGGCTAATATTTGCTTAGAAATCAAGTTGAACATAATGCAAAATATGTCATCCAAGATGGATAAATCTAAAAAATGATTTGATCATTTTTATTTATGTCTATGAAATTTGAAAAATGATCAAGTTATGAAGGATTCATACATGAAAGAGGTTCAAGATACAATTTTGAAAATTCAAACAATAAATTGTAAATTAGAAATATAGATCATTGAAGCCATTCATCAAATATACTAATAAGAGCTCATGTAAAAAAAAATTCGTGAGAGAAAGATCATGATAAAGTTTATGAAAAAGTTCAACTTGGCATTATTAAGTGTAGCACATCAATATCAAAAGTTTCATAGAGAGAGATTCAACTTGGCATTCTCATGAGGTGGAGGAAAAGAAAAAACAATCAAGTCATAAAAGATCAAGAGTTCAGAATAATGTCCGAAGAGAGTATAATATACTCTTGAGAGCATAATCATTATGCAAAAATTTCATGACATTAAGCTTCAAATGATACAAAAATCATGAAATTCATTTAATCATTCCAATAGAGGTAGGAGTTTAAAACCAATTTTAATACTTCATCAAAAGGCATGATCTTCATCAATCGAAGGAGGAGAATCAAAATGTTATGATCAAAGGATAAAAATGAGAGCTTCATTCAAAATATAATATTGAAAAATATCATCCAAAATCAGAAAATAATATCAAGTTGAGATTATGTAAATCGAGGTTGAAAATTTTTGGAAAAGGAACATACAACATCTTCATGCATTAGGACAATTTAGCATGCCTAATTCTCTTCTAATGAAGTCAAATTATTTTTCATTTAGGGGTTTTATGAAGATGTTCGCTAATTGGTGTTTTATATTAATAAATTCTAGAATGACATCATTATTATTAATATAATCTCGTATAAAATGATGTTTAATGTCAATATGCTTAGTTCTAGAATGTTGAATAGGACTTTTGGTTAGACAAATGGCACTTGTGTTATCACATTTTATGGGAATGTTCTTTAAATAAATTCCATAATCTTCTAATATATTTTTCATCTAAATAACTTGTGCACAACATACACTTGTGGCTATGTATTTGGCTTCGACCGTAGATAGTGCAACTGAGTTTTGTTTCTTTGAAGACCAAGAAATAAGTGCATGTCTTAAAAATTGACATGTTCTGGATGTGCTTTTTCTATATATTTTACATCCACTAAAATTGTCATCCGCATAAGCTATTAAATCAAAGTTATTGAATTTTAGATACTATAATCCTAGATTAGAAGTTCCTTTAAGATATCTAAGGATTCTTTTAACGACTTTAAGATGAGACAACTTAGGATTAGCTTGAAATCTAGCACAAAGTCATATACTAAATATGATATCCGATCTAGTTGCGGTGAAGTAAAGTAAACTACCTATCATTCTCTGATATATTTTTTGATCAAAAATTTCTCCACTTTTGTCTATGTCTAACTTAGTGGAGGTACTCATAGAAGTATTGATGGCTTTTGAACCATCCATATTAAACCGTTTTAACAATTCTAAAGCATATTTGGTTTGACTAAGAAATATACCATCACTAAGTTGTTTAATTTATAATCCTAAAAAGAAGGTTAGTTCACCCATTAAACTCATTTCAAACTCTTGGCTCATACACTTGGCAAATGATTCACATAACGACTCGTTTGTAGAATCAAAGATAATATCATCAACATAAATTTGAATAATAAAAAAATTATTTTTAAAATATTTAATAAACAATGTAGTATCGACCTTGCCTTTAGTGAAATTATTTGAAATAAGAAAAGAACTAAGCCTCTCATACCAAGCCCTTAGGGCTTGTTTTAACCCATAGAGAGCCTTAGTCAATTTAAACATGATTAGGAAAAAGAGAGTTTTCAAAACCGGGTGGTTGTTCAACAAACACTTCTTCGGAAATAAAACTATTTAAGAAAGTACTTTTGATATCCATTTGAAATAATTTAAAATTATTACTATTAGCATAGGCAAGGAGCATCCTAATGGCTTCTAATCTTGCCACAGGAGTAAAGGTCTCTTCATAATCGATACCTTCTTTTTGGTTAAAAACTTTGGCCACTAATCTAGCCTTGTTTCTAACCATAATTCCAAATTCATCTTGCTTATTTCTAAATACCCATTTAGTACCGATAACTAAATGGTCACTTGGTATTGGAACAAGCTTCCACACCTAATTCCTCTCAAATTGGTTCAATTCCTCTTGCATTGTGATAACTCAAGAATCATCTTTCAAGGCTTTGTCAATGCACTTAGGTTCAATTTGAGAAAGGAAAGTGGTGTTGGCACAAAAATTCTTAAAAGAGGAACGAGTTTGAAGCTCTTTTGATGTGTCTACTATAATTAGCTCCTTTGGATGGGCATTTATATACTTCTATTCCTTAGGTAAGAAAATTTAGGAAGAAGATGCATCCAAATTGCTATTTTGAGGAAAGGGTTCATTCAAATTCAAACCATCAAAAAGATCATTATCAAATTTATTTTTCTTAAATTTAGAAACTTCATTAAAAACTATATGAATAGACTCTTTTATAACCAAGGTCTTTTGTTGAAAATACGAAAGGCTTTAGAAACGAAAGAGTAACCAAGAAAGATGCCTTCATTAGATTTAGCATCAAATTTTCCTAAGGCATTCTTTTCATTCAAGATAAAGCATTTGCAACCGAAAAATTTAAAATAAGAAACATTTAATTTTTTGTTATTCCATAATTTATAAGGGGTTTTGGATAAAGATGGTCTTACTAGAACCCTATTCATGACATAGCAAGCCGTATTAACAGTTTCGGCCCAAAAGTATTTGGGTAAACTATGTTCATTTAACATGGTTCTTGTCATTTCTTGTAAATTTCTATTCTTTCTTTCTACTACATTTTATTGAGGATTCCTCAAAGTAGAGAAGTTGTGGTTATATCCATTAGATTCATAAAAATTTTGGAAGTCATGGTTTTGGAATTCACCATCATGATAACTCTGAATTGATGAAATCATGAAACCCTTTTCGTTTTGAACAAGTTTATAAAATTTAGAAAAATATTTAAAATAATCACTTTTGTGAGCCAAGAAATAAGTCCAAGTATATCTACTAGAGTCATCTACAATGACAAATGCATATTTGCTACCTCCTAGACTCATTGTGTCAATTGGTCCAAATAAATCCATATAGATCAATTGTAATAGTCTAGAGGTGCTTATTTGATTCTTTGGTTTGAAGCTAGTTTTTATTTGTTTTCCTAGTTGACATGTATCACATATATTGTCTTTAATGAACTTAACATTGGGAATACCTCTTACAAGTCCTTTAGATGTGATTTGAGTAATTAGTTCATGCTCGCATGACCTAATCTTCTATTCCAAAGCCAAGCATCATCATTCAAAATCGAAAAACACATTTTATTACTAAGATCATCAATGTTTATGGTGTAGACATTATTGGGAAATCCAAGGGGGCGACATCTCATGCGCAGTGAAAGAACAGAAAATAAAAAACCTTGGATTTTCATGAAAGGTTCCATCATCGTGCGAAGATCAATTCGCTCTAAAAATAAATCCATGAAAACTACATGTAAAAGAAAGATACCTAGGGAGATCGTATATCCCTGAATCCCTACAGATCTGTTGGAAAGGATGAAGAAGGTCAAGCATCCTCTTCTATAGCGGTATCCACACGGCAAGGACTACAATGATGCTCCTCTCTTGAGCAGAGGAGAATAGAACGTGACTATTGAGAGAACCGCAGCCTATAGGCCTTCAATTTTCTCCTATTTATAGAGCCCCCCTATAAACCCTAATGGATCCTACCCTATTGGGTATTGGATCTCTATCCAATTATACAAACCTTTTAGATTAATGGGTCTCTATCCAATAATCTCTTATTAGCTCTTATTGGATCTCATCTTAGGATCCAATAATTCAAGGGCTTATTGGATATCCAATAAGATAGGGGCTATGGTGGATATCTCATATTCGAACCTCTACTCGTCGCAATACCTACCATATATGTGTGACCCTCTAGGCCCAATATTGAGTTGACTGTGAGTCATACTTGTCAGAACTCCTTCTGACTTAGTGAATTATTATCTTTATAATAATTCACCTGACTCATCGACTACGGACGTACTGGGCCACTACGCCATAGTCCCTAGACGATATAGGGGAATCCAATCCTTTGGACCTATCTGTCCTCAGTTACTATGTATCTATAGTCCCTCATCCATCTAATATCCCAAAGACTCTATACCGGGCATAATGCTGTCAGGCCCATACGGTCTCTCCTCGAGTCTCGCTCTTATCGGATTCTCCCGGAGAACTCTTTCTCTCTCAATCTGAATAAACTTGGCCAAGGATTTGTTTGAGCAAGGATACATAGGATATTCCTCTCATGATACCGAGAGCGGATGATCCTCTATTGACACTTAATAGTCCTCGTAAGGTTGGCTACCACTCACAATGACCAGCTGTACTAGATCTGGAACTTCCGAACCTATAAGTCTGGTATCAAAGAGTGGAGTACGCATACAGGGCATCCTTGGTGTCTAAAGTCTATGGACTAGATACACTACTGGAACTACAAAATCGCTGTTTGACGTGAGGTATCAATAACCATCCAACATTCCGTAAGCAGATCAATCAGTGAACTCATTCTCCAATGAGCACCTATACTATATCCTTAGTGTCTCCACGCGAGTAAATATGAGACCAGCCACCTCCATCATATGGACAAGTATATAGCACACCAGTCATCCGGTTATCTTGATGTCCCTATCGAGTAACCTATGACCGGGATTATTTAGTGTCTGTGTTTAAAGGTGAATCAGTCTCATTATCGTGATTTTTGTTGAATCTCGGATTTTGATGATGAAGTTAATTAATGGGTTATTTGATCTAATCCATATTATTGAGATAAGTATGTAGGATTAACTACGATAGCTTAATGACTTAAAGCAAATTACTGGAGTCAAGTAGTTAGGAGTTCAAGAGTCCACCGGAAGTCCAAAGGATCATCGAAAGTGCTGTCGGAACCAACCGAGAAAGAATCGAAAACTTGCCGAAGGCATCGAAAGTTCACCGAAAAGATCGTCGGAGGTTCGCGGAGCTCACCGAGAAGGTTCGGAAGCTTGCTAAAGGCTTGTCAAACTCACCACAGGGTCCAGGAGCCTGTTGGAAGAAATCCGAAGGTGCATCGGAAGTTGGCCGGAAGTTCGTTGGAAAGATCGCCAAAAGAAGACTCCACATTGCCGGTTGTTAATTTGCATAGAATTATGTTTCAATTCCATAGTTAACATGTAATTAGGGTAAGAATTAGGTAATAATCCTATTTAATCTTTGTAGGGGCCAATTGGGACTTATTTGGGCTGATTTGGGCCGAAGTCAGGGCCCATTCAGTCTTGCTGGAATAGTTTGGTGGTG
Organism: Musa troglodytarum; assembly: GCA_023547065.1. Lineage (NCBI taxonomy): Eukaryota > Viridiplantae > Streptophyta > Magnoliopsida > Zingiberales > Musaceae > Musa > Musa troglodytarum. Next base: position 71,634,692 of record CP097510.1, read on the forward strand.
GCATCGCCAGACCCAAGCGGTGGCACTGCCTAGGGGCCAAAATCCCAGGTGTTTCAAGTGGTGGCACCACCCAGGTCAATGGTGGTACCATCAACTTTAATGCCTGGTAGGCGGTGGTACCGCTAGTGTCAAACAATGGTACCGTCAGACCACAGAGCCCAAGGACTCTATCAAGCGGTGGTACCACTAGTGTCAGGCAGTGGTACCGCCAATAACCTGAAAAACTGAGAAGATTCAAATTTGGGCTCTAAATTTGAATCCTCTTGAAGCCTATAAAAACCCCTCCCATCCCTGGGTTGAGGTATGCAATCACATACACTTTGAAAGCTAGAAAACGCTGTTTAAATCTCTCTAGAATTCACTCCTTTAGTTTTCTCTTGTATTTGATTCTAAAGAAAGGAGAGAGTTCTCATAAGGGTTGTCTCCTAAGCCCATTAAAAGGAGAAAGCGTTGTAAAAGGGAATTGGTCTTCACCCTTGGAAGGAAAACACATAGTGGAAAGCCAGTGGCCTCAAGAGAAGAGGAATCGGGAGTGGACGTAGGTCGTATGACCGATCCGCTATAAAAATTCTGGTTTGCATTTCAACATTGTTATTTACATTTATGCAAATTTGTTCATTTACTTACTTCGCTTCCTCCTCACTTTCTTACGAATCACCTTAAGTTTATACGCAATCGAAATCAGATTTCATCGAAACATAATTTTGTCACACAAAGCTTTCGAGGTTTTTTTAAATCGTCAAAAAGTTATCGGTATTAACCATTGTACTAATTCACCCCCCCTCTTAGTATCGCTCGATACCTAACAATTGGTATTAGAGCCTGGTATTTCTCATTTCGGATTTACACCCGAGAGAGATAGCTTATTTCGGCATGCAAGAGGGTCACTCAATTATATGTCCACCAATGTTCAATGGGTCAGATTACACGTATTAGAAGACTCGTATGAGGATCTTTCTTATTTCCATATATTGTGAGCTTTGGAATATCATTGAAAATGGGTTTAAAAAATCTTCTCTTCCGATGAGCGAATGGAATGAATTGGAGAAGAAGGTTTTTATTTTAAATGCAAAGGCTATGAATGCCTTATTTTTTGCACTTGATAAAAATGAGTTTAATCGTATTTCGATTTGTGAATCGGCTTTTAATATTTGGCATACTCTTGAGATCACTCATGAAGGCACTAGCCGAGTGAAACAGTCCAAAATCAACATTCTTGTGCATTCGTACGAACTTTTTCAAATAAAATCAAGTGAGTCCATCAGAGACATGTACACCCGCTTCACGGAGGTCATCAATGGACTCAAAGTACTTGGTAAAGGTTTTTCTAATTTTGAACTTATAACTAAAATTTTAAAATCCCTTCCAAAGAGTTGGGATCCAAAAGTTATAGCCATTCAAGCGGCCAAGGACCTTAAAACCTTTCCTCTCGAAGAACTTATTGGGTCTCTAATGACCTATGAAATGATATGCCATGCTTATGAAGAGCTCGAAACCCCCTTCCAAAAAACAGGAAGGATATAGTATTAAGAACATAAGAAGACCACTTGAAAGGAACATCAAGTGATGAGGACAGTGACGATGACATTGCACTCTTAACTAAAAAATTTAAAAAATTCATAAGAAGGAATAAATTTAAAAATGATACTAAAAACAAACTTGAACCAAAGAAGGATCAAGTCATATGTTACGAATTCAAGAAGCCAGGGCACTTAAAAAATGAATACCCATAAGCGAATAAGAAGCAACCGAAGAAGAAGAAAGCTTTAAAGGTGACGTGGGGTGACTCAAGTGACTCCGAGAATGAAGAAACAAGTAACAAAGAGGAGGCCAACTTCGTGCTAATAACTTTAGGAGAAGAGGTATGTGATTTAATTAATGAAGATTTATCTTTCGACGAACTTTCAATAGCTTTTCATGAATTATTTGATGAGTGTAGAACTATTAGTACGAAGTTCAATTTATTAAAAAAGGAGCATGCCTTATTACTAGATAAACTTGATAGTCTTCAAACTCCCTCTTCACCTCAATGCTCTAAGTGTGAATACTTAGAAGCAATAAAAAATGAGAACTTGCTACTTAAAGAGACCCTAAATAAGTTTAAGATTGGTAGCAAGGGCTTGAACATGATTCTTGCAAACAAGGGTTATGTCACAAATATAAGTGGAATTGGATTTGTGAGTGGATCTCACCAAAATCCTACCACCTTCATTAAAGGACCCACACTACATGTATCACCTCATTTGAAATGCAATTATTGTTGTAAATCCGGACATGTTATTTACAAATATCCGTTTAAGAAAATTAGTCCACGTAAATTGATATGGGTTCCTAAAGGAACTATAAATAATTCAATGCTAAATGACAAATTTAGTAGATCAATTTTTGAGGTACCCAAAATCAAATGTGTACCTAAAAACCATCCTCTTTTGTAGACAGACTCACAAGCTAGTAGCAAGAGATGGTATCTTGATAGTGGATGCTCAAGGCACATGACCGGAGATCCATCTCAATTCTCTATGCTCACTATCAAAGAAGGGTATATCACCTTCAAAGAGAACAACAAGGGTAAAATAATTGGCAAGGGAACCATAGGTAACAAATCAAGTTTTTCAATTGATAATGTGTTACTAGTTGATGGATTAAAACATAATCTTTTGAGCATTAGTCAATTATGTGATAAAAGTTACATTATTAGATTTGAATCTAATACTTGCATCATTGAAAAACCAAATAACAACATATCCATGATTGTGTTAAAACAAAATAATGTCTACACCATTAATATTGAAGAACTTAGTAATGAAATGTACTTTTCTATTTTAAATGATGATGCTTGGCTTTAGCATAGGAGATTAGGCCATGCAAATATGAAACTAATATCTAAAATTTCATCTAAAGAACAAGTACGAGGAATTCCTAATATCAAGTTTGTAAAGGAACAAGTATATGATGCATGTCAACTAGGAAAACAAATAAAAACTAGCTTCAAATCAAAGAATCAAATAAGCACCTCTAGACCATTACAATTGATCCACTTGGATTTATTTGGACCAATCGACACAACAAGTCTAGGAGGTAGCAAATACATGTTTATTATTGTAGATGACTATAGTAGATACACTTGACCTATTTTTTGGCTCACAAAAGTGATTGCTTTAAATGTTTTTCTAAATTTTGTAAACTTACTCAAAACGAAAAGGGTTTCATGATTTCATCGATTCGGAGTGATCATGGTGGAGAATTCCAAAACCATGACTTTCAAAATTTTTGTGAATCTAATGAGCATAACTATAACTTCTCTACTCTAAGGAATCCTAAAAAAAAATGGAGTAGTAGAAAGAAAGAATAGAAATTTATAAGAAATGGCAAGAACCATGTTAAATGAACATAGTTTACCCAAATATTTTTGGGCCGAAGCTGTTAATACGGCTTGCTATATCATGAATAGGGTTCTAGTAAGACCATCTCTATCCAAAATCCCTTATAAATTATGGAATAACAAAATACTGAATGTTTCTCATTTTAAAGTTTTTGGTTACAAATGCTTTATCTTGAATGAAAAGGATGCCTTAGGAAAATTCGATGCTAAATCCGATGAAGGCATCTTTCTTGGTTACTCTTCTATTTCTAAAGCTTTTCATGTTTTTAACAAAAGAACGTTAGTTATAGAAGAGTTTATTCATATAGTTTTTAATGAAGTTTTCGAACTTAAGAAAAATTATTTTGATGATGATCTTGGTTTTGATAGTTTGAATTTAAATGAACCCTTTCCTCAAAATAGCAACTTAGATGCATCTTCTTCCCAAATTTCTATACCCAAGGAATGGAAGTATATAGATGCCCATCCAAAGGAGCTAATTATAAGAGACACATCGAAAGGGGTTCAAACTCGTTCTTTCTTTAAAAATTTTTGTGCTCATGCCATTTTTCTTTCTCATATTGAACCTAAGTGCATTGATGATGCCTTGAAAGATAATTCTTAGGTCATCGCAATGTGAGAAGAATTGAATCATTTTGAGAGAAATGAGGTATGAAGGCTTATTTCTAGACCTAGTGACCATTTAGTTATTGGTACTAAATGGGTCTTTAGAAACAAGCAAGATGAATATGGTATCATAGTTAGAAATAAGACTAGATTAGTGGCCAAAGGTTTCAACTAAGAAGAAAGTATCGATTACGAAGAAACCTTCGCTCCTGTGGCAAGATTAAAAGCTATTAGGATGTTCCTTGCCTATGCTAGTAGTAATAACTTTAAACTTTTTCAAATGGATGTCAAAAGTGCTTTCTTAAATGGCTTTATTTCTAAAGAAGTGTATGTTGAACAACCACCCGGTTTTGAAAACTCTATTCTCAATCATGTGTTTAAACTAACTAAGGCTCTCTATGGATTATAACAAGCCCTTAGAGCTTGGTATAAGAGGCTTAGTTTCTTTCTCATTTTAAATAATTTTACTAAAGGCAAGGTTGATACTACATTATTTATTAAATATTTTAAAAATAATTTTTTTATTGTTCAAATTTATGTTGATGATATTATTTTTGGTTCCTCGAATGAATCACTATGTGAATCATTCGCTAAGTATATGAGTTATGAATTTGAAATGAGTATAATGGGTGAACTAACCTTCTTTCTAGGATTATAAATTAAACAACTTAGTAATGGCATATTTCTTAATCAATTTAAATATACATTAGAATTGTTAAAATGATTTAACATGGATGGTTCAAAAGCTATAAACACTCCTATGAGTACCTCCACTAAGTTAGACATAGATGAAAGTGGAAAAAATTTTGACCAAAAAATATATAAGGGAATGATAGGTAGTTTACTTTACCTTACTGCAACTAGACCGGATATCATATTTAGTATAGGACTCTATGCAAGATTTTAAGCTAATCCTAAGTTGTCTCATCTTAAAGTTGTTAAAAGAATCCTTAAATATCTTAAAGGCACTCCTAACTTAGGATTATGGTATCTAAAATCTGATGACCTTGATTTAAAAGCCTATGTAGATGCAGATTTTGGCAGATGTAGAATAGATAGAAAAAGCACATCTGGAACATATCAATTTTTAGGACATGCACTTGTTTCTTGGTCTTCCAAGAAATAAAACTCGGTTGCACTATCTACGGCCGAAGCCGAATACATAGCCGCTAGTGCATGCTGTGCACAAGTTGTTTGGATAAAAAACACTTTAGAAAACTATGGAATTTATTTAAAGAATATTTTCATAAATTATGATAACACAAGTGCTATTTGTCTAACCAAAAATCTCATTCAACACTCTAGAACTAAGCACATTGACATTAGGTATCACTTTATATGAGATCACGTAAATAATAACGATGTCATTCTGAAATTCATTGATACAAAATATCAATTAGTAGACATTTTCATAAAACTCTTAAATGAAGAATAATTTTACTTTATTAGAAGGGAATTAGGTATGTTGAATTGTCCTCGTGAATGAATTTATTTTATACCTTTCAGAAATTTTTCATCATATTTACGACTTTCGTGGATTTGACTTCATCTGTTTTGGTACAAGACACTATTCTATTTTAATCAAACACATTTAACTTCTATGAAACATAGGATAAAAATAAAAAAATAAAAAATTTGGGCTAGCGGTGGCACCACTAGGACTGGCGGTAGCACCGTCTAGGATTTCGGGTCCCAGGCGGTGGCATCGCTTGGTTGGCGGTGGCATCGCCCGAGGGGGGGGGGGGGGGGTTGGTTCGGTTTGGCGGTGGAACTGCCCCCAACATGTGGAAACACTCCTAAACCTTCTTCCCATCCTCTCTAAACACTCCCAAATCTCATTTTCTCCCTCTAAAAGACTAAGAGAAGGTTCTATTTTGGATCAAGAACTCTACCTCCCATGAAATCTCATTTAAGGTAAGAATTGAATTTTTCCATTCCTTCTCAATACATGGCCTATTCTTTAAAATTTTTCTTGCTCTATCATCATGATTAGATATGGCTCCCAGGTGATCATCAAGGGACAAAGGGAAAAGGATGGTAGGAGATTCACATGACCCATCACTTTTTATATCTAATGAAGTAGCCCTTAGGTACCCTAGTTTCAAAGTAAGAATGGTACATAAGGGAAAACATGTCGATTTAGGTGAACTAGGAAACCTAGAACCCATTAGGTGGTTTGTCGATTTGGATGTCTTACCCATCTTACAAATTAATGAACTGATTTACCCTAGGTTAATTAGGTTATTTTATGCAAATTTAGGCTTGGATGATGATTATATGACAACCTACCTTTTAGGAACCCGAATTTAAATTTTTGATAGCATGATATATGAGCTAATTGGAATCTCTAAAAAGGATAGGGATTGGTATTTCAGAGGATAGTGGAATATTAATGTAATCGGAGTAACTTACTCCGAGGTTTTAGAGACTATTTTTGTAAATCCTAACCTAGGCATAGTCCCTAAAAGCTGTGATCATTTGTTACCTTTCAATTCTAAAATTCATCATCACATCATCATAAGCATCCTTATTCCTAAACAATATCACCATGATAAGATTAGTCAATTAGAGTTAGAAACCATGTATTAGATAATGATTGGATGAAATAACTAGTTTGGATACCTGATCCAACACCATATGATGGAAATAATGTCTAAAGACTTGATGTTACTATACGGGGGATTTATAACTAGATTGCTACATGCCCATAATATCAGAATATCACCCGATGAAGAAGTGATAAAAGTAGATAGATATAACACTATTAACAGAAACCTACTTAAGAGACTTAAGTGTATTTTTACAAATGGAATATGGACTAGGCAGCCTAGAAGGACCGATCCAGCTCCCCCTCTAGTAGAACAACCTGAAACACTAGTCTTTAGGGGAAGTGAATCTCCTCCTCCTAGTCCCTTTGGTGCAGCACCATCAGAACCAGCTATTGCTCCATCTTCTAAAGATCCAATCATGATAGAAATAAATCAACTCAAATCACAACAAGCTGAAATTTTCAATGAAGTATGAAAGATGAATTGAAAGCTAGATTACTTGTATAGGCATTTTGGTATTCCACCCAAGGAATAACTGTTGTATTAAACTTTTTGACAATTGTAAACCTCTATGCTACTTTGACATACTTTTGAAATTATCCTAATATATGATGTTGTATGTTTCTTTCTAAAATTTTTCTACTTTGGGTATTTTTATGATATCATTTATTTGGATTTTGAATGACATCTTTTGAATGGAGTTCTCATTTTTTATCCTTTGATTGTAATATTTTTAATCTTGATGACGCTTTCATAATGTTGTAATATCTTGAATGATTTGGTGATAGATCTTAATGATATTATAACTTTAAGTATGTTTCATTTCAAAAATTCATAAATGCCAAGTTGAAGCTTAATGAATTTTGATATCTCATGCTCTCGAATTGATTATTTTCATGTGTGAATCCATCATAGCTTGATAAATAAAGATTGATCATTTTTTAAATTTTATAAATATATTTAAAAAAGATCAAATCACTTTTTGGCTTATCCATTCTCCTTATTTTCGAATATAATAGCCTCATTTTAATTTGGTGCACCTCCTTTTTATTGATGACAAAGGAGGAGAAGAATGTAGCATGAATTGATGACTTGATCGCATTGAGAAAAATAATGCCAAAATAAATTGATATTTTTTTTATGATTGCTTGTGCCATGCTTTGTAATAAAAATTTGATTGCTATCCTTAAAAAGCATCGCAATATAGCTCAAATGCTTAAAATGTAAATTTTTTAAAACTATTATTTCATTTGATATCATGCCTTGATTTTATGTACTTTATCGATATCATCTGATCCTTGTTATATTTCAATTTATGATTGGTATCTTTTATGCAAATAATAAATGTCTATAATTTGACTTGAAAGATACGAAGTTTCATATTTGTGGATAAAAAATCATGCTTGTTGAGCATAATGATAAGTTCATCGGATGAAACTTATCGGTTTCAGTTTGAATTCAAGAAATTGAATTCAAACGCCTTCTTTCTCATTATATGGCAAATAGATAAGGGGAGTTAAGATAAACTCTGTCATCAATTGATTGTCATCATCAAAAAAGGAGAGATTGTTGAATCTCAGATTTTGATGACGAAGTCAATTGATGGGTTATTTAATCTAATCCATATTATTGAGATAAGTGTGTAGGATTAACTATGATAGCTTGAAGACTTAGAGCAAATTACCGGAGTCAAGTAGTTGGGAGTTCGAGAGTCCACCGGAAGTCCGAAGGATCATCGGAAGTGCTACTAGAACCAACCGAGAAAGAATCAGAAACTTGCCAAAGGCATCGAAAGTTCATCGAAACGATCGTTGGAGGTTCGCAGAGCTCATTGAGAAGGTTCGGAAGCTTGCCAAAGACTCATCAAACTTGCCACAGAGTTCGGGAGCCTGTTGGGAGTCCGCCAGAAGAAATCTGAGGGTACATCGGAAGTCGGTCGAAAGTTCGCCGGAAAGTTCACCAGAAAGCTCATCGGAAGAAGACTCGACATTACCGATTGTTAATTTTCTTAGAATTATGTTTCAATTCCATAGTTAGCATGTACTTAGGGTAAGGATTAGGTAATAATCCTGTTTAACCTTTGTAGGGGCGAACTAGGCCTTATTTGGGCTGATTTGAGCTGAAGTCAGGGCTCATTCAGCCTTGCTGGAATAGTTTGGTGGTGGCACCACCAGACCTAGGCAGTGGCACCACCAAAGGACCAAAATCCCAAGTGTTTCAAGCGGTGGCACCGCCCAGGTCAGCGATGGGACCGCCAGTGTCAAGCGATGGTACCACCAGTGTCAGGCGGTGGTATCGCCAGACCATAGAGCCCGAGAACTCTGTCAGGCGGTGGTACCGCCAATGTTAAGCGGTGGTACCACTAGTAGTATGGAAAATCAAGAAGATTCAAATTTAGGCTCTAAATTTGAATCCTCTTGGAGCCTATAAAAACTCCTCCCATCCCTGGGTTAAGGTATGTAAGTACATACACTTTGAAAGCTAAAAAACACTATTTAAATCTCTCTAGAAATCCCTCCTTTAGTTTTCTCTTGTATTCGATTCTAAAGAAAGGAGAGAGTGCTTGTAAGGGTTGTCTCCTAAGCCTGTCAAAAAGAAAAAGCACTGTAAAAGGGAATTGGTCTTTGCCCTTGGAAGGAAGACACCTAGTGGAAAACTAGTGGCCTTAAGAGAAGAGAAATCAGGAGTGGACATAGTTTGTATGACTGAACCACTATAAAAATTCTGGTTTGTGTTTTAACATTGTTATTTACATTTCTGCAAACTTGTTCATTTACTTGCTCCGCTTCCTCCTCACTTTCTTACGAATCACCTTAAGTTTATACGCAATCGAAACTAGATTTCATCAAAATTTAATTTTATCACACAAAGCTTTCGAAGTTATTTTAAATCACTAAAAAGTTATCGGTATTAACCGCTACACTAATTCAAACCCCCCCCCCTCTTAGTGTCGCTCGATCCCTAACAATCTCATCATGATCCGATTCCTATTGCACAGATCCAAAGACATCACAATATATGCAACATGCAAGATAAAGTGATAAAATACCTAATAATAAGTAAAAAGAAAGAGTGCATATCAAGTCATAAGTCCCATCACTTATGTGATTAGCTTATAGGGCACATATGACTAGCAATCTCCCACTTGACCTAAAGCCAATCACCTATGTGTCTGATCCCTATTAGACCTCTGTGACACTCAAAGATAATCTAAGTCAATGGCTTTGTCAATGGATCTGCAATGTTATCTTTGGATGGAACTCTTTTCACTACTACATCTCTTCGGGTTACAATCTCTCTAATAAGTTAGAACCTCCTCAGAATACTTCTGATAAGACCCGGGTTCCCTTATTTGAGTAATCGCCTTGTATTTATCGCAATATAAGGGAATCGGCTCCTCGTTGCTCGGGATGACTCCTAGATCTGTGATGAACTTCTTTATCCAGACTCCCTCTTTTGCTGCCTCTACCATAGCAATGTATTCCGCCTCTGTGGTCAAGTCAATAGTAGTGTCTTACCTGAAACTCTTTCAGCATACTGCTCCTCCATTCAGGGTGAACACATATCCTGAATTAGACTTGCTATCATCGACATCGGATTGGAAGCTCAAGTTCATGTAGCCCTCAACCCTGAGGCTACTACCTCTATATAACAGTAAGAGATCCTTAATCCTTCTCAAGTACTTAAGGATTCATTTTATTACTTTTCAGTGCTCCAAGCCTAAAACTGCTTGATACCTACTCGTGACACTCAGAGCATGTGCTATATCAGGCCTAGTACATAGTATAGCATACATGATAGATCCTATCATTGAGGTATATGGTATCCTATCCATGTGTGTCCTTTCTTCAAGAGTCTTTGGGGACATACTCCTAGAAAGTGATATTCCATGTCTCATTGGTATGAGAGCTCTCTTAGAATTTTCCATACCAAACCTTTTGACAATGGTGTCTATGTACCTAGATTGGGATAAGCCAAGCATCCTCTTGGATCTATCTCTATAGATCAATATCCCCAATATGCAGGATGCTGATAGAACCCCATAGGAATTCTATGTAGATTTGATCTTTGAGGGGGATCAACCCTTGGAACGCTATAGGGGTTCCACCCTCTAAGTAGTTGGCCTGGTGGCTACAACTGTAGATGAATTTTTTTTCCTTATTCCAAAGAGGTAGAGGCTACATGCTTATATAGGACTCCAACTCAAGACCCCTAATATAGCTAGAGTTCTTTGTTATTAGGACTCTTACTCAAGATTTCTACTTTTAATAAACTCCCCTACTCAAGATTCCTACTTTTAATAAACTCTCCTACTCAAGACTCCTACTTTTAATAAACTCTCCTACTCAAGACTCCTACTTCTAATAAACTCTTAATGCTTCTCTAAGAAGCAACCTCCCAACTAATCCTAACGTTAGCCGCCCTCTTCACCTCTTTAATAAGGGTCGACTAGATAGGATTTACATGAATACCCTTATCAATGAAACTCAATTAGGACTCTCCTAGCTAGAGTCCCAACAGATTAGAACTCTCTTAGCTAGAGTCCTAACAGACCTGCCCTCTTCAAATCAATCTTGTCCTAAAGGCTGAGGTTCCATGAACTCTAGGAACCAGGTCTTCAACTCATCATATGATTCCCATGTGACGTCTTCGGGTGGTAAATTATTCCAATGCACTAGTACTTTAGTGGAGGGATGTCGGCGACGCATCACGATTCTGCGATCGAGGATAGCTTGTGGTTGGGCTTGAGGTTGGGCTTGAATATCTCCATCATCAGTGGTGTTGGATAGTTAAATCTGGGGTGACTCATGTAGAATGATTTTAATGCAAGGAGAGTTGGGTATAAGTATAATACGGCCTTTGTAGCGTAGATCCCTCGAATCCCAAGTATGGTGAGCTATTGCGCCTGGATTCTCCTCTAATTTTTTAATGATGTTGCTGGTCTCTGGGTCCTTCTTCCATTCCTCCCTAATGTCCTCAAGGAAGCCGATGGTAGGAAGAGAGATGGCTGAAAATTCCACTTGCTCAGGTAGCCGTGAGAGCGCATCAACAATAACATTTTCTTTTCTCTTTTTGTAAATAATTTCACAAATTCTAGAAGTTTGGTTGCCCATTTTTGCTACTCCGGGAATGATATCTTCTGCTCCAAAAAGTACTTGAGGCTTCTATGGTCGGTTTTAATCTGAAATCATCGGTCGATTAGGTAAGGTCTCCACTTTGTTACTGCGTGCACAATGGCGAGCATCTCCTTATCATAGATAGATATTTTTTGATGGGAGGGAGATAACGTCTTACTGATGTATGCGAGCAGTCAACTCTCTTGCATGAGAACAACTCCAATTCTGACTCCAGATGCATTGGCCTTAATGATGAAGGGTTGGCTGAAATCTGGTAATGTTAGCACTGGCGTCGTTGTCATGGCTGCCTTAATTTATCAAATGCAGTGGAGGCTTCGTCCGACCATTGGAAGGCATCTTTTTTTAGTAGAGAAGTGAGGGGTGCACTAATCTTCCTATAGTTCTTAACGAATTTTCGGTAGTAGCCCATTAGTCCAAGGAACCCATGTAGCAATTTCACATTTGTAGGTTTCGACCAGCTCTGCATTGCCTCAATTTTTGTTAGGTCTACTACCACTCCTTCTGATATTATATGCCCAAGTTACTCGTACTTTTTGCTAGAGAAAGCTACACTTTGATAGTTTAACAAAAAGAGTATTCTCCCGAAGGATCGTCAGAACAGACCGCAAGTGCTGAAAGTGAGTCTCAAGAGAAGGACTGTAAATGAGAATATCAACAAAAAATAACAACATGAATTTATGAAGAAAGCTCCGAAAAATATCATTCATGAGCATTAGTAAGTCCAAAAGGCATTACCAAGAATTCATAGTGGCCGTTATGAGTGCGAAAAGCTGTTTTTGGGATGTCATCTTCACATACCCAAATTTGGTGGTAACCAGATCGAAGGTCCAACTTCGTGAAGACTCGAGCTCCTCTTAACTCATCAAGAAGTTCATCCACCATTGGTATTGGGTACTTATCCTTGATGGTGATGTCATTTAGAGCTCGGTAGTCGATGCACATCCGCCAAGTTTCGTCCTTCTTGCGTACAAGTAGCACCGGTGAGGAATAGGGGCTACAACTTGGCCGAATAACCCTTGTTTCAAGCATCTCTTTTATGATCTTCTCAATCTCATCCTTCTAGAGGTGAGGATAGTGGTACAGCTAAGTGTTCGCTGGTGGTTTGCCTGGAAGAATTGGAATTCGGTGGTCATGTTGCCAAGTAGGAGAAAGACCATGCGGTTCAGTAAAAACATCATCAAATTCAACAAGCAATTGGGTGAGATTTTGATCTTCAATTTCTATTTTCTTCCCCTCTGGTTGCTGCTAGAGATGCATCAAAAAGCCATCATTTATCTTGTATAAAACTTTCTCCATTCGTTTGGTCAAAACAGTGGTTACGTTGCTTCCGCACTTCCCATGTAGGGTGACTTATTTGCCCTTGCAGTAGAATTTCATAATTAATTTAGAAAGGTTCCAAGAGATGTCACCTAATGTCGTTAGTCATTCTATGCCCAGCATGGCCTCATAATCATCAATTGATAGGAGAAAGAAGTCGACAATAATTTCTTGGTCTTGTAGTAATAGTTTCACCTGCGAGCATCTTTGGTCACACTTAAGGATTCGGCCATCGGCGACCTTTACGTCAAACTTGCTGCAACATTCAATGTGGAGCACCATCTGAGCAGCAACCTTACTATTTAAGAAGTTATTAGTGCTGCCCATATCGATGAGAATAGTAATCGGTTGTTGTTTGAGAAGGCCTCCAACTTTCATCGTCTACGGATTTGAGTAGTCGGCTAACGCATGTACCATAAAGTCGATCGATTATAGCTCTTCTTTCATATATTCTTCCTTATGTTCAAGGCTCTCTTCTAGCTATTCAATGACCTCTTCTTCCATTAGTTCGATCATAAGAATTTTTCCTTTTTTACAGCGATGCTTGCGGCTCCATGGCTCATCGCAATGTCAACATAGCCCCTTTGTAGATCGCTCCCGAAGCTCTTCTCTTGTCAACTTTTTTGGTGCAGGAGCTTGGCTGATAGTAGGGGGGGCTGAGAGCTTCAGTACTACTAGTCGGGGAGCAACCCTAGTCCTTTGGGCTTCGTGGTTCAATCGCTCCTCTTGAAGTCGTGCGGAAGAGATGGCTGCCATAAGCGTGTACGATTGTCGCGCTTTAATTTCTCTTTAGATTTTTGGCTTCAAGCCCTCAATAAATGTTCCCAATAGCTATTTTTTATACCAATCATAAGTTTAATTAGATAACCATTCAAACCTGATTTGATACTCCTGAATGGTGGAGGTTTGTTAGATCTTCGCTAGTTGTCCGTCGATGTTCTCGTAATCGGTTGGTCCGAAGCGGATTAGTAGTCCTTCTTTGAATTATCACCATGAGAGGACTCCATGAGTGTGTTCAAACTAATCAAACCACTGTATGGCATCCCCTTCAAGATGTATAGCTATAATTTTCACCATAGATGCGTCCGTGGTTTTGTGGTACCGAAAATATCGCTCCGCATGTGAGATCGAACCAATTGGGTCTTCTTCTTCCCATCTAGGGAAGTCCATCCTCATGCGTGGGTAGTAGGGATCGGTCATAGAACCTTCCCTCTCCTAGAAATCATCTCTTCGATCAGAGCTCTCTCCTTGATGAGATTTCTTTGGGCTCGGTGGTCGACCCAAACTGAGTTCGGCAAAGAGGGTTCGAATCTTCTCCTCCATCTGTGTCTCGAAGGCTTCGAACTTAGCATTAATTGCCTCCTCAAATGTCATAGTATATGCCTCCATATCTATAATATTAAGATCTCTCTTTTGTTATCAAGTTAAAGGCATGTATTGTTTGAGGGAAGTGGTGGCTGAAAGGGTTTGTGGATTGGTAGATGTAGACTGCGGTTTAGGCTTGTTTTATGGTTATTTTGGGTGCAGTTTGGGGCTGCAGTTTGATGGAGTTTAGGGCTGTGATGGTAGTGGATGAAGGTTAGGGAAGAGAGTTTTAGATCTATGATAAATGACAGTAGAGATTTGACAGAATTCAGTGGAAGTTGCTGCCGATATGCGCTGTCTCGTAAGAGCAGAATTATTGTCGAAGAAATAGTGGTTTCTCGACAAAATTTTCAGCAAAAACCTAGAGATTTGAGGAGGGGATTTGACAATAGAATCTCAGTTTAGATAATAATAAGGATGACAAATTAGATCAAGAAAATTTTGGTAGCAATTCGGTAGAAGTTGCTACAGATATGTGCTGTTTCATAAGAGCAGAATTGCCATCGAAGAAATAGCAGTTTCTCGATGAAATTTCCAGCAAAATATTCTGAGATTTGAGGAGGGAATTTGACAACAAATTCTCAGTTTAGATAACAGTGATGATGACAAATTGGATCAAGAAATTTTCAATAGCAAAATAGCAAGGAAATTAGTGCAAGTTGTGATAGCAGAATTCTCATCGAAAAATTCCAATGGTTTGCGATGAAAATTTGCAGCAACACATGAATTTTTTTAGATGAATTTCATAATAGATCACTCATGGATAGAAGCCAAGATGATCTATGAGGTGCACAAGAAATTTTGTTCAAAAAGGATAGTAATTAGATCGGTTAAAGGCAACAATATGCGACTGAAATTTTCTGCAACAATCCTTCGTTTGCAAAGATGATAATTTTTGCGACGAAAAGAATTCACAGCCAAGAGATAGATAGCAAGACTTCTTTTTAGTATTTTAGATGAAAAATTATAATAGCAAAGGGTATTGGAGATAGAAGAATACCAAATCTCTGATGCAATTGGATGTGGCGGTATTAGATTGATTTGATCTACGGTAGAAGATGACGGTGGAGACGGCGATATCAAGAGCAATTATGGGAATTGATTAGTTGATGGTGGGCGGCAGGGATGACAGCAAAAGTAGCAAGATCACTGCTTTGATACTAGATGATAGAACCCCAGAGAAATTCTATGTAGATTTGATCTTTGAGGGGGATCAACCCTTGGAACACTATAGGGGTTCCACCCTCCAAGTAGTCGGCCTGGTGGCTGCAACTGTAGATGAATCTTCTTTTCTTATTCTAAAGAGGTGGAGGCTACATGCTTATATAGGACTCCAACTCAATACCCCTAGTATAGCTAGAATTCTCTATTTTTAGGACTCTTACTCAAGACTCCTACTTTTAATAAACTCTCCTACTCAAGACTCATACTTTTAATAAACTCTCATACTCAAGACTCCTACTTCCAATAAACTCTTAATGCTTTTCTAAGAAGCAACCTCCTGATTAATCCTAACCCTAGCCGCCCTCTTCACCTCTTTAACAAGGGTCGGCTAGATAGGATTTACATGAATGCCCTTATCAATGAAACTCAATTAGGACTCTCCTAGCTAGATTCCCAATAGATTAGGACTCTCCTTGCTAGAGTCCTAATAGATGCTTCCCCTAAGTCCTTTATGAAGAAGTGCCTAGATAGCCAAGCCTTTACTATGGAGAGCATTCCTACATCATTCCCAATAATTAGGATGTCATCCACATATAGTACCAAAAAGGTGATAGCACTCTCACTTATCTTCTTGTACACACAAGGCTCATCTTTGTTCTTAATGAAGTCATAAGATCTGATTGTCTCATCAAATCTTATGTTTCATCTTTAGGAAACTTGCTTCAGTCCATAGATGGACCTAAGTAACCTGCACACCTTGTTTGGGTTATCCTTGGACACGAATCCTTCAGGCTGTATCATATACACCTCCTCCTCGAGGTTGCCATTGAGGAATGTGGTTTTGATGTCTATCTGCCAGATCTCATAATCATAGTGTATTGTAATAGCTAATAGAATTCGAATGGATTTTAGCATGGCTACAAGTGAGAAAGTTTCATCATAGTCAATACCTTACATTTAACGATACCCCTTAGCCACTAGCCTTGCTTTATAGGTCTCTACCTTTCCATCTACTCCAATCTTCTTTTTGAAGATCCACTTGCAGCCAATGGGTACAATACCCTTGGGTGCAACAACCAGGTTCCGAACCTTGTTGGAGTATATGGAATCTATTTTTGAATTCATTGCTTCTTGCCATTTCTCGGAGTCTATGCTCATAATAGCCTCCTCGTAGGACTAAGGATCAATATCCTCAACATCCTCTCTTCTGATATGTCTCACATATCTCTCAGGAGGATGGGATACTCTACCGGACCTACGTAAAGTTGGAACTTCTGTGCTAGGTACCTGAACAGATTTTAGCTGTGGAATGGTGCTTGAGCTAGGTTCTCCAACTTTGCTCAACTCTATTATGCTCTCACTATCTCCACCAAGAATGTGTTCCTTCTCTAGGAACACTGCTCTCTTAGCTACAAAGACCTTTTGGTCCTCAGGGTGATAGAAATAATACCCACAAGTTTCCTTGGGGTATCCCACGAACTTACATTATTCCATCCTGGATTCCAATTTATTGGGCTTGTCTCTTTACATGGGCAAGGCAGCCCCAAATATTAACAACCTTAAGATTTGGTTTCTTTCCATTCCATATCTTATATGGAGTAGACACTACTGACTTAGTTAGAATTCTGTTTAGAAGGTAAGCATTGTGGTCTCTAGGGCATATCCCCAGAATGAGATGGGTAGATCGGCAAAACTCATTATGGAACGCACCATGTCTAATAGTTTGTGATTCCTCCTTTCTAATACACCATTAAGCTGTGGTGTATAAGGAGGTGTCCATTGGGATAAAATCCCATGGTCTTTGAGGAACTAGGTGAACTCTATACTCAAGTACTCACCTCCTCGATCTGATCGTAGGGTTTTAATACTCTTTCCAATCTAGTTCTCCACTTCATTCTTATATTTCCTAAATTTCTCAAAAGCCTCAGACTTGTACTTCATCAAGTACACATGTCCATAACTTAAGAAATCATCAATAAAAGTAATGAAGTAGGAGTAACCACCTATGACATGAGTTGACATGAGACCACATACATCACTATGTATGAGTTCTAGTAACTCAGTGGCTCTCTCTCCAGTTCTACTAAATGGAGAGTTGGTCATCTTTCCCTGAAGGCAAGGTTCACAAGTCGCATATGACTCATAGTTGAATAGATCTAGATATCCATTCTTCAACAACTTTTGAATCTTTCCCTCATGGATGTGACCTAGCCTATAATGCCACAGATATGCATTGTTCACCTCTTCTTGTTTCCTCTTAGACTCACTTATACTCATGATATATGGAGCTATATCTAGCATAAATAAATAATTATGTAATATTCCTCTCGTGATGATCTCATCATCTAATGCTATTGAACAATCATTATTCTCAAAAACTAATTTATATCCACTAATTGTCAAACATGAAATGAAAATAATATTTTTGATAATAGAAGGAACATAATAGTATGAATCTAATGCAATAATAGCTCCACCAAGCAGATATAAAGTGACCTTGCCAATAGCCATTATAGTAACCTTTGCTCCATTGCCCATCTTAAGGTTCATCTCGCGTCTCTTGAATCTCCTAGGTCCTGCTAGAACCTGCAACGAGTTGTAGATATAATAAGTACTCCCGGTATCCAATACCTATGTGTTATCATAAGATTTTGACAAATGGAGACTGATCATGAATATACCTAAAGCTTCTCCAAGCTTTTGTTTTGCCCTCTCTGCAAAATGCTCTTTGTAGTTCCTCTTCTAGTGCCCATCTTTGCCATAGTGGAAGCACTGGACTTTATCCTTTGTTGGGTCTTTCTTGACAACCTTTGCCTTATCCATTTTACCCTTGCCCTTGCCCTTCTTAAGGGACTTCTCAACCTTCCTTTTCTTTTTGTCTCACCAGCATAGAGAATTGGCTTCTCTTTCTTGATGGTGCTCTCTGCTTCTCTCAACATATTAAGGAGCTCTAGGAGGGTCACCTCAAGCTTGTTCATATTAAAATTCATTATAAACTAAGAAAAGGAATCTGGTAGGAACTGAAGCACAAGATCCATACACAGGTTATCCTCTAGGACCATTCCTAGACCTATGAGTTTCTCGATCCACTCAATCATCTTAAGGATATAGTTCTGAACCGGTGTCCCCTCAGTCATCCTGGCATGAAAAAGACTCTTTGATATCTCATATCACTGAGTTCTTCCTTGTTCCTCAAATAATTTATGGAGATGCAAGAGTATGGAATTAGTATCCATATTTTTATGCTGTCTCTGTAACTCAGTAGTCATAGAGGCTAATATATAACACTAAGCAAGAGTGGAATCATCTATGTACTTTACATAATGAGCGATCTCATCCTCGCTTGCCTCTTCATCGGGCGTAGGGATCACTATATCAAGGACATATGCGATTTTCTCCGTCATAAGAACGATTCTCAGATTATGAAGCCAATCCATATAATTTGGACCAATGAGGCGATTGGCATCAAATATGCCATATAAAGGATTTGAAAGTGACATTTTCCTGAAATTAAAGATCTAGCAAAAATAAATAATTTACAGACTTTATAAAAATTAAATAGTTAAGATAAGGACTTCTATCTTAATGTATTCCGACAAATTTTTCACCCTCTGGTATGTGAATCAGAGACCCCCGACGAATCTCTAGTGGGGATTGGGATCCAATCGATATCTTAACATAACCTTGAGGGACTCAACCAATCACATTAAGCCCGTAAAGATAGGCAACTCTCGCCAATCACAACTCCTTGTGATTCTCGTCCTGTTCGGCCTTCGAACCACTATGACCTCGAGGGACTCGACTAACCATGATATTCAATTAAGTCATCACCATCGTTACAAGATGAGTCTGATTCGATGATATACTCTCGAGGGACTCGACTAAGCATACCATGTCCTCAGGTCACCGGTGACATCTCTATGTTGTAGATATGATAGCGAAACGTGATATAAGTGAGTCTCGAGGGACTCGACCAACTCAACCTACACCGAAAATCGTTTCCTACCTATAACAATGGAAGGCCAAGTGGGCCAATCTAATTGTCTTACACTTACCGACTTAATATTATTAATAGAGGGGATTTTTGATTTGGTCTCCTAACATATGTGTCACACATATACATATTTACTATATATCTACATCGTATGCAAATATATATACATATATAGTATGTATATAATCAATCACACATCACATGAGCAATCACACTAGATGATCATGGACCATATCCTAATGTGATCAGGCCCGAGCCAGTAGGCCTAATTACTCACATCAAGATCTATGTGTACATCGGTGCATCTCCATGCGTTAGATCATCCATCTCGGCCTCGTGGATCCCGCTATTACTTCCACGCTCCCGCTGCACCTCCTCATGTAATTACAATAAATTACAAGCACATAGGCTCAACATTAATCGAGAAAAATAGAGGCTCACAGGCCCCAATAATAATAATCACATATACACATCAAATCACACGGTCCATGATTATCTATCCACATCACACATCACATGTATATATTATTATATAGGACTACTAGATAAATAATAATAGTTAATTAAAGATTTTAATTAACTAATATTTTCTGAAAATAGGGACATATAAGAATTTTTTTAAATTCTGAAGGGCATTTTGGTCATTCGACCATGAGAGACAAAATTAGAATTTTAAAAATTCCCAGGGGTAAAATTTTTTTTGCTTGAAAACCCTATTCCCTCCTTTTCTTACTACTACATTGCACTACAACCGCCACCACCTTGCTAGCGGCGACCTTGCTCGTGGGGAGGAGAGGGGGGGGGGGGGGGCGTGCCACCCATGCTTGCGAGCGATGCGCCCGCGAGTGGCACCGTTGGCCCCCACAAGCGAGTGGCTCACCCGCAAGTGGTGTTGCTACAGGTAGGCGCCACCTCCTCAGGCGGCTTTGCCCCCCGCAGGCACCGACCCTACAGGCGGCTCGCCCGCGGGTGGTCTGCTCGCGGTTGACGCCGCTTCCCCGCGGGTGCAATGCCCACAAGCGCTCCCCACAGTATCAACAGTGGTATCAGAGTGGCATAGTGGAAGCATGGTGGGCCCATAACCCACAAGTCCCAGGATCGAAACCTGGCTCTGATACCACTGTTGGGAAATCCATGGGGGCGACATCTTATATGCAATGGAAGAATAGAAAATAAAAAATCTTGGATTTCTATGAAAGGTTCCGTCATCGTGCGAAGATTGGTTCGACCGAAAAACAAATCCGCAAAAACTACATGTGTAAAATAAAGATACCTAGAGAGATTGTATATCCCTGAATCCCTATAGATCTGTAGGAGAGGATGAAGAAGGTCAAGCGTCTTCCTCTCTAGCGGTATCCATATGGTAGGGACTGCGACGATGCTCCTCTCTTGGGCAAAGGAGAATAGAAGGTGACTATTGAGAGAACTACAGCCTATAGGCCTTTAATTCCCTCTTATTATAAAGGCCCCGTGTAAATCCTAATGGATCTTGCCCTATTGGGTATTGGATCTCTATCCAATTACCTAAGCCTCTTAGATTAATGGGTCTCTACCCAATAATCACTTTTTAGCTCTTATTGGATCTCATCTTAGGATCCAATAATTCATGGGCTTATTGGATATCCAATAAGATATGGGCTCCAGCGGATATCTCATATCTGAATCTCTACTCATCGTAACACCTACCATATGTGTATGACTCTCTAGGCCCAATATCGAGCTAGCTGTAAGTCATACTTATCAGAACTCCTTCTGACTTAGTGAATTATTATCTTCATAATAATTCACCCGACTCATCGATTACGAACGTACTAGGCCACTACGCTGTAGTCTCCAAATGATACAAGGGAATCCAATCCTTTGGACCTATCTATTCTCATTTACTATGTATCTATAGTCTCTCATCTATCTAATATCCCAGAGACCCTATACCGGGCATGGTGCTATCAGGCCCATACGGTCTCTCCTCGAGTCTCGCTCTTATCGGATTCTCCTGAAGAACTCTTTCTCTCTCAATCCGAATAACCTTGGCCAAGGATTTGTTCGAGCAAAAATACATGGGATATTCCTCTCATGATACCGAGAGTGGATGATCCTCTATTGACACTCAATAGCCCTTATAAGGTTGGCTACCACTCCCAATAACCAATTGTACTAGATCTAGAGCTTCCAAACCTATAAATTCAGTATCAAAGAGTGGAGTACTCATACAGGACATCCTTGGTGTCTCAAGTCTAAGGACCAAATACACTACTGGAACTACGGAATCGCTATCTGACGTGAGGTATCAATAACCATCTATCATTCCGTAAGTGGATCAATCAGTGAACTTATTCTCCAATGAGCACCTATACTATATCCTTAGTGTCTCCACATGAGTAGCTATGAGACCAACCATCTCTATTATATGGACAGGTATATAACACACCAGTCTATTCGGTTATCTCGATGTCCCTTTCGAGTAACCTATGATCGGGATTATTTAGGGTCTGTGTTTAAAGATGAATCAGTCTCATTATCATGATCTCATCATGATCCGATTCCCATTACGCAGATCCAAGGACATCACAATATATGCAACACGTAAGATAAAGTGATAAAATGCCTAATAATAATAATAAAAAGATTGCATATCAAGTCACAAGTGCCATCACTCATATGATTAACTTGCAGGGCATATATGACTAGCAGACATTATTTTATTTTAGAGTAATTATAGATATGTTGTTTTATGATTTTTCAATAATGCAAGCATTACATTCAAATTTTATAATATATCCCTTATCACATAATTGACTAATGCTCAAAAGATTGTGCTTTAAATCATCTACCAATAACACAACATTATCAATTGAAAAACTTGATTTATTACCTATAGTTCCCTTGCCAATGATTTTATCCTTGTTGTTGTCTCCGAAGGTAACATACACTTCGTCTTGACTAGTGAGCTTAGAGAATTGAGATGGATCTCCAATCATATGCCTTGAGCATCCACTATCAAGGTACCATCTCTTGCTCCTAGCTTATGTGGGTGAATGTATCTACAAAAGAGGATAGTTTTTAGGTACTCATTTGAACTTGAGTGCCTCAAAAATTGATCTACTAAACTTGTCATTGTTCATTGAGTTCCTTATTGTTTCTTTAGGAACCCATATTAACCTATGTGGGCTAAGTTTCTTATATGGACATTTGTAAGCAACATGTTCAGATTTGCAACAAAAATTACATTTCAAATGAGATGATACATGTAGTGTGGGTCATTTAATGAAGTTGGTTGGAGTTCGGTGAGATCCACTCATGAATCTAATTTCACTTCTTTTTTCGATGTGACCCTTGTTTGCAAGGATCATGTCTAAGCCCTTGCTATCAATTTTAAATTTATTTAGGATCTCTTTAAGTAACAAGTTCTCATTTTTTATTGTTTCTAAGTATTCACACTTACAGCATGGAGGTAGAGGGAGTATCAAGTTCAAGACATTCAAGTTTATCTAGTAACAAAGCATGTTCTTTTTTTAATAAATTAAAGTTTTTTACTAATAGCTCTACATTCATCAAACAATTCATGGAAAGCAATTGAAAGTTCATCAAAAGATAATTCTTCATTAATTAACTCACATACCTCTTTTTCGAAAGCCATCAATGTGAAGTTGGCCCTACTTTTGTTGCTTGCTTCTTCAACTTCAGAACCACTTGAGTCGTCCTATGTCACCTTTAGAACTTTCTTCCTCTTTGGTTGTTTTTTTCTTGGCTTGGGGGCATTCACTTTTGAAGTGCCCCGACTTCTTGCATTTGTAACATATAACTTGGTTCTTTTTGGATTCAAGTTTATTTTTAGTGTTATTTTTAAATTTATTATTTCTTATAAATTTTTTAAATTTTTGAGTTAAGGGTGCAAGTTCATCATCAAGGTCCTCATCACTTGAAGATTCCTTTAAGTGGTCTTCTTGTGTTCTCAATGTCATATTCTTCCTATTCTTTAGAAGAGGGTTCTCTAGCTCATTATGAGTATAACATATCATTTCGTAGGTCATTAAAGATCTAATGAGTTCTTCAAGAGGAAAAGTTTTAAGGTCCTTTGTCTCTTGAATGACCATAATTTTTGGATCCCAACTCTTTGGAAGGGATCTTAAATTTTTGTTTCAAGTTCAAAATTAGAAAAACCTTTACCATGTGCTTTGAATCCATTAACGACATCCGTGAAATGGGTGTACATGTCTCCAATGGACTCACTTGGTTTCATTCAAAACAATTCGTAAGAATGCACCAAGAGATTGATTTTAGACTGTTTCACTCGGCTAGTGCCTTTATGAGTGATTTCAATAGTACATCAAATATCAAAAGCCGATTCATAAATCGAAACATAATTAAACTCATTTTTATCAAGTGCACAAAACAAGGCATTCATAGCCTTTGCATTTAGAGCAAAAGCCTTCTTCTCTGATTCATTCCATTCGTTCATCGGAAGAGAAGATTTTTGAAATCCATTTTCAATGATATTCCAAAGTTCAAAATCCATGAAAATCAAAAAAATCTTCATGCGAATCTTCCAATAAGTGCAATCCGACCCATTAAACAGAGGCGGACGTGTAATAGAATAACCCTCTTGCATATCGGTATAAGCCATCTCTCTTGAGTTTTAAATCAAATGAGAGTGACCAAGCTCTGATACCAATTGTTAGGATCTAAATCGGCACTAAGAGGGGGGGGGGGTGAATTAGTGCTGTGGTTAAAAACGTTGATTTGTGCGATTTCGAGAAACTTCGTTCGAGAAGAATCATGTTTCGATGAAAACCAACTTCAATTGTGTTTTAACTTAAAGAGATTTGCAAGTGAATAAGAAGGATTTGAGTTATTGCAACAATGTAAAGGATTTGTAGAAATATAAATTGCAAGAAAGAAACGCAAACCGATTTTATAGTGGTTCGGTTCTCCGACCTACATCCACTCCTGATTCCTCCTTCATTGAGGTCACCGGCTTTCACTAATGATCTTCTTTCAATGGGTGAAGATCAACCACCCTTTTACAACTCTTTCTCCTTTTCAAAGGTTTAGGAGATAACCTCTACAAGTCTCACGCCTCCCTTAGACAGACTTTTAAACTTTTCAAGAAGAGGGAGAGAACACTCAAGACTTTTTCAAGATTACAACTTGATTCACTAGAGTTTTAGCTTACATTTTCTTGTATAATCCTTGCAGGGATGAGTGGGATATTTATAGGCCATAATGGCTCCAAAAATGAAGCCAAAATTTAAATTTTCAGATCTTCTAGGTATGGGTGGTACTACCACCTACATTGGGAATTGCCACCAATTGTAGAACCTCGAAAATAGAGGTTCTGGTAGTGCTACCACCAGCCTAGAGCGGTACCACCATTGCAACTTTACTGCTGGGTGGTACCACCACCCAGACTGGGTGGTACCACTACCTACAGCTTGGAAAAGTACACTTTTTCACTTTTCCAACCTATAGGTGGTTCTATCGTCAGTTTGGCGATGCCACCACCTATAGCAACATTTGGGCCACCGAATGGG
Organism: Musa troglodytarum; assembly: GCA_023547065.1. Lineage (NCBI taxonomy): Eukaryota > Viridiplantae > Streptophyta > Magnoliopsida > Zingiberales > Musaceae > Musa > Musa troglodytarum. The sequence goes on from CP097510.1 coordinate 71,659,738, forward strand.
CCTCTTAATGAGCCCAAATTAGTCTAAATTTAGGTCCAATTGGCCCCTAATTGAGTGGTATGATTTCACCCAAAACCAACTCAATTTTGACCTAACCTTCGACCATTAAGACATAAACAACTACAAGCTATGAATTTAAGTTATCTAGCATGTCATTGGTTCTCCCGGTAAACTTTTGGTGACCTTCCGGTGATCTTCTAGTAAACTTCCAGCACATCGTCTGAACCTTCGATAAAGTGCCCAATCCACTAGCATGTTGACTCCTACGACATTCGTTCTCGGCGTATTGTCTGATTCTTCTGACCTTGCGGAGGTCATCCGTCGATTGGGCAACGGACTGCAAAAGAGGACGATATGCCAAAGGATCGGACGAAGCGTCGACCAATGATGTGTTGGACAACTGAATGTCAATTCGTGTTGTAATAACTGTCTAAATCGAAGTAGAGTGTTTGTTTATTTGTGTGCAGGATTAACTACGATGAAGATAAAGATGTAAAGTGAAACAAAGTGCCAGAAGACAAGTGGGATGGATCATTGGGAGTTCGAGTGTTCGATAGAAGTCCAAAGATTCATTAGGTGTAGTTGCCGGAACCGACCGAGAACGAGTAGGGAGCTTGCCGAAGGGTTTTCGGAAGTTCGCCGGAAGGTTCATCGGAAGTTCGCGGAGCTTGCCAAGAAAGATCGGAGCTTGCCAATGAAGCTCGTTGAAACTTGCCAAGATCATTGTGAAGTCCAGGAGCTTGCTGGGAGTCCATAGAATGGTTTCCGAGGGTTCGTTGGAAGACCACCGGAAGTTCGCCGAAAGCTCACCGAAAGAAGTCTTGTCTTATGGACTTTGAAATAGCTTAAAAAATATCTTTAAAATTTGTAGTTAGCACATAATTTGGTTTAGGATTATGTGTTAATCCTATAAACCAAATTTGAGCCAATTCAGACCGATTTAGTTAGGTTTAGTCAGTTTCAGAGTTTAAACCCAGAAAACCACTATGATGAAAAAATGGCCTAGGTGGTAGCACCACTGGGGCCAAGAGGCCAAGACCTGAGCAATGGAGACACTTCAGGTAGCGGTAGCACCACCCAGCACCTGCTGTGTCAGTATGCCATGGCCTATTTGTGTGATCTGCCTGTGACGAGGCGGTGGCAGCCTCTGACAGTGATAACCTTTGCCTTGACTCTTGAAACTTAAAAAAATCGTTTAGAGCCCAATTTGAATCACTTTGAACTATCAAATACCCCTCACATTCTTGGATGAAAGGTGTCTAGAACTGAAAAAAAGAAGGGGGAAACTCTCTTGAAAGTGTGTCAAATCTTCCCTCTAAGTCTTAAGAGTATTCTAGTCCAAGAGAGGGGTAGGAGTGCTTGTAAGGGTTATCTCCGAAGCCCATCAAAAGGAGAAGTGTTGTAAGAGAGTTCATCCTCGGCCGTTGGAAGGAGGATAGCTAGTGGAGAAGCCGGTGGCTTCAAGTGAAGAGGAATCGAGAGTGGACGTAGGTCGGATGACCGAACCACTATAAAAATCTGGTTTACATTTACGTTCTTGCTATTTACTTTGCTACAAACCCTTTCCACTTGCTACCTTATTTACTCAACTTCATCTTCATCTTATTACGTATGCTTTAAAGTTAGAACGCAACCAAATCGGTTTCAAACGAAACGTTGCTTTCATCGTACGAAGTTTCCGAAGCTTGATTTAAATCGCTGAAAAATCTATCATTTTATCCGCTACACTAATTCACCCCCCTCTTAGTGCCGCTCGATCCCTAACAATTGGTATCAGAGCCACGTTCTTTCTCTTTCGGATTTGCACCCATAAAAAATAACTCTTTTTGGCTTTCAAGAGGGCTTTTCGGTTTTTCGTCCACCGTTCTTTAACGGATCGGACTACACTTATTGGAAAACTCGAATGAGAGTTTTCATACTTTTAATGGACTTAGATTTATGGAACATTATTGAAAACAGTTTTCAACTTCCCTCTAAACCGAAGAATGAATGGTCGGACTTAGAGAGAAAATCTTTTTCCTTGAATGCAAAGGCTATGAATGCCTTATTTTGCGCTTTAGACAAAAATGAGTTCAATCAGATTTCTACGTGCGAAACGGCTTTTGACATTTGGCGAACTCTTGAAATCACACACGAAGGAACGAGTAGAGTCAAAGACTCGAAAGTTAATATTTTGATGCATGATTTTGAGATTTTCCGAATGGCACCAAGTGAGACTATCGATGACATGTTCTCCCGTTTCTCGGATGTCATCAATAGTCTAAAAACTCTTGGTAAATGTTTTTCAGATTTTGAACTCGTAAACAAGATTTTAAGATCTCTTCCAAAAAGATGGGATCCGATAATAACCGCAATACAAGAAACAAAAGATCTAAATAACTATCCTATTGATGAACTTATTGGGTTTTTAAAGACCTATGAAATGAGTTTCTTGGAACGTTTTGAACTCAATGAATACATGAACCACCTTCTAAAGAACAAGAAGGATTTGGAACTTCGGACAAATGAATACCACTTGAGTGATGACTCAAGTGATGGGGACAATGATGAACTTGAACTTTGAACACTAAATCTTAATAAGTTCATTAAAGAAAAATTAAAAAATATAAATGAACTTGAACAAAGAATGAGGCCAAAGAAGAGGAAGGCTTGCAAAGAAGAATCAAGTAAAGATGAGGTAAAATGGGCTTTGATGGTTTTCGACAATGAGGTGAGAAACTCACCCAAGTTGCTTTTACCTTATTTTGAAATTACATGATGCTTTTCATGAGTTGCTTGAAATAGTTGGTAGGATTTTTTTTATGCTTTTTCCTTTCTAGTAATTTTTGAAAATTAAAAATATGAATGATGCATGATTTGTGATAATGCTTAGGATTAATCCATGCATGTGTATCTTGATGTTTTATATTGCTTTTCGTTTCTAAACATGATGCTTGATGATTTTGTAACATGCATTAGTTTTTGAAGTAATATTGATTTGACTCTATGTTGTGGATTAACATATTTTTTTGGTTAAATTGTTTTCATGTCAAATTAAGATGACATTTTGAGATGATGAAATTTCATGTATACTTTCCATATCGGTTTTCAATTTTAAACATGATACATATCTATGTATGAATTTCTTAAAAATCTTTTGATGATAGATGTATGTATCTTGATTATAATTTGAAAACTTTCATCTTGGCTTAATGGGTTTTAACCCTTTTTAATGATGAAATTTTTATTGATACATGTCTTCATGAAATCAATTATAAGCCCCAACCCACAAATTTTCAAAATGAAAGAAATATGGCTTTGATGTTGCCTTGTGTTATATTTGGACTTAATGGGTTTCATGATGAAAGTTATTTTTCAGATTTTTAAAATGATGTATGATTTTAGCAAAAGTTTGAGCATTGATCATCTTGTTATAACAAATGAAAGAAAGAAGTGAATGATTTTAATGATGAATTCATTTCTAAATATGATGATGCTCTCATGTTTAAATATGATGCATGACATTGATCATTCTTATGAAAGATCAAATCACATAAATTGAAACTCTTAAAAATAAGAAAATGCACTATCATAATGTTTTATTTTTGATGTGTTTGGTCTTAGTCTTTATGAGAAACTTACGTCTTGCTTTGAAAAGTTGATACATGCTCACATGTAATCAATTTATGTTGCTCTTATTAAAATTTTCGAATGAAAGATTTTGATGTATTTGATCTTAATGGGTTTAATGACAAACTTGTATTTTGAATTTATATAATGATGGGTTCCATATAAATGTTTGAACATACATTATGAAATCATCATTGAAATGAAAATATTAAAAATTTGTTATAATGACTTTGTGATATCATATCTTGATGACAAACTCATGTTTTGGTCTTAAATTTGATACTCATCTTTTGAAATATGAGCACACTTGTTTGAAACAAAATGAAACACATTATCATGAAAAATTGAATATCATATCTTGAAATAATGTGTTATATTTTTATCTTGACGATTTTTATAATGAAGTTTGCCTTTTGTTTTCTGAATACTTATTTTGATTTGGCATAATAAGACAAATGATGAATCCATGTATACTATGTTCATATAAGTCTCTTGGTACTCGAGTGTGATTTTGATAATTTGATTGTGAGTTTCAAGTTGACAAAATGAGTTTGAATGATTTTATGACTCCTCTCTTGATCTCTTAAAATCATGACTTTGAATTCTTGACTTGAGATATTTTTGGGAATCAAAATATTCTTCTCTATGATTACTTCTTTTTATCATTTACCAAAGAGGAAAACAATTCAAGTTTATGTCATTTGTGAATCTCACAAACTATGTTAATGATTTTGATGATTCGAACTTGAATGAGCTTTATCACAATCCAAGTCTTGATATTTTGATATTTGATACTTGGAATTCTTATGCATGAATCAAGTTACTCTTTGTGCTATATCTTTTCAAATGAATCATGAGCCTTAATGTCATATATTTCATGATATAGAAATGACAAGATTTCTTTGCCTTGTGTGGTAAATTGAACATTTGACATAAATGAAATTTGCTTTATGATGAATCATGAATGATGTCTTTTGGTGTTGATCCTTATTAATATTTCATATTGATATCTTTCATGAATTCTTTGCATCTATGTTTTGTATGCATCATAAAAAAAAAATTTAAAATATTGATTGATGCAAAATTATTTCATTGAAATATTATTCATCCCTTCTTTTCGATAGTGACAAAGGGGGAGTTAGCTTGCTAGCTTATGTATCACAGGTGAAAGTGGCAAACATAGCTAGCTAGAACTTGCAAAAGGCAAAACTTGCACTTCTCAAAATGAGAAGAAAGAAATTGCAAAGTTGCATTATTTTTTAACTCATGAGCTTATAGTTTTAAAATTTTATAAATTTTACAAAAATTACTAGCTCATTGCAAACAAAAAGTTGATGGTTTGGAAAAGGGAAACTTAGTTGCAAAAGAGAAAAATTGAAAGGAAGCTAGTTTGCGTATCGCAAAGTATGCTAGCTTATCATTATTGCTTGCTTGCTTGTTATAAATTTGCCTCATACCATGATTTGTTTATGACTCCCTTGAATTCATGACTTGATATGTTAAAAATTCATGATGGAAATTTGTTATTTTGTCAAGATGGAAGCATTCATGTAAAGGGAAAAGAATTGTATTCTTCCATTCTTTTTGACAAAATCAAAGGGGGAGAAGATTTATTGCTAGCTTGCATGATTAATTTGCTAGCTCATTCAAGAGGAAGAAAATTGCTAGCTTGTGCATCAAAAGAGAAAATTTTGCTAGCTTGAATATTGAGAAGCAAAAAGTTGCTATCTCAAGAGAGGCAAAAATCTGGCTCAATTTCACTTCTTCAAAATTGCTTGCATTTTTGTTACAAATTATTGTTGAACCTCATGCAAGATTATTTGTAGTATTTGATCCTCCCTTTCTTTTTGATGCTAACAAAGGGGGAGAAAGTTTTTAGCTCGAACATTGCAAAAATTTTCTATCTTGATTCCTATTTTGCAACTTCATGAGAAGCTAAGAATTATTATATCAAAGGATGCAAATATTGCTATCGTGAGAAACAAGGTACAAACTTGCACATCTCAAGAAGCAAGTAAAAAAAATTACCATCATTGCCCATCCTTAAAAACTTGCTATGATTGAATGGTATGATTGGATGTTGTAATGCAAAGCTATGCTTAAATGTTGTATGATGTATATCTAGATTGATAGCTAGTATGTTATAAAATTTGCATATCTTTTAAACTAGTTATGATGCAACTTCTCCTTTTTGTTGATGACATAGGGGGAGAAGTAGATTGATGACTTCATGCATTATATTGAATATTTTATATATTGCATGATGGTTTAAATGTATTCTCATAACATTGTGATGAATGTTGCTTGGATTTGGGATAATCCAAGTGTTCTATCAATGGCATATTGATAGGGGGAGTTCGGTTAAACTCCAGAGAGTTATGGTTAACTCCATTAGTCATCAATTAGTTGTCATCATCAAAAAGGGGGAGATTATTGAATCTCGGATTTTGATGATGAAACTAATTGATTGTGATTTATTATTTAACTGTGTTTTGAGTTACGTAGGTCTACTATCGATTGGATTAGACAGTTGACACTGGAGGAATTGACATTGTGCCGGAGGTGATCACGTCAGGATATTGGATATCGAGCCGGAGGTTCGGTCGACAATTGGCAGAAGGCTTCGTACGTCGGGCATCAGGCCAAGATGCATGTTGCGCTAAGGATATCAGGGTTGTGGAGATCATCTATCGATTGGGCAACGGACCGCAAAAGAGGACGATGTGCCGAAGGATCGGACAAAGCACCGACCAATGACGTGCTAGGCAACTGAATGTCAATTCGTGTTGTAATAATTGTCTAGATCGAAGTAGAGTGTTTGTTTATTTGTGTGCAGGATTAACTACGATGAAGATAAAGATGTAAAGTGAAACAAAGTGCCGGAAGACAAGTGGGATGGATCATTGGGAGTTTGAGTGTTCGATGGAAGTCTGAAGATTCATTAGGAGTAGTTGCCGGAACCGACCGAGAACGAGTAGGGAGCTTGCCGAAGGGTTTTCGAAAGTTCATCGGAAGGTTCGTCGGAAGTTCACAGAGCTTGCCAAGAAAGATCAGAGCTTGCCAATAAAGCTCGTTGAAACTCACCAAGATCATTGTGAAGTACGAGAGCTTGCCGGGAGTCCATAGAATGGTTTCTGAGGGTTCATTGGAAGACCACCGGAAGTTCGTCGAAAGCTCACCGAAAGAAGTCTTGTCTTATGGACTTTGAAATAGCTTAAAAATATCTTTAAAATTTATAGTTAGCACATAATTTGGTTTAGGATTATGTGTTAATCCTATAAACCAGATTTGAGCCAATTCGGACTTCGTTTGGACTGGTTTCGGTCGAGTTTTTGGCCGAAACCACTGTGCTAAAAAAAATGACCTGGGCGGTAGCACCGCCCCAAGCTGGGCGGTGGCACCACCCAGAGGCTGAGACCTGGGCGGTGGAACCGCCCTAGGTAGGCGGTAGCATCGCCCAGCACTGTGTCATCTGCTATGTCGACAAGCATAACACGCCATAGCGTAGAACCGATGCACCCCACCACCAACAAAAATCAAATTTAGAGCCCAAATTTGAATCACTTTGAGGCCTATAAATATCCCTCACATTCTTGGATGAAAGGTGTCTAGAACTGAAAAAAAGAAGGGGAAAACTCTCTTGAAAGTGTGTCAAATCTTCCCTCTAAGTCTTAAGAGTGTTCTAGTCCAAGAGAGGGGTAGGAATGCTTGTAAGGGTTATCTCCTAAGCCCATCAAAAGGAGAAGTATTATAAGGGAGTTCATCCTCACCCGTTGGAAGGAGGATAGCTAGTGGAGAAGCCGGTGGCCTCAAGTGAAGAGGAATCGGGAGTGGACGTAGGTCGGATGATCGAACCACTATAAAAATCTGGTTTACATTTACGTTCTTGCTATATACTTTGCTGCAAACCCTTTCCACTTGCTGCCTTATTTACTCAACTTCATCTTCATCTTATTACGTATGCTTTAAAGTTAGAACGTAACCAAATCGGTTTCAAATGAAACGTTTCTTTCATCGTACGAAGTTTCCGAAGCTTGATTGAAATCGCTGAAAAATCTATCATTTTATCCGCTGCACTAATTCACCCCCCCCCCTCTTAGTGCCGTTCGATCCCTAACAATATGTTGGCCTCTATAACTACTGAGTTATAGAGACAGCATGAAAATATGGATGCTAATTCCATACTCCTACATCTCTGCAAACTATTTGAGGAATAGGGAAGAACTCAGCGATATGAGATATCAAAGAGTCTTTTCCATGCTAGGATGACTGAGGGGACACCGGTTTAGAACCATTTCCTTTAGATGATTGAGTGGATTGAGAAACTCACAGGTCTAGGAATGGTCTTAGAGGTTAATCTGTGTGTGGATCTTGTGCTTCAGTCCCTACCAGATTCCTTTTCTCAATTCATAATAAATTTTAATATGAACAAACTTGAGGTGACCCTCCCAGAGCTCCTCAATATGTTGAGAGAAGCAGATAGCACCATTAAGAAAAAGAAATCGGTTCTCTACACTAGTGAGACCAGAAAGAAAAGAAAGGCTGAGAAGACCCTTAAGAAGGGCAAGGGCAAGGGCAAAATGGGTAAGGCAAAGGTTGCCAAGAAAGACTCAACAAAGGACAAAGGCCAGTGCTTCCACTACGGCAAAGATGGACATTGGAAGAGGAACTGCAAAGAGTACCATGCAGAGAGGGTGAAACAGAAGCTTGCAGAAGCTTCAGGTACATTCATTATCAATCTCCATTTGTCAGAATCTTATGATAACACATGGGTATTAGATACCAAGAGTGCTTATCATATCTGTAATTCGTTACAGATTCTGGCAGGATCTAGGAGATTGAATAGAGATGAGATGGACCTTAAGATGGGCAATGGAGCAAAGGTTGCTGCATTGGTTATTGACAAGGTCACATTACATCTGCCTAGTGGAGCTATTATTGCATTAGATGCATACTATTATGTTCCTTCTATTATCAAAAATATTATTTCCATTTAATGTTTGACAATAATTCGATATAAATTAATTTTTGAGAACAATGGTTGTTTAATAATATTAGATGATCAGATCATCACGAGAGGAACATTGCATAATGGTTTATTTATGCTAAATATAGATCCACATATCATGAGTGTAAGTGAGTCTAAGAGGAAATAAGAAGGGGTGAACAATGTATATCTTTGGCATTATAGGCTAGGTCATATCCACGAGAGAAGGATCCAAAAGTTATTAAAGAATGGATATCTAGATCCATTTGACTATAAGTCATATGCGCCATGTGAACCTTGCCTTCGGGGAAAGATGACCAACTCTCCATTTAGTGAAACTAGAGAGAGAGCCACCGAGTTACTAGAACTCATACATAGTGATGTATGCGGTCCCATGTCGACTCATGCCATAGGTGGTTATTCCTACTTCATTACTTTCACCGATGATTTTTCAAGGTACGGACATATGTACTTGATAAAGTATAAGTCTGAGGCTTTTGAGAAATTTAGGGAATATAAAAATAAAGTGGAAAACCAAACAGGAAAGGGTATTAAATCCCTTCGATCAGATCGAGGAGGTGAGTACTTAAGTACAGAGTTCATCCAGTTTCTCAAAGACTATGGGATTTTATCCCAATGGACACCTCCTTATACACCACAACTTAATGGTGTATCAGAAAGGAGGAATCGCACACTATTAGACATGGTGCGTTCCATGATGTGTTTCGCCGACTTGCCTATTTCATTCTGGGGATATGCCCTAGAAACCGCAGCTTATCTTCTGAACATAATTCCAACTAAGTCAGTGATGTCTACTCTATATGAGATATGGAATGGAAAGAAGTCCGATCTTAAGATTGTTAAGATTTGGGGCTGCCTTGCCCACGTTAAGAGATAAAACCCTAACAAGTTGGAATCTAGGATGGAATGGTGCAAGTTCGTGGGATACCCTAAGGAAACTTGTGGGTATTATTTCTATCACCTTGAGGACCAAAAGGTCTTTGTAGCCAAGAGAGCAGTGTTCCTTGAGAAGGAACACATTCTTGGTGAAGATAGTGGGAGCATGATAGAGTTGAGCGAGGTTGGAGAACCTAGCTCAAGCACAATTCCAGAATTTGTTCAGATACTTAACACACAAGTTCCAACTTTACATAAGTCCGATAGAGTATCTCATCCTCCTGAGAGATATGTGGGACATATCAGAGGAGAGGATGTTAAGGATATTGATCCTCAGACCTACGAGGAGACTATTATGAGCATAGACTCCGGGAAATGGCAAGAAGCCATGAATTCAAAAATGGATTCTATGTACTCCAACAAGGTTTGGAACCTAGTTGATGCACCTGAGGGTATCGCACCCATTGGTTGTAAGTGGATCTTCAAAAAGAAGATTGGACTAGATGAAAAGGTAGAGACCTATAAAGCAAGGCTAGTGGCTAAGGGGTATCGTCAAAGGTAAGGTGTTGACTCTGACAAAATTTTCTCACCTATAGCCATGCTAAAATCCATTCGAATTCTATTGGCTATTGCAGCACACTATGATTATGAGATCTAGTAGATGGACATCAAAACCGCATTCCTCAATGGTAACCTCGAGGAGGAGGTGTATATAATACAGCCTGAGGGATTCATGTCCAGGGATAACCTAGATAAGGTGTGCAAGTTACTTAGGTCCATTTATGGATTAAAGCAAGCTTCCCGAAGTTAGAACATAAGATTTGATGAGGCAATCAGATCTTATGACTTCGTTAAGAACGAAGATGAGCCTTGTGTGTACAGGAAAGTAAGTGGGAGTACTATCACCTTTTTGGTATTATATGTGGATGACATCCTGATCATTGGGAATGATGTAAGAATGCTCTCCATAGTAAAGCCTTGGTTATCTAGGCACTTCTCCATGAAGGACCTAGGGGAAGTATCCTGCATATTGGGGTTATGGATCTATAGAGATAGATCCAAGAGGATGCTTGGCTAGTCCTAGTCAAGGTACATAGACACCATTGTCAAAAGGTTTGGCATGAAAAATTTCAAGAGAGGTCTCATACCAATGAGACATGAAATATCACTTTCTAGGAGTATGTCCCTAAAAACTCCTAAAGAAAGGGCACACATGGATATGATACCATATGCATCAGCGATAGGATCTATCATATATGCTATGCTATGTACCAGGCCTAATATAGCGCATGCTCTGAGTGTCACGAGCAGATATCAGGCAGATCCAGGCTTGGAGCACTAGAAAGCAGTAAAAAGTATCCTTAAGTACTTGAGAAGGACTAAGGATCTTTTACTGGTATATGAAGGTAGTAGCCTTAGGGTTGAGGGCTACACGGACTCGAGCTTCCAATCCGATATCGATGATAGCAAGTCTAATTCAGGGTATATGTTTACCCTGAATGGAGGAGCAATATGCTAGAAGAGTTCCATGCAAGACACTACTACTAACTCGACCATAGAGGCGGAATATATTGCTGCGGCAGAGGCAGCAAAGGAGGGAGTCTGGATGAAGAAGTTCATCACAGATCTAGGAGTCATGTCAAGTAGCGAGGATATAATTCCCTTAAATTACGATAAATATAGGGCAATTACTCAAATAAGGGAACCTGGGTCTCATCAGAAGTGTTCTGAGGAGGTTCTAACTTATTAGAGAGATCATGGTCTGAAAAGATGTAGCAATGGAAAGAGTTCCATCTGAAGATAACATTGCAGATCCATTGACAAAGCCATTGACTCAAATTGTCTTTGAGCGTCACAAAGGTCTGATGGGGATCAGACATGTTGGTGATTGGCTTTAGGTCAAGTGGGAGATTGCTAGTCATATGTGCCCTGCAAGCCAAACACATGAGTGATGGCACTTGTGACTTGATATGCATTTTTTCTCTTTGCTTATTATTAGGTGTTTTATCACTTTATCATATGTGTTGCATATATTGTGATGTCCTTGGATCTGTGCAATGGGAATCGGATCGTGATGAGATCACGATAATGAGACCGATTCACCTTTAAACACAGACCCTAAATTATCTTGGTCATAGGTTACTCGAGAAGGACATTGAGTTAACCAGATAGACTGGTATGCTGTATACCCGTTCATATGATGGAGATAGCTGGTCTCATAGCTACTCGTGTGGGGACACTAATGGTACAATGCAAGTGCTCATTGGAGAATGAGTTCACTGATTGATCCGCCTATGGAATGTTGGATGGTTATTAATACCTCACGTTAGACAGCGATTCCGTAGTCCTAGAAGTGTATATGGTCCTTAGACTTGAGACACCAAGGATGTCCTGTATGAGTACTCTGCTCTTTGATACCGGACTTATAAGTTTGGAAAGTTTCAAATCTAGTACAACCGGTCATTGGGAGTGGTAGCCAACCTTACGAGGGCTATTAAGTGTCAATAGAGGATCATCTACTCTCGGTATCATGAGAGGAATATCTTATATGTTCTTGCTCGAACAAATCCTTAGTCAAGGTTATTCAGATTGAAAGAGAAAGGGTTCTCCGGAAGAATCCGACAAGAGCAAGACTCGAGGAGAGACCGTATAGGCCTGACAGCACCATACCCGGTATAGGGTCTCTGGGATATTGGATGGATGAGGGACTATAGATATATGGTAATTGAGGACAAATAGGTCCAAAGGATTGGATTCCCCTATATCGTCTAGGGGCCGCGGCGTAGTGGCCTGGTACATCTATAGTCGATGAGTTGGGTGAATTATTATAGAGATAATAATTCACTAAGTCAGAAGGAGTTTTAACAAGTATGACTCACGGTCAGCTCGATATTGGGCCTAGAGAGTCACATACATATGGTAGGTGTTGCGATGAGTAGAGGTTCGGATATGAGATATCCGCTGAACCCCCTATCTTATTGGATATCCATTAACCCCCTGAATTATTGGATCCTGAGATGAGATCCAATAATTGTTAATAAGAGATTATTAGGTAGAGACCCACTAATCCAAGAGGCTTGAGTAATTGGATGGAGATCCAATACCCAATAGGTCAAAAGATCTATTAGGGTTTTCAAGGGGCCTCTATAAATAAGAGGGAACCAAAGCTCTATAGGCTGAGGGTTTCTTTTGGTAGCTACCTCCTGTTCTCCTCTCCCCAGAGAGAGAGGTGCATCATCGCAATCCCTGCCGCGTGGATACCGTTAGAGAGAAGGATGCTTGACCTCCTTCATCCTCTCCCACAGATCTGCAGGAATTCAGGGATATACGATCTCCCTAGGTATCTTCTTTTACACATGCAGTTTTGCGGATTTGGTTTTGACGCATCGATCTTCGCATGATGACAGAAACTTTCTACGGGAAATCTGGGGTTTTGTCTTCCGTTCTTCCGCTATGCATGTGATGTCGCTCCCCTGACGGATTTCTCAACAAGTCCGGCATCAAAAAATAGAGTACTCATACAAGGTATCTTTGGTATCTCAAGTCTAAGGACCAGATATACTACTAGAACTATGGAATCACTATCTAACATGAGGTATCAATAACCATCTAGCATTTCGTGAGCAGATCAATTAGTAAACTCATTCTCTAATAAGCACTTGCATTGTATCCTTAGTGTCCCCACACAAGTAGCTATGAGACCAGCCACCTCCATCATATGAACGGGTATACAGCATACCAGTCTATCTGGTTATCTCGATGTTCATCTCAAGTAACCTATGATTGAGATTATTTATGGTTTATGTTTAAAGGTGAATCAGTCTTATTATCATGATCTCATCATAATTCGATTCCCATTGCACAGATCCAAGGACATCACAATATATATCCAGATAATATGAGAAAATACTAGTAATCATAAGTAAAGAGATTGACACAGTATGTTACAAGTATCATCACTCACATGATTGACTTGTAGGGTACCTATAACTAGCACTTAGGCTAATAGAAATTTGATTTAACAAGAGCTAGATTCTTGTCTCTACCGAAATATCCTCCCAAAACACCACCATGAGCTTCATCTAGAATTACTTGTCTCAAGAAATAAGATGGAACACATAAGGCATTAGCTCAAAAAAGAAAACTATCAAAGATAAAAAAATTATTAAAAAGAACCTAATTTACAATTCTGCTATATTGAGCTGAAATTTACATCATTCTTATAGAGATCTTTGAATGTCTCAAATCCAACCACTTTAACTTCCATTATTGATAATAAAGAATGCTTTCTGCTCAATGCATCAACAACTACATTTTGAACATCGGATTTATGCTTGATTGTAAAGTTATAAGATTGCAAGAACTCCACCCAAGTTGCATACCTCTTATTTAGCTTGTGCCGGTGATTAATGAACTTTAATGCCTCATGATCAAAATATAAGACAAATGGCTTGGCAAGAAGATACTAACTCCAATGAGATAAAGCTTGATAAATGACATAGAACTTCTTATCAGAGGTAGAATATCTTCTTATTGTATCATTCAGCTTCTCACGAAAAAAGGCAATGGGCTTTCCGTCCTGACTCAAAACAGTACCAATTCAAACATTAGAGGCATCACATTCAACCTTAAATATCTTGTCAAAATTAGGTAGAACTAAGATAGGAGCTTCAGTCACCTTTCTTTTTAATAGTTCAAAGGCATCATTAGCCTCACTAGTCCACTTGAATTTATCACATTTCAAACATTTAGTGATTGGAGTAACAATAGAGCTGAAACCCTTGATGAATCTTCTATAAAAGGAAGTTAAGCTATGAAAACTCATCACATCATACAATGAAGTAGGTGTTGACCAATTAAGAATAGCCTCTACCTTACTTTGATCCATCATGATTCCATCTTCTGAAATGATATACCCCAAAAACACAATACTAGTTATAATGAAATCATACTTCTTTAGATTAGCATAAAGTTTTTGTTGTCTCAAAATAAGAAAGATCTCTTTAATATGATTTATATGCTCCTCTTCATTCTTATTGTATACTAATATGTCATTAAAGTAAACCATAATAAAAGTCCTAATACATGGCTTGAGTATATGATTCATGAATCTTATGAAAGTACTAGGAGTATTAGATAGCACAAATGGCATAACCAACCATTTATATAAGCCTTCTCTAGTTTTAAATATTGTTTTCCACTCATCTCTTGGCCTCATTCTTATTTGGTGATAGCCACACCTCAAATTAATTTTAGAGAAAATAGAAACATCACACAATTGATGAAGTAAATGATCTAACCTTGGAATGGGAAAACGATAGTCAATTATGATTTTGTTGATGGCATGGTTGTCTACACACATTCTCCAGAAATCATCCTTCTTCGACACTAATAAGGCTGGAACTGCACAAGGACTCATACTCTCCTGAATCAATCCATTTTCTACTAACTCATTCACTTGTCTTTGAAGTTCTTCATACTCCTTGGAACTTATTTTATAGGCTACCTTATTAGGTAAAATAGCCCTTAGAATAAGATCAATATAATGTTGTTGGATATCTCTTAAAGGTGGAAGGCCATATGGAATCTCTTCCAATATAATATCTTGAAACTCCTCCAGGATTGGTTTCATGATTACTGGTATTTCCTTATGTTGTTCATTATCCTCTACGACTACTAAAGTTAAAATATGACTACTTCTTTCTAATTCACCCTTGCATTCACCATAGGACATAAAAGCGCTAACTTCCTTCTTTGGTACATTGATTTCAGAAGGTTGTAATGGAGTTAAAATAATCTTCTTTTCATTCACATTAAAAGAATAAATATGTTTATAGCCATCATACAACACCCTTCTATCATAATGCTAAGGTCTACCCAATAATAAATAACAAGTATCTATCGGAGCAACATCACACTATATTTCATCTTTATAATACTTGCTAATAGAAAATGAAACTAAATATCTTTTAGTTACCTTAATATCATTCCCCTTTTGTAGCCAACATAATTAGTAAGGATGTGCATGAGGGATTGTGTCTAATTTTAACTTTTGTACCATCTCCAAAGATACCACATTCTCAAGGCTGCCACTATCGATGATCACCAAGCACACCTTGCCATGAGAAATGTATTTAGTGTCAAACACGTTCTTTCTCACCCAACTTTCATCTTCAGCTACATAGAATACTTGTAAGCTGCATTGCGGTATAATAGACAAACCATGATCAATATAATTAACCTCTTCCTCATCATCATCATATTTTGCTTTGTCATCGACTTTATTTTCCACTTTAACACTGTGATCTTCAACCAAAGTAATAATCCTCATATTTGGATAATCTGAAGCAATATGCCCAAAACCATAACATTTAAAGCATTTCGAGTACTTAGGGTATAAGAATTAGGTGTTTGTTTGCTGTTAGCAGATCCTTCACCCTTGTCTTGCACCTTTAATACCACCTTGCTTTGAACAATAGACTTGAAACTTCCTCCTTTTATATAGCTTTCTTTTGACCTATACCAAGAACTCTTTTCAAACTTCTATTGTTTTTCAACTTTTAAAGCCAACTTATTCACATCATTTAAAGACCAATATGGATACAATTGAACCACTTTAGCAATCTCATATTTCAGACCTCCTAAATATCTCATAATAGTTTGCTCTTCTGGTTCCATAAGCTCTCTTTTTAATATGAGATTATCAAACTCTGTTGTGTACTCCTCCACACTAAGATCTTTTTGCTTGAAATCATTAATTTTGAGAAAGATCTCTTGCCTATAGTTGTCAGGTAAGTATTTTCTCTTCAACTCCCTTTTCATTTTCTCTCATGTCATGATCTTACTCTTCTCCTCATGTTCTCTTTGCTTCTTCAAATTTTTCCATCAAAAAGATGCATTTCGTCTGAGTTTAAGTGCCACAAGTTTTACCTTCTTTTGTTCGGGTGGTTCATGAAAGTCAAAATTTCTTTCCACTATATTAAGCCAATCAATAAAATCATCAACATTAAATTTACTTTCAAACTCCAAAATATCCTATCTTGGGTTGTATTTATTTTGCCACTCGTCTTGCACTGCATGTCTTGCTCAAAATCTTCTCGATTGCCTTGAGTGAGGAGGTGTATTATCATCGAAAGTAAACTCTTGGATATCATCTTCATGTTGGTTGTTTCTATTTCAAAATTCTTCAATGATTTTATTTTTTTCTTGTAGACTATTTAGCAATCTTCGTAGTTGCAGCCTCAATGACTCAACATCATCTTCGTGGCCACTACCTTCACCAACATCTTTTTCATTCTGCCTTGCCATGATTTCTAACCTTTAGTTCTGATACTAAACTAATACGGGAGTAATGTAGAATGGATTTTGAAAGAAAGTCAATAGTATAATTGTATTTGTTGGAATAAGTTTTTTTGAATAGAAAAGAATGATCTCATGAAAATACATTAACACAATCGTAAAATAGTTCACCACCAAGTTTAAAATCATGAAGGGATACAGAAAATTCACCACCCTAGAGATATTAAACGAGGAAACAGAACTAAAAACAAAAAGAGATACAGAGTTTTCGAGAGCACTCTAAGAGAGCTTTTGCCAATATCTTTAGTTTCTAAAAAATCTTTCAACCATAAAACACTAAAATAAGTACTAGTGTATGAAACAACCGTTCATGCATAGAGAATTATGAAATTAAATGTTTCACAGCTGATAACTAACTCATTTAATGTATTCCTCAATCATAAAAAAAAGTACATTGAAATCAACTTTAACTTAGTGTAGGGAATATACTAATGAGATATCATATTTGAGAAGGCTGAGTTGAAGGCTTTGAGACAACATTGTGGATTGAAAAATATATCATAGTATCAACAAGGTCTACATGAGCAGATTGTAGCAAATTAAGCACTCCTGTGTCAATAAATATTTTAAAATAATTTTATATTGATTAAGTAGAGAAAGAAACTCTATATATTTGTATTCTTAAGCATTGTTAGAATGAAGAGATTTAATGATACAAAAAAAAATTAAGTGTGAATCATTTTGGAAGGGCACACACACACACACAATATATATATATATGTATATATATATTTATGTATGTATATATATATGTATGTATATATATATATATGTGTATATATATGTGTATATACATATATATATACATATGTATATACACATATATATACACATATATATATACATATGTCTATATGTATACATACATACATATATATATATATACATATATGTATATGTACATATGTATACATACATACATATATACATATATACATGTATACGTATGTATGTATACATATATACATATACATATATATGTATACATGTATATGTATATATGTATACTTACATATATACATGTATATGTATGTATGTACATACATATATATATGTATATGTATGTATGTATGTATAGATACATATACATATATATATGTATATATATATGTATACATACATATACATATATATATATGTATATGTATGTATGTATGTATGTATACATACATATACATATATATATGTATGTATACATACATACATATACATATATATGTATACATGTATATAATTATGTATGTATATATGTATAAGTATTATGTATATGGACATAATGGACTAATACTTATTTGTAGCCATAATGGACTAATACGGTCTCGATCCCCTCTTAGTGCATTAATCTATGTTTTCAATAGTTTCCTATGTTGTAAAAATTTACATGATTTTCCTCTTGTTTCAAAAATATTTTACTAAATTGAGTTACTTTTGTATTTTAGCCAATGCTATCAAAGAGGCTCTAGTTGGTGATGGCATCACACCATTTGAAGTTAAACCTTTTATTTTCTCACCTACACTACGCATTAGACCTCCTCACCTTTCAAATCTTAAGTTATTTTTGTTAATTTCTTAATAAATAAACTGTAATGCATTATTATATTACCATTACATTGTATCTTATGCTTTGTTATTACTCCATGATCAAACAAAACTAAATAAAATAAAATTCATTTCCATAATATCAATAAAATTGACATGGTTGGATGTCATCTTGAAGAAAAGATGACACAAATGAAATTAAAATGATTATTTTTTAAAAAATTATGAATAAGCCATAGGCTATAGTAAGATTTATTATATCAAAGAGTGGCTTCAAATTGGTTTTTGTACTGCTAGAAATAGACATTGGTTTTTATAATCGCTAGCAATAGGAACATCTAAGTTTACTTGAAATGTAAGATACACATCACTATTTCCACATGAAATCTCATCATGTCAGTATATTACAAATATGATCCAATAAAACAGATAGTTTAAAACCATAATATTTCATATTTTAAGTTTTTCATTTGTAAACATATTAATTTAGAAGACGTTGATGGCTGAGAAAACTTTAATGAGAGCATAATTATTTAGTATCCTTCTATATCTAAAGTATATAAAACCTTCAACAAATTGACTTCAACTGTTAAAAGTTCTTTTCATGTTGTTTTTATTGAAGCTATTTAATCTAAAAAAATTCTTGAGGAATTGATTATAAAATATTATATTTGTGTGATGATTCTTGAACTACACCATTATTTATTATAAAAAATAAAAAAATGTGTCTGTGTATATAAAAAATAATATAATGTAGGAGTCATAGGAAAAGGTGTACACACCAATACACCTTTGGTAAATATTTGTATAACTATTTGTACTAATGGGTTAGGAGGGGAGAGGGCACAAGTCGAGATTGATATCATCATTGCAAAGGATCTTAGGAGCCATCTACTCTGTAATGTCTTTGAGATAGTTAGCAAAGGGATTTTCCTTAAGTATTACTCCAAGGTATATCGACTTGAAGCGAGCCAACACAACAAGTCCCTCATAGTCATAAGAGAAAGTACTCAACCTCTCTTATATTTTTCTGAACCTATATTCTAATACTTATCTAATTTGATTCCATTTCTAATATTTAATATCACTTTTCTTATGTTCATTCTTTTGCATTCAATTATCTTATTCCACGTTGTGTATTTACTTGAATCAGTGAGAAACAAAGAAGTTAATGTATTTGATCTTGTGACTGAAATAATTGACTAAAAAAAAGATGAATTTAATGTGATATCAAGGAATCTATTGTGAAGAAAAATTTAGATATTCACATAAATGGAAGGATATATAATTTAAAATTTTATAAAACTATAAATTTGCTTCCAAAAAATGTAAACTCAAAATTTTACTTTGAATATAAAGATTCTAAAATTTGTGTGCCTTAACCACTTTAGAATTAACATTTTAGCTTATTTTATATCTTGGTTTTCTAAAGTGAAATGATTCTTATACACTGACTTGGTTTCATCACATGGTGTAAGGAATAAAAATTCTATAATTAAATCCAAGTGCATCTTATAATAAAAAAAAATTAAACATAACCTATTCAATCAACTATTTATAAATTGAGAGCAGTGCATTAGATCATCAAGTTAAAATCATATTAACTTTGTCTAGCTACTCTGCAACTTAGGGAATGCAAGCTATCCACATCTTCTGCATAGGATATTTTGTTTGCACTTATTCTTCCCCTAAATAAATATTTATTCCATTCTTAGTAATTATTCCAATTGGTTGATAAATTTATCTTTCTACATAATATCGAATAAATATGAAATATTTTAATATACAAGTCATTATCAAAGTATGCTCCTATCAGATTAACTTTGAGGAATGAGTTTACTAAAAGTCAATTTGAAAATTTTGGTGTATCTGAGCATAGAATATTACACAACAAAGAGATGCTTTGAAATTTTGATGAGAAAAATAAATAATAAAATATCAAAAACTATTTACTAAAAATTTAGATGTTTATTCTTCTTTCATCATATTTATACATGTCAAAGAGATGAAAGAGAATTTTCAATGTGTCATACAAAAATCTTCCTTGCGCGTTTTTAAGATATATGCATAATGTTAAAAGGTAATAATAATTTTATGTAATATTACATGCATCAACATAAAAAGTTGAGTTTATAAGGAGTATGATGATTGTATTTTCTTATTCAGTTTGTCTATATTTTCCTTTATTATGAAATCCGTTATTCTCTAATAAGGCAATTTGGCATATACAACAAATATTTATATTTCTAGTGGGCTAAAGTCGGTATAAAACCTAAAACAATTATACATCAGTTTTAATTGTTTCCTAATCTTTATAATGACTCACTCTTACGATGAACAATCTAGTAATTTTGATATAAGGTTAATATTATAAAATATATTTTACCATAAAAAATTAAGTATTAGTCCATTATGGGTATAAGGCAACTCCTCGTTAGCCTAATCATCTTCCTCCATATGACAATAATTCGGTTCTCTCCAGCAGCATCTGAAAATATTGCTCCCACATCATCTTTGGCTTTAGAATAGTTGGCTAAAATTTTAGGTCAGCAAAAATCATTCTTCGATTGCCTTTAGAATTTGGAATAACATGCGAGCAACCATCATGGTAGTTTTGATGTTTTAACTAATAATAAGTGATAGTTGGTTTTACAAGATGCGAATCATGTAAGTATTAGCTAGAGTAGAATGTTATCTTTGGTTATTGTTTATGCCACTAAACATTTTGTTTCTTACACTAGCTTTAGTACATTAATCTATGTTTTCAATAGTTTCATTTGTTGTAAAAATTTACATGATTTTCCTCTTGTTTCAATAATATTTTGTTAACTTGAGTTACATTTGTTTTTTAGCCAATGCTATCAAAGAGATTCTAGTTGGTGATGGCATCACACCATTTGAAGTTAAACCTTTTATCTTCTCGCCTACCCTTTGCATTAGACCTCCTCACCCTTTCAACTCTTAAGCTATTTTTATTAATGTCTTAAAAAATAAATTGTAATGCATTATTATATTGTCATTACATTATATCTTATGCTTTGTTATTACTCCATGATCAAACAAAACTAAATAAAATAAAATTCATTTATATACTATCAATAAAATTGACATGTTTGGATGTCATCATAAAGAAAAGATGACTCAAATGAAATTAAAATGATTATTTCTTTTAAAATTATGAATAAGCCATAGGCTTTGGTAAGATTTATTTAATTAAAGAGTGGCTTCAAATTGGTTTTTGTACTGCAAGAAATTGACATTGGTTTACTTGAAATGTAAGATACACATCACTATTTCCACATGAAATCTCATCATGTCAATATATTACAGATTTGATCCAATAAAATGGATAGTTTAAAACTTTAATATTTCATATTT